>CM074523.1:8855506-10055506 GCA_037379345.1 Perna viridis
TTATAGCGGTAATGAAATCCAGGGACAAAAAACAGACATGGAAGGAGTAATCAAGGGAACCAAGGTTATAGCGGTAATCCAAAGAATGCACTCCAGGGACAAAGACCAGATATGAAAAACAGACATACACAGCAAAGAAAATAAAGTAACTTGCATAATCCTGTACCAGAAGCCTATTTTTTAGAGTTATAGCGCGATATAAGAAGTCTGCGTAGTTTCGGCAAGATCTGGCATAGCGTACGAGTTGTGATATGAACACTCCATACGCAGGTGCTGAAGAGATGTTGTCACAGGTGAAAGGAAAATTGATAATTCTGAATAAAAACGTTAGTCGTAAAGTTTGGTCAATAGTTTTCCTTTACCATCGATTTCTAAGTGTAGGTCAAGATATGAGGCTGACCTTAAAGTGTCTGTAGTATCGTTTATCTCAAGTTCTTTGGGGGTAGATGCGATGTATCAAATCCCCGAAATTAGGATTTTTTTAAAGATAATACGTCATCTATATAGCGGAAACTGAGATTAAAGTATCTAGCCAAACGATATTCTTTCTTTCGGATCAAATCAGCTATAAAGTCAGCATCGCCTCATAAAAGTGAAGGAATAGGTGAGCAAGTAAAGGAGCACTATTAGTTCCTATTGGATTGCCGACCGTTTGTTGAAAAACACGTCCACCACACTGGCAAATATGTTGTCGATTAAAAATTCCAGCATTTTGTAAACGTCTTCCTCTGTATATTTGGAAGATGATTTGGCAGTATTTCTTACAAAGTATGAGGAATCTATACCAAGAACTATATATTTGTACCTTGGTGTACCATCTGTTTTTGGAAAAACAACGATATATAATGTTTTTAAGTCGGGAATTTAAGTGAGTATGGGGAATAGAAGTATACAATGTTGAAAAAATCATAGGTTTTAATGCTAGTATATTATAATAGAGCATGGACCAGGTGCACCGGACCGGTAAGGTAAGCATCCTGTGCTTTTCTAGAAACAGCTGCCGACTTGTTCATAAAAAGTCATGTCTTAACTTATTTCTATTTTTTTTTCATTTATTTTTTTTTCTTGCAATATATATTACATTCAAACGCACAAATTATACACAACACAATGATTTGCACATTTTTTTACAAATGCTAAAGTATACTTACTTTTAAAATAATGTAACATTTTCGGTGAATTTAGTCACATTATACTTACATTAACTTGAATATACATTGATTGTAATTTAACAGTAAATCGATTTACCTGACCATTTTGAATACAACAAGAATAAGTATGGTTTATTAAAGTAACTAAAGTTGGAAACGAAACAAGATATACAGAAGCCAGAATTTTATGATTTGGGACAGGTGCAAAAGTGTTTTGGCGTGATCACCCCCCCCCCCACCCCCTTTTGAAATCCAACCATTGTTTTATTGCACATTACAAAGAATTGGTTCAAAAAGATATGAGTTCCTTGTTACAAGAACAAAACTGAATATAAATTATACAATTGTACAAACAAACGGTAAATAATTCATAGTATTAGGACACAACCCATGCCTTATTGGATTCATACCAAACTGTTACACAAATAATGGGTTCGTAAACAATGGGTTAATCCGACGAAATTCAATTTCAGACTGTGTATTTTCCCCGAGAAACAAAGAAATATTTATATTTTGTTGGGGAATTATTTCTTTTTTATAACTTTATACGTTAATGCACACAACTTAAAATATCATACATGAAAATCAGATACTTACTTGGTAAATGTAGAATCACACAAGTAAATTGTATTGCAAAACGCAGTACTGGCTCGGTTGGCAGACCCATATTCTTTTTTTTCGAAAAAGTCATTAGCTTTCCATAGTAAGAAATATAATTTTGTCCAATTTCTGTCTTTTTGCAAAAAATTGTGGATATATATTACATGCACACTTTCAGATATGAACAAACGGATTATCAAATGTTTCCTCGAATACAAGGACAATAAATTGTGTGATTTAAACTTTGACCATTTTTACAAAGTTCGTATATAGAAGAATGTACGACGTTTAAAGGACAGTTCCAATTATATGTATAATCTAAACATATATTACCAATCTACCAATCAAAAAATAAATTTGAACTTTTTATTGCATCAAGGTAACAATCAGGTCATATGCACTGAATAATTTCATTAGTATGTGGATCATTTGATTGAATGCTAAATAGCTGCTGTCCTAACTTAACATGTAATGTGTTCATCTATAGTAAAATTTAACATGCTTTATTAGCAGATATCTTTTGACGCCAAGTCGAAGGCTAAATATAGATTATTCTTCAGTCTCGAGGGGATTACAAAATTTCTCAACTAGAGATAGTTAAATCTAAAACTAAACTATCGAAAGTGGTAAAATCTTGTAATCCCCGACAGCATTGGAGGATAATCTGTTTCGCCAATGAAATCTGTAGAAAACTCAGAAATGTAAAAGAGATCCTCATAGAAATTAAATCACTGCCCGATGGTTAAAAAAGTCACGTGTATGTTTTATCACCGGGTTAGAATAGGAGACAACTAATTACGTAAAGGTAGAAGTAAACGATATTTGTAAACACAAAAATATATTGTGATAGTACTAAAACGAAGCATTTTACTGAGGCATAAATACTTTAGGGGTTTTGAAATTGAAATAAATATGTCATTAGGATAGGCTCAGATAATTTAAGTTTAACTCAAAATTTAACAGGAAGGGCTACCGCAAATTTCTTGCCTACATAATGGTGCCTATATATGTATTTAGTTTATTCATGGGCGATGTCCCATGATACAATAAATCACGAAAATCCAAGCCGGATACAAAGACAAGCATTTACTGAGAAATAAAAAAATATTCTTCGACGACAACATTGATTTGTAAATGGAATGTAAAACGATACCCGAAAATCACTAGGCTGCTTGAAAACAAAAAGCAAACAAGCAATTTGTATTTATAGATCGCAAAAATAATTACTTGAAGTTTGTGTGAAAGATTAATCAAGGGGACCAAGGTTATAGCGGTAATCAAAATAATGCAATCCAGGGACAAAGACCAGACATGGAAAACAGACATACACTACAAAGAACATAAAGTAACTAAAATCATACATACTATTATCATATATTAAACATACACAATAATTGTGTTTTCACATAACAATTTAACAGTTCATCAATTTAGTCAAGGTGCAGAAGGTATAAAGCTGCATCACCAAACTGGACAGTTGTGACTTCCTGGTTACGATGTCTGGTTTTGAGTGCTGCTAACCTGTTGTTGATGTCTACATACTTTCTTTTTTGTACTGCTCTTTTACCACCAGCTGCGCATTGAATCATAGTCAAGTCATGGATGGCTTCCTCATGTTTCAGTTGTTTTATGAGTCTGAATATGTTTGGGTGTGGATGTTGAACATGTTTCTTAAGTTTACTATGCCATCCTTCTAAGTGATTGGTTGTCCTTGGACCTTCTGTTGTGTAGTGGTTCCATAAGTGTCTGTTCTGCTCTACCCAGTAAGTTGTTACATAGTCAGTGAAGGGAACGTAGTTGGCGTTTGTTTCAACATCATCTATATCAGTAAGGGCATTAAACGATACGTCTTCGACCTCAGCAGTGGGTATGAGTGGTAACACAGCTGCACGACGTACTAATTGGTGGATGTTGTTGTCTTCTTTGTAAGGCACTTGTAGACCTGTTTCCTGAGCTTTTCGCCATATGCTCTGAGTATAGTGAAAAAAACAGCCCTTTGCGTTGATGCCAGGAAAGATGGAGTATGCTGCCTTGCGTATGCCGACCTCATAGTCCAGAAAGATAGTAGTAGGTTGAAGTTGCAGTTGATGTTGTTGACATAAATCTTTGAGTAGAGTAAGAAATCTGGTATATACAAGTTCGCTATTGGCTGGTAGTAAGCTGTACACTAGCGGTTACATTGCGTTGTCAACCATTGCGTGGAATGTGTACAGTTGGTAGAATTGAGTAGGGCATGTATAAAATGTGCCGTCACCATATATAGTTTCTGCAGCTGCTAAGTGTGTTACATTCTTGTGTGTACTGAATATCAACATGCGTCCAACTGTGTTGCTATCCACTAAAAGGAAAGGGTCTCCTTTTGTGGTCTGTATCCAAATACCATCTATGTTGATGTCATCAGCGGTCTTTGGTAAAACTGGTAAAGTTTTCTTGCGTTTGTTGTACATGGCTGATTTACAAGATAGGAAAGTAGGAATATTTTCCACTAGTTCTTGTGTGTCGTCATTCCAGTCATCGGTTCTGAGTTTTACTAATTCTTCTTCATAGATAGTGGGAACTGGAGTGAGCTCATCTATGCAACGTTTTTTCATGCTCTGCAGGACTACATCTACCTTCAACTGCACGTTATCAGACTCATGGTTGTGATTTGCTGATACTTTGGTTGGTTTTTTGTTCAATGTATTAATTGTAGCAGGACAATTTGCAGTAGAACATTTCCAGTAAGTCCTTTTACCCCTTCTGTTTTTTGCTTGAAACTTAAAGCCATTGTGTACTAGGTTTTGGTTGCCAAGTCTGTAACGAACTTCACTTGTAGTATTGCATTAAATCTTAAATTTATGTTCCATTTGTTTAAATCTCATTCTCTTTCATACTTATGTAAAAATATAAAATATGCACAAAAATTGCAAAATAAAGGTAAACACAGGTAAACAGAAGGTGCCATTTATGTAGGGCTTAATTACTATAAAAAACAAATAAAAACATCAAAGAAACTCGTATGTGGGAATAGGAGGAATAATGTTTTTTAAAAAAGTGGGAATAGGTGGAAGACACCGACATACTCTGTGCTATCCTCTGTACGACTATCAACAAGTGTTAAGCACAGATAATAGTTCCTAATTAATGATTTAGTTTGGGTGAAAAGTAGAAGCTGAATTCTTATATGACTTTATCATCCTAATGTTTTGGAGGAAAAAACAGCAAATTTTGCACTATATCCTTTCATCATTACTTAATGCTACGTTGATTCTCAAAGGGGTACTTGTCGAATAATATATAGGATTATCATTAGTAACGCTTATAAAGATAAAAACAATATTGAATGTTAGTTGTTTGATTTTCATTGCAGCGGTTTACATTGAAAGCAGTTTAAATCATGGTTTAAAAATTCTACCAGTATTTAGAAGATTTTATTGAGCATTGTCAGCAAACTATATCTGTAATAGTGTTGTTCAGTGTAAAGGTATTAGTGAGGTATGTTGATCATGCGCATTTTACATAAGGACGTTTAATTTTATTACTCAGAAATAATTGAAGCAATCTATTTGAGTAAAGCAGATTCTTTAGTGAAGTATTTTCCAGTAGGAAACACCGATGTTTAATAAAAAAGGTAGTTTTAGAAATTTAAAATAAAATTGCAGATATCCTTTCGGGATTTGATAACAGCATATTTGCAATTGGGCTTATAAGTTTCGTAACTTGACTCACGTTAATTCACGAAATCACAAGAATGAAACATACCACTCATTTTGAGTCAGAGTAAATAATGAAGACTAAAATCTTATAATCGAAAACCGCTTATTCGTAGTTTACATAATACAATTATGACACACAAATACTACATTACAAAAGTTAACTATTCACTATTCCAGTATAACTATGCATTTAAATGATGTGTCCGGAAGTAGCTGACATACAATCTTTATTCAGTTTTGTATGCATTTAACAGCTGAAATACTGAATAAAATAATTGAAGAAAAAGATTTACGAGCCAATGCAATATACACAACAGTGACATCTTACAACACATGTCCTGAAAACTAAATTCATAAAATGGCCTAGATACTCTAAACTTATGTTTGGTGAATGCAGTGTTAAAGCCTTGCGAGCTTGATTAGAGCCTCCAGATAAATAAATGAGTTCAGAATGTAAAAAGTGAAGATAAATTTTCGGCATAGTTCAAAGGAAATGAATTGAATGAGTGTAAAGCTTACATAAAATTATCAATGTTTCAACATGTTAAAAGGGAGGTAAATGCGATTTGTATTTAACCACTTATTTTCACATTGAGATGCAATGAATTGCAAGCTTAGTTTGCTTTGATGGGAGTTCAATATAAGAGTAGTATTCCTTTTTGTAAGTAGCGGAGTAGAGTACATCGGTCTTTTGTATGAACTACAGGGGACAGTATCTGTATTATTTGTTGCTCTAGAAATAAATTCTGACTAAAGCCCAAGAAGTCTTGTTTGTTTGTTTCGTTTGTTGTCTTCAACCCGTTTTTGATTTTGTTACTTCATTTCAGTCAGCTTACTGTTAAATAACTGATGAAACAATGCAATTGAATACTATTGAGTCTAAATGCCCCTCATTTAGTTTGTGTTTCTACTTGCTTATTCATTGAAGTTAAAAAAGTTCAGGCCCAGTAAATAAATAAACAAATGGAAATCTGTTTTTTTTTATATGCTCGCTGAGTTTCACAGTGTATGAATCGTATAAACGTAGACATTATGTTAATCGTTAGACTATTAATAATGGGGCATCTAGAACTAGGCAATGTTACTACAATATTGAAATAATTACAACGGAAGTTTTATATATAGATTATTAGTAACTCGTAAATCGTTTCGGTGTATCTAACTGTACCATGAAATTTTATTTGTTCAGTTTTCAGTGGTGTCCGAGTTCCTCATTTACTTTTATTATATCAAACGTATTATTTTCGTTATATTATGTTCTTGTTTGTGTGTGTCTGTTTTTTTTTTTCATGTCTGGTCTTTATCCCTGCATCACATTCCGCTAGAATCTTAGTTCCGTTAATTACTCTGTCAACGTGTCATAGTTTTCGTCTTCTCTTTTGTCTATCTCGATTTTGACTTTTTTATGAGCAACTCTGCGAGGTGATTCTAGAAAAGCAGAGGACGCTTACCCTACCGGTGCACCTGATCCATGCTCCCAGTTTTTAGTTGAGTTCCTCGTTTTCTTTGTTGCTTTGTATGTATTATTTTGGTTATTTTATATTAAGTGTTGTTTGTGTCTGTTTTCGATGTCTGGTATTTGTCCCTGGATTACATTCTTATAATTTCCGCCATAATCTTGGTTTCCTTGGTTACTTTTTCAACGGAAAAAGTAATCAAGGGAATCATGATTGTTCTTAAAAAAGGGGAACGTTGTATTATACATATTTTTTTAAGGTCAATCCTCCTCTATGCTATATATTTGAGTAGGAATAACGAGAACATAACAGTTGTCAATGTGTACATCCAAACGAAGGAGACATTAAAAATGGCATATGGAAAGTTGTTCTTCTGTTGCCAATGCGGAAGTTCAGAAGCCCGAGCTTCAACTTCATTTGATATAGATATATAGAGGAGAAAATGAGTGGTGGTAATTTATAAGTGAACACTATCACGTATTGATGTTCCGGTGTTATATATAATGTTTTTTTTTTAATTTACTATGTCTGCATGAGTGAATCCCATTTCAAGAGGGAAAATATAGACGTCTTATAATAATTTGAATTTTTCAAAATTCAAAACAGATCGACTTTGTCTGAAAAAAAAAATTACGTATACTGAGTGTGGATCTGCTTTTTTGATAGAGACGGGGGTTTTCAGAGCAATGAGATAATTAAAGATAGTGATATGACAGAAAGAGGTCAAACGTTAACGTTACATATTTTCTATTACTTCATATTATTCATAAAATACAGATTCAAAGTTATTATGAGAGCTTGAAGGAAAGGGAAAAAAACAATCAGACCTCATGGAAGGAAAATATATGAGAGACTCAGGCTTGCTATCGCAAACTGAACAGCACTTTCATATTTAAAAGTTGGGCGATCTTAAGAAACAATTGGGTTTTCCATAACGATCTTCCAAATTGATGATGATTGCTATACTTGATAGTCTATTCTTTATTTAAAGTGTATCAGTTTGTTTCCAAAATATTTGAAGAGTATTTTGCATAAGTAGGTGAAAAAACTTAAAACTCAGGTTAACTATTGAACTGGATAGGCAATTATTTACGAGACCAGTGAAGAACCAAAATTGGCATTGTAAAACAACACAAAATACAACATATCATATTGGGGAAGACAATTTACTTTCTTTTTGAGTATCAACTTTTCTTTTTAGGTGTCAAACGCTCACACACCTGGAGCTTTTTTCCAAGTCCTTTTACTTCCAGCACATCCGTTGGCATATAAAAAGACTGGCCATTTGAATTCACGTGGTTTCTCTTTAAACAAAACATGAAAATCCAGAGTTCTCTTTATAAACTACGGAAAATCATATATGATTATTCATGAAAAATGATTCTCAAAATGAACTCAACGAAAAAAATAACCCTCCGAGTGTCAGTATCTGTAAGAATCAATCAGTAGGTGAAACATGGTATAAAAAGAAACAACCATTATGATAATTTGACTGTTTCCATCATCAGAATCAAGGAAAATATACTAGATTTTCCATATCATATTGGACCATTGAGTTACAATTTCATTGAAATGAACTGAAAATGAGGCAGATAACTATGTCAAGAACCTCATTTCTCTCAGATTCTATTAATAAATTTCTGAGCACAGCGGGTGATGCAGAGATCAAATTATGTTTTTTTTATAAATAGAGAAATTATCATTGAGTAAAATTACATTGTCAGATCGGTGGGGTTTTGACATGCATGTTACTGATTTTCCCATTTTGCCGGATACCTGCAAACACTTACACTTAATACAGTTATATGAAGCATACAAATGGTGGATAATTATTGCAACAGATAATAGGCACCACCAAAGCCCGTTTAACAAACATTCATGTAGAGCTATAATAAAAGTTAAATAATGAAAAGTCACAATTGAGACATTAATTTCTTCATAATTATAATAAATATTACATTAACATATGTGAAATATGTGAATATAAGACAATTCCTATTTTATAAATAAAATTATACACGTGTATACTGATTGAAGAATGGTCTGGACGGAGAGAAACGTTTCACGAGATGAAAACTGTTTCATTCAACCCAAATTAGTCCAGCGTTTATACTGTTTTATTTTTTTTTCTTAAATTAAGAACAGTTTTTGTGAAGTGTTCTCAATTTCAATCAAAACAATGCAATCTTTTTAGTGTAAAGGTTATCAAAACAGGATGCACTTTCAATTATTCTTAACAAAAAAATTCCCTGTTTTGACAAAAATATCGAAGTGCAGTGAGAATTGTGTTTTAATACAGTTTTTAAATTGTTAAGTTTGACCTGATAAGACCAATTCATACCAGTAATATTATGCTCATTCTATCAGAAAAATATCACGTTAGTGGTAGAAAACCATTCAACACGGTATCAACGGTGTAAATGTTTAAAATGACTCTTTCACCAATATTTACAAATATTAATTCAACAGAAAAAAGAACCTGTAAGATTACAAGTTCATGTTGTTGCCGTGGAACATTACAGTTTCCCTTTGACGATTATAACAGACTTTGGACCTATAAATTGTCCATATTAGAAAACAAACATTATTACTTAAACTATAATAAAAAGTAGCGAACGCATATCAAAAGACGCTAAATGGTTGTTAGATGAAAATGAACAGAAAGGTTTCCTTGTATGAAATGCATTATGTTTTAAGGGAATGGATATGGTAAGTATGTTGAAATAGAAAACCCAAATAAAAAAGTGTCAGTTCTAGTTTAAGGACACCCATCGGGCTTCAATGAAGACAATTAAAACATCGTACAGCAAAATGGTTGCATCTGTAAACTGCAGAAAAGGAAAAGGAAAGTACAAACGAAACAAGACATAACATACATTCCTGAGTTTAAGCAGATGCAAAGAAACATGGGTCAGGATTTAGGTACTTTGGCATAATCCAACAATCCTCTCTCTTTAAAATATGGTTACTTTCCAAAAAAAATATTACACAAATAAAAGGACCACAAACTCAGTTGAAAAAGTCGGAGTCCCTTGTAAATACAAAAAAAAATAAGAAACTTATTATACATTACACAAATGTACAAACAAAGGACTTCTAGAGAATTCCAGGAATTTGTGGTAAAATCCTTGTTTCAAAACTCTTTCCGAACTAAAAGTATTAACAAATATATAATGCGTATAATTTTAGGGCAATTTTCCCCTTTTGTATACTTAATTGTTAAACAGTATAGATCGTTATACCCGAGTATACATAAGCATGCATATTACTGAGTCTTAACAACGCGCCCATGGTGGTATTGCGTTAATATTTTCTGAAAAAAAATGGTTTATCAAAATTGGGTGTTCAGGGGAAGAACAAACAAAAATGAAAATAAACAAGAATTATGCAGCGACATAGGACTCCGTCATTATTTTGAATTATTCTTGTTCGGTATTTATCAGATAATATACCCTCTTTACCGTTGGAAATTGCACTTGTTTAATGATATTTTTAAATTGATTTCGGTATCTATAATTTATTCATTATTGTAAATCAACGGCAATGCTTGCTTCATTGACATAACCCAATGTGTAGATCGTATAATACTCCTAACCAATTGCGGACCGAAGTCATTGTTCATCTTGATGACACGAACAAGAAGAAAGACAGATAGATGGAGCAAATCTTCGTAAATACATCTGAAAAAAAAAATAAAAAAAGATATCCAATTAACAACATTATGATATTCAGTATAATATAAAATATATTGTCCGAATGTAAGGGTTGAATAATAGATCTCCGCACTCAGACTCGTTGCGGTTATCTAGTGTACCATCGTAAACTTCAGGTAGTAAGTGTATAATAATATACTGTCAAAGTAGTCATTCGCCGTATCTACTCTATAACTCTACAAAAAGAACAAAACTATATTCCTAGCTGACATAAACACCAGTTATGTACACGTTTACTTAGCAATGCAACCTTAGCCACATGAACTTACAGACTGAGAATTCCTAATCAACATGGGCTAGACGATACCGTCTAATTTGTGCAAGAGATATTTAACTATGATGTTGTGTATGAGCAAAGTTAAATATTCACACTTTTTAATATGTTTCCACACATTGCCTTCATAATATTTCTATGATGTGTAGCTTGTGCAAATAGTTTGCAAAGAAATAATAGTTTACCTTTAACAAAATTCAAAAAACCTTAAAGTTGGTTTTATTTCATTCTGGAAATATCATATTATAAAACAATATTGAAAAAAAACTATAAGACAAATAAATATAGCTGCCACAAAACAAAATGGGCGACAAATTAACGATTAAAAGGCGTCTCATCTTTCATTATTGCAGCGATTCGTTAACCTTCGTAACCGAACGAAAGTTAACTGTCTAATTGAAAAAGCCCAGTTTGTAAATACAAAATTTAGTTTGATTTTATTTTTCAGGATACAGAAAAGAGTGATGACGGGATCCTAGATTCTAGCGAAAATCAAAAGAATGTAAACCAGGACAATGACCAGACATGAAAAACAGACAACAACACAACAAAAAACATAAAATAACCAAAATAACACATACAAAAGAAACAAATGTGAATGAAGAATTCGGTCTCCACTAAAAAATGGCATCATGGAACAGGTGGACCAGGAGGGTAAGCGTCCTCTGCTTTTCTAAAAACAACCACTGAGTCTTAAAAAAGTCAAGTCCGGGGTTAACGAAAGACGAAAGAAAAACTATGACACGTTGAACAAATCAGTTTCCATGGTTCAGATGGTTACATCGTAACGATCCAACGAGTTCTTGAACATAAATATTATGTAGTGATGACCTAAATCTTGAGGCAACACAACCCTATTCAAGAAACCTTATAGTAAGAAGTGTAGCTCGATACAAAAATAGTCTGCGTAGTAGTGGCAATTTCTGGCATTATGTATGAAATGTAATACGCACGTGCTGAAGAAATGATGCCGCATATGAAAGGAAAGTTGACCAAATGCAATGAAAATCATCGTGTTTGTCGTATAGTTGGATAGTACTAGGTCATGAAAACACAAATTGTATAACTATTAATATCATAAACTGCATAACAACACTTTACATTTTTCATTTTTATTGATTTGTCGACCTTAGCAATATCTGTAAATGAACATATTTGATGCATGTGTTTTTTTTTGTTTTGTTTTTTGTTTTTGTTTTTTTTTGTTTTAATTAAAACCATAGACATGGACACTCATAAATGTGACGAAATAAGGGATTCAATGCAAACCACTAAATGGAATAAACAATTCACTTACTAATTATTCTAAATCATATATATTTCGGCATGCTCTGGTATAACGTATGAATTGTAATATGAAAACTCATTACGCAAGGGTTGAAGGGACGCCACCAGAAATGAAAGGAAACTTGACAATACCGAATGAATAGTCATTGTGTTCGTCGTATAGTTTTGTCAATAGCTTTTCTTTACCTTCGATCTCTAAGTGTAGATGAAAATAAGGAATAGGTCACCAAGTAGAGCAGCACAATTTGTTCCCATTTGAATGCCGGCGTTTGTTGGAAAACGCATCCACGTAACTTGGCAAATATGTTGTTGATCAAGAATTCTAGCATTTTGAAAACATCTTTTTCGGTATATTTGGAAGATGATTTGGAATTATTTTTGCAAAGTATGAGGACTTACTACATGTTTTATCTATATATACCGTCGAGTTTTAGTACCAACGATGTATAATGTTTTCGAATCGGGATTTTAACTGAGTATTGGGAATAAAAGTATAAAGAATTGAAAAATCAAAGGTATTGATACTATTGTATTCTTAAAATGATACGGAATTCAGGATTTCCAGAAGATCTTTCGATTTTTTCAGGATCAATATTGAATTAATACTGTATATGAACCGATCCGTGCTAAAAAAATACGATTGGCCATCGATTACCGATCCGTTTCCGGTCAGTCATCGATCCGTCAAACCAATCCATTTAACTGGTGATCGCTTCATGTGACCACCGGTCAATGTATTTTACTGTTTTTGTTGTTTTCTTTATTAATTTTACACATATTTACATAATGTAGTAGATATAAACATTAATTTATAATTTTATTTTAAATGTCTTTAATTTAAAACAGATCTTACGTCATTTTACATAACAAAACTGTGATCAGATCGGTCACTGGTCATCGGTCATCGATCCGTCAGTGATCAATCAGTCAACGGTCCTCGATCATAGAAATTGATAATTGGAAAATGCAATGAGAGAAAAGTAACAATTTTGTAAGCAGCAACAATAGTTCCGTTGACAAACACATTTTTGATGAAGAGTCGTAAGCGTTTCATTGTTAGAAATGTAATATAGTCAAAATTCTGAAAATGTTGTATAGATTAAACTATTTTAATAGGAAAAATAACGAATTCAACAAATGTCTTGTCGAATGTTTGTACAATAAAAAAAGGCGTAAATTGAACTTTGCCATTTTTAAAAAAGTTCGTATATTGAACATTTTTCAACGTTCAGAGAACTGTTAATATTATTTGTATAATTAGCACATACACATTCATTTGTTAATAAACGACCTCTCGTGGCCAATACAACCTATTTTCAAATATTTTTAAATATGTTAAATATCTTTAACAAATCGTGCACTAAATTCAACATACAACAGACAATTTACATCAAGTTGCCACCATACGCCCGTCAATACGCGCTTTATAAACTGCTCATTTCACAATTCTTCGTTGTTCCAACCCCAATGCCTCATTCAACATGCCCCGTTATAATTTTTTATTTCCAAAATATGTCGATATTCAGCTTGTTCACCTCTTGAAGCAAGGTTTTCCCCTTCGTGCCTACTATCATCAAATAGCTGACTATGTGTTGCCTCAAAGTAACCATCAGATCCTGATGCCTTGACATGTTGATTGTTTGATCGATTTCCGGATTGCAACTGCTCAACACCCAATGGAGATGTATGTTCATCTATTGGAAGGTTACAAAAAAAACATTGTAAAATGATAACTTAAAAGTAGAAAAAAAACTGGTATTCGTATACTCAATTTTAACAAAACACTGAAATTAAACATGCAAACACACAGCAAAGGCACAACTAGATTTTCCATATCATATTGGACCA
Organism: Perna viridis; assembly: GCA_037379345.1. Taxonomy (NCBI): domain Eukaryota; kingdom Metazoa; phylum Mollusca; class Bivalvia; order Mytilida; family Mytilidae; genus Perna; species Perna viridis. The sequence continues at coordinate 8,869,532 of CM074523.1, forward strand.
TTGAGTTACAATTTCATTGAAATGAACTGAAAATGAGGCAGATAACTATGTCAAGAACCTCATTTCTCTCAGATTCTATTAATAAATTTCTGAGCACAGCGGGTGATGCAGAGATCAAATTATGTTTTTTTTATAAATAGAGAAATTATCATTGAGTAAAATTACATTGTCAGATCGGTGGGGTTTTGACATGCATGTTACTGATTTTCCCATTTTGCCGGATACCTGCAAACACTTACACTTAATACAGTTATATGAAGCATACAAATGGTGGATAATTATTGCAACAGATAATAGGCACCACCAAAGCCCGTTTAACAAACATTCATGTAGAGCTATAATAAAAGTTAAATAATGAAAAGTCACAATTGAGACATTAATTTCTTCATAATTATAATAAATATTACATTAACATATGTGAAATATGTGAATATAAGACAATTCCTATTTTATAAATAAAATTATACACGTGTATACTGATTGAAGAATGGTCTGGACGGAGAGAAACGTTTCACGAGATGAAAACTGTTTCATTCAACCCAAATTAGTCCAGCGTTTATACTGTTTTATTTTTTTTTTCTTAAATTAAGAACAGTTTTTGTGAAGTGTTCTCAATTTCAATCGAAACAATGCAATCTTTTTAGTGTAAAGGTTATCATAACAGGATGCACTTTCAATTATTCTTAACAAAAAATTCCCTGTTTTGACAAAAATATCGAAGTGCAGTGAGAATTGTGTTTTAATACAGTTTTTAAATTTTGACCTGATAAGACCAATTCATACCAGTAATATTATGCTCATTCTATCAGAAAATTATCACGTTAGTGGTAGGAGAAAACTATTCAACACGGTATCAACGGTGTAAATGTTTAAAATGACTCTTTCACCAATATTTACAAATATTAATTCAACCGAAAAAGAACCTGTAAGATTACAAGTTCATGTTGTTGCCGTGGAACATTACAGTTTCCCTTTGACGATTATAACAGACTTTGGACCTATAAATTGTCCATATTAGAAAACAAACATTATTACTTAAACTATAATAAAAAGTAGCGAACGCATATCGAAAGACGCTAAATGGTTGTTAGATGAAAATGAACAGAAAGGTTTCCTTGTATGAAATGCATTATGTTTTAAGGGAATGGATATGGTAAGTATGTTGAAATAGAAAACCCAAATAAAAAAGTGTCAGTTCTAGTTTAAGGACACCCATCGGGCTTCAATGAAGACAAATAAAACATCGTACAGCAAAATGGTTGCATGTGTAAACTGCAGAAAAGGAAAAGGAAAGTACAAACGAAACAAGACATAACATACATTCCTGAGTTTAAGCAGATGCAAAGAAACATGGGTCAGGATTTAGGTACTTTGGCATAATCCAACAATCCTCTCTCTTTAAAATATGGTTACTTTCCAAAAAAAATATTACACAAATAAAAGGACCACAAACTCAGTTGAAAAAGTCGGAGTCCCTTGTAAATACAAAAAAAAATAAGAAACTTATTATACATTACACAAATGTACAAACAAAGGACTTCTAGAGAATTCCAGGAATTTGTGGTAAAATCCTTGTTTCAAAACTCTTTCCGAACTAAAAGTATTAACAAATATATAATGCGTATAATTTTAGGGCAATTTTCCCCTTTTGTATACTTAATTGTTAAACAGTATAGATCGTTATACCCGAGTATACATAAGCATGCATATTACTGAGTCTTAACAACGCGCCCATGGTGGTATTGCGTTAATATTTTCTGAAAAAAAATGGTTTATCAAAATTGGGTGTTCAGGGGAAGAACAAACAAAAATGAAAATAAACAAGAATTATGCAGCGACATAGGACTCCGTCATTATTTTGAATTATTCTTGTTCGGTATTTATCAGATAATATACCCTCTTTACCGTTGGAAATTGCACTTGTTTAATGATATTTTTAAATTGATTTCGGTATCTATAATTTATTCATTATTGTAAATCAACGGCAATGCTTGCTTCATTGACATAACCCAATGTGTAGATCGTATAATACTCCTAACCAATTGCGGACCGAAGTCATTTTTCATCTTGATGACACGAACAAGAAGAAAGACAGATAGATGGAGCAAATCTTCGTAAATACATCTGAAAAAAAAATTAAAAAAGATATCCAATAAACAACATTATGATATTCAGTATAATATAAAATATATTGTCCGAATGTAAGGGTTGAATAATAGATCTCCGCACTCAGACTCGTTGCGGTTATCTAGTGTACCATCGTAAACTTCAGGTAGTAAGTGTATAATAATATACTGTCAAAGTAGTCATTCGCCGTATCTACTCTATAACTCTACAAAAAGAACAAAACTATATTCCTAGCTGTCATAAACACCAGTTATGTACACGTTTACTTAGCATTGCAACCTTAGCCACATGAACTTACAGACTGAGAATTCCTAATCAACATGGGCTAGACGATACCGTCTAATTTGTGCAAGAGATATTTAACTATGATGTTGTGTATGAGCAAAGTTAAATATTCACACTTTTTAATATGTTTCCACACATTGCCTTCATAATATTTCTATGATGTGTAGCTTGTGCAAATAGTTTGCAAAGAAATAATAGTTTACCTTTAACAAAATTCAAAAAACCTTAAAGTTGGTTTTATTTCATTCTGGAAATATCATATTATAAAACAATATTGAAAAAAAACTATAAGACAAATAAATATAGCTGCCACAAAACAAAATGGGCGACAAATTAACGATTAAAAGGCGTCTCATCTTTCATTATTGCAGCGATTCGTTAACCTTCGTAACCGAACGAAAGTTAACTGTCTAATTGAAAAAGCCCAGTTTGTAAATACAAAATTTAGTTTGATTTTATTTTTCAGGATACAGAAAAGAGTGATGACGGGATCCTAGATTCTAGCGAAAATCAAAAGAATGTAAACCAGGACAATGACCAGACATGAAAAACAGACAACAACACAACAAAAAACATAAAATAACCAAAATAACACATACAAAAGAAACAAATGTGAATGAAGAATTCGGTCTCCACTAAAAAATGGCATCATGGAACAGGTGGACCAGGAGGGTAAGCGTCCTCTGCTTTTCTAAAAACAACCACTGAGTCTTAAAAAAGTCAAGTCCGGGGTTAACGAAAGACGAAAGAAAAACTATGACACGTTGAACAAATCAGTTTCCATGGTTCAGATGGTTACATCGTAACGATCCAACGAGTTCTTGAACATAAATATTATGTAGTGATGACCTAAATCTTGAGGCAACACAACCCTCTTCAAGACACCTTATAGTAAGAAGTGTAGCTCGATACAAAAATAGTCTGCGTAGTAGTGGCAATTTCTGGCATTATGTATGAATTGTAATACGCACGTGCTGAAGAAATGATGCCGCATATGAAAGGAAAGTTGACTAAATGCAATGAAAATCATCGTGTTTGTCGTATAGTTGGATAGTACTAGGTCATGAAAACACAAATTGTATAACTATTAATATCATAGACTGCATAACAACACTTTACATTTTTCATTTTTATTGATTTGTCGACCTTAGCAATATCTGTAAATGAACATATTTGATGTATGTGTTTTTTTTTGCTTTTTTTTTTGTTTTTTTTTGTTTTTTTTTTGTTTTAATTAAAACCATAGACATGGACATTCATAAATGTGACGAAATAAGGGATTCAATGCAAACCACTAAATGGAATAAAAAATTCACTTAATAATTATTCTAAATCATATATATTTCGGCATGCTCTGGTATAACGTATGAATTGTAATATGAAAACTCATTACGCAAAGGTTGAAGGGACGCCACCAGAAATGAAAGGAAACTTGACAATACCGAATGAATAGTCATTGTGTTCGTCGTATAGTTTTGTCAATAGCTTTTCTTTACCTTCGATCTCTAAGTGTAGATGAAGATAAGGAATAGGTCACCAAGTAGAGCAGCACAATTTGTTCCCATTTGAATGCCGGCGTTTGTTGGAAAACGCATCCACGTAACTTGGCAAATATGTTGTTGATCAAGAATTCTAGCATTTTGAAAACATCTTTTTCGGTATATTTGGAAGATGATTTGGAATTATTTTTGCAAAGTATGAGGACTTACTACATGTTTTATCTATATATACCGTCGAGTTTTAGTACCAACGATGTATAATGTTTTCGAATCGGGATTTTAACTGAGTATTGGGAATAAAAGTATAAAGAATTGAAAAATCAAAGGTTTTGATACTATTGTATTCTTAAAATGATATGGAATTCAGGATTTCCAGAAGATCTTTCGATTTTTTCAGGATCAATATTGAATTAATACTGTATATGAACCGATCCGTGCTAAAAAAAATACGATTGGCCATCGATTACCGATCCGTTTCCGGTCAGTCATCGATCCGTCAAACCAATCCATTTAACTGGTGATCGCTTCATGTGACCACCGGTCAATGTATTTTACTGTTTTTGTTGTTTTCTTTATTAATTTTACACATATTTACATAATGTAGTAGATATAAACATTAATTTGTAATTTTATTTTAAATGTCTTTAATTTAAAACAGATCTTACGTCATTTTACATAACAAAACTGTGATCAGATCGGTCACTGGTCATCGGTCATCGATCCGTCAGTGATCAATCAGTCAACGGTCCTCGATCATAGAAATTGATAATTGGAAAATGCAATGAGAGAAAAGTAACAATTTTGTAAGCAGCAACAATAGTTCCGTTGACAAACACATTTTTGATGAAGAGTCGTAAGCGTTTCATTGTTAGAAATGTAATATAGTCAAAATTCTGAAAATGTTGTATAGATTAAACTATTTTAATAGGAAAAATAACGAATTCAACAAATGTCTTGTCGAATGTTTGTACAATAAAAAAAGGCGTAAATTGAACTTTGCCATTTTTAAAAAAGTTCGTATATTGAACATTTTTCAACGTTCAGAGAACTGTTAATATTATTTGTATAATTAGCACATACACATTCATTTGTTAATAAACGACCTCTCGTGGCCAATACAACCTATTTTCAAATATTTTTAAATATGTTAAATATCTTTAACAAATCGTGCACTAAATTCAACATACAACAGACAATTTACATCAAGTTGCCACCATACGCCCGTCAATACGCGCTTTATAAACTGCTCATTTCACAATTCTTCGTTGTTCCAACCCCAATGCCTCATTCAACATGCCCCGTTATAATTTTTTATTTCCAAAATATGTCCATATTCAGTTTGTTCACCTCTTGAAGCAAGGTTTTCCCCTTCGTGCCTACTATCATCAAATAGCTGACTATGTGTTGCCTCAAAGTAACCATCAGATCCTGATGCCTTGACATGTTGATTGTTTGATCGATTTCCGGATTGCAACTGCTCAACACCCAATGGAGATGTATGTTCATCTATTGGAAGGTTACAAAAAAAACATTGTAAAATGATAACTTAAAAGTAGAAAAAAAACTGGTATTCGTATACTCAATTTTAACAAAACACTGAAATTAAACATGCAAACACACAGCAAAGGCACAACAGAGGTAACCAGTTTCTTTTCAAAACCGGCCATCCGGATTGGAACCAAACTTTGCATAAAAATAGGTCACCGATTTAAGGCTATTTTGTAAATAGGAAATATAATACAAATCTTAGAAACCCTTCAATCTCAGTTTCCGCTATATAGATGACGTACTAACTTGAGATAAAGGATGCTACAGACACTGCGAAGTCAGCCTCATATCTTGACCTACACTTAGAAATCGATGATAAAGAAAAATTATTGACCAAACTTTACGACAAACGTGATGACTTTTCATTCAGAATTGTCAACTTTCCTTTCATCTGTGGCAACATCCCTTCGGCTCCTGCATATGGAGTGTTCATATCACAACTCATACGTTATACCAGAGCTTGCCGACACTACGCAGACTTTTTGTATCGCGCTGGAGCTCTATCAAATAGGCTTCTGGAACAGGGTAATGTCGCTACAAGATTAAAGTCATCACTACAGAAGTTTTATGGTCGTCATCATGAACTCGTGAATCGTTATGGTGTATCCATTAGCACCATGAAAACTGATTTATTCAACGGGTCATAGTTTTCCTTTCCTCGTTTGTCTACACCGGAATTGACTTTTTATGAGCAACTCGGCGAAAACAGAGGACGCTTACCTTACCATGCTCCCAGTTTTTGGTGGAGTCCGAGATGCTCATTTGCTCTTTGTTGTATATGTCTGTTTTCCATGTCTTGTCTTTGTCATTTAAAGATGGTTGCCGATCAAAATCTTTTATAACGAGATAAAAATATTTGATAATGTGAACATTTGGGAATAATCTGTGTTGGTGCCTAACACAATCAATTATGGTTATAATTTGAAGGTTGGTATATCTTTAAAGTTATAGTCAATGTAGAAAACTTTACAAGAACTGTTATCTGCAGAGTTTCATAACTTATTACATATGATTGAGACTAAGTATATAGTGAATTGTTTTTATTAACACTTACTCGTTGGTATTGAATCACTTATTTCGTCATATTCATGAGCATCTATTTCTATGGCTATAATTCTTTAAACAATCAAACATCAAATATGTTCATTTACAGGTATTGATAAGATCGACACATCAATAAAAATGAATAATGTAAAGGTTTCTTTTTATGCAGTTCATGATACTATCAGTTATCAAATTGGTGTTTTCTTGACCTCCACTAAGAGAATGATGGTAAAGGAAAACTCTTTATCAATCTATACGACAAACGCGATGATTTTCATTCCGTATAGTCAATTTTCCTTACATCATGGCATCATCCCTTTAGCGCCTGTGTATGAACTTTTGGTATCACAATTCATTCGCCAGAGCTTGTCGTACCTACGCAAGCTTCTTTTTTTGTATCCCGCTAGACTTCTTACAATTAGCCTTCTGGAAGAGGGTAATGTTTCTACAAGACTGAGGTCTTCGCAACAGGCGTTTTATGGTCGTCATCATCAACTCGTGAATGTTCAACATGTCCAAAGTTTTCCTTTCCATTTTTGTCTACCCTGGCTCGGTAGGTATTTTTAGAAAAGCAGAGGAAGCTTTCCCTGGCTCATGATGCCAATTTTAGTGGTGTCCGAATGCCTCATCTACTTTTGTTGCTTCTGTCTATTATTTTAGTTATGTTATGTTCTTTGTTGTGTATGCCTATTTTTCATGCTTGGTCTTTGTCCCTGGATTGCATTCTTTCGATTTCTACTGGAAAATTTGTTCCCTCGATTACTCTTTCTTTAAAAAAATGTAAGTAAATGAATATTTCGATTGTCTGCATGAGACAATTCTGCAGCAATTATTTATTTTGACAATTAATTACATTTGAAACAATAACTTTTGACCATTATGGAAAATACAAGCATTCACACTCATTCAATTTGCAAAAAAAAATAATATATATCATTTTGTTCTGAAATATATGAATCACAACCAACAACATAACACTTACACTGACAATTTTAACATTTTATACAAGAGTTTTAGACTGGAATGTATTTTAAAAGTTTTTGCACACATACACTTTTCGAAAATATGTCATTTTGAGGATTTTGTAACTGAAATATGGGTATTGCAAACACCAACTGGATGCTAATATTGGTTTCAATATTTTGAACAATAATTTTGGACCATTATTGAAATTAAAATTTTTCGAACTCATATATATAAATATGTAATTTTTGAGAAATTGAACTGATATGAATGTGTCACAGCCACACATCGAATGCTTATTTCGACATTGTGTTCATTTTAAACAATATCAGTCCATTTTTAAAATCGATTTTTTTGCACCCATACAATTAACAAATATAAGTCGTTTTGTGGAACTTGGAAGGAATATATACACTTAAAAATTATGGTTTCCCAATTTAAAATTTGACATAAAGCAAGAATATTCATAGATACATTATTAAGAGTCATTCTTAAAGTTGAATTCGTTCACAATTTATACATATATCCATATGTTTAAAAATAAATTGCTCATTTATTTCACATGATTTGCGATAATACACAATGCAAGTATCGCATGATTTCGGTAATAACTAAACCCGGCTTGATCTTTCTAAAATCGATATTGATTGTATTAAACTCCTTGCATCATAATGCATTATATGTGTTGGATTAAACATTTACTTTTATTTTTTTCTTTTCGGAATGGGTAATAGGGATTGGACAACAAGATATAATGCGATGTAATTGTACCCACATGATACTAATATTGTAAAAGTGGTTGTACAATAATTTTACACCATCATGGGCATGTCATATCAAAGGATTTGGACTAACATTTAGGTGGTGCAGTCATCCAAATGGAATTTATATTAATAATAATTAATATTCATATTCTTAACATTTTAAACAAATAATATCAGACCATTATTTAAATTCTACATACCAGGTATAATTGCGCCTGATAATAAAACCAAATTGCAAGACGTTTTTCACATTTATAAAGTCAATTAAAAAGATATGTCCTATATACAGGAAAGGAGTGAGGCATAACTCGGGAAAATATAAACCATTGTCACTCACATAAATACCATGTAAGGTCATGGAACATATAGTCGTCTCTGTTATAAAGAAACATCTAGATTGTAATAATACCCTATCCGAATTTCAACATGAATTCAAATGAAAGCAGGGCGGTTCTGCAGCACACATCTTCTTGGACTAAACACAGATCTTAGACCTAATATGGCCATATAGAGAACTATATGATGCAAAATTATTCGATAAGATATGTCGTCCTCTGCTACAACATAAACTGAAGCAAAATGGAATAACTGGAAAAACGCACAGATGGATTGTAGCCTTTCTGAAACAAAAAAAAAACACAAGCAGTAGTTTAAAAAATCCACATACACAGAATAATGTAGGTTTACAATAAGGAATACCAGTGGAAGAATCCTAGGTCTTATCCTATTTCTCAATTTCATCAACGATATTACAAACAATACGAATTCGCTGATCTGTCTTTTTCTAGTGACTATACTATCTACCGTTCTATCAACCACAACAGGGACTACTCATGAAGATCTGTCAAGACTCGTTGAGTGGAAAGGAAGTGAATTATTGAGTTCAACCTTAGCAAAGATAATGTTATGCACTTAACGAGAGCAATGAAACCAAAGATAAAACACTACTACATGCACTGAAAACAGCTTGAAATAGTCCATCACTCAAAATATTTATGTATTGCAATAACAAATGATAAAAAAAAACACCAAATAAACAATATAGTAGCTTGTGCCAAATCCATGCAAGGATTTGTTTACTTGAAACATCAAGAAAGCAACTCGCTAAACAAAGATTACAACATAAACATCATTTCAGAACCAAAAGTCGAATACGCCTCAGCTATATAAGACCCCTACACACAGGAAACATGAACAAGTTAGAGGGAGTGCAGCACAGTACGTCCACAACAACTAAATCTATGAGGCCAGTGTGACAACCATGATTGAGCAACTTTATTGAACAACATTACTAGAGAAAATATAAAACATCATACTCTGCTAGTTCTACCGAACAGTGAGCTATCCCAGTAAACCAATACCTTGCACCACAATTAACGCAATCAAGACATTACGACACAATACTATACATCATCAGCCAAAGACATTTACTTATATGAGTATTTTTTTCTTTTCAAGAACGACGATCACCTGAAACCATCTACCAGAACAGGCAGTAAAAGCTTTTCAAGACATTTCTTTTTTGTAAATAGACTACAGGCACCAACGCATGAGCAAAGCATTGGGTACACAGCATTGAGTTCAATTGCTATACCAAATGCTAAGACAAAAATACAAATGTTTGCACATATGCAATTGTCAGAAATATAGCACATTAAGGCATTTGTAACGAAATATATGAGTTGCAGTCACCAACATGATAGTGACTGAAATTGACATATTTTACGTTATGTACAATATATTCTTAATGATGTGAGAATTAACAGGGAGCGTGCTCATAAAATGCGCATAAATATTTTTTTTTTTAAGAATTTTGACTGAAACACGTGGAGCAAATTATACTTGTGTTGACTTATTTAACTAATACTATCAGACCATATTCGGAATTTAAAGTGTCTGCACACACACATTTAGAAAAGAAAGTGCTAGTAGAAATATGTCATTTTTAAAATCAAATTCTGTCCTTGTTAAGATAAATCAGATTGTGTCACATTGGTTTAAATGATAAACCACATGAATACATATGTTTCACCAGACCGTTACGACATTGTATTCGTTTACACCATATTACAATTAAGAAAGTGTTCAAAATGATCCATGTGTGATAATATTATTCACAATGAAAATGCATTTTTGTTGAATTTTAGAGATATTGAGATGGTGTCGCTTTAAGGAAGTGTACTATATTACTAGAAAAAAATGGGTGCATTTCACAAAAACTTTCTCGAAACAAGGTAATTGTGTTTGCAAAAATCCACGTAGAACACAAATATTCTAAGAGACATTAGATTGGGTCACATTGATAGCAAAAGATATACTACTTGAAAAAAAAAGGTTTGCTTTACCGACTTTTTTCTTTCATTTTTTTTTCTTTTCTTTTTTTTTCAAATTTCATCTTTTATACAATTTTACTTAAATAATGCGATCAAAATAATCCATATTATACTAACCATATTTCAATTATAGAGAAAAGAGATGGTATTGTATTTAGCAAATATATTATATTTTTTTTTTTTTTTTTGAAAATTAGGTATTTGGTCAAAACTTTATAACATTAAGATATTTTTCTACTCCTGGACCTAGGACGATGTGTTTGCAATGGTCTGCATCTCACATAAATAATAATATTTACATTAAAATGTCAATCATACTGACATGAAAAAAAGAATAACACACAATTTTAATTTTTTATGCTCATTGATCAGATAGCATCGCATTAATTAGATATACTAAATTGATATAAAATAAGGTATATTTTATCAAAATGAGTAATCAAGGGAACCAAGTTTCTAGCGGAAGTCAAAAGAAATCAATTCAGGGACAAATACCAAACATGGAAAACAGACAAACACAACAAGAAACATAAAGTTAGTAAAATAATACAAAGTAAAAGAGCAAATGGGCTCCACTAAATTTTGGGAGCATGGACCAGGTACACCGGCAGAGTAAGCGTCCTCAGCTTTTCCAGAAACGTCAGAATACTGCTAATCGTTTGAATTAGTATTACATCTAAAAATTAGAATATCCATAAGGCATAATTGACTCAGTAGTAACACTTTCCTAACACGGAATAATATCATAGTTTATATATCATATTTATAAAAAAAAAATGCAGTATTTAGGTACTTTAACATAACTAAATATCTGACGCGTCATTCTTTGTATTGCTCATAATGATTCAGTTATTCCTGAACCTGCCAGCGAGATCTCTGATGAGCTCCTCTTTAACTACAGGTCTGTCATAAAGCATATAATTTACATTTTATTTCTTTGAAGTCATAGTTTGTGATGGGGAATGGCGCATGGAACAACCTGAAATAATAATATTGGATGTCTAGTAATAAGGAATGGTATGGAACATTGTGAAATAAGAACAGTTTGGGTGGGGTACTTTGGGATGAAAAAAGGGGGAATGGGACTATGGGGTAATAGGGCAATTGGAAATGGACAGGAGGGAAGTTTGCACTACACAGGAGATGTATGCTTACCTTGGAATACGAAGATAAAAATTATGGCTAATACAATACATGCTCCAAATATGCTCAGAAGGATTATAGTGATCAGTTCAACTATATAAGTCGTCTGGATATCTAAATTCAAAAAAAAAAGATTGCTATTTCTATTTTTCAAATTTCAAATTGTTTGTGCCTTTGTTTTTGTTTTTGAATTGTTGGTGTTGTTGTTTTATCAAAGTATACTTTGTGTGTATGTGTGTCTGTTATCTTATATAATATTTCTACATAGAATAATTAGCTTTGTTGAATCATCAGACATCGGGATGCAACATCACAATCACTTAGTATTGCTGTCATAATAAACATTCGTTTTTTATAAATGCATAGACCTAGAAGACTGCCTTGCATAAGAAATGGTAATTAAAAGTGGTTGTTCGTCTTTACACATTTTAAAGAGTCTTGTTACTGTAATTCCAAAATTATGGATGAGTCAAAGGCATTAAATCGACCTAATGGAGTACCTAGCATTTTCTCTCAAATTTAATTAAGCTCATTTTTCATGGTTTCATGGGCACATTTATGGCTATCAAATTATAAGGGGATACTACAGTTCTATTATCTTAATATATTATCATATTCTCTCAAAAACGGGTATTTTCATGTTAACCGGTGTACCAGAACTAAAAATAATTTCCACGACACTTGTGATACTTTCATTTGGAAACAGAACATTTCCTGGTTAAAACATTACAGAAAAAATAAATGTTGAATTGAAATAATAATATCAAAAAAAAAACATTCATACCAGAAGGAGTTTCGTGTCTGCCTTTCTGTCGTAAGTCTACCTTAAAACTGTTTGAACAATATTGATTGCAGACAGTAACCATATATTCCCCAAAACTACTGTTATAGAGGATGAAAATTATGCCCAGTCCCAGTAATCGTTATTTTCTTGTGATAGAAGAAGTCAGAGGCATTTTTTGGCCGCACCTTTACTTCAACAAAAGGAACTAAATCATTTCCTATTGTGATATAATGGCACGCCAAGGCTGATGTATTGTAAACAGTGACAGAAATATTCTTAGGTTCTATTTCTTCAATTTTCTGAATATGTCTGTTGTCAGCTATGAAAACAGAGTGCCCTGTATAAAGGATAGTTTTCAAGTTACAACACATTTTAAGTATGTGGTTAGGACTTGAAAATAGTCATTTTCCATACATTGCCTCTTATATATGAAAAAATGAATATTTTTTAATTTTTTGTTTTTCTTTCAAATAAATAGCTAAAATGAGTTGCCATATAACTGTGTGGTTGATTTAAACACAGAAATGTCACAAAAGTCATCAGCCAATTTTTTTAGTGGACTTTTTTTAGTGGTTCAAATGGACAGATTCTAATGCGGCAAGAAAAATAATTGTATTTTTTCATATAAAAACTGAATTTTTTCAAAAAGTATCTAAAGCAGACAATTGTTATTATAATATTCATACTAGTAAACTATATTTCTTGCATCATAGCTATCTGTTTTAAAGAAAATGTCCTTTTCCTGTCATATTTAGGTCCATTTGTATCTGCCTGGGGTACAAAAATGGCTTAAAATCTGTATTTTCTGCATATGAAAAGCTATATTTTTTTAAAACTATGATATTGGTATAATTTTTTCTGGATTCATTATAATTGAAATGACCATATCTATAGTTTAAAACAGTTGGTTGTACCGGTCATTATACTTTACTTTAAACAAGAGGCTCCCTTGAGTTAAAGACAAAAAAGGAGGTTCGGATATCAATATTTCCATATATGGAACTCACAAGTGGGGATTAGATAATGATTTGGAACTCATAGTACAGCTCATGTATCTACCATGTCAGAATAAACCACAAAGTTGCTTAGTTTGATTAATGCAGCAGCTTTTTATCAAAAGTAATATTTTCTGGCTAACATTGAGATATTAGTCTTATGCCTGGAAGAGGGTACCTATATAAGAATTGTAATAGAAAACTCATGTTTGTAGCAGGGCAATGATATTCTGAATTTTCAGTATGAAAATGAATGCTCTAGCAGAAAAACAACAACTTTTAGGATTATATTGAAATGTTTATTACTAATAGGTACCAGTATCGTATTGCATATCCCTGAGTGGGTGTACGTCAAAAAATGGATGCTATAAAAATATAGTGCATTTTCTTTTTGCCTCTCTACAAACTAATATTTTGTCAAAAGATATGAACAATGACTTATAAAATAGAGCAAACATCACACTGTAAGATGAAGAACTTTTTTAAAAGAAAATCTAACATAATATCATAAAAATGTTCCACTGAAAAGGTTGGTTTGGTGAGTGCAAAACGAAAGTGAAAGTAGGGAAAATGGCTATTTATAGTTCGAGACTACTTTTCTGTCCGATCTTCGTGGACTCACCCTATTTTCTTTGCGGGAAATTATTTTTTCACATGTCCTTAGAAATGCTACATAAGTGAAAGTTTTATTGAATCAATTTACATATTTTTTAAAAAATCCTAAAAATATGCACTTCACTATAGAAGTCTATGGGAAAATTAATACGATACTGAGACCAAAAGTGACGTAAAAATATTGAAGTTATATAAATTGGTATAAACACAATACTAAAATTCAAAATAATACATTATTATTTTAAGAAAAAGATCACACATTTTATTTAGATTTGTTGTTTATTTTCTGTGAAGCTTAATTTAGAAGAACTTGACAAAAACAATAATTAAAGGCACAAGCTTTAAATGCCAAGACAAACAAACAGAAACAACATGAAGAACAATTCTGTAGTACAATGTGGGATAGTAGTCAATTCCTTCACCAAGAGTTTCTATCATGTGTAACACAAGAAATGCAGGTTCTAGATTTTATGGTAAATAGAAGTTTTGTAGTACTGCAAAGGTGTAAAATAAGAAGAAATTCGGGTGAGACAAATGAAGGAATTGAAAAACATCATACGATGTAAATTCAAATATTAAAAAGAAGTTTTCACATTGGGTATTGGGAATATTTGGTTTATAGGTTTTTTTTTACCAATAATGAGCTGAAAAACAGATGCGGTAAAATGAGAACTAGATAAATACACACTCAAGGCACTCTTGGTATAATTGTTTGTAAATATAAAATACAGCAATTTTGACTTAAAAGCAAAACATTTTTGACTTTTGCTTATTACTTCCAATAATGTTTGCTCCTATTTTTTTTTTCATTTATTCTAAAGGATACCTCTGGCAGTTATTTTAGCTGTGCCTAACTGGAAATAATTTCCATTTTGATCTGGAACATTGTTCGAAACTTTGCAAACGTAAAGGCCGTCATTGTAATACCACTTATTCCTGTGTTTTGTCACGTTTAAATAAAAAATGCCCTTTATAGAAGATGGAAAGTCTCTGACATGTTTGTTAAAGAACGACATATGTTCCCATTAACCGTAGATGAATGTAACCGGATTACCATCTGCTTGACATTGAAGGGCGTAGGTATTGTTGTCTTGTTTATGGTATTTATACTTAATCGAAACACCTGGTGGAATTGAAATATTTGTCATATTGCATTTGAGTTTTAGACGGGCAAATAGAAACACACACAAAACAAAAACAACTATGTATGCCGACCGTTTTCACTTGCCAAATATATAGTGTCGAAGAAAAAGCCTATTATTTGGACAACATCTACATGTAGAAGATAATGTGAACTCGTATCAAGAATATCTACTAAGAGTTACGTACGTGTATCTAGATGTACAATCATTTTATAGTAATTTATACGGGAAACAGAAGTATATGGGGTTTCAAAATCAAAGGTCATTGTGCTTTTATTTTCCGATAATAATCTAGCATTTAGGGTTTCTAGAAGATTGTTTGAATATTTCAAGATCCTCACTTTATTTATACTACTAACTACCAAATTAAAAATGTCCTGGCATGATAAACACTGACTAATTGGTTCTACAAAAAGAAACAAAGCTACCTACACATGACATCTATGGTTGCATTTTTAGCCTCAATTCCCTTTTCGTTAATGCAAGTGTATGTACTGCTGTCATTGCGATTTGTTTTGGAAAGATATAAGCAAGTTTTGTTCAGATCGACCTGTAATTCTTGTCCTCTTTTTTCATCAAACCATCGTAGGTATGAACACTCATACGACAGTGCACTACTCGAACTGCAACATATGTTTAAATTTTGACCCTCCATGATAGAAATATGTTGACTAGGATCTATCTTCATGTCATGTTTGCCTATGAAATAAAAGCATTACAAAGATGCATTGGATATATACTGTTGAGTTTTTTACAAATAAAGTGTTCTACATATTGTTTTCGAAGCAAGATATTATGAAGCTTGCGTCACGTGTATGTATCGATTGGAGTCGAATACGCTGTTAAAAAAAAACAAAAACAAACAAAAAACAAATCAAAAAACAAAAAACAAAAAACGTTTTACATGCGAGGAACTATTGTAAAGTTGCGGTAATGATATAATGCATCGATGATCAAGCTCGATCCGACTGGAAACGAAGTGTCAATCACTTCCTGTATTTTCGAAGGCCGTTTGATATTGAAGAGTTATTCGTGTTCATTTCTAAATACCCGTTTTAACACGGGGTCTAACGACTGCAAATATGTGTATATTTGCGGTAATTTTGGTCAAATTGGCATGATTCTTTTGGTTGTTTCTTGCTGTTTTGTTTTCTTTGTTATTTTTTTTTTATTGTGTATTGTTATGCGTTTGTTCAGTTTGTCCTTTTCATTTTCATCACCTGGCTACCATTGTAGTAAAGTAAACGCGTCATTATTTGTGACAGTTCATGTACATAAAGATCAAATTTCATACCCGATACGTTCCAAAAGGAACAATAATGAATAAGTCATAAATGGAGTAAGTCATATAAGATGTAGGGAACAAAATAATGTACAATTGCATATAAAACTGAAATAAAAGTAAACAACAAGACATCTCGCAAAAACCATACAAAAAAACAAAAACAAAAAAAAAAAAACAAGAGCACCAGGAAAATAAACTCCCACCAAAAAACTGGAGTTACATCATATGTCCCGGAAGGATAAGCATGAACATCAATTGTAATATGGTTTCAGTAATATTCTTCATAAATCAAACAGGAGGTGATTAATGCATGTCGAGGGACAAAGATTCGTGCAAACATCGAATTTTTATAATCCAGATATGGATATGGACCAGAAAGAGAAAAACAGGCACTCACAAGTAAGTGCATGAAACACCTAAAACGAAACACACGGAAATGAGCAACATGGACTCTATCATAAATTGGGAGCATGGACCAGGTGCAACGGTAGATGGTTTATAATTTTATACAAACACCCACCGAGTTGTTCATAAAAATTCCGGGTTAGACGGAAAAGGATAGGAACACTTTGACAACAGGAACAAATCGATTCTCATTGTGAAGATTATAACACTTTTGTAGTAATGGATTCAAAACTCAATTTCAGAAACCTAATGTCCTTATGGAAAAAAGTCATCGTTTCCTTAAATCAAACAAATAAAAATAAATAGATTAAGGTACCGTTAAAGAAAAAATAACTGGCTCTTTTTCTGATAGGTTTTGAGTCTTTTTTATTTCTTTTTTTTCACTTTAGATTTGATGTGATTTGTGTGTGGAAAACATGAATGTACGTGCGTGTTTCTCCGCTGTTCTACTCTTGCTGTCAAGACCCTAACCTGCTTTGGAAAAAAAATTAACACCAATTGTATTATCTAAGTAGAGGCAAAGCTTTTCTTAGATAGGAACAGCAATTGTTATCTTTTTTGGAAATTACAGCTGTCAGTTTTGTTTACATCAGATAATATATGTAAAATATTCCCACAATCCGTAGAAAACTAATATTTCCCGTATCTGTTCAAATTTATCTGGTCCGTTTAAACTGAAATTGATGTTGCTAGAAATGCCCTTAAGGATTAAACACATCAAAGTATGGCGAAGTGCAACAAAGTCGTCGACCATTTTATAAGCGAGGGGAAGAATGACCTTGGGACTGGGACCTATGTTAAAGTTTTGGGAAAAACCTTTTTTTTCTAATTCCTTGAAAAAAAACCCTTTCCTCCTTTACTTTAACAACACATCAAAATGTAAATAATGTTGAAATAGCCGAAAGGCATCCAATGGTTTTAGAAAATAAAAAGTCCTCTTTTTCTAACCATCGAACGTTTGATAGTTTTAAACTTAATAAGAAATTAATACACCATGCAAACATTAACTAACACAATATCAAGAACTTTTTATAATCTAAGCGGTAATAATTTTATCTATGTTTTATAATTATTGCATTGTGGGTATAACAACATAGATACAACTATTTGTCACCTTTATAATATTGACGTAATGATATTAAAGCAGGAAACTAACTTATGAAATACTCAATTATGTTTTTTTAATGAAAACGTTCTCGTTTCAGGAAGACATTTCTGCATTATAATACATGAAACTAGGAACTTCATCCTAGTTAATGAATTAATACATGTGTGCACTGAAGGATACGTTTCTTCCGCAGTGGTCAAATTCTTAACAGTTGGGGCAAGTGTAGACATAATATTAATCTTTGACACACTTAATCATTGAGACTTACAGTTTGTTATGAACACAAAAGTTGGTTTTGACACTATAATTCACAAATATGAATTTCAAATTATTGTTTTTAATCAGACAAAATAAAAAAGGACGATTGTTTGGGATATGGTCGCTTTAAACCCTTATAACTGAAAACGCATAAGAGATATATGAAACCTGTTTGAAAAAAAAACGCATGCACGGGTTTTATCAGGAATTAAAACAATGTTCGGTATTGAATTCGTAAAAAAATATATTATTGACATTTCTACATTTTAACTTGAGTTTTATATTTGAATTCTATAAACTGTTTGTTAAAGCCCCTTGTCTGTCCCTAATTCTAAAAGGATAGGAGCTATAACCACCAAATCCAGTACCAAGCTCTTTTGTGGTTTGTAACGTTGGTATAAATTCTTTTAAAGATCAACTTACTAATACTACGTTTTTGCATACAGTACATGTACTTGCATCGAAACTCGCGTGCCAATAGTCGTAAACATTCTGGGGGATGACATGATGCGAAATAAATCGACTGAAACATATTTGAACAGATATACACACGCTGAGTGTTTATCGTTTTAACTAAGACTAAGCTATATAACATATTTAACGTCATTTTATGGAGATGGTTATTATTTAACGAGAAGCAGGTTGGGGTGGGGGGGAGCTGAAGTGAAGTACCCTTAGCTTCCCCGGTATATCCGCCACTGCTAAACACTTCAGTAGTACTTTAATGGAGAAAAACAAGGGTATGTATCAGAAATGCTAAAATTACCTAAAAACGGGTCAGATATGCGCAGTATGGCATTAAAGGGTTCAATTAATAAAACCGAATAATTTATTTTCCAAAATGTTTTTTTTTATAAAATAATAATAAAGAACTATATCCTGTACTCGAGTGCTTGTTGAATGGTGCTTCCATTCCACAAGCACTCGGATTTATCGGGAGGTTGAAACATGTATAAAATTTTACAGGATGTTTGTTCAAATTTTCTGGAAAATACTTTAACACCGTTCCGAACGGTTAAATTGGTAGAGGGAAACAAAACATACCATCGTTGTACTACGGTGTGGAATCAAAAGATGGTGTGTTTTTTTTTTTTTTAATAAACTACTGTTTAAAACGTTTAAACATGAAAGTAATGTCCAAATGTAGTTTGCATATTGAATAAAAAATATAAGACAAATATTGATAGCTGTTTGGACTTTATACCGTCCATTGATTTTTTTATTCCATGTATGGTTTGGTGGTTTGTTTTGATATCTTCTTTAGCCATTCGAATTGTGGTCAATGTAGATATTTGTTAAAACATGTAGTAGCTTAGAATGTTGATGTAAATACTCTTTTACATTATAAATGAATATTTTTTTTATTCATATGCTAATGAAAAGTATAATAGTTTTGACATTACAAGTTTGTAATCAAATGCGGATCTTCAGTTCAAAACACTGTGTTCTCTATTTGACACTGCAAAAGAAAAAGCAAAAGTTATGCACTGCAATTATTACATCATGTAACTTTCTCTCCAATGAAAATCGAGAAAATAATTTGAAACCAGTAAGGTCAAAATTGAAGTACATGGAAGCTCATACTCTAAACCATTTCATGGGAAGCACCTGATAATTTTTGTCTTCAAACAAATTTTACCGACTTTATATCACAAATTAATATATTAACAAATTAAATATTTTTTTTTATTTACTGCAACGGTGAAAAAGAAAAAAATTTACGTAGAAAGCATTAATACTAATTGAAAGAAGGTAGATAAATCTTGAATTTGAACAAAATTCAGTTGCTGTGTTAGAAAACTTCAAAATCAGTTTTTGTCCATCCATGGTCGCTATAAAATCGGTAAAATGTGTTTTGAGAACAGAAATTATGCTAAACATAAGATGGTTTAGAATATGAGCTTCCCATATAATTCAATTTTGATCTTTCTGGTATCAAATTATTTTCTCGATTTTCATTAGAGAGAAAGTTGTATGATGTTGTAATTACAGTGCATACCTCATGTTACTGGGATATTTACAACAGTTGACTTATTTTCATCTGTGGCAACATCCCTTCGGCTTCTGCGTATGGAATATCATATCACAACTCATACGTTATGCCAGAGATTGCCGGGACTACGCAGACTTTTTGTATCGCGCTAGAACTCTGACAAATAGGCTTCAGGAACAGGGTTATGTTGCTACAAGATTGGAGTCATCACTACAGAAGTTTTATGGTCGTCATCATGAACTCGTGCATCGTTATGGTGTATCCATCAGCACCATGAAAACTGATTTATTCAACGGGTCATAGTTTTCCTTTTCTCGTTTGTCTACCCCGGATTTGACTTTTTATGAGCAACCCGGCGGGTGTTTCTAGAAAAGCAGAGGACGCTTACCCTACCGGTGCACCTGGTCCATGCTCCCAGTTTTTAGTGGAGTCCGAGTTTACTTTTGTTACTTTGTATCTATGATTTTAGTTACTTTATGTTATTTGTTGTGTATGTCTGTTTTCCATGTCTGGTCTTTGTCCCTGGATTACATTCTTTTGATTACCGCTATAACCTTGGCTCCCTTGATTACTCTTTACTTTGTTTTTGACATTTCATTTGGACTCTACATAATGCATAGCACAAAACAATCTCCAATTCAGTCACAATTATAATAACTGCATTTTGATAACGACGCCGATGTACTCTGGCCTGGTTATCTGTTATCTTTATTAAATGACATACCATGTGTGTTGTCTGTATTAATTTATATGGATATTTTATGTGTTTTTTTGTTTATTGTTTTTTTGTTGTTTGTGTTTGTTTGTTTTTTTGTTTGTTTTTATTTTATTCCAGTTAGTTATAGTGTCATACCATTGTTTTTAAGCATTTCAAACACAGCAAGGATCAAGAATAAAAACAACATGCATCTGACATTTTATGTGAATATAAGGTACCTAATAACGTGTTAAACGTAAGCCATTTCATTGGGTAAAATAAACGGTTAATTTGTTTGATAAAGGAAAAAAGACATACCATCGTTGTACTGCGGTGGGAAAAATAGAATGGTGTGGATTGATAGCTGTTTGGACTTTATACTGTCCATTTTTATTCCATGTATGGTTTGGTGATTTGTTTTGATATTTTATTTAACAACTTACGTCGATGTAGATAATTGTTTAAACATGTAGTAGCTTAGAATGTTGATGTAAATACTCTTTTACAATATGCATGTATATATATTTTATTCATATACATTTTGTAATCAAAAGCGGATCTTCAGTCCAAACAAATTTGTTTCCTATTTGAAACTGCAAAAGAATAAAAATTCATTCATTTCTCTACTAACCCACAGTTCGTCAGGGGTTATTCTTTTAGAACTTATTTTATTTGTTACTCTGACGTTTTCAAAGTTTTTGAAATGTAAAAGGGAAACAAACATCGATTTCCTCGCCATTTGTGAGTTTGGATTTTTTTTAATTATCTGGAGCATGTACCACAGAATGAGAATATAATGTGTTCAATCGATGGTCCTTGTATTTGGACCTATTTCTAGACAATGTAACAATTTTCTATATTACAATTTTTCCTAAAAACTTTTGACAGTGGTCACGCTAGAAAGTTGAAATTTACCTATTATTTCGCCAAAGAGGTAAAATCGTTTATACAACGGTATCGATTTCCGGCCTTATTATTTAGTAACGGGATTAGGTTACCGTTAAAGGAGACTTATTGCCATACAGTTTGTAGAAAAGATGACAAAAGCTAAACGAAAACAAAGCAAACAAACAAACAAAAACAAAATCAAAAACAAACAAAAATTACAAAATTTAATATAAAAAAAAAATTCAAAACTTACTTAAAGTCTTTTTTTTAAAGTCGCTTCTGTTTCTAAAATATACATTGTTTTTTTTTTATTTTTACCATTAAATTACACATTTTTTAAGATGCTGATTTAACAAAAATTCATAGGTGTTATACATGAGTTACATCTGGTCCATGCTCCCAGTTTTTAGTGGTGTCCGAGGTGCGCGTTTACTTTCGTTGCTTTGAGAACGTACGTGTTATTTGGTTTTAATGATTTTTTGTTGTGTGGGTCTGCTTCCTTGTCTTTTTTTTCGTGGATGACATTCGTTTGATGACCGTTAGAATTTTGGTTATATATGTGCTGCAACCACCCACATGTTACATATATCAACATGTGAACTTTTTTTTCATATTTCATCTATTGAAAATAAGAATATTTTAAATTATCTTGATTTTGAACTTTGTGAAATATAGTCAGGAACCTACAAATTATTTTATTGAACGTTTTTACTCAAATGTAATATGTGCAATTATACATAGTAAGTGTTTTTATACGCTATAAATATGTATATACAATTTGATCTTGGACAATATTTCTCCACTCTGTCCAAATCTGAATACGGAGATTTAAAAAGAAATGAAATGAAATTATCTACCGTTTAAAAGCTGTCTGTATTAAGCAAGTTTGGCAAATATTTGATATGAAAACTTTATTACATGGTATGCATGCTAACAACATTATCTGATTATTTAATTACACAATTTGTTCATATCCTTCCATGATATAGTTTATTTATTGAATGTGAAAACAACCTTACGTGTTTTCAAAACTTCAATTCATGACAATGTTACACGCACTTCATTACGTGATGCAGTTTATTCGTTACTAGGTGTGAAAAGTTCATTTCATGAATCAAGTCTTTCTTTGTGTAGTTTGAGTCATCACCACGAATTGGTTTACAGCTAGGTTAGATATATCACATACCCGATATTTCTGTCTTGTCCTTTTCAGTTACATCATGTACATGTACTAATGTTCACGCTCTATATGTACTTACGAGAAATTATCACTCCGTTCACTACATCATGATAATCATATCATGTTGTTAGCATGCATACCATGTAATAGATTTTTCATATCAAGTGATAAAGAATTCGGATCAAGTGACATATCCATACCTCCTGAAATCGTTTTGATATCATCGGGCGTTCCATGTTTAATTAACAGAAGAAAACAAGTGATTATCCTTGAAACATTTGAAACCAGTAATGTCAGAGTAAAGGTTCAAACGTAATATATAAAGAAAGTGAAATATTATATATTCAAAAATGATATTAAATTGCAGTTCAAGGAAATCAAGGTGTAGGGATTCATGTATAAATTGTCTGTGGTTGAAATTAGCTGCAAATATTTGACAAACTTGATTAACACAGACAGCTGTTGAACGGTAGTTATTTTTCTTTCTTTTAATTCATTTCTTTCTAATTCTCCGTATTCAGATTTGTTGAAATTTGTCATATAAAGTCTTTTTCTTCATTTTATCACTTTGTTATGATTTAGGAGTTAATCATATTCAAATAACTATGAGTAAGTGACTTTCAGATTATTTATACAAGAACATATTCTATTGTCATTCTTACACATTCTGATTTTTTGTATATATATATAATAACACTCAGTTTATTTAAGGCACTGAAGAAGGATATGTGTTGACTGAAAATTTTGCCCATTATATATTTTATTATAGTGTGTTAACATCTTTATCGGTATCGTTCTACAATCCTTTAGACTTATATAATTATTTTTGTTTGTGCTGCATCGTCATGTCTGGACGATCCAATACCCATTAAGTTTGGTGGTTGGCAGATTCCTTTAGTCTTTATATATATATATATATATATATGGGTCTGAAAAATTCCCAACGATGTTAGAACTGTCAAGTTTTTGTCGTTCCCTCCGCTGTGACATCTATGGCAACACCGCCTGTACTAGGTCCAGCGCACTGGACCACTTGGCCAGCTAGGCTATATAAAAATATAGCTTTCGCTGACCGGGTCATTCTTATTTATATACCCTGGCTGGCCGAGTGGTCTAGTGCGCTGGACCTAGTGCAGGGACTGTTGCCATAGATGTCACAGCAGTACGAGTTCTAGGTCGTTGGGAATGTTTCAGACCCTTCTATAAGTTTACGTTATCTTCCCTGAATCAATTTGTCCGATCTCGTCACATTCTGAGATATACATGATGTTAGAACTGTCAAATTTGCAAAGCAAATAGACATATATAAAACAATGCAAGCGTCTGATATTGCATTATTGTCCTGTATTTTGTCACAAAAGTCTGCCCGATTAGGATTTGACGGTCTCCTCAAGACCTATTTAATCGTTATGCAGTGTGATTGTGTTTTATTTGCCCATGAATACAATAATATTATGCAATACAATGTAATAATATAATATCACATAATATAATATAGTATACATGTAATATAAAATGAAATAATATCATATTGTCACCATCTTTCTTAGAGATTACCTTGATCAGTAAATGACTAATGTCATGAAATAATCTTGAAGTTCTCGGCAATTCACCCGTTGTTTACAATCCTTGTATCCGGCCACGAGAGTTTAAAAGTTGAAATACATGTTATCCAATCTCTTTGGTGTTTATGCAATGTACTTTGTTCAGTTCATCATCCAACGTTCCCAATTAGCGCTCACCGTTCAATCACTCATGGCCCCGTGCAGGTCCGGGTGTCGAAAGAGTAGGCATGCAGCAGCGCTAATCTTGTCGTAAAAGGCCACTAAATAGTGCTCAGAAACCTAGCAGAGAGCTAGGCGCTCTGCCTACAGAGCAACTGGGATGTGTGCCCCAGGTGGCATGTTACATGTTGGGGTCGTCAGGCTATAATACGGAAAATCTGACCGCAAATCATAGTGGTTAATCGTGTTGGGAAATATGCCAAATTCCTCTCACGTTAAAGAACCCCGATGTGGTATTCTATAGGAGTAGGAACCTTTGCGCTCCGCTACAGGAGGATAAATTGCCAGACCCTACCCATCCCTACCTTTTATTTTGTTTCAATTAAATTTTGTCTACTCTATTATCCTTGTGTCCCATTCTTTTTTTATTTCATCTTCGTCATTTCATGTTCATTTTATCACCCATTTCATGTTCATGGCCTTAATATAGCTGAAATATTGCTGCCAGGGTGTTAAACCCCAACAATCAGTCAATCAATCTCAATCGCTCAAGATTCATTTTCTATCGCTCAGCGATTTTCACCAAAGATTGCACTCAAATACAATACTCATTTATTGCTTCTTTATATATAATATTGTATAGCATATAAAAACAAATACAATGGATATTTGAACATATTACACTAAAAAAACGTACCAAACATACTTTTCAGATGCTTGACTATTTTTCAAAAAGTTCAAAATCAAGAGCATTTTAAAATAAAAATAGTTGAAATATTATAAAAATAAAATGGTACAATTGTCGATATAACTGACATATGGGTGGCTGCAGCACATATACTCCATCCCAAATTCTTAAAGTGTAATCAAGGTAACCAAGATTCCAACAGACATCAAAATAATGTCATCCGGGGAAAATACAAGACTGGGAAGCAGACCCACACAACAAAAAACATGATGAAATCAAAATAACACGTTCAAAGCCACGAAAGTAAACGTGCACCTCGGACTCCACTAGAAGCTGGGAGCTAGGACCAAAAACAACTCATATATAACACTTTTGATTTTTTGTTAAATCAGCATCTCAAAAAATGTGTAATTTAACAATGAAAATAAAAACAATGTATATTTTAGAAATAGAAGCGATGCAAGTGTTTAAAATGTTGAGGATGATCTTATTAATGGTACTGGCAATGTGGTTTAGACAAACAAGTGCGACTGTCAACAGAAAAATGCTTCTTGCCCGCGGTCCACCAGGTTAAGACGTTCCGTAAGTTTTGAATTAATAACTTGTTTAAATATTTTCATGCTTAGTATGTTGGATCAATATAACTTTTGTAGCATGTGATCAAACTTTCCGTGCACAGGGATTGAAAACGGACACCTTTCAACTTGAAACAAAAATAAAAAGAAACTTTGTGACGTGTTTTTGTGACATGCAAAATTGTAACAATTGGTGATTTTTTTTTTTTTTTTTTTTGTATTATTGACAAATTATAATATAGAAAATTGTTACATTGTCTAGAAATAGCTCAATACAAGGACCATCGATTGAACACATTATATTCTTATTCTGTGGTACATGATCGAAATCATTAAAACAATCCAAACTCACAAATGGCGAGGAAATTGATATTTTGTTTCCCTTTTACATTTTACAAAAGCTTTAAAAACGTCTGTATCACAAATAGAACAAGTTCTGAATTACCCTGATCACCAATAAGTTGTTTTGTTTGTATATGAATAGTAATTAAAAAATTACGACCTGTGGATTAAAATGGTAGAGATATGAATTATTGTTTTTCTTTTGCAGTTTCAAATAGAGAACAAATTTGTTTGGACTGAAGATCCGCATTTGATTACTTGTAATGTCAAAACTAGTATACGTTTCATTAGTATATTAATAAAATATTTGTACATATATAATGAAAAAGAGTATTTACATCAAACTTCCAAGCTACTACATGTTTTAACAAATATCTACATTGACCAGAGTTCGAATTGTTACATAAGATATCAAAACAAATCACCTAACCATACATGGAATAAAAAAAAACAAATTCAATGGACAGTATAAAGTCCAAACAGCTATCAACTTTTATCTTGTATTATATTATATTAAATATTTAAATTATATATTCGGACATTTCTGTTCATGTTCAAACGTTTTAAACGATAGTTTATTCATAAATACGCATCATCTTTGATTCCACATTATTCTATTTTTCACCCAGTAATACAACGATGATATGTCTTTTTTTTCCTTTGGCAAACAAATTAACCGTTTATTTTACCCTATGAAATGGCTTACGTTTAACACTTTATCAGGTAGCTTTTATTCAGATAAAATGCCTGATGCATGTTGATTGTCTTCTTGATCCTATCTCTGTTTTAAAATTCATAGAAGCAATGTCTCTAAAAGTTTGAATATCGGCAACAAATACTGGAACATCAATAAAGGAACATCGAAATTTAAGTACCAACCCTAAACGTAAAAAAAGGAAACAGAGACATTGTACATATATATACTGAATAAAATAAATTAAATATAGAAACTAAGATAAGGTTAAATATAAATATACACGATCACCCAATCCACAATCACAAAAAAAACGAAAAAAAAAAACATCAAGTGCTCACTGAATGAAAGGGAAATACACACATACAAGAAATATCCACTTAAGTTTATACAGGCTACACATATCATATGTCATTAAATAAAGATTATAGGTAACCAGGACAGAGTACTTTTCTTATCAAATTATTTTTTTTTCTTACTTCAAATATACACAGAAATAAGGCTTTACACGGTGTTCAATAAAAGAAGTCAAGTCAATTGTGGTCGTGGTCTGTATAAATATCCCAAAATTGTTTTTCATTGACACGTAAAACCTTACGTGTAAAGCCGATCATAACATAAATTATGCACTGGAATCATTACATCATGTAACTTTCTTTCAAATGAATATCGAAAAAATAATTTGAAACTAGTAAGGTCACAATTTAGTTGCTAAGTTACAAAACTTGAAAATCAATTTGTGTCCATCAATTGTCGATATAAAACAAATATATTTATTATTAGACCTACATACGCCATATACAATACATTGGAACAAAAGAGTCAGTGGGTTAAATTTACTATGTGCCATCCATATTATAGGCTCTGGCTGATTTTTACGTTGACAGCTTCTTAAAAGTTAAACAAAAAAAGCCAAACGTATGTTGACTTATAATGATATGAAATAAGAGTGCATGGGTAAAACGACGAAAGAAATATTAAGGTTATTTCTGATCATTTAAAAATTATGTGACTGTGAGTATCAGATTAACTGCTGAAATTATATAAACTGTTATAAAATTCTAAACATTATATTTTGGGTAGGTTTGAAGTAGATTGAATTACACTTGTTTTTTTTTTTTTTTTTTTTTTTTTTTTTTTTTTTTTTTTTTTTTTTTTTTGTTCATGAACTGTTGTTCTTCTTCGCCCAGGGGGTTTAGGGACATCTGCAAACATAACAAAATAACAGGTTACAAATTTCTTTGGAATGAAATGAATATTTTTTTCTGGCCTATGCATTCAACCAAAAGTTATAAACTACCAAACAAGATATGTTTAGCTCTCCACATTTGTATTCGATAGATTTGAAGTATGCAAGTATCAAAACTTTGTTCAGATATAATTATAAGTCATTGAAGTAATGAATTTATTTCCAGTCTTATATTATGTATCTGTGCATTCAACATTTTGATTTTGAAATGTTATCATTACGAACTATTATCATTAGTGCATTCATTCTTTAAATAATGGGATGTAAAAATGAAACCATTACTATGTAAAGTTAATATGTATAATGTCGAAATAACAGGGTAAAATTTCGCCAAAAAAAAATCAAAATGCTTAACACGGGTTATTTCTTTCAGGTTATGCACCTGGTTTATGCTCCCAGTTTTTAGTTGAGCCCGAGTTGCCCATTTACTTGTGTTACTTTGTATGTATTATTTTAGTTCTTTGTTGTGTTTGAATGTTTTCCATGTCTGGCCTTTGTCCCTGGATGATATCCTTATGATTTCCGTTAGAAAGTTGGTTCCTTTGATTACACTTTGAATCGATATTTTGTTGTCCAACGTTATATCTAGTAAAGCATTCCTGTAATTCTTGGTATTTGTTCTACACATGTTTTGCCTTCATTTTCTTTAAAAAAAAACAATGAATTTTCTAAAAATCTGTGTTCAATAACATAGGAAATGTCCCGTACTATTATAAAAATAAACATATAATGTACTTGTGTTTGTTTAGAAATGATACACCTCCTGAAACGTGTAACATTCCCATTTTAGCGTGCTTCGCGCGTTTCGTGTGCGAGTTTTGTGGAGTCGTGTATCGTACAGCGTGGGATTTATGTGCGTGTGCCTTTTGTGTGCACACTTTCTGCTTTATTCTTCGTGTATCGTGCCACGTTCTTCGTGTAACAGCTCTATATTCTGACTGGATGATCAAATAGCTAATATGGTAAATAAATTTTACTGAATACCGTTGTAATTTCGTTTTATATGCCAAAATCTGTGTTCCTTTTACGTTGACAAAAAAATCAAGAATCAATACATGTAGGAAATAATTGGTTTCAACCAATCATTCAGTATTTGCAAATGCTGCCAAAATTTGAAGGGCCTTGCGAAAAGGTCGGGGAAAAGTTTCCCTAAATATAATTGCTTTTTGTTTGTAGTTTGAGAATACAAATTGAGCATATTGTACCTCACTTTTATGACATTTCAATATTTTCATACTTCAAGTCCAAAGAAAATATGTTCGCAATGTACCATGTATAATAAAGATGGACACTTTTTATATCAACAATGCAATATTTTCTTTTTTAGACAAATAACATGGTATCGCATTAGTTAAAATAGCTAAAAAGAGTATTTTTTATCAATATTGATAAATATGATATTTGGCATTTTTATTTTTTATCAACGTTGAACTATTACTTTTTTTAAACAAATAAGATGGTATCGCATTACTTAAAATAGCTAAATTATTTAAAAATTCTTTTCATCAATACTTTATGAAATTTTGGCATTTTTATTCTCCTGGTACAAGGAAAATATGTTCCTAATGATCCATATACAACAAATATGGATTTTTGTCACATTAAATTACTTCCTTTTCATATCCAGGGCAATTCGATGGTATTGCATAAATCAAAAATACTCGACGATCTAAAACATGAGTAAACTTCACTCCAATTTTATGAAATTTTCATTTTTTCATACTCCCAGACCAATGTAAATGTTTTTGCAATGCACCATGTATAATAAAAAGGACATTTTTCATATATTTCGTATAAGTCACAAATAGTTTATCATCTGAAAATTGAGTATATTTTAACCAAATTTTGTGTATTTTTTTACTCCCAAACTAATGAACATGTTTTTGCAATGTACCATGTATAATGGAATGGACATTTTTTTTATATCAACAATGCAATATTATCTATTTTAGACAAACAAGATGGTTTTGCATTAGTTAAAACAGCTTACCTTCAAATACAGTAGTTTTATCAATACTTTCAATACATTTTGATATTTTAATTATCCTGGAACTTGGAAAATATATTCACAATGATCCAAATTCAACAAATATGGACATTTGTCACATAAAAATGTTTAGTTTATTTCATATTCAAGGCCATATGCTTGTATGGTAAAAACTTTATCAACTAATTTTTTTTAGAATTTTACTTCAATGTTAAGAAATTTCATCATTTTCATTTACTCCCAGACCGACGACAATGTTTTCGCAATGAACAATGTATAACGAAAATGGACGTGATTTAATATCAAAACATATATAGACATATATCAAATATGTTTGTTGAACCATAATACACATTAATGATAAATTAATATAATATGTTAGCAATCAACAGCATGCGGCGAACACACGTACACTGTATATCATAATCTATTATTAGTTTCGTTTTGCAAATTAGATTCCGAAATACTGTAGCAGCTCTTAGAATGGGCTAATATAGAGTCATCAAGACATCAAAGGTTAAGATTCGTTTTATTCTACTGTATACGACAACACGGGATCAAATACAGGAAATAGGCCCTATAAAACAAATACAGTAATAAATACAAAGTAGCAAACACTCTGCTATTAATATAACTGCATGCAACAATACGTATCTGTATCATAATTATCCTCAATTAAAAATTAAAAATAGAATGCTCTTCTATGTGTTTTTTCTCCAAGTTCAGTACGGTCTCATCAGTATATTATACGATGACCTCAAAACTCTTGAAATATGTTAATGACTCGCAAATTTGCGTGTTACCAAATCAGGCATGAAAATTATAACGATTGCCAAGCAATACGAATCTCAATCAAAATATCAACAAAGTGATAAAAACATAATGCTGATTGCAAAGTTATGCGATAGGCCAAAACCATAGCAAATTGACACTGCTTACCTCACATCAAGGTGCAAAGGCTATCCTGAATCTTAAAAATCTACATCAATATCATCCCATGGTTCATCATGAAAAGTACCTGTATAACAAATGACACTTGTAAATAAATTGTATTCATTCATTTACCCGTGAATACTTGATTTGTACTCCTAAGGAAACAATTACATTGACCACAATTAAATAAAGTGTTTTTCGTAGCGCTAACTTTAAAAGATAGAATATTAACATCACTCATTCAGGAGCACTCGAATCGAATCCTCATTCATACGGCAATTTATTCAAATATCTTATTTATATTCGCTAATACTCTGGTTAGGAAAAATATTAATAAAAATGAAATAATGCTCATTTAATGTCAACATATTCTATATCTAGAAATTTATGCATTTTAAACATTCATACAGCGCACATCTCGCATTCGCCATTCTAACATTGAACCGTCTCATGCAAATAACTCATGCCGGTTAAAATACTATTTTCTGGACTATTAACGAAATATTAATAACAGAGAAAGAAACTGACCTTTCAAGAAATAGACTCCTATGTCTCAGATAAACAAGAACACAAGAAATATCACAAATGGTAGATAGTCTCGTCTGGATAGTTTTTTTCCAATCCTATACCAATGGAAGTTTTACAGTAAGTGCGTCTCCGAATAAAGAACAAAAGAATATTACCGCCAAAAGAAAATTACCAATAGAAATAAAGAAAGTATGCGGTCTAATCAACCATGAAGATTTAACTAGAAACCTTAGAAGTTAAATATAGAAGAAATGAATTTTAACAAACCAGTAGAATTCGTCGTCTGTCCACAAGTCCAGTTAGCGTAAATCGTCAAATAAAACAATTAACCAAATAGGTTTAATAATTCAAATATTCATCAAATACTATCTTTATTCATATAAAGAATGCAATAAATGCGAAACATAAATTTACAATACAATACTGTCAAAATATAATAAAACATAATATATACAGTAAAAAAAAACAGGCTACCACAATACCAATTACTGAGATGAATACTTCCGGCGGACATGTTCGTTCGTGTATCGTGCTTCGTGCACGTGTTTCGTATGGCTTTCGTGTATCGTGTGCTTCGTGTGCTGCATGTGCGTTTTCCGTGGAAATCGTGTGCGTGTTCTGCTTGCTTCGTGTGCGTGGGAAAGGAAATGTTACACGTTTCAGGAGGTGTACACATATGTATGAGACTTTGTGAATCTTATCCGTATGATATATATATATATATATATTATTTGCAATTTGTGAAAAATAACTTTATTTCCACCAATGATCATACAGTTGACGGTTGGCATGAAGATAATTCAGACACAAATTTTGAACCTAAACTTTTTGATGTTTATATTTAGAACTTGTACGTTTATCTGCTGTTCAGCTGTTTTACAAACAATTTTAAACAGTAATTAAAAGTAAAACAATTAAAATTAAAGAGAATGGAAAAAAAAACTTATCTCCAGGAAACATGCTGAAAGTTTGAGAAAACTCACTTTGTAAATTATGTATACCACATGTCCCAAAAACAGTACTATTCCTCTTTTATCACAATATAGACTTTATGATAAAGTGTTTGAAGATGATACATTTATTGATGTGAAATACCTTGTGGGGTCTTCGTTAATTGCAATGCACTAAATGAATATAGCTGAGTGTTGATTTAATTAGAATAAAAAGTGGAAGCAGAAATTCCAATATAAAATTATCAAAAAATGCTTTACTAGAGGTGGCAGTAAACGTCGCTTTACACCCTTGTATCGTTACAAAACTTTCCTTTGATTGATAAAGTGTTTTTTTTTATATTACATTATTAGAGCATTGCAGGTTATGCGTACATGTATGTTAATATAAAAAAAATGAAATTTGTGTGTTTGATCTAACAATAATGACGTAATAAAAAAAGCGAATAATTATTTAACAGTACAACCAATTCAAGTAGTTATACTGTATATCGGATCAAATATTGAATATTTATCCACTTTGTGTATTTATATTTAAGAAATAAACATATTTTTAAAAGAAAAATACCAAAAAATGTTCAGTTAGTGAATTTCAAAGGGGAATCATGTTGTGTGCAAATTGACCCTGTTTTATTTTTTAAAAGTTAAATAATACCTTTTATATATGTGTTTTCCAAGATAGTTGTTTAAAAACAATTGCTAATCCGATCCAATTGAAAAGAGGCAATACATATATTTGTAACTTATTTAATAATTGATTAAATCACAAGTTTGTACAGATATCCTTCCACAGTGGCAGTATTCTACATAATCTATCTGGTTTGTAAGTCTGTAATATAAGTGATGTCATGGATATGGGTCCTCCAACTGTCATTTGAAAACATGAGAACTAATGTGAAAAGAATAAAGACTACACTTTACAATTTGTTTGAAACTTTTCATATGCTTGTGAAATGATGAGCACATTTCTAGCATCATAAACAGTTTGGAAATAACACAAAACAAAAAAAAAACAATCTTGTATCTGTTTGTCAAAATGGAGAACCCCGAAGTAGCCAACAACATGCACATTTGTCTTCAGTTTTAAAAAACTTCAATAGTTTTTCAAACGTAAATGGCGATCGAGTCTATCAAGCCTTATTGTACGAAAGAATTACCCAACGATGACGTATAACAACACATTTATTAATAATGTGATACAATATCCTTATCACTGTTAAATTGCAGGGTAATAATAAAGAGTAATCGAGGGAACCAAAGTTATAGCGGTAATCAAAAGAATGTAATCCAGGGACAAAGACCAGACATGGAATACATACATACACAACAAAGAATATAAAGTAACTAAAATCATACATACAAAGTAAAAAAAGCAAATGTGCAACTCGGATTCCATTAAAAAACTGGGAGCATGGATCAGGTGCACCGGTAAGGTAAGCGTCCTCTGCCTTTCTAGAAACACCCGCCGAGTTGCACATGAAAAGTCAAGTCAGGAGTAGACAAACGAGGAAAAAAACTATGACCCGTTGAATACATCAGTTTTGACATTAAGTCAAGAACCGGGTAATTGCTTTGATGGATTTTTTATTATATCCTCAAGGCGTGATTTGAGCTATTAAGATAACTGATTATATTCAGTGTGTTGCTGAAATAAGCCAAGAGTGAAGATACAAATATGCTATAGATCAAAAGCTTTGTTCAAATACATCTGTTCTGTTCCAACATATCAAAAGGGAGGTAAATGATTTCTAATCAGCTATCATTTTTTTTTACCGTTTGATTTTCTAAATGCAAAGCAAGTTAAGTTTTCTTTAATAAGAGGTGAATATCATAGTATCATACATTTTGTTCATTGAAGAGTGTGGTTAGATGTTCTTATGATGTACGGGTAGAAAACATCGATGTTTATTGTAAAATGGTCTGTTAGAAAATAACGAATTCGACTTACAAATCGTCAGGACTTCTTCTTTTTTTATGTCCTGTTGTTTTTTGTCTAGAAGCTAATGAAGGGCATAGTTTTGTTTCCTGTAGTTTCTTAACTTTGTTTTCTTTATGTTTATGTCAGTTTAATTCGTAGGCTTGTTAAATAAGATAAAATTGTCTTTCTTTTGCTCTGACTTAGTTTTCCACATGCCTGAACATTGATATAAATATACAGTCATATACCAATACATGTACATGTGCGGGTGCTTACGATAATTTATTTGTTAACATTAAAATTTTTCATAGATCTAATTTTAACACTTTATATACATATCATAAAATTAAAATTACAGCAATTGAACAAAGATATAATGATCTTGATTCAAAACAGAAACAATTTTAGATAAATCAATGCAAATCAGACATTTATATCAGTATTCAAGTTGCAATTTAAATCATAATGGGAACATTGTCTAACAGCATATCATATGTGCATCTGTTTGTTAAAGTTCAAATACCTAAATAAAATTTGATTCATTCAAAGGTATTTTTATAGCAATCGTACTAACAAACTGTCTATGCATCTGGTCGAATAAATTGAGTACAATTCCAAAATATCAAATTTGTTACATGAATGAATGTTGAAAAGAAAAACAAATTTAAAACAAAACTGACATGAAAACACTCAGATTAGAATATTTCATATTGTATAAAAGCATTTATTTATATAGGATAACTACGTGTGGCACTGGTGAATATAAAACGTTTAGTTATGGGATTTGTAAGAATAATATGTAACTGCAACGCACAGCCGTATCTTCATATATTTAGTAGTGATGTTGTTTTGGTTTCTGCTTTTCAATGCAGAAATGGATGAATTATATTTCAAATTGTCTAAACAGTATAAATATATAATTACATGACGATTGTAAATTGCATATGATGTTTGTTTGTTTTGTGTTTTGTTTGTTTGTTTGTTTTTTTGTTTCTGTTTGTTTGTTTGTTTTTTGTTTGTTTTTTTTTGTTTGTTTCTATTTGTTTGTTTTGTTTTTTTTTCTTTGTTTTTGTTTTTGTTTTGTTGTTTTGTTGTTTATAACAGGGATTTTGCAGGCCGATATTTTTTCTGTCCATATTCATCTTTGAAAGCTGCTAATTGTTCATAACTGATATAAGGTCCCTTTTAGTCTATCTTCCCGAACAAGATGTATTTTTCTATACATCTTAGACAATTGTAACTTATTACAACATTAATACTTTAGTGATTCAATGTGATTGGTGTTCGGTAATTGTGTTGTTTCCCTCATTTATATAGATTTTCACTACTATCTTTAGGTTTATTGTTTTGTAATAACGCGGCCAATTCTATTACAAACTAAATAACCGTTTAAAGGGTGAACTCTTGACGTTTCCCAGGCAATGACATTATTATAACTGAAGTATCGGCATAAAACACCAACACATCACAAGGACCATTCAGAGATACCAGAGTACAATAAAATGGCTAAAATGTGAACACAGGAATGGGAGACGACCAATAAATAAGACAACCAAATTATACCTACAGTAAAACCTGTCAAAAACAAACCACCTTTGGACTGTAGAATATGGTCGGTTTGGACAGATGTATGGTGTATTTAGGTTCCAAATTTATTTAAACTGGCATAATAGGACTTCAAAAGTTGTCTGGTGTAGACAGGGTTTGGTTGAAAATCAATATTTTGTATTACTTCCAAAAACTGTGTCGCATATTGCATACCATGCGCTAAGACTAGATATACTTTACATTTGGGTCAATTTGGTAGCTTAGACGTACAAGTACCATACTGAGATAACATTGGGCAACTGTTGACTTATCATTTTTTTTCAATTTGATCTTTGTTGCCTCAGATATTTAATATATTAAAAAAAAACAGCGGAAAACGATAAGACTAAATCCAAATTCTAAATTTTGTGGATCTATAGTAAGTTTGTCTCTTTATGTTACTTTTTCAAAGTCTTAATGCAAGTATTTTAAACGTTATTTGACTACTTCCGTTATGGTCAAAATGTTTTGTTTTTTTTCTGTGTCATAAATATTCACTTAATCAAACTTTATAGATCTATCAGGCTTGATTTTTGTGTTCATATTTGCCCCATCTGTTTTTGCTTCGACCTCTGCCGAGTACAATGCTTCATGTTGAAGAATACACACTTTGTAAACTGTTATCTTGTTTCAAAAAGCGGTACATATTTTTGTTAAAATGTTGACATTCATTTATTCATAATTATATCGACGTATAGGAAGTACTATGAGAGGTCTTCCATACGACTGTCTATAATCATCATAATTAGATAGACGTATAGGACGTACTATGAGAGGTCTTCCATACGACTATCTACAATTGCAATATACTTATTAAATCCCACTTACTGATTTAGTTTGGAGATGCAAAATGTTTATATGACTTTATTATTCCAAGCTTTGGAGTGCAAAATGTTACGTAGTACTACTTTTGTTCTTGTCAAAAAATGAAAAAACAAACACTTTATTTTTATCCACCAACAAGCAAATTAAACATACTTAAAATATTCACGACAATTTATGTTTGGGTTACAGACCTTAACGCAAAAATGTTACATCATTATCAACAAGGTGGTTCCTGATAGATACTGACATAACTTTACTGGTTTCTGATAAATACTCACATAACTTTATTGGTTCCTGACAAATACTCACATAACTTTATTGAACACTTCACTTATAAACAGGTGTTAGGTCTTGGGTAAATTTATCAGTAAACATAAAGGTTCTCAAGGTGCTATAGAAACCAATAAGTAGACACATGTATAACTTTAGATACATAATTTAAACGCTTCAAAAACTATTACAGACGAAAATGAGGCTAATTGAAAGCAGACAATTTTACAATAAATCAATGCAAATCAGATATCAGTGTTTAGCTTAAAGATTAAAGTGTTTTTTTTTTTCTTTAATAGGATGGGATACATCTAAAAACGATTTATATAGTTGTGTATGTTTGATCGAACTTGACAATTAATAAGTGCATTGATATATCTTCTCTTGTTATATTATACATAATACTAACATTATGTGTTGATTAAAAAAGAACAAATACCGTTCAGAAAATTCGAATTAAAAATATCACAGTTTTTGATATAGTATTATAAAACCTTTCGTTTTATACACGTCTTTATGTAAATATCACATCCACTGCTAAAAGAAAAACGGATTGTTTTTTTCTTTATGAGGCTCATTCTTTCAAAAAGCTGAAAACGCAGGTCCATTCTCATCAACTACAGGACAATTTACTAAAGCTTGTTAAACATAACTCTGTCCCCAACAATGATCACATGATTGACGGTTGGCATGATATAAATTGCTAAGTGCTCAAACAGATAATTAATATCCCTGTGACACAAACTGTATCTTTCTGATATTTATCTTTTTTAATTGTATTTTTATTGTCTATTCAGCTCTTTTACAAACAAGATTTGGCAGTAAGTAAATATAAAACAATTGAAATAAGAAGCAAATATTATTTTATAAAAGAGATCTACTAAAAAATTTAGCTCCACGAACCCTGCTGCAAGTTGGAGAAAACGTATTTTGTTTTAACTGTTTGAATTGTTTCGAAAAAAATAATTTTTATCATTCTATTACAATGTAGAAATTTGTTATTTTATCATCCTAATGTTTTTTTTTTATTTGGAGGGGGGGGGCAGAACAGTAAATATTGCACTATACCCTTTCATCGTTACGTAACTTTGATTCACTAAGTGGTACTTGTCCACATTAACAATGTATATTATAAATACTAGTAATAAGTAGATTGTGGTAAAATTGTATTTAGATGTTTTACACTGGTTTCAAACATTGAAAGCAGTGTAAATCATAGGAATACAGTTCAATCAGTATTAAGCAGTTTTTTAGAGAATATTGTAGTCAAAATATATTAAATATATGCCTCCCCACTTAGCCATGGTATTTAATTAAAAATATATCCATTTTACTTTTTCAAGCCCAATCCTTCAAAAATTAATTCAGAAGCGCCTTTTGTTCATCCCTCAAAATAATGTAACGTGATTTATAAATTTTGAAAAATGGAAGTGTTACGATTATAAAACAATAACTCAACTTGTGAGACGACAACGCGGCCGTGTAGCAAAACAAAAAATATATGCGGACGCTAATGAAGAAGACTTTTAAATCAAATAGTTGTGTCAAAATCGATGCCAGCCTCTCGTACACTATGTGTCAAGACCTTTTGGTACAATCTCCACTTCAACTTGGCGAGTATTTCTAAAAAAAAAAAATATGAGGACGCTTACCCTACTAGTGCACCTCGTCCATGCTGTCAATTCCTGGTGGATTCCGAAATGCTCACTTACTTTTGTTACTTTGTATATAATTTTTTGGTTGTTATGTGCTCTTTGTGTGTGTGTGTGTGTCTGTTTTCTGTGTCTAGTATTTGATAACGCTCTCAAGTGGTGTATAGTTGAAACCTTCATTTGCATTTGTCAACTATTTAACTGACTTCGATTTGGTCTTTTTCTGCGGGTTTAACCAATTCGTCTCTGCTCAAAAGATCAAGAGTTTTCATGTTCCGCCCCCCTTTTTTTGTATTACCAGACGACCAGAATGCAGAATGAAAATTGGCATTTGCGGTTGATGCATTTTCCCCTGAATATATATTTTATATAAAAATAATGCGTATACAACAGTGTACGAAAAGTCACTTTATTTTTATTTCTTAAAGGTAAAACAGAAAATGTGTAAACTGTTCACGTAAAACGGATTTTTCAGAACAGTATATCCTAGTCGGAATCATTGATGGTTAACAAAACATGTTTACATAACATTTCAGCTATCTAAATTTAAAAAAAAATGATGATATCGTTCTTTGGGTTTAATATAAGCATATTTTTAATCTGGTTTTTAGGTTACCTAGCGTTATCCTTTGAATTCTGAAGCATAGATAGTGGTGTGTCTAAACCAAATACTACAAATGTGTGATTGAAAACCGCTAATTTGTAGTTTATATGATGCAAATATGAAGGAAAAATAATTCTACCTCATATAAGTTAAAAATTAACTGAAAATAAAAAGAATCTAAGAATTGATGCACCTAGAAGTACCCAAATAAATACAATTAAGTATACGATTTTGAATGCTGTCAACAACAGAAATGCTGCATGGATAAAATAATTTAAGTAAAAGATTTTCAAGCCTTTTTCAATTTACCCATAACTGACATCTTACGATATATGTCATATTACAAAATGACATTGACACTATAAACTAATGTTTAGTGAATTAAGGGTTAAAGCCTCCAGCTTGATTTGGGTCCCCAGATAGACAATTGGGTTCAGAATGTGAAACAAAATGAAGATATATTGTCAGTAGAGATCAAAGGCTATGAACAAAATGAGTGTAAAGCTTATATGAATTAGTTTATGTTTCAACATATCAAAAAGGAAGTAAGTAAGTTTTCTTATCATCTATTTAACCAGTTTATGGCATTAAAATAAAATGCATTGCAAGCTAATTTTTTTTTCTATGTTGCTCTTGAAAGAAATGATGACTTAAGCCCTTTTTATCCTGTGTGTTTGTTTATCTTGTTAATATAAGCTTTTTTTTTCTTTTGTCACTTTGTTTCGATCATTTCATATTTTTTTTTATATTTTGTTCTTTTTTTTATGTTTTGTTGTTGTTGTTTTTTTTTTTTGTCAGTTTGTTTTGTTTTTGTTTTGTTTTTTGTTTTGTTTTTTGTTTTTTGTTTTTATTTTTCTTGGTGTTTGTTCTTTTTTATATTTTATATAACTGAAGAAACAGAACACTACAACAACTGGAAATATGTGTGTAAAAACTCTATTTCATAATTTAATCTAATTTGTTCAATTTTTCTTATTACACTCTTATTCTATATAATATTTTCAAATGTGCATTAATGGTTCATTTTCTATTTTCTATAAAGTCGAAACTGACCACGTAGATTTTTTGACTATCCGAGTATTCACGTTTGATGTAAGTCTCAAGTGTTATATCATTATCAATAAAGCTGTTGTATGATAAATACTTAGTTTGGTTTATTGAACACTCCACTTATAAACAGGTGTTAGGGCTTGTGTACATTTATCCTTAAACATAAAGTTTCCCAAAGTTCTGTCAAAAACAATTAGTAGACAAATGAAGAACGTTTGAAAAATAATTCAAACGCTTCGAAAAAAGATTGCAATCTGAAATGAGGCTAATTGAAACAAGACAGTTTAACAATAAATCATTGCAAGTCAGATATCAGTTATAAGCTTTAAGATTAAAGTATTTTTAAATGATGATATACATCTATAAAAAACTTATTTGAGTTCGGCTTTTTGCTTTTGCAAATACATGAAAACTGAATACAAAATAGGACAACCAACAACTATTTAACCAACTAGCAATATGAGCTCGTACCAAAAACTGGTGTGACTTCAGGTGCTCTGATTCCTCAACTCCACAAGAACCCATACAAACAGAGCTACATAGCTAGATCTGCAAAATGTACCACCAGACCTCTTTACCACGACACTTGTTATTCCCGTAGTGGTATTAATTCAATTTGGATCCTGAATAATTCGAAAGATTCTCTGGAAACCCTTAATGCAATATTATTTACAGAATATAACGGCATTAAAACCTTTGATCTTGTCAACTCTGTATACTTTTATTCCCAATACTCAGTTAAAATCCCGACCCAAAAGCATTATATTATTATTCCAAATCATCCTCCAAATACACAAAATAAGTTTTCAAAATGCTGGATTTTTAAATTCTGACTTGGGACAGGCGTAAATAAGTAAATTTATACATCTAGTATGATAGATAAATTTTGACAATATACCACTGCATGTATTTGCTGTATGAAGTCATAATATTTTAGGTCGATATTGTATCACTGGAAAAGAAATGCCCACTTTCTGTGCTTCTTTCTACTTAATATGTCCAAGACGTGATTAGTATGGATTTCTTTTTCCCTGTAACAGTTAAGTAAGCCTAAACTACAGAACCGCGATGTTGACATATGAATATATGTTTTTACAAGACGCATTGTACTGAAAGAGCGCTCTGCCGCAGCTGTTGAAAGAGGCATGCATGCAAAGATGCATAATATAATTTAAAGTCCAGATCCTTGTTTGTAATGTTAAGTATTTCTTGTAAGTTTTCGGGAATGTTACTTTCTCCATTAGCCCATATGGATTTCCACCTTCTTAACTCCAAGCGAAATCCATCCTTAGACAAGTTCATATCATCTGAATACGCGTCGAATATATTATCCCCAGTTGCTTCATCAAGCTGAGCAGCATTGGTGGGTAAAAGATGTTGCGCACAAAATCAAGGTTCGGCTGATATCAATCATATATTTAGTTTAGCAAGCAAGTGATCCGTGAATTGCAGGTCCAATATTTTGACGGATTATTGGTAGGTACGTTAGGTCGATGCCATTGTCCACCGCGGTTCCTTGGCATAGTTGGTTCAACATCGACAGTTCCAGAAAGATCTGACGCAACTTCATACAGAGTATTTCATACTTCGATGTCATTTCTCTTGTTGTTCAGAGGGCATATTACGGTTCTTGACTCTTCCAGAGCAACATACAGATCGCAATTGTTCTTCTGTAGAAGATTTGAGAACGGCACTAAACTAGACAAAAATATGCTCAGTGGCAACAAGTGTGATGATGCACCTAAACTGCTCTATTGCTACATTATATGGACAGGCTTGCGCATCATGGTACTTTGAAACTTCCAAGTTTCTTTTCGGAATAATCAAAAGTGAACGCAATATATTGCAGTGTTCATAAGGTTTCTTATCAAAGGCTTCTTACACGCGTGAACAATGGACAGATTGAGATTGAGAGCCATGCCATGCGTGTATATGGCACCTGGTACTATCTCACGGATTCCTGCTTGTCCTCCTCTATACTTTCCGGACATATTTATCTCTCCGTCGTTCCCTTGTCAGCGCATTTCTTCAACGGAAACCCCCTTTTCACGAAGATTGTCCAAGAAAGAATTAGTTAATGCTTCGCCTGTAGTTGATTTACACTCTGCGAATCCTATAAATTCTTCCCGGATACTCTTTTCCGTCTCATCATAAAATCGAAAACATAACGCCATTTGCTCAATGGTGGACACGTCCGTGACTTCGTCTGCTACGAAAGCGAAACACCACATATATCGATGATTTCATTTTGGATTTCTGGGGAAAGATAGGAAGTCTTGGTAACTGATTTTTATTTCAATGACGACTTAAGATGATCTGATCTCTCAGAATCTCATTGTCATTACTTCCGTACCTCAAGAGTGCAGTGAAGTTACTGTTATCTTCTTCACTGCCTCGCTATGCCATATTTTAATTCTCAAACAATACAAATGTTTAAATGATTATTCCAAGAATTTTCCTATTTTGTCGACCACTTTACCGAGTAGACTTGAAATCTGTTGTGAAACCGATATAGATTTCCCTTCCTGTATACTAAGAGATTGTCAACTGATTTCAGACACGCGTCGTGAGATGTTGAAATGTTGTGCCGCTGAATAGGTTTCACTGCGTTTCTCCAATCCTTCACCAGAGTTACAACAAATGATTTCTCTTTGGAATCATATTCAGATTCAGAATATCGCAACCGTTTATTTCCTGTGGACCAGTTCGGTTTTGCCTTCCGATTACATTTGAAATAATTCTACAAAAATCTTTTGTGAACTTTTGTGAACTTTTGTGAACTTCAATCCAGGACAGTGACACTAGCACGGAATCTTTGAATGTTAATTTTTCACATTTGCGTACTAGTATTTAGCAATCTAAATATATTTAATATAAGTTTATTCGCTATTTTATAAACCTACCTTGTTTACTTCGTAAAATTCGGGAAAGAAAATGAAATCCGCCCTTCTTAACTATACCTATCATCCAAATATTGTAACATGTGGTGAACATGCATGGAAGACCTTGAATTTGCGGCTGGCTGCGTTTGTTTTGTCATGAGTATTGACAACAATTTTGCTCCATTGCGATTTTCATATCCGCTATACGAAC
This sequence comes from Perna viridis, assembly GCA_037379345.1. Taxonomy (NCBI): domain Eukaryota; kingdom Metazoa; phylum Mollusca; class Bivalvia; order Mytilida; family Mytilidae; genus Perna; species Perna viridis. The sequence continues at coordinate 8,913,257 of CM074523.1, forward strand.
ATACGCGTACGACGGAAAGGGGGCTCTGTGTTACAAAAGTAAGGAAAAATTAATCATCCGGACAGAGGGTCGAACAACCGATTTAAATATATCAAGATGAAGTAGATATAAACCTTCTTTTTTACGAAGATGCCATTTTGAATTTTGTGCAAAAGAAACTTAAGGAAAGTAAAGCAAGAAACATACACAGATTTAAATCCGCAATTCCAGTTTCAATACTGGATGACATTACATATAAAGGTTTTTGTAATGCAACAGGAGCGGATATTAATGGTATAGAAAGTATCAGTATTTCATAGAAATAGCAACCTACCCTCGATTATTTATTATTTAAAATCAAAATGTACCATCTTAGAGTTTCGTTCTACTGCAAAATACGTTTTTACTGTTTTTTTTTATGTGTACACGAGTGTATGTTTGCGTATAGGGAGCTACGCCCCTGAAGGTCTTCAATACGACAATTTATGATTGAAATATACAATCCTACTTATTGATTTAGTTTGAACAAAAAAAGGCAAATAGAAGCTTAATGTCACTACTACTTTAGCATTCGAATGCTTTGAAGGGTAAAACAGTAAATATTGCACAATACCCTTTCATCGTTACGTAATGCTACTTTGATTCACAAAGTGGTACTTGATGAATAATGTGTAGGAATATTACTAATTATACAGTAAGTATATCGATGTAAAATTGTGTTTTGATATCTTAGATGGATTTCAAATATGTTAATAAGTATACCATCTGCCGGGATTATGACTAAAATATGCATTTTCCCTCTTAGCATTGGTATTACTACAACCTACATGCACATCTTACCCACACGAGCTCAATCCCGCCAATATTAATTCGGAAGAGTAATCAAGGGAACCAAGGTTATAGCGGTAATCAAAAGAATGCAATCTGTGGACAAAGACCAGAAATGGGAAACAGACATACACAACAAATGACATAAAGTAACTAAAATCATACATACAAAGTAACAAAAGCAAATGAGCAACTCGGACTCCACTAAAAACTGGGAGCATGGACCAGGTGTACCGGTAGGGTAAGCGTCCTCTGCTTTTCTACAAACACCCGCAGAGTTGCTCATAAAACTTCAAGTCCGGGGTAGATAAACGAGGAAAGGAAAACTATGACCCGTTGAATAAATCAGTTTTCATGGTGCAGATGGATACACCATAACGACCCACGAGTTTATGATGACGACCATAGAACTTCTGTAGTGATGACTTCAATCTTGTAGCAACATAACCCTGTTCCAAAAGCCTATTTGTTAGAGGTCTAGCGCGATACAAAAAGTCTGCGTAGTCTCGGCAAGCTCTGTTATAACGTATGAGTTATGATATGAACACTCCATACACAGGTGCTGAAGGGATGTTGCCACAGATGAAAGGGAAGTTGATAATTTTGAATGAAAAGTCATCACGTTTGTCGTACAATTAGAAAGTCCCCTCAAAGAATATATACAGGCTAGACTATTTTTTTCTGTAGATTAAAAACGAGAATAAATAGGTCGTTGACCCTATGATTTTTATTACGTATACAGAAAGCAGAATTACGTAATTCGACATAAAATCAAAAAAAGATATTTTTGGTAGATCGAATTAGTATGATAAGACTTTAACATTGTTTAAATGACGGGTAATAATAAAATTACTAAACCGATTAATTCTAGGCAACCACCAAAATGGAAAGTCAAAAGGAAAGACCTTACAACACACGCCATGCAATATTAAGGCAAAACCCAGATAGTTGGTTTGATGAAAATGGGTTATTGAGCTTCAAATGAATTATTAGATTCAGTGTGTTGCTAAAGTAAGTAAAAGTGAAGATGAAATAATGTTATAGATCAACATCTATTTTTTTTTATCAATCTATTGATGTTCAAATATATCAAAAGGGAGGTAAGTGATGTCTAATCTATTATCAAACTACTTTGTGCCATTTGATTTTCTACATTCATTGCAAGTTAAGTTGGCTTTTATTAGAGGTTTATATCATAGTATTTTTCATTTTTCTTCAGCAAAACATGAGGTGTACAAGTAGATAACGTGCAGGTTTATTTAAAAATGTTATGCTAGACAATATCGAATTCGACTTACAAATTGTCTGGAATTCTTATTTTATTTTATGTTATGTGGTTTGTCTTTTAATACCAATGACATGGCATAGTCTGTCGTGTTTCTTATTTGTATTTTTGTTTGTTTGTTTGTTTTTTTTTTTTTTTTTTTTTTTTTTTTTTTTTTTTTTTTTGTTTTTTTTCTTTTTTTTGTTTTTTTCTTTTTTGGTTTGTTTGTTTGTTTTTTTTTTTGTGTAATTTTGAACATGTTATGTTTATGTCGGTGTACTTTTTTGGTTTTGATCTAACTTGTTTACATATCACTTTCTCTAACTTTTCACGTTTAAGGCATTTAAGTGCTAAGGTGTGATCTTTTTTGTTTAAATTGCGAAATCACATGAATGTTTCAATTCATTCATACATTATAACGTTGATAACTAATGACACCGATGGTGCCTTTAATCATGTTTATATTCTGACATCTATACATGTATGAACATGTGTTTCAAATTTATTAATAGTATGTAAATACTCACAGAATAAGATGTAAACGTTTAATTGCACAAATGTATCAAATGTGTATTTATAAAGTATATCATTTTTTATTGTATCGTTTAAGGCAGTTCCGATTCAAAATTACTCTACAGTACAATTTCAGAGTTCTTTGTTTCTACCAACCCACTTCCGGTAATGTAGGCCAATTACAAGCAAAACAATAAATTGCTAAGAACAGGAAAGCCTTACATATAATTTTTGTGTAATTCCATATAGAATTCAGGAACTTCCTGTGATATAGGTTATAGAAAAAGCTATCAAATTAAACGATATTTGTTTTAAGTATAGAACATTTAACGTAGCGATAGTTCTTTCTAAATTTAGATCTCCGTTACGTGGAAGACCATGCATTCATCTCCCACAAAAATCAAATAAATAAATAAAGGACAATAACTCTTGCAGAGTGCCAAATTTTATATGCACACTATATGATATTTTTTTATCTCTAAAGAACAAAAACCAAATGCCAAACTAAGACTGGTTATTCATTCTGTGACTATTTCTGAAGAAGATATATAAAAAAAAAGTAAATTCGGTTTATGTCTGACATGCATGAATCACATCCATTTTTTACGACTGCTACTTAATAAATATTATGACTCAATTTGTTTCAGCTATTTCGTCTGATATGAATACCATTCCACTCTATAAAGTGTTGTTTTATATTGGCAGCCTGACTAAGACTACCTTACAATTCATTTAGATAAATGGTTATGAACAATATTATTATACTCCCCTCCAGAATGAGGGGTGCTGCTGGCGGAATAGGACATGCCTTCCTTTCTTGAGCATCTGATTGTTGTGGGATATTATATCGTTTTTAAGTGACGTCCTATTTTCCTTATCTTCAATTTTGTTTTACCTAAGTACTTAAAACCTGCCGTATTTTTGCACTTGTCCTCTGTGTGTCATTCTGAAGTGAATTTGTACATGGTGATTTGAATAATGAAATCATTTATCGTTTTCCATATAAATTTATCTCAATGTGTTATTATTGCACTTTCAGTAAGATTCCACGTTTCTGGATTGACAACCCATCGAACTTAGCACTTATCGGCTGCAGTAGTGTAAGTAAATGACTAGGTCAAACTCCCTGTGACATTTTTTCCAAATGTAGTAATTCTTTTTTGCTCAATCCAAACAAGGGCGACAAGTACATTGTAAATGAACATTTAAATACATCAATTGATCACATGATGATTTGGTGGTTACAGCTTGAGCTAACGTACAATGCATCATAAGGGCGACCATCAAAATCAAGAACACCTAAAACGCACCAATCAATACAGTTACTTCCTATAAACTGCCACTATTGTTTCACATCTTTTGAAATTAATTTAAACACTTCTCATGTTATATATGTGTATGCATAAAAAATTCAAAAATGTCAAAAGCGGAATACGTATACTGACTTTTATAACGTTATCAAATGAAATAACAACTTAACAACGAACGTAGCAGTTGGTTTAACCTTATGTATTTTTGCATATATATGTATGATATGGGGCAGTTACGCACTTTTTTCTTCTATGAGAGAACACTTTGATTTCTACATTAACATTTACACTTAGCAATCAACTCTTTTATGTTCCTTTTAAGCATAAGATAAAACGCCGATGAAACTTCGAACAAACATTTAGTATCATGTTTAAACTAATATAAACATTTTAAATGCCTTTATAACAATTTGTATTATGATGTTCAGCATTTTATTGTGCAGGATTAACATATATGTTCTTTATTTTCATTATATATCAAAGACTATAACTTGTTATAAAGCTGAAGTGTGTCTGTTATTGGTGTTACGTTACCCAAAATGAGGTGAATGTTTTAATAACAATTATCAAAGCACTTCATAAAGAATATTTAATATTCTATTTGCATGCTACATGTGAAGTATTTTTCATGTTTTTACATTAATATCATGATATATTTACTTCTTTGTTGTTTTATGTGTAGTATGGCAGTCCATAATATACATGTATAATATTTGCTTTTCGATGTATTGTTGTAATGTGAATTATGGCAGTCATTCATAAACAATACAAACGAAAAATTTATTTTGTTTCATTGTGTGCTACTTCAATAACTATTCCGATGTTTACTGTTCATCCACTTGAATGCTTCTTTTCTGCAGTTTTTTTCTACCATTTTATGTTCTTACCCAGATACTATTTGTTAACTTTTCCAATAGAAATAGAGATTAGTTTTATCCTCCATCCCAAAAGTTTCAATTGAAATGACATTTTTTATATGTTAAGGTGTGAATCAGATTGGTTTATAATCATACTGATTTTTTGTCCATGTTGCTCTTTTTTGTGATGTAATAAACTACATTTTAAACATATATGTTACAGGAGAGACAAAATTAAATAGCACTTGTAATCATGCAGTAGTTTACACGCCTCAATTATCTTTTTCTTTTACATTTTAGTTTAGTGTTGTCCCAATTCATTATCAATAAAAACCTACCGAAGCGTCAGCAGTAGAATGATTCAAATCCGTAAACATCCAAAAAATAGCCTTAACCTGAACACCATAAAATAGAAAGTTCTACATACATAATTGAATAAAAATGATAACACATAAAAACTGAAGATAAAGAAAAAGAACACGACACACGAAAAAAAAAAAAACCAAAAAACTAAAGTACTAGCAATATGAACAATAAACCGGAAGTGACACCAGGTGCTCCGGTAGGGTAAGCAATATGAACAATAAACCAGGAGTGACACCAGGTGCTCCGGTAGGGTAAGCAATATGAACAATAAACCAGGAGTGACACCAGGTGCTCCGGTAGGGTAAGCATTGCTTGCTCCGTCAGCGTCACTTGTCATATTGCAAGTGGGTATAATTCATTAATAATCTAGCTACAATAATGAAACTCCCCTACATTTGTCAAACACTGTTCACACCTGGGCAAAATCATTAATTTCAAACATTTTATGGGAATCAACAGGCATCTACCGTTTCGTACCTATCAAGCCTTCAATGCTCTTTTTATGATTGCACTATATGTATATGTTTACTCTGGACATAGGTGTATTAACTTTGCTACACACCTCCAAACTTCACCATAAAATGTCAATTTTAATGCCATATTTTCTTATATATTCAATCGTAATCATAATACAAACGTTCAATGAACATCCTGTTAGATCGTAAAGTGGGTGTAGTTTCCAACACTTATTATTTATGAAACCATTATTTAAAAACGGGTGCATGCTATTATGTTAATTCATTAAGATATCGTTTTTATTATTTTACTTTTTTTAATGCAACAGCTTATTTTTTTTATTTATTTGATACATTTTGATATATTTGTCTTTTCTTAACATTGACTTCGATTTCGCATGCTTCAACATAGAATTCTTTTCAATAAATATTTCATGAACATTTGTCAATATATTTCAATACAGATGTGGATACTTACGATAACTAATTTGTGAACATAACATTTCCATAGATCTGACTTTAACACTTAATATACATATCTTGGAAGAAAATAAAGTAACTTAAAGCAATGAAAAGAGAAATGAGATTACTTTGATTACAAACAGACACAGTTTCACTGCTGGTGGACCTGAGGTTACTCCTTGAAACACATGTACAGCATATCGAAATTTACAATATATAAAACGGCTATTTTTTTGCATTTAAGAACCACTGGGTCGATACCACTGCTGGTGGACCTGAGGTTCCTCCTTGAAACACGTGTACAGCATATCGAAATTTACAATATATAAAACTGCTTTTTTTGCATTTAAGAACCACTGGGTCGATACCACTGCTGGTGGACCTGATGTCCCCGAGGATATCCACCAACCCAGTAGTCAGACTGGTCTGACCCCGAATAATATCACATATTATCTACCATTTTTTTATGAAATTTGGCAGTATTCCAAATTTAAAAATACGTATAACACCGAGGCTTCATTCCTTGCATTGCATTTGGTAGCACCTCTCGGTAAAGGATTTGGCTTCCTTTTTCGATAGATTTGGTTATAAGTACTTCTTGTATAAAACTAATATTTTGATGATGATCTTCCTACATATTTTATTTTAATGCTGCTGATGAGAGGTTACTTCTTGAAACACGTGTACAGCATATCAAAATTTACAATATATAAAACTGTTATTTTTTGCAATTAAATAAATCAATGCAAATCAGACATTTATATCAATGTTTAAGTTGCAAAATTAAATTAATGTCGGAATAATGTTTAACTGCATATGTTGATTCCCATCTTCATATCAAATCTGCATCTGTTTGTTTAGATTTAAATACCGAAATAAAGTTTAGAATATTCAAAGATGTTTTCTTTTACAAACTGTGATCTAACAATAGTTCAATTCCAAATATCCATTTTTTTACATGATGCAAAGTCAAAAAAAAAAAACCGAATTAAAATAATAATGAAAGGAAAACACAAAAATTCTAATATTTTTAGATTGTATTACTGCAGTTCATTATTAAAGACGACTACGTGTGACACGTGTGGAGATTAAATAAATGGTTATAGGATTTGAACGAACAATAGGGAGCTGCAACGTACATCACTACATAAATCTAGAAAACACACCTACATTTATTTAGTAAGTTCGTTTTGTTTGATTCCTGTCTTTTCAATGCAAACTACATAAAACATATTTCAAATTATGTAAACAGTATCAATACATAATCTCATGACGAAAGTATATTGCAAATGAATAGTCATTACAAGCACTAAAAACTGGACGTTAACGATGCTGTACTCTGTTATTAGTTACGTATCCGTGGCTCAAAATATCAAAATTTAGCAGCAGGATGATTTAGATATCAGAATGCCACGGAATGGCTTAAGGTGAAAACAGGGCACAACGAGAACCAACGTACATACAGAACAGAACTCAAAATACACAATGATAAAAATAGAAGAGATGAAAAAACAGTACAGTATGTTTTAAAGAGTAATCAGTGGAACCAAGGTTATAACGGTAATCAAAAGAATGTAATCCAGGGACAAAGACCAGACAGGGAAAACAGACTTACACAACAAAGAACATGAAGTAACTAATATCATACATACAAAGTAACAAAAGCAAATGAGCAACTCGGACTCCACTAAAAACTTGGAGTATGGACCAGGTGCACCGGTAGGGTAAGCGTCCTCTGCTTTTCTAGAAACACCCGAAAAGGATTGTCATTAGAAGATTCGGAAGGGTAGGCATGTTAGGCTTAGGATGTTCCAAAAAATAAATGAAATATTTCACAGTCTCGACCTAACAGATACTCTTTAAAAGAAATATTTAAATGGTATAAATTATTGCAGGGGAAAGTTGCAGACGAAAGATAACTCCAGATTTTTTTTTTTTTTTTTTTTTTTTTTTGGGGTAAAACCCCACGACTAGTCGTAATTTAAAAAAAATACTCATGTCATCCAAACACAAAGGTTCATATTACGTATTAAGCACTAAAATAAAATACACTTTATATCAGGGTCGATTTGGAAGCTTTGTCATACGAATACCATTCTGAAAAAAAAGACACTAGTGACACAACATTTGTCTCCACTTTGTCTGTTTTTTCCTAAGATATTCAATACATAAAGAAAAGCAACGGAAAACTATTGGACTATCATAAAACATTTTTGGGCAGATATTTGTTTACTGTTTACAGATATTTGTTTTTTGTGCCACACCTTAAACACCATACACATTTTCCCTGATTCTTAGACGGAGACTTACTTAATCACATGTACATTAAAAAGTGTAAGTTTGTAATTGATATAGAATTATACAAGTATGCAGACACCTTATGATGGATGCAATTAACATTCTAGGAAAATGTCTGCATAGTCAAGAGTGCAATTAAGTCTTTCTACTAATACATACACATGTAACACGCCATTTATGTTATTTTGATACATGCGTACTTGAACTTGTTCCTTAAAACCGACTTTGTACGATGATTGCTTCCTTCTTATCAACTGTGAACACTGGCAAATTATAGTGATACTAACTTAAAACGATTTGTCACAGATCTAATCCTGATTATAAAAAACTATCTTACTAATATATGAAATTTTTTAGGTGTTTTGTTTCCATTGTTTATATCCATTTCAGTCAATCACAGCGAAACGACACACTTAAAATTAAGCTGAAAATTAAATTGGAAGGAAAGTGTAATAATTGTAATTAGCCGAAATTTTATCCATGTAAAAATTAATTTTCAAACAAACTACATGTATACACTGAATAAAAAGACATTTCAATGTTAAACTTTCTATTTTACTACTTACTAGAATATGCTTTTGGGTTGTGTCAATAAAGAGTAAGCATTTAAAATGGTGCTTAGTGCGTGTTGTTGCAGATTTGTTTTATTCTACACGGCTTAATCTTAAACGTACTTAATAAATGCACATGAGCTCGAGATTGAAGATTTCGCATACATTGAATAAAATGAATAAAAGAAAAGTATAGTAGTATTGACAAATATTTACGCGATAGATGTTTGAGTATCAATTTCATTTTTTTTCCGTTGCTTTTCTTTATGTATTGAATATCTGAGGCGAAACAGACAAAGTTGTGTCACAAGTGACACTCTTGGACTTCATCACATTAGAACCAAACTTTATTCTTACCTCTCACTCTACTACACTCCGTTTACAAAACAAGTCTTGACACTCCTGTTTCTGACCCCACTTCATCATTATACAGACTTGTTGCCACCATTTTGGATATTGGTTTCCACAGACTCTTTAAACCAGTTTGTGTGAAAAGTCAAGATAAAGAAAAACGATCATTTCTTCCACTACCGTTGTCAACAAAGGTATAGATGTAATTAATTTGGCTAACATCCTCCATTACAAAAACGTTACCAACAAATTCCCCCATAAATCAATGACAAATCCATACCAATTATTTCATATTCCTATACTTCACCCGTCGCATTCAAAATTTTCAAATATAAAAAGCTATTGCAGAACCTCGAGATTGAGGACTTCAAGGCTAAACCATTTGACTGTTCTTGCAAAACCTCTCCATTCAAATATGGTCCTTCTGGTCACGTCGTTACGGTAGATTTAACCATTATCGAAAACGAAACTCTGCGTAATATCCTTTCTAAAGGTTCAAAGTACCGTGAACCACGCTCCATAAATTGGAATTATAACTTTAAAGTTCTTATGGATGCCGTCGAGGACTATGCAAGAAAATGGATTAAACGAGAACAAAAAGACATTGATTCTCTCTCAGAGTGTTTGAAGGCCGTGAGGTTTTTAATTTTGAAACGAATGAAAGTTTTAAGTAGGTCAGTGAGTGCCAAGGCTACATCAGTTTTCAAAGACCCCGATGTAGCAAAACATTGTCTACTATACATCACAAATATGTTGTCGTACCAGCAGACAAAGCCCCAAACAACATTGTTTTTGTCTGCAAAACGTTTTATATCCAATGTTTATTATCAGAGGTAGACGTAGAAAATAATAGCAGTGATAAGACCTACACTGCTACCACTCTTTCCAAAGAAGAGATTGTGGAAAACCATAAATCTGTGCTATCCTCTTTTGGATGATTGTGATTTACCGTCTATGTATTCGATTCCTATACTTCACAAGAATCCATGCAAACAACGTTTCATAGCTGGATCTGCAAAATGTACCACCAAACCTCTTTCAAAACTTTTAACTTCTATACTCACAACTGTCAAAGAGAGTCTACAGTCCTACCACAACACTTGTTAGACCCGTAGTGGTATTAATTCAATGTGGATCCTAAAAAATTCAAAAGATCTTTTGGAGACAATCAGTTCAAGACTATTATCTGAATATAATAGCATTAAAACCTATTATCTTTCAACACTGTATACTTCCATTCCCCATACTCAGTTAAAATCCCGACCTAAAAACATTATGCATCGTTGTTTTTCCAAAAAGGATGGTAAACCTAGATAAAAATATATAGTTCTTGGTAGAGATTCCTCATACTTTGTAAGAAATAATTCAAAATCATCTTCCAAATATACAGAGGAAAATGTTTACAAAATGCTAGAATTTTTAATCGACAACATATTTGTCCAGTGTGGTGGACGTGTTTTTCAACAAACGGTCGGCATTCCAATGGGAACAAATTGTGCTCCTTTACTAGCTGACCTATTCCTTCACTCTTATGAGGCTGACTTAATAGCTGATCTGATCAGAAAGAAAGAATATTGTTTGGCTTGATCCTTCCATCTCAGTTTCCGCTATATAGATGACGTGTTATCTTTAAACAATCCTAATTTCGGGGATTTGATACATCGCATCTACCCAAAAGAACTTGAGATAAAAGATACTACAGACACTATGAAGTCAGCCTCATATCTTGACCTACACTTAGAAATCGATGGTAAAGGAAACCTATTGACCAAACTTTACGACAAACGTGATGACTTTTCATTCAGAATTGTCAACTTTCCTTTCATCTGTGGCAACATCCCTTCGGCTCTTGCGTATGGAGTGTTCATATCACAATTCATACGTTATACCAGAGCTTGCCGAAACTACACAGACTTTTTGTATCGCGCTAGAACTCTAACAAATAGGCTTCTGGAACAGAGTTATGTTACTACAAGATTGAAGTCATCACTACAGAAGTTTTATGGTCGTCATCATGAACTCGTGGATCGTTTTGGTGTATCCATCAGCACCATGATAACTGATTTATTCAACGGGTCATAGTTTTCCTTTCCTCGTTTGTCTACCCCGGACTTGACTTTTTATGAGCAACTCGGCGGGTGTTTCTAGAAAATCAGAAGACGCTTACCCTACCGGTGCACCTGGTCCATGCTCCCAGGTTTTAGTGGAGTCCGAGTTGCTCATTTACTTTTGTTACTTTGTATGTATGATTTTAGTTACTTTATGTTTTTTGTTGTGAATGTCTGTTTTCCATGTCTGGTCTTTGTCCCTGGATTACATTTTTTTGATTACCGCTATAACCTTGGTTCCCTTGATTACTCTTGCTCATAATGGTATTTGCATGAATAAGCTTCCTCATTGGTCAAGATATAAAGTATACTTAATTTTAGTGCTGTGCACAAAATATTAAAAATTATGTTTGGAATAAAAAAAAACTAATGTTTATTTTTTAATTTTAAAATTAATGTAAATTTGATTATTCTTTACATCGTTTCTACCTGAAGATCTTTTATTTGAAACACTACTCCTTCGTCTAGGAGTTTTTGAAACATGTACGTTTGTTTCTATAAAGAAGCAGGTGACGTTTACCCTACTGGTGCACCTGGTCCATGCTCCCTGTTTTTAGTGGAGTAAGAGTTGCTCATTGACTTTTCTTACTTTGTATGTATTATTTTTTTGTTCTTTTATATTCTTTGTTAGGAGTTTATGTTTTCCATGTCTGTTCTTTGTCACTGCATTACATTATTTTGATTTCCACTAGAATCTTGGTTCCTTTGATTACTCTTTCAACTGATCTTTGTGACTAACAAATATTTCGATCCCTCAAATGTCAACTATCATACCCTTTGTGATGACATTGTAACTTCTAATGTTTGTGCACTGTTACTCTCTAACCTTCTACGCTTTTCAAGAAATTAAGATCATTAATTCGTAGACAACACAAAATGTTTGGAGAGAAAAGGGGTAGGTGCATTACCTTATCAATATTGCCCATAATTATCAACTTTGTTGAAGTATATAAATATTAAGGAAAAATTTGTTTGTGGTATTAGATCATTGTAGCCATACGTCATTTCACAAAACGGCTGACATGAGAATTGTCAACTTCTCATTTAATTATCCAAATTCACAAGTGCATCTTTCAAAACCTGAAGATTACTTTTCAGTTGTATTGTTGGCTATTGACAACCTTTATTGCCCTTTCTCCTTCCAAAATCTGGCTCCAAATATCATAAATGAAAACCAACGTGATTACACAAAGTTGATAACGTCTGCCTCTAAATTAAGATCAGAAGACTGAAATGGTTAGAATATTTTCTAAAGATTGACAAAAAAACTTTCATTCATGGATGGTTTGGACATGGACATTAGGGAAAAGTAATAAAGGGAGGCAAAAAAATGAAAAGGAAATCTGTGCAAAGGAATAGGAACAGATTTGGGTTCAAGACATGGATAAAGACAGCAAAATAAGCCTAAGTAAGAGAAATATGAAATGACGTAACTTCCTCAAGGAAAAAGGAATTAAGTAATAATCAAAGACGCAATAAGAGCTTTTTGTCAATATAATAAAATCGTCATTTCATAATTTCATATGTCGTTGCCATAACCTGATTAGCTCTTATGGAGTGTCAGCTACCGATATGCCAAAGGAATACCATCTGCCATAGATATTCAGCCGATATATTTCATTGAACATCGGTTACAACAAGCGGAATGGCGATTGACTTGTAAGGAGCAGTAACTCTACCTCTACTTTTTTAATAAGCATTTGATTCTATCATTTTTTTTGGGATGAATATTTTAAAGAAAATGTATTGCCAAACCATGACTCCTTTCTTTCTGTAGTATAAAAGTAAATTTATATTGTAAGAGTAGTCGGATTGTTTGGATCACAAGGAAACTGGCACTTGACCAATTAGTTTGTGCTATAGAATGTTTCTGGCTATCATGATATATATTTGTAAAAGTTTAACTTGTATGAAAACTTATCAATTGTGAAGGCCAGATAATATTTGACGTATTTATTATTTAAACGAAGTAGGTGAAATGTTATAATGCAATCTTATCATACTATTCAAAGAGTTTGTAACGTTCAGACAATCTTTTTGCTGTCCATGTACATCATATTGTGCATGTTCCTTTAACACGAAAACAAAAGGTAGGACAGGCTTGACCTTTACAAGGTATTCACAAACATTTCAAAGCTTTTGTTATATACACATATAGGAGTGGAACTTGTAAAATGGAATGGATTGGTTTATACAATGCCCAGGACATCCCCAAAATATACCTTGTTCGTGTTGAAATAATTGACTAAAAATTACATCGTATGTCTGATAAATACCCGGCATATGTTAAGGAAACTGTAAAGTACGAAAGGATAGACTATAAAAATCAAACTATATTAATAGGAAATCATTTTTCGATTACAGATTCATATTGACATTTATATATACTTGAAAAGTTAGGCAAAAATGAAGGCGTAAATTAAAATTGAACAGGTATGAACGTGTGAAAAATAAACTAAAGATATAATCTTAGATAATTAGAATACCTTACAACTCAAGAGCCAACCTTACATGTACGGCTTGCGTAATTGGCTGGGAAATTGGGGCAAAACATGATTTCCGTCTGAGCCAAATGGCCTCTTCTCTGGTAAAATGAACAAAAGTAGCGTTTTATCAGTGTGCGTACAAATCAACACAAGACTTACAGTCAATCATAAAGTTATATATTATATAGCAACAAGTGCCTTCTGTCGTTTCCATCAGGGCTTGTCTACGTTTGCGCTCGATGCTAATTACCCAGTCAATTTATAATCAGTTACGATTTCAGGTTCTCACCTGGAAATATTAATTCTACAGTGGGCGTCAAATGAAGGGATACAACTTGTTCTAAAAAGGTATGTTTGTCTTGTATATAAACTTCACATGCTATTTTTAGATAATTAAAAAGGGTTATTGAATAATTGCATTTTCTTTTGTCCTACCTTAAGCAGCTTAGTTAACAATATATTGCAATATTCTATGATAAAATAATAACATATCACTGTTAATAATTTTCTTTCTCATTTACTTTCTTTATTTTTATCATTAAAAGGCGTCAAAATATTATTACATGTATGTTCTTAAAAAGTAAATTTGACCAACGATATAAAATCAAGGTTATTATTTGTTTTATGTCGCTAAATCTCTGCCTAAACGTTACTCAGACATGTCGGACTAAATCCCACTCGTACCTAAAGTTCAAATATTTAACACTACCTGATAATTTCAAAAACTTGAAAGGTTGCCATTATTTAATAGCTTTCATCTTATTTATTATGCTTTTGTACGGAATTAAGTTAAGAAAACTACAGTCACAATGATACAGTGTCTTTCAGTTTACATGGTTTGTGTATGCTGTCTTATGAATGTACGTAAAACTTCGTATAATGGGTTGAAAAATACAAATGTTATCTTTTTATTATGATCATGGTGAAGGGAACAAGAAAGAAGAAATTGAACTTACAATAAACAGATTTTGTAAATGTTCATATCTGTAATCATTATTACATAATAGCAAGCAGCAATCGATATATTTAGTACCAACAGATTATTGATACACTCAAACTGACTTTTGGCTTGGCCCTGATCTTTGACGTAAGTCGTAATAGACGTCTTGTCTTATTTACCTGTTAACAATCTTTGTTCATCAAGTAAATGGCTATTGCAAAAAGGGCAAAAAAACCTAACTGATAGGCCAAAATTCTACGCATTAGTCACATGAAATTGCCAAAGAGTAATCAAGGGAACCAATGTAATAGCGGTAATCAAAAGAAGGAGAGTCCGTTTAACTTTGGCAATACAACTTTTTTTTAGATTTTCATAATAGAACAGGTGTAAATTTCGGAATATTACCTCATTTATATGTAAATATGTATGCTCAATATCGTATTATATTCCTAGAAAGCGAATTATCATATTCTAGTATTTGGAATGCGTGTAATCATTCAGCACGATTAACTTTATATGAAATATTGCGACGATATGTGATCCTACGCTTGATATTCCGATTGCTAACTTTGTACATTCGGTTTACATATATATTTTTTTTTTCAAATTCGGTCCTGAAAATAAACTTTTAAATCATTATGGATACTGCATATCATCAAATGTGTGTTTAATTTGCAAACAAAATAGTATTCCCAATAAATCCACGAACACGAATAACGTAATAACTTAAGTGCAAATTGGTGCTAAAAACTTGTAAATTATGCTTCGATAAATCAAAAGTACAACCATGATATTCTATGGTACGAAGACATATTTTGAAATATTAAATATATAGCCAATTCGTTCAACGAAGAACCAACTTCAAACCTCATAATTTTGGAAGAAATCAACGAAAATGTCATAGCAAGAGAACTCAATTTGCCTAGTACATTGTTAATGTACTTATAGCTTGTACATCTTTACTTCCCTTTTTTTATTGTTTGAGGGGGGTCAGGGTTTAGAAAACATTTAAGATAAAATTTCTAAATATATACCTATTAGTAGGTGAGCATATCTAGCCCTGAAACTGGAATAGACAAAACTGTTCCTTTCTTGACTTTTTTCAATATTGCAGTATAAAAATAAAGGCGGTCTTTTCTCTCTCATTAAGGGAGTAAATATTTTTGTATTGTGTTGACCTTGCAAAAATAAATATAAAACCCAACTTTAGAGTCTAGCTATATGGTTCATTTTATATTAACATTATATATCTAATCAAATATACTGGCTGAAATGAAAGATGGTCTACTCTGAATGGAAGACCAAAATACACATTGAACTAAAAATAACAAATACCGCTTCCTTTTAATTTTAACACACGAACTACTTCTGCAAATTGTGTTAAGACAGATGCATCATAAAAAACCAATCTCACGAATTCTAAAATTATATAACACCTTGATTTAAATCAGTTTATTTGATAGGGCACAGCAGGTAAATGATATGAAATTATGGTTATGCACAGGAAAAAGATTTTTTTTAAATGGAGCATATCTTGTACAAATTCTATAAAGTTTAGTTATATAATATAATATATATATATATATATATAATATATTAAGTTATTTAAATACAGCAATGGCTAGTTAAGCTTTTTTTCCTTGTACAAATAACATAAAATATCATGTCCACATATTTTAAATCATATCGACCTGTTTCCAGATTAATCATATTTTTACGTAATGAAATGAACCAAAAATATATTTTCGTATAAATCAGTTTGAACATGTAAACACCTTATAACATTTGTTTCCGCCTACAGCTGAATCATACAATAAACTCGTTTCGCACAATATGTAAGAGGATATCAATATGAAATTTAAGTTCAATTTATGGTGAAGTTTTACAATGTATAAATATGACGAACAAAACCAATCTGAAATATTATGAAGTATGAAAATGCTATGAACATTATCAACATAATAATTTTTGTGTGTCAAGTTCGAAAGGGAGTTCCTATTCAATTTAAGTCACGTGACTATTCATGTCACCGTTGCATACCTAAGCAGTTAGAAAAACATGAAACATTGTCATAATTAATGACCTTTTTATTTTAGATTGTATTTCTTTAATGTGTTTTTATTATATATTTAACTGTTGACACCTATATTGATATCGAAAATGTACTTTGGATGTTATTTCCAATTATGATGACGAATTATATCAAATCTTACAAAAAAAAACACTATTTGTTTAAATCTGATGAAAACAATGTAATTTGTAACTTGGTATTCTTTTACTTATATAACGGTGCTTATTTTCGAAAGTGAAAGAACAAAAATGGACGACATCATATAATTAATAGAAAATGTAGTAAATAGATCAACTCACAGATCAAACATTCTCAATCTATGTACATTATTTTTATTTTTCAAACAACTACACAAACATTGATACAATGTTGCAAGCAATAAAATAATAACGTACGCCGCCAAATAAACAAAATCGGAAGGTGCAACGCATCTAGTTTTTAACACAATAATTTATGTCCTCGCGAATATAGACTTATGTCATATACATTTATCGTTACCTAAGGAGTACGTTACTGCTTGACCGTGTTTTAATAGTTATCTTTATCTTGTTTTCTTTTAAGTCTGACTAAATTAAAGTATAACTTTGGCAACTATTCTATAATAGTAAATACCAAATAGTAAAGTTTTATTGGCCTATAATTCGGCAAATATCAAAAGAAGAGGTTGCACTTTCAAAAGGCACAATACATTCATAACAAATGAGAAAGATAGTAAATGAGCATTGTAGTTCTGACTAGCCAAATTATTCCGAATGAAATTTGTGGGTTAATCATTTAGCAACAAAACTTGTATTGAGTTTGTGGTCAAACTGTTCTAAGAATAAGAACACCTTCATGCTAAGAAAAAAAATCTGATACACAGGCTTAATTTCGTTAACAGGTGTGATTTTGATTCATCAAAGGGTTATAAATGTTAATACGAAAAATATCAAAATGAATTAGATATCAATGAAATGAACAGTTTTGATCAAGCACAGATGGGAATTCAGAAAAAAATGTATATGAAGTCAAGATGTTCGTTTGTTGTATACCAGGTAGATTTATGCTTACAGTATAATTTCAAAAGAACTATAACTCTGAAAATGTCTGTTGATATTGATTCATGATTGTGTGTAGCTCATTTTAAACACGGTGGTTTTTGTCATCTTTAAGTTATATGAAACCTTTTGTAATATACGTAGCCAACATAATGTCTTCATATTGCAAAATAACATCTGATTTTGTATAAGATCATTTTCGAATGTTGAAATATTGACACATAGTTGGAAAGGCTACATATATATTTGTTTTAAATTTTGTTTTAGTAAAAAGAAATAAGCACGTGGTTTTTCATTTACTCATTGGTGTTAGAATATTCACATTGAATTGAATGCTCTGTAGAATACTATTCATTATTAAGGGAGATTACTCTGTGAATGACAATAATTACAATAACAACTATTGAATTTTAGATGTAAATTATCTCCTGGGAGCAGCCAGATTGGAAAAATTAATAGTTATTAATAGTAGGATACTAACATAACCAAATTTGATCACGAGTACCAAAAGAGCCTTGATTTAATGAGTGCGCAGAATCTGAGTTGAATCCGAATGATTTTAGAGTGATTTTATTCGGTTTCTTACGATAACCAATAGGTATCCTATTTTTATGCAGATTATCTGTATGATTAATTGCCTTTTTTAACATAAATTTTAAATTGTGTAATCGGCGGATTATGATGTTATGTTTTGGTGAAATTACCGAATGCATTTCCCGAAATTATCTGCACATTGGAACACATGATAAACCACTGTTATCTTGATAATAATTATACGTTTCATCGTGAAGACATATAAAGCAACTTAAAAAAAACATAAAAGCATATAAACTTTTTGGATGTATCATATATTAGTGAATTTGCATAAATCTTACAAAGAATACTACTGTAATTGTGATACTGTATACTAGGACCAAATGGTCGTTTACGAAAAATAAACTATTTTCAATTTAAATAATATCATGATCTGTTTTGTAATACTTTTGCTTCTTTATTGTCCATCTTTTGTTATTACCTGTGTTCACATAGCTGCTCTGCTCAGTATGGTGCTTGTTATTACTATACAACCTGTAATAAGCTATGCTTTGTAGTGCAAACATCTTTGTTTCGTGCAACAGACAGTAATTATGAACACAGCTGATGACAGATGTGACGCAATTATCTTTTACATTCTCAGCAAAGGATTCTTTGATGATAATTGGGAAGCATTCTTGCAATGATAACGACCTTTGTCAGTGGTACCATTGACTCACATACAAACATAAGATGTACTTTATTGTATTTACGGAAGTATCAATGTATAAAACGTCAAAAAGCAGCGCTACTCTGTATGTGTTTTAGATATATCATAACTAATATTTTAGTATACTGATGTTATAACTATATTGAAAACTGATAATCGGATTTCCGCTAGAATCTTGGTTTCTTTCATTGCCGTCTTATACCAGATAAGTGATCCTTTTTGAAGGTGATATTCATAGTAATTTGTATAGATTCAAACACAATTTTGACTACTTTGCAAACAATCAAACTAAATTGGTGTATTGCATTTCCTTAGTGAAATAAATGTATGTAATGTAATTTCACATGTATAGTTTTTATCTCGAAATTTCTTTTAAAAAACATTTAAACATCAACTGTTTACATCATTTTAAGCACAATATTTTAGTAGTAACAAAATGAATTAGAATAAACATTGAACAACATTTGAAAATATTAGACAAAACAATTAAGAAAAGAAACTGGCTTAAACAACTAAATGAAAGATCGCATTCTTAAGCAATAGATTGACCAGTTTTTTGTTGTACAGACAATTCCAGAAAATAATTTATTTTTTTTAATTGAACGGTTATATATTTATTCATTTATTGTTTGTTCTGCTTTTTGTTTGTTTATTTGTTTGTTTGTTTTTGTTTGTTTGTTTTTTTTTTTTTTTTTTTTTTTTTTTTTTTTTTTTTTTTTTTTTTTTTTTTTGTATTTTTATTTCAACAAACATTTTACACGTTTGACGCTGAAGGAAGTAGTTAAGAATGATAACCGTGCAAGTAAATACTCGTCTTTCCATCTGCTATAATACAGAAAACAGACGAAAAAAATAAAAGCGTTTTCCTTTTAAGGCTATGTTATCGTCATTATACGATTACTATGGTCTCACCCGAGTAGACCACAACTGGGGATGTGTTTTGTAAGTAATGGCAAAGTCACAGACTAATTTCATAGATGATTCTTCATATTTCCCACAAATGTTTAAGTTCGCTTTGTTCTGATGATATTGTATGAAGCAGTTTCAATTATATAACATTATGTCATAGATTCTAAGATTTCCGATCTCACTTCCTGTACCATGTCAGTGTTATACGATATGCTACCTGTTTAAAATTGCATGAATGATAATTAGCAATAGTATTTCATGTATTGCATGCATTCACATACAAACAATTAGTGCACAATTACGTAATATCGGGCTCATATCTGCTTTTTTTTTGGCAACTTTACAAAAAGATCGGGTGACTTCTCAGGTAAATTCCTTGTGTTGTTTTATTGTTGAATAATTTTCTTGTTTCCTCCAAATATTTCGCATAATGTAACCTCAATAGCCTAGCAGGTCTATATACAGACCTACTAAATTGTCAGTTATACTGAAGACCTTCACATTCGAAGTGCTTTCTTACATTTAGTTATAACATGTGATAGTCATGTGATTTGATACTTGTTTAATGTTATATGTGTGGTTTTATACATGTATACCGAAGATCATAATCAGTCAAAACAACAACACAAAAGACAATGATGTTGGTATTTTTTCCTCTTTAGATTTAATTCACGACAGAACTTGTAAAACATCAAACCGTTGCAAATCTTTCAGAAAAAAGTTGAATATGCAAGAAACGTCCAGGTATCATCATAATACATACTGTTGCAAATATTGCATCGTCCAAGACGTTTATAGTCGGCGTCACATAAATAACATACTGTTAAAATTTGAATAAAAATATTTTCTACGACTTTATTGACACCTACCGTCGTTTAAATTGTCTTAAATGACTTGCTCATTCGTTTAGCCAAACGGCTTCTCCCTAAACATTGAATCGTTAAATTCCGGTCAGATTTTAATTCTAGGTGGCAATATTTACATTGTAAAAAGTCGGCCATGTTTACAGTGATCGGGTTGCTAGGAGATGTTGTTTACGTTTAAATGGTTTGTCCAAAAACCGAAGAACCCAGAATGCAATTCGGCGTTATTTCGGATATCTCGGATTTATTTTACGCGAACAACGTATAATACCGAGAAGTTGATCAAGCAGACGATTGTCACCGGAGTTCGACGGGAACTTACGCACTTCGTTTGTAAACAAATCGTCCCGTAAAAACCAACATGGCGGATATTAGTATGGGATTTTCCCGTAAGGATTTGTTACGCATGATTTAAGCTAATAAGCGACTTGTTTTTGAGAAGCTGTTTGGCTAAACGAATGAGCAAGTCATTTAAGACAATTTAAACGACGGTTGGTGTCAATAAAGTCGTAGAAAATATTTTTATTCAAATTTTAACAGTATGTTATTTATGTGACGCCGAGTATAGTGTGTTATAATATTTTAAACACTTGTCTCATTGGTGAATGAAATAATACATCAAAATAAAACAAATTATTTTTTTCTGAGCAGATACCTGTTGCTTTACTGATGTTTATGTTCTCAAAAATAGCATTTATTACTTTTATCAAGTTTGAATCTATAAATTCACGAAGCAACAATACTTCTCAAAATCTGTTTAAAACTGAAAATAACGATGTGATGTATGGCTGCCTGTAGTTTTGTTTTTGACACTAAACCTGTCTTAAATGAAATCTGAGAAATTAGATACCTTTAAATTCTCTTGAAATCAGTCTGAATATGTGTTTTGATTCTTAGTACCTTCACAGAAACTTGATTTTCATTGAGACCTATCTTAACTGCACCCTGAATGAAAAAAAAACATGTCTAAACCAGACACTTTTTAAGGAGGTAGACCTAGGGTAAGGGACACAACTCTTACAAATCATCGGAACGTTTGTATTCAACATTAAACATCAATCTCATGTAAGCATCAAAGTAACTTGGACTTATTTTATTATGTTTCAAATTAGAGCTTGATAGGTTTTGGTGAAATTGAAAATGATACAAACATATTACTCATTTCAAGAGTTATGTCCGTTACAGTAGGTCTACCTCTTTAAAGTACCTTTATATTAAGTTAAATGTATTCTGAACCTCGGTCAATCGAACACTTGTCTAAACCGAACTGATTTCAAAGTAAAAAACAGGTTTGGTTTAGACAGGTTTTCCTGAATTTACTGTTGTCCAGTGTAAAACGTGTGACTTCTTAGATCTGGTCAAGTTATAACATTTAATTACGTATTTTGATAAAACTGGTTGAATAAATATTTTAATTTTATATTCTAACGTAGACATTTATATTGTGTTATTGGAAATCGCGAATTTTTCTCTGCAACGAGACATCAACGAAATAACAACACAACGGTGTCTTATGAAGTTAAACGTTAAATTAATATAAATAACTCCTTCCTTCATCGGCAAAACCTAAAATCATATAAGAAAAATAGTGTATGGTAGTGTATTCACATTCATTTGGTAACGTGACAAACTAGAATTAATTTTCTGTATTAGGTATCGTTATTAGGCAAGGATTTGAGATGCAGGCGATGTGCAAGTACTGAAATCGTCACCGTATTTGTGGCATTTGTTGTTAAAATCAAGGTCTCATTAAAAATAATTAAGTTCAGAGATGAGTGTTATTATTATTAATATTCGTTTTCCCATACAGAACTTTTTTAGACAGCGAAATTGTCAAGAGATATACATTTAAAGAAATTGATTCCATATGGTGTATCCAGCCATACTTTTTGCATGTTTCACCTTCTCGATTATTGCAAAGACCTTTTCTCATTTTCTTTCCTCATCTTTTTATAAGAGAAAATACTAATAGATACACGAACACTATTAGTTTTACCTAAATGTGTAAAATAATTACTTGTATTATGAAAATTAGATTGTCTGTTAAAGTAATTGCTCCTCGTTCAGAATCAATTACATCTCTGATTAGCGAGGAAATTGATATAGATGATGTATATTAGATCCAAATTATATCTGCCTTAGATATGCTACAGAAAGGAGCGTGGGAGAAGGTATACTACATGCAAATATTTTTATTCATACCTTTCACATCTATTAATTAGATAGATCAAATGCGATGCAAATTGATAGATTAAATCATATTTTAAAACATCCTACGTAATCAAAATGCGCAGTAACTTACACCCAGAAGACAAAATCAGATTTTTATTATTATTCCTTTCTTAAAATAAAATGAGTTTACTCGTCTTAAGTTTTATCAAATTTAATCGAAATCTCATAGTTAAGATGTTGAATTGTATTTGCAATTTTTAATGTTTTTTGTTATTTTATTTGTATGTTTTGTTTCATGATTTCTTTTCCTGTGAGGGCTAAGGGGTTTAATACAAAGCTGATGACTCGGTGGAAAACTTAACAAATTTATTTTTCAATTTACTTCTTTATCCTTGTTCATTACTTTTTTTCTGCCACAGTTCTACACTTTTCCACAATACTGTACAAGGGCACGACCATTTGTGATGTTTCATTACAACAAGATTACGAAATTGAAATTAAAATTAAAATAAAGATATACCTCATATCGACATCATTTCATTGTAGATTTCCTCATTATTTGACACTTATGCTTCTGTTAATTTCGTTCTCTTGAAAGTAAACAATCATTTTTCATTGGGTTGAATTCAGGAAAGAGAACCAGAAACAACCTTACGTTCTCGATGCCTATTATATTTTTTGTAAGTTAACATTTTGTTCGCAGTCTTGATTTTGTAAGTCGATCTGGGTTATATTGGACCTGGACTTATTTCAATTCTTAACCCCAAAAAGTGAGATTGCACACAATGTTAAGTAATAATTATGTGCTATTCTCAGAACGAGTTCACATTTACACATGTATACAGACAACCTTTTGAATATGACTTTGTCATTTCTGTATGTTGCAACCTGCTTAATCTCATGAAATGAAATCTTGTATAGTATTTCCTTTTTGTGCATTGCAAATATGTATTGTATCAGCAGGCATGAAAATGAATCAAAACGTTCTTATATTTCTTTTTATCTGCAATTTCCCTTTTTTCCTTTGAGTTTCTTCCCTGATATTATTTTGTATCTTGCACACAAAAAAATCAGATAATATTGACATGTCGTAAGCGTAAACATGCAGGAATCGATTTGGGGCGTGGTCAACTAATTATCGGGTTACCAATAAAAAATATTTATAGTTAATTTCGTTTTTGATACTGACAATATCATGTGGAATATCTCACGCGCTCGACGAGATATGACACATGATCAGAATCAACATCGAAAGTGACTTTTTTTCTGTATGTTTGAGAAACCACAAAATGCAGCGCCATTTTTTAAAAGCAAGTTCATGATTTCCGTATGGTTAACAACACTGCAATAGTTTTAATATCAATATGCGTGTATTTTTTTCAACACCACGCTACAAATTCTATATACGTACAGATACCATGAAAAATGATTTGTTCAACGTCTCATAGTTTTCTTTCCTCTTTCGACTACCCTGGACATTTTTATGAGCAACTCGACAGGTGTCTCTTCAATGGAGAGGACGCTTACACTACCGGTGCACATGGTCTATGTTCCCAGTTTTTATTGGAGTCCGAGTCGAGTGGCTCATTTATTTTTGTTACATTGTATGTATTATTTTGGTAATTTTATGTTTTTGTTGTTTGTTGTCTGTTTTCCAGGTCTGGTCTTTGTCCCTGGGATAAATTCTTTTGCTTTCCGCTAGAATTGTAGTTTCCTTAATTTTTCTTTCTAGACTTACTTAACATCTCTATGTAATAATTGCATTAATTACAGTAGTACCAATTCACTATCAATTTGCAGTACAGTAAAGTTCCATAGATACAGAGACTTGATTTTTTCAGTCAAAGGTATGTCGAAATTGACAATTCCATTTTATGTATGTCTTATGTAGATGTTTGTCAATTGATCTCAATGTTTTACGACCAGACCCACCACCGTGTGACTCAACAACATGTATCATATTGTTATCATTAAGCCTATCTTATCTGCCAACAGCATGGCCCATATATCGTGAATAATACGTGTTAAACGTCATTTGCGGTTTTATAACTCATACTTACCTGCTTTGAGAAGATAAAAAATCATTTAACTTGATCCAATAATGTATTGAGAAGCACAAAACCTATTTATCAAAAAAACTCGACAACAGTTTATCAATTCGATCCATAAATTGCAGAATATGAGTAAAGGTACATGAAATATCTTTTTTCGGATTTTGTCTAATGAATATATTCGTAGGAATGAAAATTTTCCCGATTTTGGAAAATGATTTGTGTTTCATATTTTTGGGGCTACTATTTTATTACGCTTATTTGTCCATTGCAAAAAAAGTAGAAACAAATATATATATTTGTTAGAACACATTTTTGAAAAAGAGGTTCCTGTGAAATCCTAAATGTAATATAAATCGCTTACAGTCATGGTCGAAAACGAAATGTAATACCCGACATGGAATAAATTGTACCTGGGTTTGTAATCACGCTAAGAATAGTTGATGTTCATGATTGTGCCATCATATTGTGATACAGTAGACAATTATCATGTCCCTCAGTTCAAAACCGACAATTGTTGTATAATTAAAAAAAAACAAACAACAACAAACAAAAAATATCGGGTCGAAATATCTAAAGCTTAGTTATTTGGCAGTTTGATATCAGTAATTTAGAAGAAAAAAAACATTCACAGTCACTTTTATATTTATTGATTTACATTGTGTATTTCTGAAAGTGGTAAAAGGTATCAAAGAAATGTTCAAATTATATCTAAATAATATTATCTAAGGAGCCTAACTATTCACCAATCATAGTTTACACCGTCTCAGTGTTTCGATTTTTCAATCAGTTTACTTTTGCATAGTTTTAAATTCATGATCGTTCAATAAATCGTACCAAAAATGTTATTCAATAATTTACGACAGGAATGTTACACATTATGTGCTATTTACTGTCGTAAACATTTAATGGTTTTACGGTTATGTAAATCGTTCGTGATATTTGCTTGTATTAGTCAAGACATACCAATATTTTTAGTTATGTAAATACTTCAGGCGTATCTATCAGTAATGTATTCTTTTCAGAGCCACAGTATCATATGTTCCTTTCCTCTTTCGTCTACTTGACTTTTAATGAGCCATTCGGTGGGATTTTTAAAAAAAGCAGAGGACGCTTACCATACATGTTCACCTGGTCCATGTTCCCAGTTCCCAGTCCGAGTTGTCAATTGTTCCCTTAAACATATTATTTTTGGTTATTTTATGTTCTTTGTTGTGTGTGTACCTGTTTGTTTCCTGTCTGTTCTTTATCCTTGGATTATATTCTTTCTATTTTTTTTCTTGCTCGAATTAGGTTCCCTTGATTACTCTTGCATAGACAGAAAAGGGTTTTACCAGTGATTCTTGTTTAAGTGTAAGAAAATATTGACCAAGGAAGTACTTGAAGTTACTGCTTCAACTTGTTTCATGCAATAAGTAATTTCAGTCAAGACGTACATTCCTCTAGTTTTCTTTTAATACAGTTTCGGCATATTGAATAGCAAAACTGAATAAAAATCGAATCAATACGTGTGTGTATTCAATTGTAAGACACTTATTTGTGCTATCCAATTATATATGTGGTTAATAATGCTTGTGTCGTAATGTCAATAATCAACCTCTGGCAAAGACTTACTTGGGCTCTCATTGCACTCAGAAGTAGGTACATTCAGTATTTAAATGGTTGTTGTTTTGTTTAATTGTCTTATATTTATAACGTTGATTGCTTTGACAGGTATATTAACGCGTTTAAAATTGATTATTTTGCTTTTCACTTCTAATCTTGATCGTAAATAAATAAAGGCTTAAAATGTTGTTTTATGATATCGAGAACAGCTTGATACAAGCTTACTTCACATTAATGTCCATTCTAACAGAATAATGAATTAGAATTTCAAAAATTCCTCGAAATATTAATTTGCCTTTAATTAACAGAACAGCAGTTAATGTTTTATATATTGTTATTTTATGAGCAACTCGGCGGCTGTCTGTAGAAAAGCAGAGGACGCTTACCCTACCGATGCACCTCGTCCATGGTCCCAATTTTGACTTGAAAGAATGTAATCCAGGGACAAAGACCATACATGGAAAACAGACATACACAACAAAGAACTTAAAGTAACTAAAATCATACATACAAAGTAAAAAAAGCAAATGAGCAACTCGGACTCCACTCAAAACTGGGAGCGTGGACCAGGTGCAACGGTAGGTTTTCATTTCTATATATTTATTTAAGTAAATTTATAGAATGAAGTACCCAAATACAGTTGGACCTTAGTAGATTCCTGTCCTGTAAATATTTAATGAATGCATTGAGTGATTATGAATTATGTTATTCCGTGGAAATACTGTATTTTTCATATCATCCGGTATGATAAATATGCAAAGAAAGAAACTGTCGTTTTATGATTTGAAACTCAGAATGTCATACTTCGATTTCAAACGGGATATTAATAATGTTTTTTACCCAAGGTTTATTTTTTTACCTTTCATATTGCAATATTGCCTTTAGAATATGTACTTACCATTGTAAGTAAAGGCAAGCAAAACCTATGTAATTTCTGATACATCACCGATTACTGAACCAACCCGTTTCCTGTTAACAAATGACCTGTGTCTCTATAGACGGAGGTTAAATAAATCTTAGACTTGTTGCCAAATAAGTGAACTATTGTCTATATGTCAGTTGAGTATATCCAATATCTGTAAATTGAATGCAGATAAGAGAGCTTCTGATAAATGCATTTTTGAAACAAATAACTAATGTTTTAATTACGTTTATACTAAATGCACGAAATATTGATTTTTTTTTATTTACAATATCCTGGCAAACCTTTTGTTATTTTTTTTTCATTTGTGATAATTGTACTGTTCGTTTTGTGTATTTCATATGGTTATCCACTTTCGTATTAATGTACTTGGATTGCTTTTGTCCAAATATATTCTTCTGTTACGTAAATTCAATAAGTATACCTTAAGTGGTAAAAGGGTTTTTTAACATACGAATTTAGGTTTTGGTTTTAATGAAAGTTGCATATTAAAATCACATATATTAACAACCTCAGATGAGGGCAATCTTGGAAAGATTTAGTTCGAAGTTAAAATGTGAAAAATGTTAAAAGAACAGAACATTACCAGTATACTCTGTAAATATGTACATAGCACAGAACATTAAAGTGAAAATACGAAATCAAATCGTAGTCCAATGGAATTCTAAATATATGTGTTCTCATTTACTTGCAATCAGCATTCACTGTAATTTATTTTTCCCTAATCAAGCACAGCATGATGAAATATTGGTTTGATTCAACAGAGGATTTGACAGTATAATTGTCTTCATTTTTGAAGCAAACAATGAAAATAGCACCATTGCTTATTATGTAAGTTAATAGCGAATTCCTGAATTTAAAGTCCAAGTCGTATAAATTCACTTATGTCATATGTACCAAACAAGATATGATGAGAATATATATATATATATAAAAACAAACAAACAAACAATATAACAGGAGCGATTTTAGAAACTTTAATGGGGATAAAATTTCGATTCAGATAAAAGAGAATAGGCTTTCAATTGCTCATTTTACACAACATTAAGAACATTTTATAATACAAGAATGGTTACAAACACAATAATCCTCTATGTGATATGCGTGTGTAATATGTTGTGGATCACTGTATGCATGTATATTTATCAACACAGATTAGAAGTGGGCAGTATGATATATCATTTCGATATTTTCTTCATCTTTTGCTAAAAATGAGCTTCAACAAGTAGCAAGTTTATTCTGGTTCATGCCCAATTTTTTTATTTTTAATTTTTATTTTTCATTTGTTGTTCTGTAATTTTCATGATTTTCCTAGTGCGTTGCCCGAAGGTCAACTTTACTTTTGCTACTTTGCCATTCTTCCTTTCTGCGCGATATCTGTTTGACATTCTGAAAGTTGTATTACATTTAGCCTTATCTTAAATCTGTTTTACTATCTTCATAATAAATACAGTATTCTAATCTACCATGAACGTTGGAAAAGATTTAAATTCTCAAAAGATAACTTTTGCACTTTTATCAGATGTGACGAAAACAGATCTTTAAGATACCTTCCCTTTTCAGTTGAATATCGATATATCATAGTTATCTACGTCATTTGCCTAGTTTTATAGGGTGTAAATTCAAATAATTCAAATAAGCGTTTAGCTATGTAAACAAACAATAAAGCAACAAAATGACATGCACATTACTGGTTTTATTTTGTTCCAGTAAGTTCTTGTTTTATGCCTTTAGTGAAGAAAAATTCAGGTACTACAATACATTATTAGAACCATTTTCAATATTTGAAAAATGAGCCATCAATAATCACATTTCAATACTTTAAACGAGCTAATTTTTGCTGTGTACTAATTTTCGCTATGTTTTGGTTAGAGGAAACACCCGAAAAAAAGCGCGCTCGAAATTAATATTTATTTTTACATTTTTTTTCTTTTTTTTTTTTTTCTTTTTTCTTGGATTTCATTCAGTCGATTTCATTGGCATTTGAATGTATGGTTTCTCAGAAGGGCGGATATGAATAAGGAAAGGACTATCGTTACATGAAAATATAGCATATGTAGACCGAAAAACCATCGTTTGTTTGAAAGGGTATTTTTTTCTACAATATGAATCACCTCTTCCATAGGCAGTGCCTGGAATTTATGTGGGCATTTGCTTAATGCTTTAATCGAATAAGTGTTCAAAAATGTTTTACTGCTCATAAAAGGACAAGGCACTCAGGTTTAAGCGGGATTCACAACATTGAATAATAATCATGTTGTTTTATGTTGTTTTTTGTTTTTGCTTATGTTTTACAGTTATCCTAATTTTGTCTTTACTGTGCTTTATCATGTTATATTATAAAAGTGTTGAATTTAATACAACAATACTTGAAAAATTGATTGCAGTGGACTAATTAATGATTTAAAATGCGGAAAATGGAAGTTTCGTCGGTTAAGGGTAACGAGAAATGAGGTAGAGTTGGTATACGATATATATAGGAAGTGCATTTCATTCAAAAGCTATTGCATGCTGTAAGACCTTTTTTTTTCATTTGTGGACAATATGTATTTGTATACAATATTGAGTATGTGCATCGCGAAAATCAGGGTGTAACTGCACAAAGAAATCATTAAGGCAATGAAACAGCTTCCCTGTTGATGGAATATTACAATGCAATTATTAAAAGTGAATGCAATTGTTTATAATTCTATTGGAAACTGTTCAAAAATGTGCAGCTGTGCAAGATATAATATCCATCGACCGTATTATGTTTGTAGCATCTTTCAATTTTCATCAAAGGAAACAAGTCGGATGGATATAGTTCCGGTTTCTATATAGACAACAACAAAATCATTCTTATATTATTATTGTGATTTATTTTGACGTCAATTCAAATCAATAATTAACAAACAATTATTTAAACGACTATACTGATCTAACTGTTGATGAAACTGTCTACTTAAATATATTTGTTCCCAAAAAATGTGTCTTATCATGAAATAGAAACAAAGGGTACACTATGCGAGTTGTAGGGAGATTAGGTAAGGTATAAGAAATTAATGTAAACGGATCTATTTTAGCAAAAACTTATTTTCGCTTTTTCGAATAACAATACGAATTCGGGTCAATGTAACATCTCTCTTACCTGTATTCCATAAAGGGGGGACTTAATTTTGTTGATTCACCTTAGCGTTTTGTCTTGCTTACAACATTAGCGGAAAAATCGCTCGCAAAAATAAATAAGCTTTCAGCATCATGAACATAATACTGCTGACAAAAAAACAAAAAAATTACGTATTTTTTTGTGTGTTCCCTGTCATAAAATCAAAAGATAGACCTTAAAAATACTTATTGGGTTATGCAAGTAAAAATAAGAGAACACAGCACTTTCCGTTTTCAATGACTCTGTCACATGTTTATGACTGTTGATATTAAATATTACATTAACATAGTGACGATATATGCACATAGTTAAATGTTCTTGTAATTATCGTGATTTGAGATTTATTTTTCATGTTTTTTTTTATAAATTTTTAGATAGTATAGGTCATATAATCATATGAAACAGTTGATAATGATCAATCGTGTTCATCATGGCGGCCATATATTGTAAACCTAAAAATTAATTTTAAAAATTATGTATGACACTTCAAGAGTTTTTTTTTTTAATTTGCCAAGTCCACTTTAAATTCATGAGATTAGAGCCATATCATATGATATAACTAGAGTAGATATGGTGTATATATCAAAGAGACAACAACCTAACCGGAATGAAGATCAGCTCCAGGCCACCAATTGGACTTCTTCGAGGAAATCATTTTATATACTCAAGTAACATAAAAATACATCATAAGTAATACAAAAAAGATACCACCCATGTCATGCCAAAAACCGCTTAAAGTTATAGTGTTTAAATTTATATGTAAAGACCCTATGAGAGTATTAATGTTGATACTTAAAAATTTTATCATTTACGTATTAACAGCAATATCGCAATGACAGTTTTGTTATCATATTGGGCGAATAGTGAGCTCTTCGTGCTTTGTGTAAAATATTAATGTAAAACAAAGGGTGAGAGGTGCACAATTAATCTCTTTTGAATGCATCTGTATTTCAGAGTGAGTTCCTTGTATCGGTTGACATATTTTGTGAATGCTTTTAAGTAGCAGTCCGCCTAAGAATCATGCAAATTTTACTGAAAGTGATATATTGATGTCAGATATTTTATCCAAATTAACTTTAAATCAGTTGGATATATCAGAAAAACAATGAATAAAATGAAAAAAAATTAAAAATTTTCACACCGTTACCATAGCAACAACCACGCCTTAGCAACCACCAATTTAGGGCCTAATAATCACAAAATTGTCACAATTGAATGTATTTTTTATATCTAATGGTGGAAATTTACCAAACTAAATAATTATATTAATGAAAACAATTTACAATAAAGTACAAATCAATCTGATTGGTTAAGATCTGGTTACCATAGCAACCAAAATTCTTAATTTCTGACAATTTGAAATATACGAAAAAAGGCTATGTTTAGACCCGTTTTGCTAACAAGAGCAAGAAGATATTAATTAAATGTATGCATGGATATGTAGCAGATGCTCTCCACTGAAACATATCAAAAATAAAAATATGTTGCATATCTTTGTTTTTTGCTCATTTGGGCCTTAAATCATCCCCATAAGGACTTTTCTTTTTCTTAATGCTTTTTATACAAACTTTGCCCAGACCATAACTTTTTTGTCTTTTGACCTAGACTTCCAATACTTGGTAT
This sequence comes from Perna viridis, assembly GCA_037379345.1. NCBI lineage: Eukaryota > Metazoa > Mollusca > Bivalvia > Mytilida > Mytilidae > Perna > Perna viridis. Next base: position 8,945,666 of record CM074523.1, read on the forward strand.
GTTGGTTTATCCTCTCGGGGCAGAGTGTCACGTACCAGAGTGTGTGACCTTTGGCCTTGACCTTTATATCAAGGTCAAATAACATACAAATTTTGGCAAAATACGATTCACAGTTTTTTCTGTGCCATTACTTTTTGGTCTTTTTACTTAGATATCTGACCTGTTTGACATTTAAGTAAATCACATCAAGTTAGAATGAAATGTTCTACATTGGATGACTTTTGACCTTGGCCTTTGATTCCAAGGTCAAACGACATACAAAAGTTTGTCCAAATATCATACGAAATTTTGTCCGGACAATAATTTTCTTTTGTTTTTTTTCATATACATCTGATATTTGGTATGGGGTTATGTTTTCTCAAGGCGAGGCGCCTCGAACTAGATTGGTTGACATTTGAACTTGACCTTTGACCTCATGGTCAAATAACATATCAACTTTTGACTTGATGATGAGTGTTTATGAGGACAGATGTCATATGACTGATACTAAATTGTTTTTTTTTTAATTTCTGTATTTTGAGAGAATTCAATCAGACCCAAGAATACTATTTCTTGTTCTTGTTTATCAACTCTTGGCATTATATCCCTTTTCCATTTTTAACTCCTGTTTTACTGAAATGCACAACTTCTTATCAAAATGTCCCAGGATTACATTATTTTGATTCCCGCTAAACTTTTGATTCAAGTGATTACTCTTGTAAACACGAACATGTACGTTTTTGTTTACACAATATTTCAAAATGTTTTATAATTGTGTTGTTTAAACATAATGTCACAATACTGTGACTTACTCAAAATGGAATTTTGTGCCAGAAATTTAGATAAGAACATTTGGAAAATCAACATTAAATTTTATAACATATTATAGAAACATTATAAATGGATAACTAGAGGCTTAAGAGAGCCTGAATCGTTCACCTGGTTTACCATTTGCTTATGAGAAAAAAAATGGCAATGAGGCAGACTAAGTTAAAATCAACTGAATAGTCAAATGCAGGAAACGCTTTTAATAGCAATTTTTGACCAGAACCAGAATTTTGCTGAAGACAACAGTTTTTGAATTATTTAAAAAAAAAACGTCTGACTCTATGTTCCATTTTTAATATAGGCAGACATACATGTTTAATGGATTAAAAAACACAAGTCATTTCGAGCCCAACACACTAAAGAATTGCTTTATTTCCATTAACTGATCTTAAATGGGTTAAGAGAAGAAGATTTTCAAAATTGCACATACACATGTGGAAAAATTAAGAATCGTTTCAGGAGCCATAACTCCTACATTAGTAAACGAATCGTTTCGGAAATGTCGGTATTGGTCAATCTTATGATGCTGAACTAAATAATCCTCCAAAAGAGGCAGTAACCTTTGAATTCTTTACAAAAAATTGCCTTTTAACCCCTATGTTCTATTTTTAGTAACAGGGGTTATGTTTTTGTCATGGATCAAGAATCCCAACATTTATTTTTTGTGGAATACCATACAGAACAATTGTTTTAGAGGAGAATATTTTCAAAGTTGTACATACGAGGAATGCCAAAAAAAATTATAGGGGTCATAACTCCTACATCAGTTGTAAATATCGGCGTAGGTTTTCTCTTAATCCTGGACAATATTATCCCCTGCCAGAATTACGCTAAAGGCAACGATTATTGGAGTAATTTAAACAAAAAATGCCTTTAGATACCTTTGTTCTATTTCTAGTAACGGCAGCTGTTTTTTTCACGAATCATAAATCCCGACAGTCATTTTGTGCACAATCATCTAGAGGAGAATTTCAAAAAATTGTCGACGAGGAGGGACGCCAAGTGATGGCATAAGGTTACTTGGCCTTTGGCAAGGAGAGCTAAAAATAACACATTTTTGTTTACTGGCCTGTTACCATACATCTATTACTTGTAGCTGTCTAGAAACTATGTGAGAACCAAACATGGGTAACCTAACATTACATATTTCATCTTGTATTGGCCTTTAAGTATAAATTGCATAATTGTAAAATACGAACTACTTTAATTTATAGTCAACAAGTTTACATGATTTTTCTACTTAGTATTGCCCATACATGAGATCAGAAGTAAACTTTAATACATAAACGAAATGTAAAATATAGGTTGCAGACTTCGTTTGGATGCTGATTCAATATCCTAATGTATCCGCATATGACGTCAGTTATATAATTCTGCCATTTATATTTAAAGAGGTATGATACCAAAAGTACTAAATGGTGATGTTTTTACAAAAACAATAAGTTTTTTGTCTTTTTTGGCATATTCTTTTATATATTTTCCCTATATTCACCTATGCTGGAACACAGACATAAACATGTAGGTAGATTGATAACAGAAATACATTTAGAAGGACCTAGATAAAAAATGGAATTAGAGTGTTAAATCAGGTGTAGAAAAGATTCCAACAAAAATGAAATTTAAAAAAGATTTTTGAAAATGATTTTGATAGGCATTAGAAAAGATTGCAACAAAATAAAATTAAAAAAAAAGATTTTTAAAAACGTCAACAATGACAACAGACAACTACAACGAACATAAAGTGATGGCAATAGCTCACCCTGACCTTCGTCCCAGATGAGCTTAAATATACGATGAGAAAACCAACCTCTTCTAACTAAATTCTGTTATTCAGAATGTTAGTTTATAACGCCAGACTTTGATTAATTTAAGTTTTAATTAATCTAAATTAAATATCATCTATTGGAACAGAATGTAAACTTGACCTGTAACTTATCATTGTGAACTTATCATGTCATTATCTGCAAGCGTTTAGGAAAGAAGTCCTTAAAACGATTATTTCTGTAAAGTTCAAGGCCCGTAATTTCAGTAAAATCATCGAACTGAAACCAAACACAAACTTGTATTGTAACTTATCACGGTTAATTTATAATAAAAATCATGTCAATATCTGCAAATGTTCAGAAAAAAAAATGTCAAGAAAACGGTTATTTCTGTGAATTTTGATACAGAGCCTGTAATTTCGGTAAAAATTATTGAAAAGTAAACTTGTCCTTTAACTTATCATGGTAAACTTATTAACCAAAAAAATATTTCAATATCTGCAAGTGTTTAAAAAAAAAGTCCGGAAAACCTAAGATGGACTAATGAACTGATGGTCAGACGGTCGGGTCAAACACATTATACCCTGCGCAACTGCATTGCGCGGGGTATAATTATTTCAGCTCAGAGTTCTTCTCCTTTGAAATTAAGAGAACCCATATTCCATAACAGATGTAAAAGATTAGTACTGCTACTGGAGTTACTCACAATCAGGTGATAAAGGGCAAGTGATACTGTGAGGTGAAATATTGCATGAAATCAGTAACTAACTAAAGCCAAAATTGTGTATGTCATTTGACCATAAGGTCAAAGATCATGGTCAAAAGTCACATACCTTAATTGGTACATGACACTCAACCTTGGCGTGAAATACGCGCATATCAAATGTCAGATATCTTAGTAAAAAGACAAACAACTTATGGTACAGGCAACATTTTCGGTGGTATTTTGCCAAAATGTGTATCTTATTTGACCATGAGGTTGACAAGTTAAATGCAGGTAAAATTTCATCTATTCAGGTACGCAACACTCCACCTTGAGAGAATATACCAACAAACTAAATATTAGAAGTCTAGGTCAAAAAGACAAAAAGCTTTATGTTATGGACAAATTTTGTATGAATGGCGTCAAACTTTGGTATGTTATTTGAACATGAGGTCAAAAGTCAAAAGGGAGAAAGGAGAAAGGGCTCTGGGCCGACTGAACCTCCATTGTTGGACATAATGTTAATTTTGTGCGAAATGTGGACAGAGTGAGCAAAAACTAGACCGGAACATTCTTAAATACATTACTGGATCTGCACATGCCCATGCAGGAAATAGTTTGAAAGTGTTACATTATGTATATAAAGGTAGCTCATGTAAATAGATTATCCCAGATTTTCTCAGAGATGACTTTGAATGAACATACTTCAGAAACTTAATATTTAAACAAAGATAACTTGATTTCGAGATACAAAATATAATTGTGCCTTGATACAGGCAGTTTTTTTCAACATTTAGTATGAATTTTGTTGGGAGTTTTCACTACTGCTGGTACTATTGAAAAAAAAACGGTAGAAAAGATTAATTTACTTTCTTATAAATCTATATAAAAACAATTAATTGACATTCTTGTATATTTCAAAAAGGGAATTTGTTGTCACCGAAATCTTTTTCTTGTAATATCAAAATAAATATTAAACTTCCATCACATTTTTATATTGGATCAAAAGTTATCCTATCTTGAACATTACATTCTACCTTAATGTGATTTAGTTACATACCAAAAATCAGATATCTTGGAAAAAGAACAATATGGCCAAGACAACTTTTTTATGGTATTTTGCCAAAATTTTTGTGTTATTTGTCCTCGGCCCAAAGGTCAGGGTCAAAGGTCATCCACCTAAAACATTACTCCCTGCCTTGGTGTGATATACTTAAATGCCTAAGATCATGTATCTAAGTAAAAAGACCAAATAATAATGGCACAGATAAAATTAAGTATCGTATTATGCCAAAATTTGTATGTTATTTGACCTTGAGGTTAAAGGTCAAGGTCAAAAGTCTAAAACTCTGGTATGCAACAATCTACCCTGAGAGGATATACCAACATACCAAATATTAGAAGTCTAGGTCAAAATACAAACAAGTTACGGTCTGACCAAAGTTTGTATGAAAAACGTTAAGAAGAAAAGTCCTTACAGGGGGTGATTTTGAGTGCAGATGAGCAAAAAACAAAGAATGCTACATACTTTTATTTTTCATATGTTTCAGTGGAGAGCACCTACTACACATCTATGCATACATTTAATTAATACCTTCTTGCTCTTGTTACCAAAACGGGTCTGAATTTTCGTACATTTTAAATTGTCAAAAATTAAAAACTTTGGTCGCTATGGTAACCAGATCTACACCAATCTGATGTCTTTGTACTTAATTGTTTTTCCTACGTCATACTTCATTAATATAATTATGTAGTTTGACAAATTTCCACCATTAGATACAAAAAGTACGTTCAAATTGTGATGTTTTTGTGTTTTGTAGGCCCAAAATTGGTAGTTGCTAAGAAATGGTCATTGCTACGGTTACGGTGAAAACATTTTTCATTTGTTTATATTAATTCTTGTTTTTCCATTAAATCCTACATATTGCAAGTCAATTTGGTTCAAATGTCTGACATCGATAAATTACCCACTGCATAATTCTTAGGTGGACTGCTATTTAACAGCTCGTTATATGGAAAACCTTGATGTAGTAACTTCTCGGTTATATAAAGATTCCTTTCGTTAACACGGTGTTACAAATACGAGAACATAGAACCATTTGTGAAATGTGAACATCATATGGTGATGAGAAGAAGACGTCACCAACTAAAAACGGATAGTTGACAACAGGAAATAAAAATTCACCCCTTTTATCCTACATTTTAGTTTTAGGCTTTTTATCATTGATATGAATGCGAAGATAACAAAATTGATATATCTTTAGTATAATATAATGATGTCATCGGTGTTAATAACCAACTATCGTCCAAATGGGTGTTATTAAATGTTTCCACCAAATGTTGTTTGGAAGGGTCTTTATTTATTCTAGCCGTAAACTGTAATTTGTAACAGTACAGAAAGAGGTCTGTAATGAGTAGTGCACAATTGTTCCCCATGGGTATTCCAATAACTTGACGGCAAACGGTTTTGCTGGGCCAAAATGTTGCCTAACAAGAATTCGAGTGCTGTTAGCATATCAAAAGAAGTCCAAATATATGTAAATTTTTTATGTTTTTCGTTACTATGATCTAAAAGAAATCAAACAAATATATACACATCCCGATTTTTCAAATGACCATTTGATAAGATATGTTATTTTTTGTTGTTTTTATATGCATGTGTAGTGTATTAAGTTGTACAAGTTCGAACGGTCCAACAGTCACATGTTTTGTTTTATCAAAATTCAAGTAAGTATAAGTAACTAATCAAGTAAAACTTCAATCTTGAAAGAAAAATGACAAACGCAGAATTTATCAGGATATGGTACCATACATTACATAAAAAATTGAAAATGAAGAAGAAGATACCAAAAGTGTGTTGAAATCCAATAAAAAAGAATCGGAAGAGAAACCACGTGCTTCGGAAGGTAAAAGCATGTTCTGTTTGGCTAGAGACACCCGTTTTATTGCAAGTGAGTAAAATCTAAAGAATCTAGGGGCTGAACTTAAGATAATCAATACAGAAATAAATACTGCACACTAAATATTGAACTACGTCTGTATATTTTTTAAAGTGAATTTGAATATTATTTACAAAAATCTTATTTTTCTTTTCAATAAAGTCCACTTGAAATTATTGCTTCTGACGTCTATCTCAGTCGGTCATTATCACTTTTTAAATATAAATGTGATAATCTGTATGGTCAAACTGTTGTTATCGTTTCGATGCATTGGTATTCTTTACAGTTTGCGCATGTTTGTAAAAGTACATTTGGTAAATGGAAATCACCAAAAACATGTCCATCAAGATCCTTTAAAAAGTTATTAATGTAAAATAGAGGAAGATCTAAATTGTAGAATTGCAGAAGCATTAAAAAACAAGTGTTTTTAATCTACAACAGAAATTGATGTATTGCTGTTTATATATATCGGAGCTTTCGGGGAAAATATCATGTATTGATACAGGGCTGATATAAAAAATACATACAAAGTACCAAAAGTAAATGATCAAACCAAACTCAACTCAAAGGTGGGAGCATGAGTCAGGTGCACCAGTAGGGTAAGCGTCCTCTGCCTTTCAAGGAACACCCGCTGAGTAAAACATTATGTCCAGGGTAGACGAAAGATGGAAAGACAATAATTTCTTATTTTCAACCCAACGTTTTTAACATTTGCAAATAAGATCCCAAATTAGTTCTTTTATGGAATAAATTCATCGAAATCATTTTATTGCACCTTCCCATTAATTGTTCTGATACCCGTCGATTTTTTTTTATAAAACATAACATTTAATTTAATTTACATATAACTGATGGATTTTTGTCATGATCAAGTAAATGCACTCTTATATTCAAGCTAAAATGATGACTGTTTATGTACCGCGCGCTGTCAGCTGAAATATAAAGTACATAAACATAGTTTATCGTTTTTCAATCAATCAAAAAAATATAAAGTATAAAATTGACTGTTAGATTTAACGTGCTGCTTACGCAGCTACAAAACACAGGGCTACAATAATGCAGTTACGTGTCGGTAGAGTTGGCTACCAATATCAATACTATAGGTTACACATATATCATCATTGTTACATATGAGTTTTTTTTTTTTTGTTTTTTTTTTTTTTTTGTTTTTTGTTTTTTTGTTTTTTTTTTTTTTTTGGTATCTTGAACTCAGGGTCTAATGCTGCTGCCGGAAGGTGTCTTCTTTAAACAAGTGAAGAGTATAAGAAATGTCCAATATTTATGTGATTAATATTTTTTGTATTGGTCTCACTATCAATGTTTATTCAACTAAAGCTTTACGTAATATAAAATTTATCTACAAGCAACGTCATCAAGCGTTAAATTATGAATGAGATGGAAAGCTCCATCAATAGTATATCATACTATTTATGAATATAAAAGAGTGGGAACGACCATACCTTAATCCTTTATCAAGGCTTTGTCCGTGGAACTGCCAAGTTTTGATGTTATGATTTACACATTGATACGGTATTTATACACATATATCAACGATTAGATGACACGTCATGTGGTTGATTGCCATCGTAGCAAAACTGATTCAAACGTCGACTTCTAACTTATATTTTAGTTTTCGTTTATTCTCATGTTGTCCAGGTATTGTAATCACCAACACAAGTTTAAGCTGTTTCAATAACTATTTACTTACGATCTGGAGTATGCTTTACCAACCTTTAGCCAGAGTGCGATGTTTAAATTATGTTAACCATAAAACAAGCAATGAAATAGAGTCATGCTTGCATATGCACAAACGCTTATCAAATATATCATGTTTACACTCTTATGCTCCTATATGTTAATATAAATATTGAAATCAAGCTAGTAACTTGTTATTTTATCCCTAACTTCATAAGGCCTGTGGCCTGAACTATATTTTACCTGATTGGTACAGTGCTTTGCAGGACAATTCCGTGCTATAGCAGGGATGATGTATTTAAAGGATGAGAGACCATAAAGCCTTATTGTTTCCCTAACTGTATAACGCCTGTGGCCTGAACTATACCTTAAATGATTGTTACAATGAGGATAATTACGTGTTTAAGTGAGGACGATGTATCTAAAGGATTAAGGCCCATAAAGTCTTACTCTGCCTACTGAAATAATCAGTAAAAAAATATCATTTATGAGGAAGAAAGCTAAATAATATTGCAAATCATATTGAAAATTTTTAATTTTATGCCTTAAGTTTGTAAATTTCGAGAGGGACGATTGAGAAATACACAAAACCATCTGGAAGGATATTCAGTAAATAAAATGGCATTTTTTCACTCATTTGCTACTTAGTTTATAATGAGATCAAGCTTTTACCGACAAAAAATTGAAACTGCAAGTGTGCATTTATTTATCCGTTCTACAGGAAAAAGGATTTTCATTATCTTTATGTGCATTTAGCAAACAACTTTAAAACATCACGCTTAAAATCGCTTAAAAATGACTGTTCTACTTTACTTGTACATGTATCATGTGACCTAGCTAACTGTCATGTGATTAGAAGCTGGTCACCAGAGCAATATACCCATGAAACCGTAATTACATCGTAGCAAGTGAAGTAACTATATTAATTGAAGAGCTTTTATCAAATAAAGTATGAAATAATCTTTGACTTCGATTTTGATATAACTCTGCTATTAGCATGTGTGAATATACGTGAATGCACAGTTCTATCTAATAAAGTTTTCGAAACACTGCTTTTTCTATTCGGAATAAAAAATTCCAACACATATATATTTGCAATGTCCCTACATGTATTCGATACTGCAAAGGTAATATTAGCAAAATGTCTGTACGCATTTTTATGTGTTTAAAATCTTGTTGCTTAAGTGTTTTGTATAAAATGATAATTTTCCAACATTTCTTTTGTATTTAGTATATTCTTATACAAGACCTTATGTACCCTCATCCTTCTTTGAATTTTTTAAAGTTCCATCAATAGACCACATACGAGTATTTGCTAGTACATCTGTTGATTCATTTAATCCGTTTTTTCCATAATATAAACATTTAGTCAGACTATTGAACAGCTCATAAGCAGGGGATATTTATGTTCTATGTTTTAATGAATATGGTAAATAAGAGTGGTCATATTCAGACTATAGCATATTTACGATAATCATAGAGATGGGATAGAAAATGGTTAACGAGATTTATTTAAGTCTTGAGTACATATATATTCATACATAATAATTATCTTAGTGAAACATAATTGCAACCATTTAAAATGTTTATGACATTTATTGATTATAATTTTTTTTCGTAGCAGTGCTTTAATAACCATGTTACATGTAGAAATTTGACAATTCAGCTTTGAAATGATTCAGAATTAAAATTTGACATTATGCTTTGGAATTAAGATAGTGAAAAACTGAGAATCTAGAAAAGGCGTATGTGTATGGTATACCTAGCAATGTCCAAGGGCAGTTTAATTGTAAGCATGCATGTCTGCTTAAAATACTTTGATAAGAAATAGAACATAATTGAATTCACACTGTCTTTGACTGGCTCTGGAATTATAAATATACCGAATCAGCACAAGGGATAACAAACTATACTAATAGCATATTTAAAACCATATGGAATAAACCAGTTTTACAGAGCCTTGTGACAAGAGCAAAATATATGGCGGGGTTGAAGCCGTTTGATGCGACACAAACCATTCTAGCATATGGAGACAACATAATGCACAACAACACATGATAGATTTAAATTTAATAGAAATTTGAATCTTTCCTTTGTTAAAATAAATAACAAATTAAGCATTATCAATAAAACATTTTCACAACACTTCTTGCAGTATCCTAGCTCCAGACTTTAATTAAACTGATCCAACGATGTTGCCTCACCGTATTACAATATTTCATGAAATGATAAACATTTATACATATATATATATATATATAGAGAAAGGTCTGAAAAATTCCCAACGATGTTGGTCGTTCCCTCCGCGGGACTCGAACTCGTACCGCTGTGACATCTATGGCAACACCGCCTGCACAAAGTCCAGCACCCTAGACCACTCGGCCAGCTAGACTATATTAAAATATAGCTTTCGCTGGCCGGGTCATTCCTCCTCCTAGGATTAATCTAGGGCTGTAACTTAGTACACGATGTATGGTAGTATGACAGTTCATTTAGATGTTATTATGTAGGATAGAGGATCAAATTAATGATGCATGTCACAACAAATCAATATTATACAAACGTCTCAGAATGTGACGACTCTATTCACTACACTGCTTCATCGGATCAAATTGATACAGGACAGGGAATATGTGTAAACGTATAGAAAGGTCTAACAAATTCCCAACGATGTTAGAACCGTCAAATTTGCGATGCAAATTTCTGGTGGTTCCCTCCACGGGACTCGAACTCGCAAATTTCTATCAATTTTATCCGATTGAGCAGTGTAGTGAATAGAGTCATAACATTCTGAGACGTTTATATATATATAAATTTGAATAAATGTGAATATGTACATCAATTTCAGGAAGTTTGAAGAGTCAAAGATATAATTCGTGATAGTTTTTATTTCAATTTAATGACCTACACTGCAATTAAAATTTAGAATCATCTTCTCTTTATCAGTCTTATTTCAGAATCAATCGATCAATAATCTATGAAAGAGATATTTATATTATCAGATGTATATATCAAACGGATAATAAATTTCACAAGTCCGATAGAAGATATCCATGGTAATTAATTAATTGTGAAATAGAAAATAAAATATCTTTTAACATAGACTGTCTGTCTATTTAGAAATTTAAGATAAGAAGCTATGGGTTTTTTTTTTTTAACTAAATATATCTGAGTGGAAAAAATATTCTTTCAATTTATCTTCAACGTTTAGTTTACTCTCAAAATTAATCCCTATACAATGAACGATTTTTGGTCGCATTTACCTCTACTCGTGGTAATGATAAGGAAACAGTAACTAAAATAACTAAAAAAACCGTCGTCTCCACCTGTTAAACTTTCTAGATCACATGGTTTAAAACCACCCAGCGAAATCAGTTCTTGGACTAAAATGCCACTAACGAAGACGAGAGTTAATGTGCTATCCCACAGGCTATAAAATTTTGAGAAACCCAGTCCATTTCTTCTGCAACGCAACAAAAACTTAATCCCTTTTCTACTTATCTAATGAATCCAGTTCCGTATCCATATACCGAAAATAGAACAAGGAAATGACATATTCGGGGCTTTTTTTAAGTACAGAAAAAAAGAAATCAGAATTCATACCAAACATATTGGTTGGGCATATATTATATTCTACAGGTTGTATAGATATAACTATCATCGAGCTGCATACTTACATGATAATCTGTCAATTATCAACCACGTGTTTGGTTAATTGGCGGCAAAACATCATAAACGTCACTTCCGATAGAGGGAATCCCCTGAATCTAGCTGGATGTAGATATGTGTTTCTCTAATTAGACATCTTACCGATCAGCACGTGCTGTCCTATCAATCAAATTCGCATGAAAAAACATTATAGTAATTATTTGCTATCATTCATACCGCGATTTATAACGTTTCGATTCGAATTGTTTTTAAGGTTTATGGTTTCTATATTTTGGATATAACAGATAGGAATATAACTGTTTGACAACGTTGTTAATGTAATCAGCTGTAAGGTAAGACCTTATAAGGATTTCGTAGGTTTAAAGTATTAAGTACTTATAGACGGCGTATGCATGTGCATGTTCGTTGGAAGATTTCGTTGTTGTATACTGTTAAAGATATAATCATATATGTTTTGCCATATTTTTTATCGATATCATGGTTGATCGAGCGAGATTGGACCATCTTAATTTTTGTGAATATTTGTCCTTGTCTGATATATGTACTAAGTCTTTGTCTCCAGAATGTATCACTACCTAATCACTAACATGTTAATTTGAGTTGCTCATTATCAAATTATCCAAAAACACTAAAAGGTACAGACGATCGAATGGAAGCATTCCGAAATGTTCCGAAATCCCGTCTTGTAGACTAGAAATGAGAAATTTAAAATTTGCGCATTGTAATAGACATTAATTAGTCGTTATTTCTGATTTATATTACTTATCATAGTATAATCTTATACTGTTCAAATTTATTTATTTTTATTTAAATAATTGAATACTACTTCAAACAATGAGATGGAAGTATGTTCTACAGCACAATGGTTAAAATTTATGTCCAATGAAATACAGCAATCACGTATATATAAATATTTGATAAAAGATCAGATAAATAGCAAGACTTTGAACAAAGCAATTTTGAGAAAAAATAATTTCAAATCATTAGTCGATGTAATGGTAAAAAAAAATATTTATAATTATTTGACTTAAGATAATTCAAAAATATCATCAAAATATATTCCGTATACCGTGGTTACTTTGGAAATAATTATGTGTTGCTAGAGACTATACGGCTATATATAATTACTATTATTTAAACCAATGTAAAAAAAAAACGGATATACGTCGCATAATTCTTATACAGTAAGACATTTCTAAATTGAATTCCTTTTGAACTTAAAGATGAGATTTTTTCGGTTAAGCCATCTTTGCGTATAACACAGGTTTAAAAAGTATTTGAAATAGGAAGGGATTTCAGTTGTCTTTTTCACAAAGACCGTCGAATTTCACAGTTTATTGGTTTACACAGATTGTCGGTTTGCACAGATCATCGGTTTGTGCAGGTTGTCGATTTACACAAATTGTCTGTTTACGCAGATTGTCGGTTTGTACAGATTGTCGGTTTACACAAATTTTCGTTTTATGAAGGTTACAGACTTATACAGATTGTCGGTTAGTACAGGTTGTCAGTTTACACAGATTGTCGTTTTACACAGGGTTCGGTTTAAACATGTTTCACAGTAGTAAGAATTGTAATAAACAATAACACGAAAGGGCGTTCAACATGACATTAGTAATTTGTGGTTATCTTTCGAAAGATCAGCTACAACACAGTAGTTGTGTTGTTGATTAGAGAGATTACGTTAGTACTTGTCAGATTGGAATCTTATTTTAATTTCAAAACGATAGAATCCTGTTTCTGAAACTTTTAATGCCAGATAGCCTGTAAAACAAAGATGCACGTACGTCATCTTATAACTGTACATAAAAAGCGTCGACCACATGCATCATTCATTTTCAATTAATTTATTTTTAATATATATTACTCAAACTTGACTAAAAACCAAACCATATTTTAGGAATGACAATTTAATTTTGTTCCGTTTTAAATGGAGTCAGTATGTCTACATGTTCAAAATATATTTAAACAGATATGGAACTGAATTAAGAAATTTATCTTAATTAATACCATTATTCACTACAATTGGACATATTTCAATGCATGTGTAGTATTGAAATCAGTTTTAATTAATTATTATATATTTATTAATTTTGGATACTATTTTCTTTTGATTTTTATTGGTGTGTATTAAAGTTCATTTCACTTCAAGAGATTCATAGTAATAACGAATCCAAACCCCTGGTTTGGATTTTTTTTCCTACAAAAAACAAATATACAAAGTAACCATTTCTTCCCTATTTCATATTCATTTATACTTTCTTGGAATCTCATATTCCCCCCAATAAGCTTAAACTTACATATCTACCTGTTCTTCCCACCTTGACATGGTAGAAAAATTCTCATCATAACCAACTCTGGTACTGTAGATATCATTTTGTATGAAGGTAAGCGACATCGTGTTAGATGGGTAGTGTAAAAACACACTGCATAATCCATCGTCTCTAAATGAATATAATCAGATAACGACGAGTCAAAACACCTTCACTGTAGGAAGCAATTAACATTACTTTACTTGCAGTCGGAAGTGTAAACAAATATCAAACAGATAGTAGAGAAATAGTATGAAAACAGACGATCACCCATGAGGAATACTTTCATTCAAGTGTACATTGAACGTCGTGACCTTTCCCTATTTGTCTTTCGTCATTTTACAGAAATTGGATGTTGTAGGTTTGAAGTTCTTTTCTTTTTTCAATTTGTAACTGTTAATTTTGGAATTAACATATTGCTCAAATGCATTGAGTCCAATTAGAACACATGACTTTTGATATTCATGGATATTAATTAGACTTTGAATGATAAAAAACACAGGCTTGAATAGACAATGCAGATGATATTTGGTCTGTCGATAATTAATTAAGGCATTTTATTTTATATCCTAGGTCACCTGCCCACATTTTGATAAAAAATGTAGATTATAAAAATCATGTTTCAATCTTTTGCACAGTGAGTGAAAAAAAATTAAATTAATGCATCGACCAACAATTTCGATCGGGTTTTCTTCGAGAAATCTCGAAGACCAATCAGATCAACTTCCGCCAAGATCGGAAAATTTCGCGCCAAAATAACCAGAGCTGTCCATTCAATGTCGATTTCCAGTATTTCGTGCTATTATTCTCCGCTTTGTAGTATCATACGTAGCTACTTAGAATAATAGTATTAAAATATTCCGTAACTGTATGTAAACAAACAATGTGCTGTCAAAATTAGCTGTTGAGCCTCTGTTTTACAAGAGTAAAAGTGTTCACCCTATGCACGGAAACACCGTCGACCTTTGTGACGTAAATTGGGTCTACCACCAGCTACTTCCAGGAAAAAAAGATGTCTGCCATCGTAACGTAAACAAGTCGATTGCAACATAACAAAAGTTGAATATCTAAAAATCGCCGATCAAATGCCGTGATACTGGTGTTGCCAGTAGTGACAAAAGGCCCCGAGTTCGGACAAATGGGTTTTCATTTGTATAAGGTCATTTTTTTGTTTTTTGTTTTTTTTTATGTCGAAATTTGATGTATTACGTTGAAGGGACCCATAGTATAGACATGACATTTATTTTACTAACATGACCATTGGCCTTATGTCAAGTCTTGTTTAGTCAGATGGGAGAATCAATATGACGGTACTTGTAACATTTGTTATGTTGTATTTATTTGTTTTACTGACTAGTAAGGATGGAAATACCTTCAGAGTATTGAGATTGAATCTTGACTTACTGATTCAGCATTTATGGACTTTGATGACTATTTCCAGTGCAGATAATAAAATTAGTTTTTTTGAAACTTTTTACTTCTGCCACATTAAGAACTACCTCATTCCCTCTTTTTGTGCAAATTAGTACAATTCATTTGAAATCATTGGCAATTAATGGTGTTCATGCCTTGAGATTTATTTTTTTCATCTCCTGTATAGTGGAGCCTATAATTAGCGAAGTGCTACGTAGTATTTCAGGAAGTGCTACGGAGAAGAATGCCAAAGTGTACCAAGAATCTTGCACGTGTCGTCCAAATCTAGTATGTCCTACGAAAAGTGATTTATAGTTAGGGAGAAGATAGATACATTTCATATGCCAAATTTCTTGATAAATACGGTTTTATTCAGATGGATAACTTTTAGTTTGCCTGTTGCATAGTTTATGATTTTAGATTAATTATTGGGATGAAACTGAACCATTGGAATTTGTTCAAAATAATTTTCTTTTTCTAACTGTTTGATTTATTCACTTAATTTTCTCATACACATGTTGTTCTTGAATAATGAAACATGTGCAGTGTCAACTTAATAGCTGTGACAGACGCGACGCAGCATGATAAATGAATAAAAAACAAAAATAATATCAATAAAAATCATGATAATAATATTAAGTTAAGCTTCAAACATTAATCTAAATATATATAAAACCGACATTGAAATAAATTATAAACTGTGCATTTAATTATAAAAGCATTAATATAAAAGTCTTAATTTATAAATTTTAATAAATATTAGATATAATACATCGAATAGTGGTTTCCATATTTGAATATTTTGTCATATAACTTTATTCGTAATAGAAGCATGTGTGTTTATCTTCTTCATTGAGAAATAACACTATGTAATAAATGTGTACCTACATATTTACCAGTTACACGTAGTAACTCAAATCAAGATTCGTAAATACTAGTTATGCCTTCATATTGTCTGAAAACTGTCCCAACATACTTTATATATGTATTGCAACACAATGGATGAGTGGTTTATTGAGCTAGAATGTTCACGTGAAATGTTTTTATTCAAAGTCAGTCAAATTCAAAAGTTTAATAGATATAGTCAATGCATTATGGTTCATCGTATAGAATCGTTACATCCATATGTAACCATGTAAATAGCGCAATCGACTTTAGTTTAAAACATTGATCGGTGCACTAACGAAGTTAAGGCTGTTCCCGAATACAAATGGTTTTTGTGTACTAGTTACATTTAGTTTGCACTAATAAGTAATTGTCCATGTTCAACCCTGAGTAATATTCAAACAAGCCTTGTCGAATTTTTTTATACAAAAAAAAATGTAAAAAGCACTTTAACTTCTTGAATGCATATGCATCTGGACACCTTAAATATTGCTGAAGCAAGATGATTTAGTTCTGTTGTGGTTATAACTTAGAACGAACTTCTTTGTAATACTTGAAATATGCATTATGAACAAATGTTTCGAAACTATCCCTGCTTTTGTAATTAAAACATACGTTCCCATGCAGAACGCTACATCATTTGAAGTAAATGCAATTAAAACTAATAATTGTTCCTATAGACAAATGTTTGAAAGTGGGAATGTCGCGGAAGACTGTATATTGTTAATTATGAATTATTATATACAAGCAAGTAAGTAATTTGATTTTATATTTAAATGATTTATTACTTGCTTTAGGACAAACGTTGATTTCATTTGTTGATTTTCATGTAAGTTTATATTATTCTTCATTTCTATATCTTTTCAGTATAATAACACGGTTATTAAGAACATATTTTGGCATTTTCACCTCATATTTTAAAGTGTATCTCTTGATGGTTAAATATGTACTATCCAGTACACAAATGAAAATTGATATTTATTGAATATGTTGTTCTTTCAAAAGATAAATTGAACCTTTTTTCGGTCCATTGATAAATAACCTATTTCCGGACTGACCATCTCTCTCTAAAAAAGGTCATGAATTATTATAATAGTGTTTGCACATTTGCAAGACATGTTGTTGAATCTATATTAAAACATTGTTATGAAATCATATTCTAACTAAACATTGTATAATGGCTTGAACAATTTTAATACTTTATGTATGTTAAAATGACTTATTGTTTGACATGGAATTTAAAGTTTTAACATTTATATTAAACATCAGTTTTAAAACTTCTATTACACTGAGTATAAAATGTAGTATCTAAACGAAACAAAAAGTCAGTAATCTGTCATATATTTCAACCACATTTGCTGCGTTTGTATGTTTACAAAGTCATTAAACAGCTTATGTTTTGTCGACAAATTATCAAGATTTAACATCATTATTTGAATTTCTAGTTTCATATCAAATTGCCAAAAAAGTCATTACACTTGGGTTGCGACCTCGTTTAATTGTTACATTCATGACGTAAACGCTTTACACATGTATATCATAAGGCATATTTTTTCAATAAACATAAACATGATACACCGCCTATTCGATTGGATGATACTCCAAGTTTTATTAATCACTGTGATCTTTGAATTTGGTTTCCATATTTGAATGTATCGTCATCTAGAATCAAATTTCGCTTCTGTATTGTAGATCCCTGTCATTATTAAAAGTCAAATTTCAGTACAAGTATGTAACTCATGTATATGCATTACAATTCATTTAATATAAAAATTCATTTGTTCTTTCATGTTTAGATTTAATTTACCTTTGAACTATACATTACCTGGAGCCAGTTCTTAGATAAACGTAAGTTATTTTGAGTACATGACACGCCTAGGGACAAGTAAAAGATTGTTTTTTTCTTGAAGAAGAGAAATGACAATATTAACAAACAGATTAAATAGTCAAGAACAGTCTATATAATACCATTACCATTACCATTACTGTGGGGTTTTTTTATTTTTTTTTTTTATTTTTTTTTATTTTTTTTTTTTAAGCATAGGACGCTTACCCTGCCGATGCACATGGTCCATGCTCCAAGTTTTAGAGATCGAGTTGCTCATTTACTTCTGTACATGCCACGTTGGGTCTTTGTGTGACTCTACATGGCGAGGCTAGCTGCAATTTACTTTAAACGAGTATTAAAATCATTGATTTTTTTTTATTAGAAATGGGTCTTTAAAAGTGAAAAAAAAACGTCTATATCATTTGTTAAAACATAAGCAATGAAATAAAAGTTCATAAACTGCTTCAAATTGATAAAAAGAGAGTTTTATATTTTGCTGAGTACTCTGAAAACTTTTATTATACTATTACAGGGTACCAAATATAGCCAACAGATAATAAAATATTGTATTCTGAAAGTATCTGATTGAGTGCCTGATGAAAAGGATGGATACATATCACTGTGTAGCAATTTAACATTTTCACTTAGCAACCAAATCAGCGGTGAGTTCCTTAGTGTGACTTTCGGTATTTTTTATTATCTTATTATGAGTACTTGTAAGTACTTAGTACTTTGAGATTACAACACTGTTTCGTTTGATGTTTTATTTACATTCTTTCTTATCCAGCTTGCTATTATTTGGGATTGATATTACATAAGATGAGGGCATAAGTTTTGTAGGTTTAAACTGGTCTGGAGGTAGTATGCAGTAAATTGCTAGTAGTCCTTAGTTTGTTCATTTGTGAAACATATAAAAAATTTCTGTATTTCTTAATTTCTGTTTAAACAAGGGACTAAAACCTTCTTGAATTGATTGGTTGTTGTGTTTAAAGGTGTAATGTATTTATCTCAGTGGCTTGATTTAAAAGAGGAAGTGCTGTGATCACGCCTAAGTACTTTATCACCGCCGTATATTTTTATGTCCCAAGTCAGGAATTTCTAGTCTCTGTATTTATTGCTTCGTTTTCACTTTTAGTTTACTTTTGTGTTGCTAGGGTATATAGGGGCAATTATTTGGCTGTACCTGTGTATAATTTAATTTTGGGGCCAGCTGCAGCCTGTCCTGTTGTGTGAGGTTCTCTTTGTCGTTCTTTCAAGACCCATGGGTGGCCTTTAGTTGTCATTTGTCATCCCATTAAGATTGTTGTCGCTTTGAAATATTCACCAATTCCATTCTCGTGTTGATATAGTCACAATTAGTTATAAAATAATTTTAGCACACATTATTTGTGCGTGTCGTCTTCTCTATTATAAAAATTGAAACATAGATATTTTGACTATTTGTATAATGATGAATTAAATCAATTGATTTGGCGTATTTTAAACTTTACATGTGGTTTTAACTAATTGAAAAAAAAGTATTGTTAACTTTTTAAATACATGTAGCTAGTTCCAAAAACAGTTTAAGCACTATTGTCAGTGTTACGTATTGATATTTCAAAACCTTGGTGTTAAATATTTCTGTATTTGCTGTGCAGTGACACAGAAAATCTTACAAATACTTGAGATGGTGATTATTCAGCAGTCTGTAAGAAATTCTTGTTGGGAACATTCTGTAAAATGCTAAATAGATATTTTTTTCTGATGTGTCGGGTAAAAACCTGTTCGTATTTTTATTCCTACGTAAATCGCTCAGATAAAACACTGATATTACAAAATAAATGTAATCAGAAGTAATGAGAAACAGACAAAAATGCAACCACCTTATCAAACAGATGATGTACTGCTTTCATTTATCTGTGAATGTATCTACCTTCAGTGTGTCTGTAGTATTATATAACTAACAACTTTAGATACTGTTACATGGGAGATTGACTAATGAGAGACATGGGATCTTTCTGGTGCATTGCAAGATCTAAAGACTATAGAAACAGGAGTAACTGAACATTAAACTTGAAATATTATTTCCTGTGTATTAGCGTATTTTAATTTTTACTTTACAGCATTAAGGCATGCCTAAATAGACAACTAATTAAATGCATTTATAAATTTGTCGATGAAAATTATCGATCTCAGTAGCATATTTATATTATATTATATGTATTATGTTATCCGCAAATATTCCCCATATTAATTCTTCTTAATATATACATTTCTAGTCATTTTCTTTCACTTACAGCAATTGTATCTTTATTAGCTCAAACCCAGTAATACTGTTAAGTAATTAAGATGATATCCACGTAAAAATCATGCAGATCCTATGATATGGTTGGCACAAGGTAATTTTGTTTTGTTACAATGTAATTTTTATATCATAAGAATGGCCAATAATAAAAAAAATTTAAAGGGGTAATGGATGGCTCTAAAGATAATTTCATCGTTCCCTACCACAGTCATCAAATCTGGCACAAATATAAAGAGTCATCTCCCTTGTCAATGAATTCAAATGCTTTCTATGTATTTGTATTTTCTCTTAAACACTTTAAGTTAATGACAAAGCAACATTCAACTTTGAGAAAGGATGTATTTATGATTTCAAATGGATGAAAGTTTTCGGAAGACAAAATTTTTCATGTGCAACCCACTACCTGGTCTTTGCATGGATATCCTTTTAATTTAAAAAAAAAACAATCTTTAAAAAGACCCGAAAGAGCAAATGTAATATTCTATCTGTGAAAACTGTTGTAATTATTAAAATCAAAACTACTTAAGACTTAGTTTTCTAAATGTGTTTTTGACACTTGCAAATCGACATTTGGAAATTGCGAAAACCCCAGATTTATCCAAATACAATTTTACTAAATGCTTATATTATCTTTTTACCTTGAATTTATTGTAATTTAATCTTAATAACTTGTATTCTTAATCTATATTGCCTACTAAACTAGTCTAGTCGTATGCAAAAAGTGTTACTTACACCTATCTTTTGAGATAAAAGCTAATTTGGCGTTGGTGGTATTACGTAATGACTAAGAGAGTGAGTAAGCTTAGCGTTTTTATATATACGAAAAACATGTAATATATGTGAAACATAAGACTCAATTTTAAAAAAATGTTAATTTTGATTACTCATCTTTGACAGGGAAAATTTATTTGTGATGTTAGCGTCAATTTAATCTAATTTAATCGATGTTTCAATTGAGGAGACATCAGGGTAGAATATGTAATTATGTGCTTGGTTCTACAAAGGATTTTCATCAGAATCACTCTACATTGTCATTGAGATGCTCAACAATGTACAATATGGACCATTTTGTCTAGCCTGCATGCTACTCTTTGAGCATACTTGAAATATAGTTTGGGCTTTGGTGTGCACACAATTATTTTCCTCGTGGAAATATGTGTTTGGCAATAACAAGTACTCCCCGCAGTCAAAACAAATACGTCGTTCATATCCACAGAGATAGGCTGAGGAACCGCAACAAACCTTAAATCAAAGTTATGTTTTTTTTGTTTTTTGTTTTTTGGGGGTTTTTTTGTTTGTTTTTTTTTTGTTTTTTTTTTTGTTTTTTTTTTTTTTTTATTATTTATGTTACTATACACTCTGGTGTGTGCAATTATAACAAATAATTTATAATTTCAGATCTGAATTATGAGACCTTATAATTGCAATCGGTACTTATTATAAGTTCTTTCAATTATTGTGAATAAAGTTTATAAGGTTCAGTTCCTCAAAGTTTAGCTAACTTGTTTTCTCTCGTATAACTGTTTAGTATTATAGATTATACTGGTACCATCACGTAGTTCTCTCTTATCAGTTAAAAGAGCACAATATTATTCAATGAAATAATCAGGCAAATGGAGGTGTATCATAACAAGGTTGCTAACTTGGATTGCTAATATTTCTGGTGTTCATAACGTATTGTACGATTACGCGGTGATGCCCCTTAAGTAGTTATTTACGATTAAGGAAGTTTAAAGTATACATTTGTCCATTTTTGACTTTACTGATCTGACGTTCAAAAATAAACTACTAACAAATATTGTGCATTCAAAATATAATGTTGAAAAACTTGATGAATTAGCATGATGATTTACCTTTACTATATGGACAGCTTTTTCTTATACAGGGCAATACATAAAGTGTTAAAAAGGCCGTTTTTTTGTCACAAAGCACAATATATCTTAGTTTTGTACAAGCTATGTTAGCATTTGGATTCGTTCTGTACATGTAGGAAGCCTTCATTAACTACAGTATACATGTATCATTCGGTGTCATATACATGAAATACCGATGTTTCATTGGATGTTGCTACTTTTTTGAATTGACAACAACCGTCACAATGACTTGATGTCCTGACCGATATTAACTGCCAGCTGTTTCATGTATTACAACGGCCGCATTTCTTATAGATAGTCTTTCTTAATCCACATCAAACACGCCTTAGTCTTTTAATAGATCTGGCATGAGAAACCATGGACATATACAGTGATGTACGAGTATGTCTAAAAAGCAAGCAGAAGATTTATTATCATCCTTTGTTTATTCCTTCCTTATTTTCTTACACACACAAAATGAATTTAATAGATAACATAAAGTAACACAAATGTATGTTTCCGTCCAATGATGTTTTTGGATCGTTATGGTGTATCCATCTGCACCATGAAAACTGATTTATTCAACGGGTCATAGTTTTGTCTACAACAGGACTTGACTTTTTTTGAGCAACTCACTCGGCGGGTGTTTCTAGAAAAGAAGAGGACGCTTACCCTACCGGTGCACCTGGTCCATGCTCCCAGTGTTTAGTGTCCGAGTTGCTCATTTGCTTTTGTTACTTTGTATGTATGATTTTAGTTACTTTATGTTCTTTGTTGTGTATGTCTGTTTTCCATGTCTGGCCCTTGTCAGATTATATTCTTTTGATTGCCGCTATAACCGTGATTACTCGTTCTATGAGATAAGTTTTTACTTGTTTCATGTAAAGTGTAAAATGATGGCATTTCCAGTGCTTTTTCAGGTATAGTTCAAGAACACAAACCTCTAAAAATCTACTTACTCCAACTTTGGTTCACGCTTGTTACACAGAATATACTGATAGATAATATACAAGAATGAACAAGGGATAATCTGACGAAATGAACTTTTAAAAAGGAGACTGCTATCGATTTTCACTACAATTCAAAATGATCGTTAATGACAACATGTCCTTACACAAGAATTTAATTAGAAATCACAACTTGTTAGGATACATCGGTTAGGATTAATGCTGCGCATATCTGCATACTATTCTGACATCTAAGTAGGTAATTATGCAATTATCCTGCCAAAAATATATGAACAACTTTCCATTATGTTTACTCCTAGAAAACAAATAGTTCCGAAAGATGTTTACCTTTTAATTTATTATAGTCCTAGCTCATTTTATTGATTTGCCATGGACCTTAAATTAACATGTACCTTCTTCAGGACTTGGTTTAATTTTCTTTGGAAGGATGAATGCAAATAACTTTGATAGATGTTTTTAATTTGGCCAGGGTTTTGCCTTAATTACAATGAACGGGATTCAAAAATTTTGAAAGAAAAGTGTTTAAGAAGAAACAAAAAAGCAACAAGAAAACATGATAACTCTGTTAATCTTACCGCGAATTGCATTTGTTAAAAATGAACGACATGTTTTTCGTTTAACCATTTATCACAAAAGTCAAAGCTGTCATTTCTGTAACAGCAATTCCTAGGAATTGGCTGTTTATATTGACTTTGAAACTCCTCTCGTAGCACAAAACACTTGGTACTTGTATGTTTATTGACGCATAATATAGTGTAAATTGCCTAAAATAAAAGATTTTCCTTTAGTTTAAAAGTAAATATGAAAATTAGATATAATATTTTTTTTTATCGAAGCAAGTTATTTTTACTCCATAAATAAAAAGCCTCATTAACGATTAGGAATCAACTGAACTTTGAAAACGTATCTGTCTGAAGTCAAATTAGAATACAAATTAGAATTCACAACTCAATCATTGTATCGGTAGGACACTGGTATTAAGAATTAATGTCTGATGGGTTATCTACTGACCCAATTATTTGGTTTTCCAGTAACAGTTTGTATTATACAAACATGTAGTTTTAGATATTATTTCTGAGGAATGTGGTTTAATTTCAACATTCGTACGTCTTTTATTCAGTCGGCATTTACGATTATATATATATGACCGGTTCATTCCACCTCATAGGATTAATGTACGAGTTGTCTAGGGCGCAGGACTTTGTGCAGGCGGCGTTGCCATAGATGTCACAGCGGTACGAGTTTGAGTCCCTCGGAAGGAACGACCAAACATCAAACATTTGCATCGCAAATTTGACAGTTCTAACATTGTTGGGAATTTTTCAGACCTATATATATAATCGTCTAAATAACAGTCAACAATCACTCTTACGGGGTGATGGATCGTTAAAAACGATACGAAACATAACAATAAATTAAATAAACGTCTAAATATGTTTAACATTACCAGAAGATGGTAAAATTTAAATTGAATATTTCGGATAACAGATATCCTTCCTCAGCATAAAACTCAGAGAGAGAGAAAGAGAGAGAGAGAGAGAGAGAGAGAGAGATGACAATATTTACTTTCCCAGTCATGATCATTACAATTGTGTCCAACCTTCCGTTGTTTGCCTTAATATTACAATGTGTACAGTATGTGGAAGACTTACCATTCTTTCGTATATGGGGAGAGTGTATGGGGGATATTGATCGAAAAGATCAGGAAATTAGTTTGTTAATGATTTATTGATGTAATAAAAATGTGCTAAATTTAATTAAAAAATAAAAGTTTAAATGTTAAAGAATTCAACAATAAAATATATTTCAAAATGTACATATTTGATACGAAATATACAATGGGGATTTTATTAGGGGTGGCGATTGTTCTATGGGAATAGGGACTGGGGTGGTATATGATGTAAGTGGGAAGTTTATATCATTCAAGAGCTGTATAGGCATTCCTTTTTGACTTTGTATTGATTAAATATTGCCTAGGGGTTTATCAGTTTGGTAAGGTTGTTATTATCCTTTATTAAATACATTTATATCAACAATTTTACTTACTACTCATATTTGTCGTTTCTGCTAGTATTTTAAATTTCTACTTTTTTTCTTCCTATATAGATATATATAGATATGTAGATACCAAAACACCTTTCATTATACGTTGTAATAATGCATTGTTAATGAAATCTATGAATGTTCAAATGCAATAAACTGCTGATTACTAACCCAAGGTATTGGGATTGCCTAACCTTACTCAAAAGCCAAAATAAAGAAGTATTTTATTACTTCACTCTGTCGTTTCATCAACTGTTGATCATTGCAGTCATTTCCAATATCATTACTGGGGTAAATTTGGCACATACAGGACGGCTAATAAACACCTCTATCCCCACGTTGTGCTAGATAATCATCTTTTTATTATATTCTAACATAAGATATGGTTCAATGTACGTTTAGGTAAATATGTTTGCAGAGCCTTAATGTAGCAAGCAAGCTTTCTCAGGCCGCAATGCATTTTGCCATTAATATAAATGATGATAACCTCTGTGTTTAAAAACTTACACTGAATTTTTTTTGTATAAATTTACTAGTGTATAGAGAAGTCTGGTGCCTTAAATCGTTTGTTTTTTGTTTTCATTTTTGTTTTTATTTTATTTATATATATTCATATATTATCTTTTGAATTGATCACAATTGTTTTACAAATTATAGTTATCTCGATTGCAGACATTACTTAAAGAAACAACAATTTATCAATTATGACACATCCGACAACGATGCCACATTTATTTAACCCTATTCTCGATTAGTGTGGTGTTCTATAGTAAACGACCTGCATCAAAGACTGCATCAGAATATATGATATGCTTTCTACAAATTATTTTATTAACCTGATCCGACAAGTTATTTGCTCGGATTTATGCAATTAATTACCAGTCGATATAAAATTCAGACACTATGTCTATATTAAGGTGATTCGTGATGAAGAAAAATCCCACTAATCTTACAATGCTTTTTCAATCTACCTATGTTCTATTGTTACGTAATCAGTTGTCCTTTCCATATTCAGATCTGTACTATTGAGAAAATCATACATTTATCTCCCACTAAAATCAACCAAATTGAACAAAATGAAGAACGATAACTCTTGCAAAGTGCTAATTTCATGTACAATCTATATAATTTTATTTCAAAAAGCGCAACACCCAAATGAAAAACAAAGACTGGATATGTGATCTATAGTGGTTTCTGAACAAGAAATAAACGTGAATTTAGTGGGTTCTTCACATACATGAATCACCTCTTGTCTGATTTTTACCAAGACTGATACTTCAGCATTTGTGATAAGTCGCCGAACAATTAAATGGCTTAGCTATAGATCTTTCATATCAACCTAATTGTACCAACAATAATGCACGTTTCATTATGTTTATATGTGTTACGCAAAAACACTTTTTGTACGTATTATGGGCATATTTTTGAAACCTATTGAATTTCACAACTTTTCCATCATAAAAATCGCATAAAAACAAATATTTTTAATATCTTAAACACTACAGCAAAAAGAATTTTTAAAGAAATATGGTTTATATATATATGTATATATATATATGTCGTTTGTTTTTCTGTTTTGGTGACTTTCGTGTATAAATAAAATATGTTATATCGGAGTAATCATCCATATCCATTAAGTTCTTACAGAAGATGAACCGATCCGTGCAACAAAACTTGCAATCGGTCATCGTCACCGATCAGTTTCCGGTCAGTCATCGATCCGTCAAACCGATACCATAAAACCGAGGATCGCTTTAAGTGACCACAGAGCGGTCACTGTATTTGACCTTTTTTCCACCTATTTGCATAATGTGATAGATTTAAACATCACTTTATACTTTATTTTACATTTCTGTTATTTCAAACAGACCTTACGCCATTTTACGTAACAAAACTGCGATCAGATCAGTCACCAGTTATCGGTCATCAATCCGTCAGCGATCAATCAGTCAACGGTCAGCGATCCTTCAAATCGTTGCGCGGATCGGTTCAAGGACTGTATGTTCATAACGATATTAGCTTTGATTATCAGTCGATTGTTAGGCCAAAATTAAGATTATTATTTTTTCTACCTTTGCGTCATTTTCGACACAGTTCACTTGTTCTCTTTAGTGTAAGCCTTGAAAATAATATGACATTTATAGCCAATGTGACCGTTTACAAGACATGGCATGAAGTTATCAATACGTTTACAATTTTAACGATAGCATGGTGCTGGAATGTGTTTTATACACGCATATTAAGGAAGCATATGGGCTTCGTAAGTCAAAGAATAGTTTACCACTTCAACGTGCCAACTGATATGTTATAGGTCTTTTATCGAACGTCTTTAAAGTGCAGTATTATATATTCGTCAAAGGATTTCATTGGCTTTTAGTTTTCAACTTTATTATATGTTATAAACTATTTTATAGTTCGGTTCATGTGGCTTGCATGTGTATATTTTTATACAAGCGTTACGAAGTTACTTATTTTTTACATAAAATAGACAAGATTAATATTTAATTGAGATTTTCGGTTGTAATGATGTTGAAATCTACGGAGACGCCAAACCATGTAAAACTAACCTTTGATTTTTTAAAATTTGACCCTCAAATTACATCGTACATTTTACCAAATTTCGTGCAAATTGGGAAAAGAAGTAAACAAATAATTGTTAGACTCGTGATATCAAAGTTAAATGAAGGAGAACATGATTACAATGGGAAAATGTTTTTTTATGATCCGTTGACAAGGACATAATTAGGGAAACATACAAAACACAGTAAACGGTACAAATAATATCATGGAAAACAAAAATAAATTAAATTAATACAAAAATATCAATCATATTAGAAGTGCAAATTTCGATGTGATATATACGTGTTCCAGGGGTAACCTCTTATTAGTAGTATCAAAATCCAATCAGTAGGGGATCTGAGTCAAAACAAATAACTGTATTTAAGAAGTACAAACAACCGAGAATATCGAAATAGGAAAATCAACAAAACGAGGGTATACCGTAAGCATTACACAGAATAAAGCCTCAGTGTTTCAAATCTTACAATATTTGTTGATTTTGATAAATAAGCGACCAGCATTCTACTAAAAACTGGAAAAATAGACAGTATTTATTTATCCGATTATAATATACGATTTACATACCAGTGCATCTGGTCCATCTTTCCTCTTTCGTCTACCACGGACTTTTATGGGCAACTCGGTGGGTGTTTCTATAAGAGCAGAGGACGCTTACCTTACCGGTACACCTGGTCCATGCTCCCAGGTTTTAGTTGAGTTCGAGTCGCTCATTTGCTTTTGTTATTTGTATGTATGATTTTAGTTATTTATGTTCTTTGTTGTGTATGTCTGTTTTCCATGTCTGGTCTTTGTCACTGGATTACATTCTTATGATTACCGCCATAACCTTGGTTCCCTGGTTTACTGTTCCAGGTTGCTCATTTACTTTGTCCTTTTGTATGTCTTATTTTAGTAATTTAATGTTTGTGTGTTAATGTGTTTCGTTATTTTTGGATACTGTTGTTCGGTGACCGTTCTTATCCTGAAATTTCCGTTAGTAAAAACCTACATAGTGATACCTGATTAAACAAAATACAACATAGAAGTAATGGAAAAAGAGGAACCATTACGACGAAGCATAAACAAACCCACCAGAATAAAATCTAAATACAAAATAGTCAATACTTTCAGATATCAACAACAGGTATATTACAAGTGTACACACGTTTAAGTAGGCTTTAAGTAAAATAACGACACAAAGACACATTAATGGCAAATCCTGACTGTGGATAGACGCAAATCTTAATACAACTTAAACAAAAGCTAGGTAGGAACTGTTAAAGGAATGTTCAATTTGTAAAGTACCAACACCAGTTTATTTAGCAATAATAGAATATTGTGTAAATATTGAGTTAAACTGGGAAACGAAATTAGCACATACCACTTTCTGAATCAAATATCATTTTAGTCTCCTACAAAGCCTTGTTCTCTTGTTTAAGCAGTTTCACATATTTCAATTATTTCTTAAGAACACTTAAAACAACGATAGATAAACAATAGCTGCTGTTATTTAAACTTTGGTAAGTACTGTTTGCTGTAATTGCAAAACAAACGTATAACAGCTCTGCCTTCCTTTACTCTGACTGCTTGAATTATAATCCTGTCTTTTGTTTAGTACTAAGAAACACATTAAGCATTAATTCCGATCAACGCGAATTTATCTGGTACTTGAAAGCAAATACATCGAATATAACCGATCAAACAAAATTCAGCAGGTCGTGATTGATGAGTTGAATGGATGAGTTTTCAATCGCAAGCTTTTTTTCTTCTTCCATTATTAAGGTGTTAAACAACAGTTACAAAATTGTATCATACAGTTTTTATGGATGTTCAAGTCTGCTCTAAGAACTTAATATTCACTTTAAATCAAAAGAGGTAGACTAATTTCATTTATTACAATGAAACAGGAGACTTTTCATGAAACGAAACTTATTTCCAAGGTTTAACAATTGTGTTGATTTCTACATTGTGCACCAGGGAAAATATGCTTAATGATATTTTTTTTTTAATTGAATTTGATGGTCACAAGGTATAATTCAACCGATGTATATCTTTGAAATATTGAATTAACAAATAGTCCCTTAACTATATCCTTATCAAACAACAGCTTGTGTACTCCGCCCTTATTGACTTGTAAGAATACTCCAAATATATCGGCGATGTCAAAGCAAGCCGGCCAAAATCATTGATTCTGGTTACAAAACCCGCTCTTGAAATGATAATTGTTAAATATTTTAATACGCCTAAATATGTTCATTTAATTTTATTGACACTAGTTTGTAAGATATTTGGGTTAAATTTATGCAGCAGGTCAACATGATGGTAATTTCTCATAAATATTGGTTAAGTGAAAACTAAAGATATTTCTTTTTTCAAATATATCGTTTTGATAAATATTTTAAATTCAACATATTCTCATCTTTTACCAATTATATTTCATACTTAAGATGTTTCAGCAAATCAAAGTCGACATGTAAGCATTCATCACTGGCAATTCGAAGAGCTTTACGTTCGAGGTGTGCAAAAAATACCACATACTTAAATTAATGTTTAATTGCATTTTGCCTGCCTAAGACCTTACTTGGTTATGATTTACATGCTTTAAACAAGAGTCATTTATCTTATTTCTTATCAACACACCATTCTGCAAGGTCATCGAATTTCTTAATTGCTATTCTTATTGTGGTATTCTACGAACTCTCGTTTATCTTAATTTGTTGGTGATAACCTGTTAAATATACATACGTGTACATAGGCAGTCAGCATGTTTACTGGTTAATCTGTCAAGCAATTATCAGTTTGTTATGTAATGTATCGACCAAAATATACCAGGAATCTATATTGGTAAAGGCCTTGTTTAGTATAGGAAAACTCCCCCTTTCAGCCGTGAATACAGTTTTGTGCAAGGAAGAGAAATGGGAAAAACAAAACAGTGTTTTATATGTCAAATAACTGACAGAACTTAGGATTTGTTTTGAGAGTTATTTCTTATACTGCATTCTCAATAGCTTGCAGAGAAATTTACTATAAAGCCTAGCGTTGGAAGTTTTGCTTTACGGTTTTAAAATCGCAGCATATTAGCAAATCTAAAATCGTATATTGCATAATTTATGGCCGTTGGTGAGTTTGAATGATCACTTTTAAAATGTATCTACTTCGATTAAATTGTGCATATATTCTACTTCTCTCTAGGATGCCATGTTAACGTAATTAATGGGCGATAACTGTTCCATAATAATTGCAAAAAGATAAGTTGCTGATAGGTCATCTGGTAATATAGTATTATGCAATGCTTCAGTTGGTATTTTGTAAAATATAAGGGTTTTTCGTTTTGAAAAATTGAAAAGTTTTCAAAATTTTAAGAGTACAACATGCATATTAAAAAGGCTACAAGTGCATTCGAATTAGCTGAAAAGGTTTATTACATTCCAAGACTGCAATTTCAATAGCAAAAAGTGTGTCGATTTTGCTCTGCCTCTTTTCCATAAACTTGCGTTATTCGTAGAAAGAGTTTCATCCAACGTCTTTGTGTCAGGAACAACTAAAGGTCATTGTGTCCTTTATGAATACTTTTCGCAAGTGTTTGTGTGGGTGAGCATCTTAACTGATGGAAACATATATGACAGTTCGCTTACACGTATAAAGTCAATTAATCAAAACATGCCCAAAAATGTGACAGTGCATACACCTCCATGCTTGAAATTGACAAAATTATACATACTTTTCCAACCTAGAAAACGTTTAAAAAGAAGTACAAACCTTGCCGTAATATTCGGTTAATATAAACGCGTAGTTTAAATTTCACGGATATCTTCTTAAATACAAATAGTGAAAAAAAGACATGTCCATATCACAACCACCTTAGTAAAGAAATTGTAAATTAAAAAAACACGAAGGCAAGCAACGCCAAGCTTTCAAAGTAAAGAAATTATCACACCAAACAACTTGTAACCAGCCAATAAAAAGTAGCATAACTGTGCCAAAATATACTCCAAGTGAAATAAAAGGTTAACAAGATAGCCATCAAATGTTCCCGACTAGGTATATGTAACCCCTTTCCTTTTTCCAATATATTGTTTGTAATATTCTTGAATGTGGATTTCTATTAGATCGATGTTGGTAATATTTAAGCCACGATCATTTTTTTTTTAGTGATATTTCTATCAAATTTAATAAGTTCTTGATGTTAGTCATTGGAATCGGATTGTTCTTCTAACAAAATATTCTCCAGGATCATGCATATTTTTTTGCACTATACCATATCGTATTGGTCCGGTTCCAAGACGAAACACATTTTATTATAATTTCTCATTATGATAATCGGACTCAACCATTGGTAAAATATAACGCTATGTTAAGATGGGTGTAAAGATTATATGTTAACGATTAAATCGACAAAAAACCATTTTGCAACAAATATCTAATAGGGTATTTCACAGATGTCGACGGCCAAAACAAAAATATAAATTCCGTCAGAGATGACTTGAAAACTGTTTTTGTTCTGTCGTCAGTTCCGAAAAAAACAAAATGAAATTATTCCACTCGTTAGCCATTTACGCGTTCCTTCCACTCGTAACATATGCAGTTATTGACAGTCCCTTCTTGAATGATAAGATCCATGATAAGATCCTGTAATAGCAGCTTTCATAAGATCAGTTTGTTATCAACTTTAGTTGAATTGATCATTCAAAATGAATGCTGTTTAGAAATGACAATGAAAAGTGGTGTCTTTACAGATAAATCTCGTAGCATTAAGAGTATTGATAAAAAAAAATCCATTGAGTTTCGCATGAACGTGTTTTTTTTAACTGACATTTAAAACTAATACTACAAATGTTAGTTTTATTTTGTAAAATGTGCATTTTTAAGTAAAATTATAATAAAATATGAAATGATAACAAGATAAATTTTAGTTGATTTAAAAAAAATCTCAAATTATGATTCAAAATTTCATATTTAAAGAAGACGTGCCTTTTTATTGATGAGACAAATATTCAGTCAAATTTTGGAAGATCTTTTTTTGGTGGCAGGTCATTGAAAGTGGCTCTCTAGTCCGTGATGTTTAAGGATACTGAACTGTTATCCTGAACATTTAACGTGGACAAATTATTATATATCCTGGTTATTCTTTCTTAATCTGCTAAAGTATTATTGTGTATTGACGATATCATGAATCTCATAACCTGTTTCATCCATTTTAACGGAAATTTGTTAAAAGGTGTTTCTTTAAATTGTTGTGCTTTTCTTTGGTCTTAATCAATTAATCTAAATAAGAAACTAAGACAATTCGCAAAGACTTCGATAATGGTTACCTCCACTCACCTTTGTCATTATTTGTTATGTGAGTGCTTATAGATATTCAAAATAAACCTTAAATAGAAGATGCATATCTCTGATAGTTAAATATATAACGAAAGTTTCTTTGAATCTCATTGAGTGATGTAGGGGCCTTATAAATTGGAAATGGGCACCATTTAATTAAAAAATATATATTACGGAACCCTCTCCAAACATCAAAAAAACAGAAATAAAAACATAAAGATCAAAATCTCAAATATGAGGTGTATGTATTCTACACTTAATGTATATATTCTGTAAAAAAATCAATAAATTTCATTAAACGATTTGTGCAGAGTTATGGATAGTGGTACGAATCCGCATAATAGAGGAGATACTGATGGAAGGTTGTGAACCACTATTACCATATACCCATACTCTGCAAGGTTAGATAGAGGCATACCGAAGAGTGCTTATTATTTGGACTAACAACGTCAATCGCTGTTGGGTGTAAATTCGTTTATAAACTTCAAACTAACAGAAACCTGAACGACAACCTGTTTCAATGCATAAAGTTGTTATAGAATAATTCTATATACAAAGTGTTATTGCATAATATTGTGTCATTTGATTAATTTTATCTAATGCAATCAAAGAACTAAAATGACAATAAGTATGTATTGTCTCAGTATACACATATTTCTATGAGTGATTCAGAGTACCTTCATTAATTAATTAATTAATGTTTACGTCTTTATGTACTTATCATCATTCTTACGGATAGAGTGCACTTTTGTCTCACATGTTCTACATGTACAATCTGTCTAATTCAGAAAACATATTTCTTGAGAAAGTATTGTTTCATATGGAATAACGCAATCTTAATCTCATGAATT
This sequence comes from Perna viridis, assembly GCA_037379345.1. Taxonomy (NCBI): domain Eukaryota; kingdom Metazoa; phylum Mollusca; class Bivalvia; order Mytilida; family Mytilidae; genus Perna; species Perna viridis. Next base: position 8,979,560 of record CM074523.1, read on the forward strand.
AAACTCTTATAGAATTAAAATTTTCAAAACGTCAGCACTATATAGATTTGGCTTTTATTTGGTAACAACTACAAATTGCAGTGTATTTTACGTTACATCACGTTTGTGATTTCACCACGCTCCACTCATTTTCTAGATGATGACGTGTCAGTAAGCTGTGTATTCGTTAAATCACAATGTATTGATTTGAACGATGACTTTTGGCCTTTTCTGTACAAATGTATTACAAATCTTCTTTTGGAATTTAGTGGCAGATCCAAAAATTCCCCATGTGTGGGGCAATAACTGATCTTAAGTGGAGTAGACGTTTCAGCGATTTTCATTTTTTCTCTTTAATAATAACAAACAAATATGTTCGACCATAAAGGCAATCCCAGCGCAACCACTCTTCTATTCCGTCTACATGATAATCAATGTTATTCAAATTTCAGGTATTCATTAAAATGTTCTAAAAGTTTTGTCGATGTTTCACGGTAATTATATAACCTTGCTGATTTGCTTTAATCACAAAATAACTTTGTTTCTCACAATTAAAAACATTTTGATTCAAAATCTCAAAATGTTGTAAAACAAGTAATTTTGTGTGAGGGTGTTCTCTACGGTGCAACGATAGTTTTTCTAGGTGTTCTATAAACAATACATATCAGCATCCGAACAGTTTCATTATCTGAGTGTTCTTGCGTCAATGGCAAATGCGTTCTTATTGTTTCAGTATGTAGCTCTTCCGTTGTGATCAATTTCTTCAATTTCGTGGGTTTAATTAGCAATTTGTTAGCAGATGACCAGTCAGGCTTAACCTGAAATCTTTCAGGCATATGACAGCTTGTACACTCCTTGAATAAGACCAGTATCATTTAATTGACTTGAAAACAATGCCAGCCATCTTCCCGCCGTATGAACGGTGTCAATATCATCTGACTCCAACATATTGATTGCGTTTTTACCGTGTACGTGCTTGAAATTATAATTTCACTCGCCAGCATGCAATATAGATTTTCCATATTTATAAACACTCAGACACTCTGATTTAGACAATATGCATCGCATGTTTTTGGTCACAGGTGTCTACATATTGGGGAAGTTAGTCGAGACGTAGGGAACATATGGTACAAAATCTATATTAACTGAGATGGTTGTGTTATTCTACGGCTCAATCTAAGAATCATGAAATGACGATAATATGCAAGTAAATGAATCATTGCACAATGTTGGACGTCTTTTCATTATTATGAAAGTTATATCTGTTTCTTTAAAGCAGTAAAAAATTCAATTCAATTAATTCCGTATTCAGTAAACCTCATTGTCCCATTCTTCATCTGTCATTGCCAAATTTACCATCTTAAAGTCCCTATTCCCCACTCCCAAGGCGTACCTATCACGATTAATCATGTTTCAAACGTCAAAAGAAAAAATGCATTCAATGGATACTTTTTGCGTTTTCATCACCATCACAGCAACCTAGAGTAGAACACCGTTATATATTTTACAATTCATTGAATGTTGAAAGGACAGAGTTTGTCTTGCATTTATTTGTCTGTCTTCTAAGCCTGACCCTTGGATGGTCTATTTGCTGAACTGAAAGTTAAATCCGATACCATGTGTTTTAATGTACATGTTTAATTTCCTATGTTTCATGTTCCGACAATTGCTATAAATAAGGATACCAATAAACAAGTCGTTTCAAAATCATGTATCAAAAGAGTTTTAAATGAATTATGTCACTCGCATATATTATATATATAAAATATAAAATATAAACGCAGTGCTACCTAAGGATTAACGAAATAGTAAACTGAAGTAATAATGACACAATTTGGTAAAAACTCACTTTTCTAATAAAGAAGAAAACAGGAAACAAAAATTACATTAAAAGCTCAGTTTTTGTTTGAATGAGTGCTGTTTCATAGTTATTATAGAATTTTAGCCAAAAAGTAGAACAATAATCCCTCACTCCAAACTCTTCCATTGAAAATTCTTGGAATTCGGAGATCACTATGCATCGCCTATTGTGAACAGACATTTGTTTTAAAGCCTGGTTGTAATGAAACCAAATCCTTTTTGTTTGTTCAAATATAACTGCATGCAGCGTTGAACGTCCAATGGATATTGTATGAATGACACCCCTATGTCAGACAATATCAGTGTATCATTGATATGGAAGTAATTCACCATTATTTTTTTTATATTCATCATATTAAGTCTACAACACTCATTTCCGAGTTGCGTATAAATTTATTAAAATTTAATGAGGCTAATATTTTTGTAAGGAAAAGTGTAGGTTTGACAACACCGGAAAGTTTGAAACCACAGCAGTAATCAATTAACTCTGTATACTTATATGTACGTGTAGTCCGCAATTTTTACGTTTTTACCATGACATCGGCATATAGAAATATTGATTTATTTTTCAATTAATATATTGTTTTCAAAATTATTAAACTCTTTTGTCCGTATACAATAACAATTTGTAAATCAATGGAATGTTTGTTTTTAAATATTGATGACTGTCAGTTGGGTTCTTTGACTTGATCAGGCCATGTTCTTGAATTTGTATGTATCTAATTTATAATTTTTTATCGGTATTTATTTGTTTATGTTGTGTTTAATCTGAACAAAAACATGACAGAATATCAACCATTAGACAAGAATGGTGCTTTATATATTACAGTACCTCCTTTTTGAACCAAAGATCTTTTGCAGTTCCTGTGTGGTTTCTGTATACAAATCTACAGATATACATGCGAACCGAAAGAAATTTACACTTACCCTACCTGTGCACCAGGTCCATGTTCCCAGTTATAATGAAGTGGGGCTGCTCATTTATTTCTGTTTAATTTTTAACGTGTTATTTTGATTATATCCTGTCATAGCCCTATCTATGTCAATGAAGAATCTTATCACATATATAAGGTAACGTAAAAGATTTTAAAAATGTTAGACTTGTTTTCACTTTTGTCGTAACGTTTACTTTTAATTGAATTGGAATTAATTAGCAAGTCATACGGCAAAAAGTATTTTTAACAATTAGGGAAATTTGAAATAAAACACCAATAATAATCTTAAGTTGTCTTTAACGTTTCTTAACATTATTACTTCTGTTAAACAGAAGAAGCATTAATCATCGTTTACTTCTTTTTTTATAAAATGACACCTTATCTCCTTGGAATTAACCGTATCTTAAATGAAAGCGCGTGCCTTTTTCATATTTGTAATTTCTATCCACCCTTAGTAACATTTCTTGTTCTCCTTCCAATTAATTTCTGATAAAAGCAATCATATTTAATAATTCTCATGCAATGCTAGAAGAACAGGCAGTCTGTCTTTTATAATTAAACATAATTTGGCAACCATCTTAGTCGCCCTTTAACGAATTTTCTTTGATATCAAAACAGTTTCTTATGCAACATATGATAGGAGGATATATGCATTGCCACTCACGTGCATCTTTCTAATTTACATGTTACACGTGGTTTTGCACCTTTATATTACGGGGTAAAGTCATTAATTAAGGTACATGTAGTTTTGTTTGTGGAAGTGAGTAATACATAATGACAATGACTAAGACTAAGGGATAGTACACCAAGGTAAGAAATACAAGGTCTGTAAATCATTACAGTATGACTGTTTTGGAGTTTTGTAGCTTTATCGTGAACTTTAATTTAATCTAATTTCGAAAAAAAATCATCACATTGACTTTGCAAATTTCTTCGCCAAACTCAATGTGTGACAATTTACTAGATTTGGTGCGGATCATATACATGTGTTAATAAAATGGTATTACACCGTCATTTTTTTTTTTTTTTTTTTTTTTTTTTTTTTTTAAGATGACATGATTATGGCTAATAGGACAGGATAGTTTTTTTCCCAATCGATAGCTCGACGGGCGTTTTGCAAAGAAGCAGAAATGTCTTACTCTTGTGTGCGTCACGTCTCTGTACTTACCTTTTGATATTATTATTGCTTAAGTGACTTTGTACGCGTTTGTTGTATGTTTTCTTCTCAGCTGTATTAAACTCACAAATAGATATCCCAATGTAATTTAAAAGTCAGTACATCCTCCAAATATGTATCAAGCTCTTATATATATATTCTGTGTCGTCTATAACTTTTAATTTTATTAAAATTAGCTTATCAATAAACGTAACGAGATTCCTTAGTCTCTATTTTATTCCACATTGTCTTCGGTCGTTCACTCCTTAAAACATTCATGCTGCTCAAAATCTAATAACTCAATCATTATAACTTTTTATTGGTCGATGTCAATAAAATTTACATAAACTGTACTATTAATTGCATATCAAGTTTGCCCGCATGTATACGTTCAGTGCATCTATGATGGCTGAGATATAGGATACTGTGATAATAGATTTAATAGCCGTAATGTTTATAGAGAGTAAACAGATTTACGTAACTTGATGTCTTTTCCTAATCTTCAAACGGAGTGTGGTCAAATGTCATCAAAATGATAAGATTGTACATGTTGCGAAAAGTAGTATTGTTAGATGAAAAGGATTTTGTAACATGTATTGTAATATATTTTGAATAAATTGTATTTAGTTAAATAATCGTTTATAAAACTTGGCAAGGTTGGAGAATTGGCCTACGTTTATTCTACAAAAACTTAAAAATACCTATAATGTAAAGAATGTATCGTTTGCGTTTTAGTCTCAATTTATATTGATATTGCTTCATTGTATCATCAAATTGAGCCAATCATCTACACTAATTCGTATATTTAACAGTAGATTATTGTTAGTTATAAGTACCGCTATTTTCATACTATGCGCTTTGATTTGATCTTTTGTTCCAGTTTTCAACCGACAATCATTCTCGGTTCTTTTATTCAAACTTTAAATTTCAACGAAAATAACAATTATCTTACTTTTTTCAAGAAAGTGCTGTAGAATACACCTTTATCTTTTGTGTTTATTCTTTAAACCTTATATATCCCCTATTTTCCGAACAATTATACAATATGTGACAATGTTTTAATGCACAAATACATATTTATTGATGTTTATATACTCCACAGATGGCGACGATAGTACCACGTGTTTTGGATTTACAACTTTACTTCGTTGTGTGAAAAATGTGTAGGCAAAAAAGTGAAAACTGTGAAAATTTGACTTAGATTCTGTGATATATTTATTTGGAATATAAGACTTAAATTTCATGAAGGGTGTGAAGACACGGAGGATCAGGGTAAGTTTTGTTTTAACATGTGCAACATATACTAATGTTTCATTCATACAAACAGATCAAAACAATTATTCGATTAAAATATATGTATAAAAATATACAAAACTGTCATACTGGCAGTACAATACTATTGCATTTAAATTGCAATTTGTATAGCATGTTGACAATACCCTGCGCTTGTGCATTAAACTGCAATTTGTATAATTACAATAATATGCACCAGAGTATAAAATGTAATTTGTATAATTTGATGATAATACGCTAGTGTTCGCTTGGTCACAATGGCATGCCAGATTATAGCCCATTAGTAAGTGTTGATGATTTTGATCGTTTGAAAAACTTACTACAATGTTACATCAATTCCTTCTAATATGACTTTTAGCGTAAGTTTCAAATTTTACATGTTAAGAAGACATATTTACAGAAATATTATCACTTCACGTCATCGAAACATGTTGCAAGATCTTATTATTCACATACGAGCAAAATAATACTTTATTTTAATACGACTCTTTAGACCACAGCAATGGTAAAAAAATGATAAACACAACCAACATGGGCTGCGTCTATTCAGAAATATGTAGAAACTAGTCCTATTAGAATAGAAATAAATCACAGAAACTACATTTTATAATTTTTTAACTGCAGGCTGGCTATCTCTCGGGTTAAAACCATGCAACATAAATGGAACGCGCGTAGTAAAACAATGATAAAATGGAGTCTCCGTGATTTATTTCTAAATTAAATACCAACAAGCCTTGTTGTATATATATTTACGTAACTCCTTAATAATATTGAAGTGGTCACTATATTTCATTCCCATGCACGAGATTGTATTTGAAAGAAAATTATTCGGTCAAAATAGGTACTTATGTCAAACATAGAACAGAACATCATAAATTATATAATATGATGAGAGTAATGGTGTTCACAAATTACCGTGCGACGTGTTACAACTGACGAAAGAACAGACAAATGGGTGGACATTTAAACACCATAACTGACAGCGGTATAAAAGTATTGTAAAATATTGTAAAAAACTATTTCAATATATGAAATAAAACACTTTTATTTTCCAATGGGAACATCGACCCTGTTACACTGACTAACAATACACCTCACATCTGTGCTATAGACGGATATGGATATCAATGATCGTATTGTCTCATAAGGGCAAGAGTAATGAAAACCAGCCTAGAAGTCTATATTTTTCTTTCATTTATTTTCCTCTTATTTTTATTATTATCTTATTTTGTGCGTGAGTGTGTCTTTCAACTTCACCATTGAAAAAAGACGTTACAACAGATCAATACTATAAATGTATTTTCGAATAAAATAAAGATTATTTGTATACTGTAACAGAGTATGCTATTCGTTTCAACCTTTTTTTTTATTCATTTATGAGATGAATGTAAAATCAAAGCATCTGTAGAAAATGAACTTTTCTGTTCAGGATTTTGAAAGAGAATACTGCATTTTCCCTTGTTAAATTGAGAACTTCCGCCTTTAATTGGTGGTATATCCATCTATCTATCTATCATTATTATTATTATTTGAAAGCGGTAATGGAGTCGTAAGATATACTATTTTCCGGTTAAACTAATGTCTAGCAATGAGTTCTAGTATTCATTTTGAAGAGTAATCAAGGGAACCAAGATTATAGCGGTAATCAAAAGAATGTAATCCAGGGACAATGATCAGACATGGAAACCGGACACACACAACAAAGAACATAAAGTAACTAAATCATACATACAAAGTAACAAAAGCAAACGAGCAACTCGGACTTCACTAAAAACTGGGAGCATAGCATGGACCAGGTGCACCGGTAGGGTAAGCGTCCTCTGATTTTCCAGAAACACCCGCCGAGTTGCTCATAGAAAGTTATGTCCGGGGTAGACGAAAAAGGAAAGGAAAACTATGACCCGTTGAATAAATCAGCTGGAGTGACGTGAAATGATAACCCTCTATCTATGTATATATCATTACTGTTTACACTGACAATGCAAAATGGAACATTACTTTATCTTCACGGAGTTTTACATGAGAATACCTAGGTTTGATGGCTCCGAGGGTTCACATCTTGCTTTTATTTTTCGATAACTGAGACTTAATAAACTTTACAAGGTACGAAGAACATAAATTGGATAATATCACATGCCTTTCTAATCACAAAAATCAGTTTGACACGAGTTTTCACAACTCAATGATGATATACTCAATGTTCATTTTGAACTCGTTTGAGAACGTATCAGTCAATGATTTGTTTTTAAATATCATACGTATAGTAACAAAGTGAACCCTATAATCATATACAATAATAAATGCCAATTGCATATGTTCGAAAGGATTCGTCGTAATTGATATCTATTGATTACGCAATAAAATGCAATCAAAATAATAGATATGGGCACATGTGTATATAATTTAATGTAGCTGTATAGTTGTCAATATAAATTACAGAATGTTAATTTATTTTAATTGTTTGCAGTAGTATTACAATGATGGCAAAGCTTGTCGATGAATCAGTTACTGTGAAAAAAGGGGAGACAATTGATAAATTGCAAACAGTTACCGGATAGTGAGTAATCGTCAGTGGGTTCTAATTTTGTCGTTTTTTAGCGTTCTGTCTAAAAACGCAAAAATGAATTCCGTGAAATATTTACTCTGGGCTTAAGTACTTAAGTACCACTAAATACCTGCCTGAAATTTTATGATACCTTTTGGCAAAAAGATCCATAATTACGTATGAATTATAAAAGTGTCCAATACTGTAGAAGAACTTTTCTTCGTTATGATCAAATTTGCGCGGTTGTCATGGTTCGATCATGTCCAAATTATTTTTAAGTTTTAATTGAAAACCTATCTACTGTATCTACTGAATTCCATGACATAAAGATCCCACGACATAAAAAAAAACTAAATAAACCACGCAAATTTATTCCGTTAAAATAAATGTAATACCTCAGTATTCTATTGTAACATTTGACGGTGATTCAGTGATAACCGTTTTTTCTCATAGATCATTGATGAGGAACATTTTCAGATATATATATCATACCCTCTTTGATTTCTATCTTATAAATCCAATAAACTTGACATATCGTAAACTCATATTAGAGTAAATGTTACAAACGACATATTACAAAAAACATATGACAGCAATGTTTATGTTTAGGGACGGAGCGCCAAAGTATGTGTGTGCAACCGGCCTAAAGTAACAGTCCACATAAAATTCAGACACTGCCAATGGTAAATTGATTCATGGTGAAGAAAACCCCACCAAACAAACGATGCCTTTTCAGACTTTATATACTATACATTCACACAATGACAATCATGTCTGCCTTCAGATTTGCACTATTTTAGAAAATCTTACATTCATCTCCCACTAAAATCAACCAAATCAAACCAAATCAAGAACGATTACGCTTTCAAAGTTCCCAATTCATGTATTGTATTATTTTATTTCAAAAGAGCGACAACCAAATGAAAATCTAAGACTGGTTATGTGATTAGTAGCTGTTTCTGAACAAGAAATAAAACTGAATTTGATAGGTTTTTGACATGCATGAATCACCTTCTGTCTGATTTTTAGAAGACTGATACTTAAGTCTTTAGTTGAACTTTGATAAATTAAATGATTTTACATATCTTAGCACATATTAAAGAATTAATATTGTCATAAAATACAAATGCTTGCGTAACAAAAGACATAGCACAAAAGATCAAACGAAATGTCCAAAATGAGATGACAGGAGTGGTTACAGACAATATTTAACACGACTTCTAGGATACTATGATAATTCTATGTAAATTGAATTTTGTTCACAAACTTACCTATATAGCAATAGTTATTTTATTATGACACTCAAAATTATCTTCACTTTCCAGTTACCCAGTTACATGAAAACAGTAGCTTTATTTTATGTCAGAATTATAAATGAATAACATGTACAAGTGTGAAATTAAAATATTTAAAACAGCAAATTCGATGGATGGGAAAACAAATGTATAGAAACTTTCCATTATTGATATTGGACTTATTTTCGTTTGAATGAGGTGTCATTGAATATGTCATGACTTATTTTTGTTTCTCTCTACTACCTACCCTACCTACCTGCGCTTCGTCCATGCTCCCAGTTTTAAGTGGAGTCCGGGTTGATTATCAACATTTCTTTCTTTGAACGTGTGAGCTTGGTCATTTCATGTTCCTTGTTGTATTTGTCAATTTACCCTATCTAGACTACCCTTGATTTATGTTCTTTTTGATTACGATTCTTTTGATTTCCCTTTAAACAACGTATAATAGTCAACCTACTTATATCAACATATCATCATGCTTCTCCTATGTTAGTTGGCCATATTAAATGAAAAATGACTTTATTCATATGTTGTCCAACTCGAAGGATATATATGACATACGTTTTCACATATTTTCTAAACAGAAATATATCAATAGCATGTTTAATTTATAATTATAACAGATGCATTTAAGAATTATTTGATGGGCATCTAAGTCAAATATTGTAAAGCGATTCAAATCTGCATCTTTTTCATCGAATCTGCCTTCTTATGTGGAAAATCGTTTATATCTTTCATACAGAACACATGTTACCCTCAATATTGTTAAGGCGGATCACAATTATTGCATTTGAGCGATCATTTTAACAAGATATTAACAAAAACTGTGCAAGACATTCATGTTATTCGATTTGCATTTATACTCCCGTTGAGAAGAAATTGAATGCTTGATTGAATTCATTAATCCCGTCTTTAAAATCGGGCATCGCCCTTGTACAAGAATACCAGATCAATTTGTAACAATTCGGAATTTGCGTACTTTTAACGGGGTCCAACTGTGAAAACAAATCGATTTTATGTGAATGAAATTACCGTTCTAAATCTAATTTCCAAAACTTGATATCTTAGTTTGAAGGTATGAAACATTTTGTAGATTTTATTATTTGATTTGTCAAAAATAGTGGTTGGTGGTTGTTTACATTTTCATATGTACTTCATAACGAAAAACATGCACGATATTTAGCAACATCTGAATATTGAAGTTTTATCGTCATTACTTAAAAAAATATGTTATTTTTTACAGATCGTATAATAAGTAAAAGTTAAATGCATAACCCTAACATATATTTATTATAGCAAAATGAAAAATAAAAAAATATGAACTTTTTCTCTCAATCCCTCTAAAACAAAATATACCAAGCAAATTTACTTGACTTGTTAACGAAAATAAAGTATAAAGAAAAATTCCTGAATTTCCGACATGCAATATGTCTATGACTTATGCTGCATGGACTAGAGGTACAAATCTTATCCATGTACGATAACATAAAAATCCAACTCCGAAGAGGAAGATTTAATGAATGTTGAACAAAAGTGAAAGTAGAAAAAAATATTTTTGTTGTTCAGGAGTACTTTTCATTCCAATCTTGACATTCCTAGTTTTTTGGCTGTAAATTAATTTCATGAATGCCCTTATCAGTCCTATATTAAGCAAAGTTTATTGAATTTTCATATAATTTTATCTTTAATCCCAAAGATATGACCTTCGCTACAGAGATCTATTGAAAAATTAATGCAAGACTGAGCCAAGATAAAAAAAGAAGTCGTGTATAGTATGGGTCTGCATACCTCTTTTACGTCCCGCCTGTATTGTACAATATTTTCAACTTAACAAAACTTATTTTCAACACAATGAAGACCCTTGCTACTGGCTTTTGTAATTTCTTCTTTATTAAGCTAAAATGAAAATTTCATCACAGTATTCTGAAAGAATTAGTTAATGCTTCTGTGTGAATCAAAAGAGACATGTTTAGCTATAAAACAGAGTAGTCTTTCTTTGCTCTATGTAATAGATTAAACAGATTCAATGTGAATGAAGGACAAGAAAGATAACTCTGCAATTTAATTACGGTTGTGGTACCAGTATCGTATTGCATATCCCTGAGCGGGTGTACGTCAAAACATGGATGCCATAAAAATATAGTGCATTTTCTTTTTGCCTCTCTACAAACTAATGTTTTGTCAAAAGACATGAACAATGACTTAAAAAATAGAGCAAACATCACACTGTAAGATGAAGAACTTTTTTAAAAGAAAATCTAACATAATATCATAAAAATGTTCCACTGAAAAGGTTGGTTTGGTGAGTGCAAAACGAAAGTGAAAGTAGGGAAAATGGCTATTTATAGTTCAAGACTACTTTTCTGTCCAATCTTCGTGGACTCACCCTATTTTCTTTGCGGGAAATTACTTTTTCACATGTCCTTAGAAATGCTACATAAGTGAAAGTTTTATTGAATCAATTTACATATTTTTTAAAAAATCCTAAAAATATGCACTTCACTATAGAAGTCTATGGGAAAATTAATACGATACTGAGACCTAGTAAGCCAGTTTTTCAAGTAAAGTTGGATATTCAGCAAGTGGTCTTTACCAGCTGAAAAAGTAGTACCCCAATACAGGTAACACTTTTAAGATGAATTAGCCAACTTTTGAACCTGATTTTTTATGGTAGCTCTGGTTTTTTGCATTTATAGTTAATTTTTACCAAATTTGGAAATGCATTTTGTTTTCATGAATTTGTAGGATATCAGTTCAATAAAATTATTATCTTGACTATTTATGATGAGCATATCTATATTCAGGTAACCTAAAGCAAGTAATACTCCTGCATAAAGGATAGTTTTCAAGTTACAACACATTTTAAGTATGTGGTTAGGACTTGAAAATAGTCATTTTCCATACATTGCCTCTTATATATGAAAAAATGAATATTTTTTTTATTTTTTGTTTTTCTTTCAAATAAATAGCTAAAATGAGTTGCCATATAACTGTGTGGTTGATTTAAACACAGAAATGTCACAAAAGTCATCAGCCAATTTTTTAGTGGACTTTTTTCAGTGGTTCAAATGGACAGATTCTAATGCGGCAAGAAAAATAATGGTGTTTTTTCATATAAAAACTGAATTTTTTCAAAAAGTATCTAAAGCAGACAATTGTTATTATAATATTTATACCAGTAAACTATATTTCTTGCATCATAGCTATCTGTTTTAAAGAAAAAGTCCTTTTCCTGTCACATTGAGGTCCATTTGTATCTGCCTGGGGTACCAAAATGGCTTAAAATCTGTATTTTCTGCATATGAAAAGCTATATTTTTTTAAAACTATGATATTGGTATAATTTTTTCTGGATTTATTATAATTGAAATGACCATATCTATAGTTTAAAACAGTTGGTTGTACCGGTCATTATACTTTACTTTAAACAAGAGGCTCCCTTGAGTTAAAGACAAAAAAGGAGGTTCGGATATTAATATTTCCATATATGGAACTCACAAGTGGGGATTAAATAATGATTTGGAACTCATAGTACAGCTCATGTATCTACCATGTCAGAATAAACCACAAAGTTGCTTAGTTTGATTAATACAGCAGCTTTTTATCAAAAGTAATATTTTCTGGCTAACATTGAGATATTAGTCTTATGCCTGGAATAGGGTACCTATATAAGAATTTTAATAGAAAACTCATGTTTGTAGCAGGGCAATGATATTCTGAATTTTCAGTATGGAAATGAATACTCTAGCAGAAAAACAACAACTTTTAGGATTATATTGAAATGTTTATTAGTAATAGGTACCAGTATCGTATTGCATATCCCTGAGCGGGTGTACGTCAAAACATGGATGCCATAAAAATATAGTGCATTTTCTTTTTGCCTCTCTACAAACTAATGTTTTGTCAAAAGACATGAACAATGACTTAAAAAATAGAGCAAACATCACACTGTAAGATGAAGAACTTTTTTAAAAGAAAATCTAACATAATATCATAAAAATGTTCCACTGAAAAGGTTGGTTTGGTGAGTGCAAAACGAAAGTGAAAGTAGGGAAAATGGCTATTTATAGTTCAAGACTACTTTTCTGTCCAATCTTCGTGGACTCACCCTATTTTCTTTGCGGGAAATTATTTTTTCACATGTCCTTAGAAATGCTACATAAGTGAAAGTTTTATTGAATCAATTTACATATTTTTTAAAAAATCCTAAAAATATGCACTTCACTATAGAAGTCTATGGGAAAATTAATACGATACTGAGACCTTGTGTTCTCTACATTTACGCTTTCATAAAACAACAGTTTTCCAAAATTAAAAACAAAAAGACAAGATCCTTTTTCCACTATACAAAAATGGACGCTATTGGTCTGTTCATACCATACAAAATAAATCTGAAAACAATTTTAAACAATTTCAATCAGAGCATTTCTTTTTGTTTATGTGGACATGCTTAATAGAAATTCTATTTTCCTTATAAACAGTTATGCAGTGTGAGCATTACACAAAACAGCCAGTGAGGGCAGCTGATTCAGTTGTATATATTATTATAAATAGTGTGTTTATACTATGAAAAACATTTTTTTGTCCTATCGTTTTGTGATTTCCAGTTTTACAATTGAATTATGACAAATGGATAATTCATCGATGCATATAGATCAAGTTCTTTCAATATTACTTAACATCAGACATTTTTGATATTTTTATTCATTTGAAATTGTAAATAAAATTACTTAATGTGGTCTTGATCACTAAACAGTGGATAATGTTTATACAGTAAATAGACATTTAAATTCAAATGTATGACGATATTACCACGTGTTTGTCTATGGAATTTGAAAATTTAGCAAAAAAAGCAAAATGACAAGAAAAGAAATCTCAAAGCACTAAACAATCGTTAGGAGTGATTTCGTAAATCCCAAGATAGTGTATCTGTTGTTTGCTGGAAAGTGTTGTTGAGTATTTCGTATGATAACAAAACAAATAATAAAAAAAACTTCCATGTCAACTTTTATTGATAGTATAGATTTTTCATACTTATATTGTACTGAGTACCGTAGAACATTTGACTTAATTCTATCATAATTATTACTTCTTACTCCTAGAATGAAGAGAGTGTGTGCAGAACGTTATGGGTTTAGTGCAGAAAAAGAACAACTGATATCTTTTGATAATATTTTTTCAATTTAGTGTGAAACTTGGACATGTTCTACTTTCATTCTCTTCTCAAGTCCTCCTGATGATACAAAAACATGTAAAAGTGAAACTTCTTAGCAAAGAGGAGTAACTGTAATCAATTTTAGAATGTAACTAAACTGTAGCACGTGTTTCGTAGTGAACTATACATTAATTACAACTGGAATTAGATGAACGAATTTAGAGCTGAATCTGAGATATTACTGTATGATAGTGATCCTAGTGAAGTCTTGTCCGATCGTTTGCGGCCTATTTTTAAAGATTTCCTTTTGATTTTGAAGATCAATATATATGAACTGTTTATATATTATTCGACTATTCTATTTTATATTTTTAAAACAGAATGTCTATTTTTAAACGATGAATTTTGAATAATTCTTGTTCTTCTTTTGTTTCTTTTACATTCTATGTTTGCTGTTGTTTTATGTTGGTCGTTTTAGTTTGTGTTTACGTTTTTGCGTGCTTTGTATATGTGCGTGTGTGGTTTTTTTTTTGTTACGTTTTCGGCTTGTTTTGTTTTGTTTTTATTTTGTGTTTTGGTTTTTTTTAGGATGGGGATATTGTTCTTTTGTTTTGGTTTGTTTTGTTTTGTTTGATTTTTTTTTATTGTTTATCGTTTTTGATTTTGATTTTGTCTTTGTTATTTTTATTATTTTTTTTTTTGGTTTATATATATAGAAAGGTCTGAAATATTCCCAACGATGTTAGAACTGTCACACTTTTTTGTCAAATTTTTAATTATTGTCACATTTTTGGTCGTTCCGTCCGCGGGACTCGAACTCGTACCGCTGTAACATCTATGGCAACACCGCCTGCACAAAGTCCAGCGCCCTATACCACTCGGCCAGCTAGTATATATATATATATATATATATATATATATATATATATAAGTTTTAAATTGACAGATAAAATAAGTCTAGTTATCTTTAACCGACTGTAATTTTTTTAAATTACTTACCTTCGTAATGCAAGAATAGTCATCTGATTAATGTATAAAGAAGCAGTTTGAATAAACATTATGCAAGAGGAAGTGTTTGATTCATTCGAAATATTGTATAACACTGGCACGATTTTTGGGTTATGATATGAAAACTCTGTAGGGATGTTGCCACAGTTCAATGGGCAGTTGACTGTAGCGAAGAAGATGTAATAAAAGCATTCAAGAGTAATCCCCCATATATAAATTTGCAAGTACACAGATTATGTAATTTTTTTAAAAAATCAGATAAAATCATTGTAATATTTGTTTTGGCTTCATGGTTATGAAAATATTGTATTAGTGCCATAAGTACATGATAAGGGGAAATGATTCTGAGCATCATAAAGTTAATTGATAAAGCTCACTGTCTTACTTAATCACTTAATACTTTAATTAATTAATAATTAAAGAACATGCATGCCAAGTTCGACACAGTTTCTTTCATTGCATATGCTTATGTACATCAAAAGCATTAATCGGCAAAAGTCCTAATTTTACTTTATATATGGAAGAGCTTTCTATAAAAAAAATTGATGCAATAATGTATCGCATTTTTATTCGAAGTGTACATTTACACTAGCAATTACCTGATTGTCTCGCTAAAAATATGGGCAGTAAGAAACACAACATAACTTACATATAGATGACAAACTCGTTCTGCAGTTGAGGATTTTATGACCGGAAAAGCGGAGATTTAAGTTTAATTTTCGTTAAAAAGGATATTTTGTGGTTCTAAACAGCAACATGAATAACGAGATCAAAACACATGGAAAACATCTATATTTCCCTATAACACGCAAAATCCTAGTAACTTCAAAGAGTAATCAAGAGAACCAAAGTTATAGCGGTAATCAAAAGAATGTAATCCAGGGACAAAGACCAGACGTGGAAAACAGACATACACAACAAAGAACATAAAGTAACTAAAATCATATATACAAAGTAACAAAAGCAAATGAGCAACTCGGACTCCACTAAAAACTGGGAGCATGGACCAGGTGCACCGGTAGGGTAAGCGTCCTCTGCTTTTCTAGAAACACCCGCCGAGTTGCTCATAAAAAGTCAAGTCCGGGGTAGACAAACGAGGAAAGGAAAACTATGGCCTGTTGAATAAATCAGTTTTCATGGTGCAGATGGATACACCATAACGATCCACGAGTTCATGATGACGACCATAAAACTTCTGTAGTGATGACTTCAATCTTGTAGCAACATAGTCCTGTTCCGGAAGCCTATGTGTTAGAGTTCTAGCGCGATACAAAATGTCTGCGTATTTTCGACAAGCTCTGACATAACGTATGAGTTGTGATATGAACACTCCATACGCAGGTGCTGAAAGGATACTGCCACAGATGAAAGGAAAGTTGACAATTATGAATGAAAAGTCATCACGTTGTCGTAAAGTTTGGTGAATAGTTTTCCTTTACCATCGATTTCTAAATGTAGGTCGAGCTATGAGGCTGACTTCACAGTGTCTGTAGTATCCTTTATCTCAAGTTCCTTTGGGTAGATGCGATGTATCAAATCCCCGAAATTAGGATTGTTTAAAGATAATACGTCATCTATACAGCGAAGACTGAGATTAAAGGATCTAGCCAAACGATATTCTTTCTTTCTGATCAGATCAGCTATAAAGTCAGTCTCATAGGAGTGCAGGAATAGGTCAGCAAGTAAAGGAGCACAATTTGTTCCCATTGGAATGCCGACCGTTTGTTGAAAAATACATCCAACACACTTAAAAATTCCAGAATTTTGTAAACATCTTCCTCTGTATATTTGGAAGATGATTTGGAATTATTTCTTACAAAGTATGAGGCATCTCTACCAAGAACTATATATTTGCATCTAGGTGTACCATCTTTTTTTGGAAAAACAACGATGTATAATGGTTTTAAGTCGGGATTTTAACTGAGTATGGGCAATAGAAGTATACAGTTGAAAAAACATAGGTTTTAATGCTATTATATTCAAAACGATGCATCGAACCTTTGTGACGTCATACGATAGTATTTTTTACAATGCGTAACTTAACTTTAAAGTTTTTGAAAAGACAGGTACCATTTAACATGGAGGAATGTCATTATTTTGAAAAGGAATCATTTCTTTAAGTATTTATCATTTGTACAGGAGTAATATGATGTTGCATTTATTGCGTTTCACTATATCTAGACCTGTTCTTTTTCTCATAATTAGGTACTTATTTGAAGTGTTGATATATAAAATTGGTTTTAGATATATTCATAAAATATGGATGTTTGTTTTTTTTTTTTCAATTATTACATGTAGTTATAGTTTTCTAATGAATGAAACTTAAATATCGCAAAATATAAACTCTCTCTATTAAATTGTAATAACATAACAGACGAGCTTCGGCGAGTTTGTTATGCTGTTGAAATTGAATAATGAGAATTATTTTGTGCTATTCAACTTTCACGAATTGTCAAACTTTTTTTCTATGATCCTTAAGATTCGGCATCTGTAATAGCCGAAATTCTAGCTCTAGCTCTCTCTCTCAATTTTCAAAGTTAGTAATTTCACAAGTTATTAATAAAGTGTAGATCTCAGCAGTTTTCAAACTATAACTCAATAATAGTTGCACCATTTTCATGAATTTCTGGAGAATTATTTCATAAGATTGAAATGTTCTTCTTCTTTTTTATTTTTGTAAATTTCCGATTTTTCATTTTTGAGTTATTGAACTATATTCATTACAAATTGGCATTTCGCATATGTGTGTAATAACCTGAAAAATGCTGCAAGCAGTTTTCATAAAACCTTAATGAATAATTTATTGCTATTAGTGTAAGCTCTCTTTTTCATTCTTCTTTATTTGTGATTTTACACATAATGAGTTTTTGGGACTTAATTCATGCAAATACGGGGGGAAATTCTGTTGTTTGGAGTTCAACTTAAAGACGCCTCAACCGAATGACATGGCACTGTGAATTGCATGTTTCTTTGTATCTAGACTCTTGGTTTTTAATAATCAAACCCTACAAAATCTAAATCTGAGATTCATAGAAATATCCTTTTTACATTTCTGATTGTCTGTTAGTGCTGTTTTTCAAGAATATTATTCGAGAATTTTAGTTATTTGACTGTTTCCTGGTCAAAATATTAAATGTTTAATCCCCATCATAATTGAGAGCATTGTTCCTCCATTTTTGCCTAATCTGGCCAGGGTTCCACTATTTAGGGCATATCTAGCTGCGCGCCGTTAATTAGTTTATTTAGTGTTGCATGTTAGTATGAACGATATGCATCTGAAATGCCTTAAATTTATATACATATAATAAAGATAGATGATCGACAATTGCTACCATTCAGACACCAATACAAATCAATGCATTATTCTTAGCTTAAAATTTGTTTACGAAATAAATCATTCCTTGAATTTATCAAAATAGATAAAAAGGGCGCTTCTATGATAATTATTGGCGATAGGTTTTGACGCAGGTTTCATTTTTTTACAAACAAAAGAATCTTTGTTTAATCTTGGAAACTGTCCATATCCAATGCACTATTATGATGTAACAAGAAATGTGTTAAAGAACATATGGTCTGTTGATAAGGCTTTTCGATATGTCAAAATGGGGACGTTTGGGGTTATCCGTTCTTCAAATCGTTGAATTAAGGAAACTTTGAAAGGTATTAAAAGATTTATGCATCCTTGGACACGCTTTTTTAATCGTACAAAAAACAGTTAACAGCTGTTCAAAGTAAAATATGCATTGTATGTACATGTCAAGATCTGGAATACTATATTTATAAAATTTATGAAACCATTTCCTGGCAACATTTTCAGCAATTTATTGCCTCCTATAAATTGAATTAATTAGGTATAGTATTTTTTTTTCAAAACTAATGCGTTCAACAACTTAAAACCCACTCTTCAAATTAGTATCTATTCGATTCCTCACTATCAATTTTCATCTACATTTAGATTACACAATAAGTGTTCAATAAGTGTAATGCGTATTATCAGGTTGGCGTAATTGTAAATAAACATAAATAAAACTAAAACTTACACCCAGAAGAATGGAAAAGTTGCTTCGGTAGAGAATACGTGATTGTATATATGTATAGAAACGTCCACCGAGTTGCTTATCTCATGTCGGCTCTATTTATGGCGAATGCATTGATTCAATTCGTTCATAAGTCGATAAAATCACAAAAGATACTATTAACGTACTAATTTTCGCTATTTTCGCGGTGGACAGAAAAGAGCGAAAAACAGTACCCGCAAAATTGGGTTTTCACACTATAGAACGCTTATCATTTTTTGGAAACGCGCAAAATTGATACCTACGCATGTATTCACTTGACAGAATCCGCGAAAATTAATGTTAACATTAGGTTGCTTAGTAAATGTTGGCTACAATGATAAAGCTTTGACAAATATTCCCTAGAAAAAAGAGAAGAGGACGCTTACCCTACCGGTGCACCTGGTCCAAGTTCCCAGTTTTTAGAGGAGTTCGAGTTTGATTTGATTTCGTTACTTTGTATGTATGATTTTAGTTTCTTTATGTTCTTTGTTGTGTATGTCTGTTTTCCATCTATGGTATTTGCCCTTGGGTTATATTTTTAATCACCGCTATAATCTTGTTTCCTTGATTACTCTTTGAAAGTGTTAACATTGTACTCTTGGTTCCGTGGTCCATAAGCGGTCAAAAGCGGTGCTCAAAGTCTATACATTAAGTTCAGATGAAAGTCAAATGTCACAGCTTATCTATCAAACCAAAACACATTAGCAATATTTGTCTTCTTTTTTCTTTATTATATGAGGATACTTTCAGACGATGGATCATTCATTATATTCTAAGAACAGTAAAATGTCAATCATTGTTTTAACACAGACAGAAACTGATCAATTTAAGCTATGTTGCCTTTGTGTCCTAGCTATAAAGGTTTAATTCAACTTAATATTCTACTATAGATAATTGAATAAAGTTCCGTGTTCATAATCAAAACCGGAAAACTGTCATTTTGAAAAATAATTACGTGAGTTTACTATCTAGATTCGATCTTTTTTTTTACCAAAATATTTTTTATTGTTATGTTTTAAAAAGTAAATATATCAAGTGGACACATATTGTTGGTATATACTTTAGAATTCTGTGTTTAAACCTTTTGTCAAAATTACACAATGTCCGTTTTAGCTTGATGTCGATTTTTTACGATAAATGATATCTACCTATATGGGGCACTTGATTCATAATTCAGGATGCAAAATTCAATGATAGCAAAATATGTTAGGAGGTATATTTTTTTACAATTTAACATTGTGCACAATTACTCTGATATTGCTGCACCAAAAGAAATGAAACGATTGTGAAACGATCATCAGTGGAAGGTGTGCTCACATGAAATAGTTTTGATTTATTTCGGCATGATTTTTTGTGACAGTCCTCAAACGTGAAGAATCGCGTTTCAATTGTAATAGATATATATAATTTCATCAATGACGTATTATGATTGGATAGAACTCGTTGTCCATTATCTCGAAGGTTACCCTATGACAGTGACGTTATTTACGGTTTGTGATGACGCAACCAAGAATATTATATATAATTTTACATTAGTTCATTCTACAAATAGGAAAATGGGAAACGTAACAAAGGCTTTATAGTATAATCTAAATACAAAATGTACCTCAGGGATCAACAAAAGAATTTAACCAAGTCTAAATACACATTTAAGGTCCCGACAACAAAAGTAATAAATTACGCACAAAAGGAACGATGATAGTCTTCAAAATCAAACTGAAAAGTAATATACCGACACAAAGACACAATAGTGACCAATATGTCCTGACTTCGACAAGTGCGTGATATCTACGGTAGGGTTAAAAGTTTTTTTAAAGCCTTAAACATCACCGTTTCATTGTTTTTGATAGTGATAAATCTCGACAAACGAAATTAACTATTATACTGATGTTTATTGATAATCTTATAATTGCACTTTTAATCTTTAAGTTTTGACATCTTTGACACCAGTTTGCGACTACAAACTGGTAGTGAGTGACGTCGTTTTCATTCAAAACTCTAAGGAAGATGTTATAATTACTCCATATGTTTTGACGGATATTTTCGAATATGTTGTCATGTTCGAGAGATAGAAAAAATGTACAAACTACAGATAAAAGAAATTGTACACGTCTGGTATGGTGTATAGCACAAGAAACATCACAAATTCATACTTGTCACAGCTCGGAATGACTTCTGAACTCTCAAAATCTGCTTTTGACCTCAAAGAAAATTTGTTTTAAATTTTGACCTCATTTTTTTCAAATGAAGGTGAGCTACGTATGAAAACAAATGAGAAATTTGTTTATTACCGTAATGGCGTTTATTAGTTCCGATTGATTAATTGATTGTTCGGGTTTGACGTCCGAGCAGCAATCTTTCAGCTATATTCAGACAATGAACATGAAATGGATGATACAATGAACATGAATGATGATGTAGAGAAAAAAGGGATGGGACACAAGGACAATAGGGTCGACAAATTTAGATTGCCACTAGAAAAAGGGAGGGATGGGTAAGATCGGGCAATTCAGCCTCCTGTGGCGGAGCGCAAAGGTTCCTACTCCTATCGAATACCGCAGCTGGGTTCTTTCACGTGCAAGGAACGTGGCATCTTTCCCAAAACGGTGCACCACTATGGTTTGCGGTCAGGTTTTCCGTATTACAGCCTGACAACCCCAGCATGTAAAACGCCAGGGGTACCCCATTCCACCACCTGGGGCACACATTCCAGTTGCTCTGTGGGCAGGGCGCCTAGCCCCCGGCTAGATTTCTGAGCACTATTTAGTCGCCTTTTACGACAAGCTTAGCGCTGCTGCAAGCCTATTCTTTTAACACCCGGACCTGCACGGAGCTTATAAGTTCCAATCTGATGAATTGCACTTACTATTCAAATAAGTTAATGCCAGAGCTTGCCGAAACTACGCAGAATTTTTGAATCGCGCTAGAATTCTAACAAATAGGCTTCTAGAACAGGGTTATGTTGCTACAAGATTGAAGCCATCACTATAGCAGTTTTATGGTCGTCATCATGAACTCGTGGATCGCTACGGTGTATCCATCAGCGCCATGAAACCTGATTTGTTCAACGTGGCATGGTTTTTCTTTCCTCTTTCGTCTACCACGGACTTGACTTTTTATGTGCAACTCGGCGGTTGTTTCTAGAAAAGCAGAGGACGCTTACCCTACCGGTACACCTGGTCCATGCTCCCAGTTTTTAGTGGAGTCCGAGTTGCTCATATGCTTTTTTTACTGTGTATGTATGATTTTAGTTACTCTATGTTCTTTGGTGTGTATGTCTGTTTTCCACGTCTGGTCTTCGGATTACATTCTTTTGATTACTGCAATAACATTGTTTCCCTTGATTACTCTTACGGTGCATGCGTTTCCATAAAATATCTTCATCTTGCCCTTTTTGTGCATCATCCAATATTTTCTGCATTGGACTTGTATAAATGAATCAATAAATAAAACAAACTTTGTACAATACAATATTATCATATTTTATCGATCACTGTTTTGTCTCATCTGATGTGCTCTAGTGATTCATAGAGGTTATTCTTTCTCGCGTTTTAAAATGTAGGTCAAGATATTGTCAATTTGTTTAAAGCAAACAGTACACAAAGAGTTCTTGACTCAACGTTTAACTAATGAGAAGTGACACGATATCTTCAAATAGAATTGAGAAAATTAAAGAAATGCGATATAAGTGATGTTAATGTAAATATTACTGTCTTCTTTAAATGGGGTTATATAGCTTATTGTCTAAAGTTTCTCAATAACGCATACTTTATATAATTGAAGGACTTTAAGTGAGAAATATAATACAGAGGAACCTGCCTAAATCGAACCCCACTTTGATTGATTTTTTATGTTTTGTTTAGAAATGTGTTCCGACTATTCAGGTTAAAGAGTAATCAAAGGGAACCAAGATTCTAACGGAAATCAAAAGAGCACAATTCAGGGACAAAGACCAGATATACAAAACAGACACATACAACAATGAACATAAAATAGCCAAAATAATACGCATAAAGAAACAAAAAATAAATGCACAATTTGGACTCCATTTAAACGGATATGATGGGACTTTAAAACGTGTCCGCTGTAGAAAAGAGTTCGGATTATTAAGAGTTCCGTATAGGTGGGTTGCATTGTATGTTCATTAACATGCTCTTTTTCCCCACTTCTACAGGCCTTTAAATCCTTAGTAATTTGAGATCATTTGATCATATTTCATATCCCTTGACCTGTCGAATTAGAAGCATCAGTGGCCAGCTAAAGAGAAGTTGATTGGTCATCAGCAAGAGTAAAGAAATAGGGTTTGTAAGTTCTGGTCTAGTTTCATTTTCCTTACCAGGATTTCCGATATAGAACGCATTTCAATCCAACGACCCATCTGCATCTGCATTGACAATAATCTCATACCATATAATATAGAAGGTACTATTTTTTTTAAATGTCAGTTTTTGATTTGGGAAACGATGCTCGACAACAGATTCAAGCGACCAAAAGATTTTATAATACTCTGATTATTGTGATTGTTTTACAGAAGCATTGTGGACATTATTGATTATAGATACATCCCAATAATTTCTGAATTAACATTGTACAATATTTAATTTTTGCACGAAATCGTTCAACAGAATACATAGCCACTGTTTGATGAAATTTTATTTCCAAATTATATTAGGCAATTCCCAATACACTTTTCTGCGATTTCAAATATTTTCGCAACACATTGGTTTAATCTCAGTTCGATTTTGTTTAATATCATTTTAAGTCTTTCTTTATCAACGAATGTTCTGTTTGACTTTTTTGTTTCGTTTGTCATTAACAATCTCTCTAAAATCTTTTATATGACATAATATAACTAATCTACTACAGAACATTTACATTTGGATCTGTTAAATCGTTTGACATCTCTTTAGTCGGGAAAAGTACACGACATTAGCGTTATCTTTAAGTCGATTCCTTTCTTCGATTCGGGTAAAGTGACTTTTTCATCAAAATGCATTTCTCAGTTACCCTAACAAAAGTCGACCGCTGATAGAATTCGTGCATGATCGTTAAGACGGGTTTACCGTCTTGTTGGTATAAGGATAAAGCAGGGTAATCTCTTGTTTGTTTTTGTTAACGAGCAAACATGAATTTCTACCTGACTTTCTTGAAGAAATGTATTTTTGGCATTCGCTGACGATTTGTTTTTTCTCGTACTTTATATTTTAGACAGGCTCAATATGAAAAATTATTTATCAGTTTAAATTTGCCAAGTATGCGTCTCAACTGAATTTCACTCTTTGTTAATTAATCAGAGTGATGAACAATCTATACCGCATTGTAATGTGCCGCAGCTAAACAAACTGTTAATTGATGCATACGTTGCAGCCTGATATATTTAAACTTTTTTGTGCTGGCATCTTGATACATCATGCTGGATTTGAAACAATGAAGAAAGTGTTTATCTGAGCATAGACTTTGACTAAATTAGAAAATGAAAGAATTACACAGCAGGTGCACTAGCTAAGCAGCAACAGTTGTTTACTCTTAATTATATTTTCCTGATGGATTTTAATATATTATGATATAGTTTATATTTCATGCGGTGGAATGCATTATTGTGTACTTAATAACGTTGAAGTGACAATAAAAATCTGCGATTGTTTCATGCAATTTTGAAAAAAATCATTCATAACTATATAACGTCATACACATTGTACCATGAAATTATGACGTCAATGGTGAGCTTCTTCGGTGACATAACAGCGTCTACCACAGGTCAGCAAATACGAAGAAAGAGTCTCAGGCGAGGCTCAGAGATTGGAGAGCGGCTAGAACATACCATACATTTAACTTCAAACTCCTCAGCAGCGTCGGCTTTCGACACTGGCGTCGAAGGAGTAGGCGCACATTTGTAAGTATTCGGGGAACATATATCACATAATACCAGTAGCGTGTGATATATTTTTTTAAATAATATATTGCTGCTGAAATATAGTAATATATTTTTTTTAAATAATATATTGCATCTGAAATATAGTACCCGGTCAATCAATTGATTCTTATTTTAAAACACATAATTCGATTAGTATGAGTTGTTCAAATGCCACTTAAAGAAATTGAATGAAATACAACCGTTCACTTTCTATGTCATTGATGATTGTACATGGTGTTCTATGATTGCATTAGTAAATTAGTATGTGTTTCAATAGTTCACCTAGCTTTCCTTTACTTTTTGTAAGAGCAACATGTACTGGCCATTCAAAGTTCTAGTTTTTGTTATATTTTTGGTTGTCTCTTCCCATAGCTCTAGAACTTTCTAAACAATTTGTCACGTAATCTTTTTGCCATGGTACTTTAACTCCAGACATGTTCCGATGAGAAGTTTCAATATAGACGGTACAACCCGCATGCTATGTGTTAACAAAACATTACCTAGATTATAAAAAGGAAAATAACGAATAAAATTACTTGTATATATATGTGTACTTTCAAGTTTCTAAGAATGTAATTCTTTTAAATCCGTTGATGGTTTATTTATCGAGGATTTTCAGGTTGTTAATATTTTATTTTATTCTATTTTTTTTTTTCACAAATAGACAAAAATGTAAATGTTTTATCTTTATCGTCATAATAGCGACAAGTCATTCCGTTAATGTACAAGTATCATTTTTTTTTTAAAGTTTTATTTTAAGGAACTTGCGATACTTCATTCAGGTGGTCTGAAATTCATAATTTGTTCATCAATACTATCTATTTTCATTTGTATTGTTCTAATAGATACATGTTTTCTAGCTTTATTGAGTCTTTAAGTTAAACAATTTAATTTTGTATTATTTTTTTTTCTTCTTCGTTTGCTAGTTACAAGTTATACGATGAATTAAAATTTACCAAAAAAAAACATTTAAAAATTAGTCTTTTCGTAATGGGATGAATTCTATCATTTGCACATACAATGTAATTCAAAACTATTGCAACAAAAGTACTAATTGTATTAATGGAAACATGTTACGACGGTGTAAAACAAATAGGAATAATGTCTTTTTTTCATTAGCTTTCAACAATTATGGTTTTATCGCCATATAACAATTAAGGCAACAAAACCCTGATAAAAGGTGTCAAACCTCATTATGTTAAACTGATATTCTAAGAAAAAATGGACAGATGTATAGCGTGAATTTAGAAAAGCAGTATTGGTCCAGTCCACATAAAATTCAGGCACCGCCAATGGTAAAGTGATTCATGGTATAGAAAACCCCACAAAACAAACGATGCTTGTTCAGTCTATATATGCTATACTTTCACAAAACTATAATTATTATTGTATTCAGATCTACACTATCGAGAAAATTACACATTTATCTCCCACTAAAATCGACCAAATCAAACAAATCAAGAATGATAACTCTTGCAAAGTGCCAATTTTCTGTATAATCTATATTATTTTTATCTCAAAAGCGTAACAACCAAATGAAAAATGAAGACTTGTTATGTGATCAGTGAAGTCACGTGTCTGATTTATATAAAGACTGCTATTAAATCAACTATTTGGTTTCATTTAAAATTGTCATTTCATAATTGAATTGTAGGAAAATATCTGTAGATTCTCCATTTTTTTCAAGAAGTTTCATTGAAGGATAACGAACATTTTGTCCAAGCAATAGTACCTTTTTTATAGTTTATACAAGCATATACAGGTGCATCGGTAGGGTAAGCCTCCTCTACTTTTCTAGAAACGCCCACCGAGTTGCTCATAAAAAGTTAAGTCCGGGGTAGACAAACGAGGAAAGGAAAACAATATAGAATTGAAGCTGTGCACCACTGAAAAACTGCAAATGGTAGATTGAATGTACAAAAAATGTTCTTTATCGAGCAAGAGTATGTTTATCATTTATCTACATAATGGGACATGACATAAGAATGAAACTATCAGATTTTTGTCCACGATTTTAACTTTATTTCCTAATAGGCTACCAATGTATTAGCCTGTGACTTTTTTTACATTTTGGATAGGATTTTTTCATTGATTATTACATGTTACTTGAAGGGACTGTTTTAGCAACTTGAGTGAATGGGAAGTAATAACAAAATTACAGAACTGGTATAATCTAAGCAATATAGTCAAAAGGGATTCCGTACAACAAATGGCAATATTAGGGTAAAAAAATACTAACTGCGCAAACTTGAATTCCGAACGTCAAACGCTGTTCAGGGCTTCACAGACACCGAAAGAAAAACATAATGTGTACAAAAAGAATCACAACACTCTAATCAAACATAACCAACCTTCCTATCCAGCTTTGATAAGACGAATTTTCACTACGGTGTCTTATCTATGATAGCTACTGCAGTAAATCTGCACTCTAGGGATCGAAGTGATTGATTTATCATATTAGCTTGGCGGTTTGATGAACTATACATTTCATCATTGTTCTAACCCATCAGTAATGACACTCGATGAAAATCGTGAAAGGGGGTTAAGAAAGGGTTTTTTTCTGTTCAAAACACAGTTATGATCTTAAGGTTTTTAATGCAACATCTGCAACAGATTTGGCTATGATGAAGCGAACAAGGATTACATATTTTTTTATTAATGCTCATTATGTTCCATAGATAGTCACAGGTTCAGAGGGTTCTGCGAGTCGTAACCCACAAGATCTTTTGGTGAAAGACTTTCTGTTTTGCCTATAATATTTTGGCAAAACACGAGCAAATAATAGATTGGCACCCTTTTTTCAAAACTTCTGATAACCCCCCTATTTATGAACTTGTCTGTCAATTAGCAAGTATTTTGTATTTTGCTTGCGTTTATTAAAACACATCAAATAAATTTCTTTAAAAACTTCAAATCTGATTCGTAAATGTAAGTATACCTTCAGATAAACGTACAATATGACATGACAATATCTGGGAATTTTTGGAATTCTACTGGTGACCGTGTTGATTGTAATCACACGTGCAGTTGACAGATTCGAGTTGTTCTGACTGCGAGATAAATTGACTACCAATTTTACCTCAATTAACCTCCGTAGTAAACTCGTGAAGTACGTCACAGATACTTAGCGCCTGATTAGCTGATAGGTGATACCACGTGGATTTTAGGGGTGTATTGACGTGATAACCATTTAAGTATGCAGTTTGTTTTGTTCCTTCATAATATTGATTCATGAATGAATTGTTGGTCCATTATTTGTTCACTTCATTTGAAAAATACTTAAAACAAAACAAACAAACAAAACCAAGAAATCAAAATCTCAGTACTCCGTTCATGTGGTCAAACACAGGTCGAAGAAGCGATTCATTTCCGATTTTGTAGAACAGGTAAAACGTAATACAGTGTATATCTAAGTAAGTTTTACAGATAATAATCTCTGAATAAATATTTGTTGATGTCTATTAAGTCATAAAAGCATATATTTCAAAATCGTCTTTCAACAAAAACATTGTGTACTTTTCTGACATTATTTACAGTGCTTGATGTCTTTATATTTGTGGCACAAAGTCAGATATTTTGTGCATTTCAAGTAACAGTTAAGCTAAATGCATGTAGTACAGTTAGATGAACCAGACATGGAAAACAGACATACACGACAAAAACATAAAATAACCAAACTAATACGTTCAAGGCAACAAAAGTAAATGAGCAAGTCAGACTCTACTAGAAATCTGGGAGCATGGACGAGGTGCACCAGTAAGGTATGCGTCCTCTGCTTTCCTAGAAACCAGGTCGAGCTGCTCATAAAAAGTCCAGTTCGGTGTAGACGAAAAGGAAAGGAAAAACTGTTACACGATGAACAAATCGGTTCTCATGAGACACCGTAATGATCCACTTGTTCATGATGTACAAAAAGTCTGCATATTTACGGCAAGCTCTGGCATAACGTTTGAGTTGTGATATGAAATCTGAATACACAGGTGCTGGAGGGATATTGCAAAGATGACAGGAAAGTTAACAAAACGGAATGAAAAGTCAAGAGTTTGTCGAATAGTGTGATCGATAGTTTTCCTTCACCATCAATCTCTACGTGTAGGTCAAGATAACTTCAAAGTGTCTGTGGTGTCCTTTATCTCAAGTTCTTTGGGGTAGATGTAATATATAAAATCCCCGAAACTGGGATTGTATAACGATAATAGGTCATTTATATGGCAAAAACTGAGATCTTAAGATCTTACTAAACGATTTTCCTTCCTTTGGACTAGATCAGCTATATGGTCAGCATCTTAAGAGTGACGGAATAGGTCATCGAGTAGCGTTGCACAATTTGTTCCCATTTGAATGCCGAACGTTTGTTGAAAAACGCATCCACCACACTGGACAAATATGTTGCCAATAAAAACTTTTGAAAACGTATTCTTACGAACATTGCCACTTAAGTTGACATTTTGCATACGTCGTTATAACTTCTTCGAATTGGAATTCTTTGTAAGAAAAGAACACTTTTTTTTATTTTCCTCATATCTTCAAATTTTGCCTTCGCAAAAATTCATACTTTACCTTCTTTCGTATCAATAACATTGTGATCATTTGAGTGCCTTGTAAATACACGGAGCTGTAATACAGACAATAAATCTCTGTGGTTTCAGTTCTGAACAAAATAACAAAGTCCTGCATTGTATGATTAGATAATTTATCTTCATTAGTTTGAAGATGTTCATGAAATCGAAATACATTTATCATTTTGAAATAGACAGAGGTTTGGCAGTCATGTAGTTCAGATAAAGTACAATACATTTTTATTATCGATATCTCTGTTTTGAAATGAATCAATTGTTTTCTTCCTTTCTCCAGAATTCTAAATCAGCATATGTTGAATTTGTCGACCAAAATATAAGATGTACAATCCAATGCTTAAATTGTTGCATTGTTTTAATGTGATAATGATCTTGTAAAATAAGACGTACAAATGTAAATATGGTGATGATGATGTTGGTGGTGGTTTTTATGGTGATGAGTTTACCTTTGAATTCATATGAATGATTGTTCATTACTTTCCAGTAAGCGTTTTTAAGTGTCTTGTCGTCTTATTGACATTGTGCCATTGTTGATCTTGCCCTGTCTTTACTAAAACTGCTGCTTATCTGCATTGACATTTCTCATTTCTCCGTGGTTTAGAAATAATCCCCTGGTTGGTTTGCATAAAATACAACTTTGAATTATACATAAATGATAATGTAAAAACCATTATTGTCATATTCTGAATATATCAGTTATTCTTTACGTACGATTTTAGCTTTAAACTGACGTTTAGGCCGATTTAATAACGTATGAGGATTGCCCATATCAATACCTACAGTAACTCTAATAAATGATATTACTTAGTATTCGGTGATCTGACAAAGTTTTGTTCCTATGTGATATTTCTTTTCAGAATATTGGTTAACTGTTCGATGAAACGTTAATTCAAATGCAGAAATAGAGTTTTTTTTTTTAGATATTGATTAAAATATTAATCTACTTTTCTGAGAAATGTATATTTATTTCCTCGCTGTAGAATCACGAATCGAATTTAGGTCATTAATTAGCAGAGGACCCATTATGGAATATTTTAAACAAATATTTTGACAATGATTTACAATGCAATTTTATGAAAATTTTAAACCTTAATGCATTTGTATTTTTTATTTCTAAGAAATACTATCAGCTAAGTGTATAGGTTGGAACTAACTCAATTAGGTATACAAGATTACATTACAGATATTGACTTTTAACAAAGAATAAAGAAAAACATGGTTGACATTGGACGTATATAGTCTAAATATAAAAATCTATTCGATACGATGACATTATTGGTTTTTACCTTAAGAGCTCCTTAAATCCCTTAAGTGTTGTGGATTTTACATTGTTTGGTAAACTTTATTGTAAATATTGAGATAAGAAAAAAATACAGTAGTAATATATTTTTGCAAGAACCAAATTATGAATGTATGAACTAATATAAGGCGGAGTGCAATATATTGATGTATATTTTTTTTATATCAGTAGACAAAATGTATTTTACAGTAAAATCTGTCAATGAGTATCATGCAATCTACAGTTTTCATGACATGGGTTTTTGTCGCAGTACTTTTAATTTTCCAAACTTCTGTCCTGCTTATAAAAAAATGATTTACGGCCAAAAATTAGTATAAAAGTTGGTAAGCATACAATGCAGCAAAACAACTCTGTTTTACGAGAGAAATTTTGCATGATCTTTATTTGCCCCAGTATTCAGTTCTAAATTCTAATATAAAACATCATTTAGTGTCGTTCTCCCATCATTTCTAATTACTAACAATATCATTTTATGCGGAATTATCCCTTGACGGACTGCTATAAATATTATTCCAATCAGCTATGGATCACTTGGAGCATTAACACTTGGCCTTATCATTTAGTTTAGCCTTTATCTGTCGCGATCACTTAGCTTTGCCTTTATCTGCCGTGATGTTTTGCCGCTTGCAGCTTATGCTCATCCGAGGAAAACTGATTGAAATTTGTATTGATGTTGCACAAGAAATGCCTCGTATAATGTTTTATATTGGAATTTGTTCAGTTTAGAAAAGCTAAATGAAGGGTTGTTCTTGATTGATCAAATGATGCAGTTCTATGTGACATTGTCAGACGGATCACAAGCCAATAATAATACTGCTACTTGCGCAGTGCTATATATGAATAACAATGAGATAAGAAAAAATACAGTAGCAATATATTTTTGCAAGAACCAAATAATGAATGTATGAACTAATATGAGGCGAAGTTCAATATATTGATATATATTTTTATATCAGTAGACAAAATGTATTTTACAGTTTTACATCAACTAATATTAATCTATTCATTATCTAAGAAAACTTTAGGACATAAGCTATAATCATTTATTGTTGATTAAGATGCGAAACTAAAAATGATCCTTGCTTTGTGTTTCCCTTGGTATTACAAGTTAACTTCCTGTCAGACTGAAATCAGGCTCTTCTTGCTTCTAAGGTCAAAATTTAAATTCGCATTGATTATCATTATGAGGACTTCGTCCTCCATTACAATACCGTTGATAACATAACAAATTAATTCATAACAAAGGTTTTTGAGAAGACTTAGAAATTGTTAATGACGAATCTCCATGCATTTGAATGGGCCCAAAATCACGGAGTCACGTGACGAGACTTACATTGTGAAAAAGTGTACAATGAAACCTGTAAGAGAAGACCCTAAATAATCCTAAAGCCTGTCTATACCATACACTTTAAAAGGACCCTTATATCAATATAAATGTAGTTTGATAATAATATGGAAATGAAGATATACTTCTTGATATTACAAAGTTATGCACTGGAATGCCATACTAATGGACTAAAGAAAGACAAACGTGTATCTAAGCTGACTTTTTCTTTTGTTGTAATTTAAAATAAAATACAAAGGTACCAACCATTTGAATAATGCCAATTTCGGTAAACCGTACATGTATTTTAAAAGAGTAACCCGTCTGTAATCAACATTAGAACCAAATGCATTGGAATATGTAAATTAAATATACAATTATTACACAAAACAAACAACTATGAAACTAAATCCAGCACCGTAAACTTCCAGAAAGTAGAATACTGGGAAATTATCTTCAATACTAAAGGGGTTTTGAATTTTGTGATACTGCAACTGTAGGTAATTATTATATGATATTGTTCGGATCAGTCAAGTCTTACTACTGTCATGAGCTTTTAAATACCTTCGGGAACCTTTAGTCAATGAGCAGTGGCATTTACTCAGTTATAAATACGAAAATATCAATTATAGAAATATTGCAAAAATGGAATTTTGTTGTATGACAGATGAAGACAAGTTTATCAACGGCCGACGATAGAGTTTTAAAGTTGACCGACTACAGTAGATAAAGGCAGTTTGTTTACATGTATTAGATTTTTCTTTTTAATTATTCAATCAACTGAACAAAAACTTTTTTAGAACAACAAATTGTATATTTCGGTCTCTATCAGTAATTAAATGAGAGATAGAAACTTCTGTCTGTCAAGTGTCAGTATAATTGAATAAGAAGCCTTCATGACGATCAGGCTTTGTTTACGCGACGCCAATCTTTAAGCAACAAATGAGTTTATCCTTAATTCAACAAAAATAGCGACAAATTTAATACTTGTCAATGTATAATCCGCTTGTTAACGCTTTATATAGATTAAAATGATACGTTTTAAAAGACCAAAGGAGAATGGTTTTGTCATGTTGTTTTTAATGTCAAGCAAGCATGATTTAACGTAAATATTTCGTTAATAACAATCGAATGCTCTGCCAGGAAAGTTGTAACTGGAGACAACATTGCCGTAGGTGCTTTGCGAGGAGAGTTGTAAATGGAGACAACATTGCCGTAGGTGCTTTGCCAGGAGAGTTTGTGACTTAAGACAACATTGCCGTAGGTGTTTTGCCAGGGGAGTTGTAACTGGAGACAACATTGCCGTAGGTGCTTTGCCAGGAGAGTTGTAATTGAAGACAACATTGCCGTAGGTGCTTTGCTAGTTACTCTTTTGTTTCTTTAAACTTTGGTGGAATGTGTTCCGTTGAACGTGTTTGGGTGCGTTTAAAGTATTATGCTTTTGAATATTTAATTTAGATTTTTGTGGGGTTGCAGGTTTACATCTTTTTATTTGTTTGGGTATTTGGCTGGTTGTTTCCATATGTATCGTAAATTCTTTAAATGAATTTCCGTCATGTTGTGAAAGCTAGTACATTACTTGCAACAAAAGGCATTATTTTTCACCATACCAACTACTATTCCCTTTAAAAGAATAATCAATTGCGATCTTTATCCTTAACACTTAAGTTTCCTTAGTAACACAATGTAAGAACGGAATTAATTAACTATAAGTCTACAATAAAAATATCCATGTAATCTACGATGACCGTACGAACATATTGTGACACAAACATCCGTCAATTAAAAGGGAGACAATAGATCCAATACATCTCCTTGAAAAGCTACAGAACTGATTTAAAGCAACATATGATGGTAAAAAAAGCAAAAATCAATTTTCGCATTATATATTTATATTACGGTATTTTGTTGGGTTGCGTTGAAATTCATTTGAAATGCCAAAAACAGCATAACGGTGTTTCCTTAGGCAATATTTGAAAATTCTCAACAAGAATCGTACTTGGAGCAACTAACGGATTCATAAGTTGGCTTAGAGTGCTCTCCAGTGGAACCCAATCGTTAAGAAAAAAAACAGTTTAAATCTTACAAATGTTTTACGGAGAAATAGAAAACAAAACCAATAACCTCAAGGACCAAATGTTGACCTTATTGAGCTGTTTTGACGTACGTGTTGTACCATATACCTATATATGACGCATTCAAATAATATGCAATTTGAAACTTTGATGTTCACGTATAAAATTTCATATTTCTATGAACCAAAACATTGTAAATCGTGTATATGCTATTACCTATGGCAAAATTAATCAAATATGTCGACTGTCTCTAAAAGAAAGGCAAATACTGAATACATTCTATATAATGAATATACTAAATCCCAAAATGACATCAAGCGCTCATAAATTTTGAACAATTAAAGAAGTTATTATGAAAACAATATATAGATTTAAAATTAATTCTGCGTTTTGATTGCAACAGTAGCTTTCATGCATGTAGGTTTAGAATTTATATTGAAGGAATTAGATTGTATAGAAAAATCCCGGTTCATTTGGATTCTATGATTAATGTACGTAACTCCACGCGTCATTTCCTGCTGCGTTTTATGACATTCTTCAAGCTTCTGTTTCATTACAAAGCCGTTGCATGAGGAAAGATATTTGAAAATTGTTAAAATATCAATATACAACGGTTGCTATGTGGCTAAATTAAATCTAGCCATCTAATAGTCTGTCATTCTAGGCGATTCTGAAATTGACGTTTCTTTCCAAAGGGAGACGTTTGAAATTCGTATTCGTTTGTGAAACGCGGTTGTTTAGTACTTGGAAAAACGTAATACTGTATAAGAAAAAAACAAATATTTCAGGCGTTGTAGTGATGCATAGACAACACCACTCTGCGTTTCCTTAATAACAAAACCCAATTGTGAACATGTTGTACATTTTCTACAACACAACAGACTTTTGTTTGGTTATGAGTTATCCAGTACATCAGGTTTTAATTCTGAAGTATGGATATTCTTTTCTGGCTTAAGACGCTTGATTGTCTTCAATCAGAATTCTAAATTCTAATTATAGAACTTGAATCCAGGAGGTTAATTTCAGGAAAAAATCAACTTAAATCGTTATTCGTTATGAAGAAGCTCTGTGTGGCATAGAACAGTCTGGCTTTCATCTGTATTGGTTATGCCAGTTCAAAATACTTTTATCATATGTGTATTTATCGAGATTGAAAAAACAGGTGCGCGTTCAATTGGGGTAAATATGCTGTGGACGCACGGTCACTTTTGGTGAGTATTACTTTCATCATTGATAATCAACATTTCTCAAATGATGATGCTGTTTCCATGGAGTTCTGGTATATTTTTGGCATCTTTCACAAGCGTTTTT
Source organism: Perna viridis (assembly GCA_037379345.1). Classification (NCBI taxonomy): domain Eukaryota; kingdom Metazoa; phylum Mollusca; class Bivalvia; order Mytilida; family Mytilidae; genus Perna; species Perna viridis. The sequence goes on from CM074523.1 coordinate 9,015,344, forward strand.
GTTTATGTTATGAGGGATAATCATAAGGCATTTCAAAAATGTTGAGTCATGTTGAAATATCAACACAAGTGAACAAAGAAATTGCATGAGATCAGAATTAGAGGCAAAATCAGACATATGGTGTATTATAACGTTATCATTGGTGTAAATATTTGAATTATGTATTTACCCATTTTTGTCGTTGAAAGGGGATAATTTGCATTGAGAAATAATACACCACTACCCATTTTATGTTGCAACAAAATGTGTGTTACAAAGTTTGAAATGTTCATATATGATGAAGTTAGTAACACGTGATGTATGTCTGATATTTCGAATCCTTGTTAAAATCTTATAGACATTTGTTTTTTTTTTTTTTCAATACTCGTAAATCTACGCAATGCGTTGTGTGAAATTCCAAGGTAAAACATCCCTAAAAATCAGGAAAATAATGTATGACACTGTCATACCGCAGTGATAAATCCGAAAATTCTCCAAAAGGGACCGCCAACTGGCCCAAGGGGACCGCTCCAGTAATTTTCGTTTTTCTTTTTTTTTTTTTTTTTTTTTTTTTTCTTTCGAGCTTCAGCCCCCCATATTTTCACTCCGTCTAGGTATTTGTCTACTTTTCCAGTGTCATACATATTTTCAATTGAAAAGGGAAACCTGTAAAAAGTATGTTTCCATGCTATCATTTGCTTATTGTATGCCCAATTCGTGCACTTAGTTAACATTTTTGTTTCAAAAAAGTAGGGGGTCCACTACAGGGGTCCAGGTCATGGAACCATCCCAAAATCCCCTTGCTCCTCCACTAGGTTTTACAATCGAACTGTATATAAACGCTCATGTGCATCGGGCGCATAAGTCATATGACCGCTGAATACCTTTTTACTGAAGATAAAATTAAAGGTTATGGATAAGATAAAACTGACAGTTGGATATCTCAGATTTTTATAGTAATCATTAATATGGCCAACTATTTATAACTGTTTAGACATTTTACCTATACTTAACACTAATCACCTCGTTGAGATCTTTGATCAGAAAGATTTATTTTAGGGATGAGATCAACTGTTTCCTCAATCTAGAGGTCAATTACTGAGAATAATTGTACTTTCTTATGAAGCCAGTAAATAGATATTTTTGACAGTCTGTAAAGATGAGTTACTACAAGTTTTGTAGATTCACGAACATCAGTTTCATGCCTTTTATTTTGTAAACGTTTCAATTTACTTTCTGATTCCTGGAATATATTTTAAATATACAATATCTTGAGTTTATAAAGCATTAGTAAGACGGCATAAAATTTTTCATACATACACATTATCACGTACAGATATGAGTTTTTTATTATTTCATTTTATTATTGTTACTATTATTTTGTTAGCAATCTTCAACCTCAAAATATACAACGCATCTTGGAACAAAACATATTACCAGAAGTTACCATGCCACAAAATTCTTTTTTTAAGAGTTTTGTGCGTGCGCTCTATATTGCTTTGATGAAATGTTTAATATATTAAGATCTTTTTTCAACAGATTGGCTATATTTTCCAATTTTCATTCTTTTTCCGTACAAATATTTTTTTATACAATACATACATGCCGCTTTGCCGTGCATTAAAACTTGGTTTTCTAGAAAGAGTAATCAAGGGAACCATGATTCAATCAAAAGCATATGATCCAAGGATATAATGACTAGACAGGAAAAACAGACACACACAACAAAGAACATAAAATTACCAAAATAGCATGTCCAAAAATCTCAAGTAAATGCGAACTAGGATTCCACTAAAACTGGGGGTATGGGCCAGGTACATCGGTAGGGTAAACGTCATCTGCTTTTCTTGGAATACCCACCGATTTTCTCATAAAGTAGACGCAAGATGAAACTTTTTAAGGAAATCTATGACATGGTGAAAAAGACGCATATTTAACTAGTAAACTGTGCTAATTTCAAGTTAATTATAAGTACTTCTAATTTATGGGACTGTTTTTGAGCCTGCACCCTTTATTTGTTTTCATTGGTTTAATATTAATTTTTTTTTAAGAAAATTCAGAAATTATCTTTGCTATGAACAGACTGGATACTAGGGGGGCATCGAACGAATCTAATTTGTACGGCGAATACTAGTAGCACATCATGTCACATAAAATTATGGTGTGCACTACCTACATGTAATCAGTGGATTTGTATTGTGTTTCCTTATAAAGCAATGACAGCTTAAAACAGTACTTAAAACATCCGTTTATTGCTGTAAATTGTATATAATGTTTAAAATTTCGTATTACATTACCATGGTAACTCAGACTGAAATCGCTAAAAACGTCTCGGTATCAATAACAAACAATAAATATACGGAAGCCCAGGAGGGAAATTTTTAAGATTAGTATTTAAAAGACTGAAAAACCTCAATATCCAATTTTGGTCGAATAACGGTCGCGGGCAGTGATTTATTAAAATTGAATGAAGGCAAACAAACTGACGTGTGATCGACAAAAGGAAACACTCATTTTCTCGCTTTTTTTTAATTTACCAATAACACGGATACCAAAGGGTTGTAAAACATCCAAGATATTTCACGCTAGAACAATATAAGAGGAAAAAATAGATGGGCCAGTGTGTGTGTGTGTGTGTGTGATATAGGCTTTAGGAATTTTGGCGGGAATAGGATTTCTCTAGATTGTCCATGTCTAGAAATCCAGAGAAATACCCATTTTGCGGCCAAAAGTTCAAATGCTTTTATCTCAAAAGCGAGCAAGCTGACCCATCATTTTGTTTCCATTCATATTGTTCTAGTATGAAAAATCTTAAAAGATTTTACCACCTTTTGAAATCCTTGTTATTTTCAAGAGTATTGAACAATCTATCGATAGCATGTAAGTGCGGATTCGACGTTTTTTTTGTTTTTTTACATGTATATAAGTGAACGTTGGATGTAAAATTCCGTGATATTTTTATTAAGGTCTACATGTACATGTATTAATTTAGCAATTTGTATGTACAGTTAACTAGCGCATAAGAAATGAATTTTCGGACTAAACCTTTTCCATGATGCGCGGCAAAATTATGAAACATGCTTTTTGCTATTTAGCAAAAATATATTTGATTGGCACTTGCTTACAATGTAGTTCATTACACAGTGGAGTCGAGATTTATGTAATCGGAGAGCATATTTAGTTTTCAGCTTGTCCGTATATCATTTCATTTTTATGGTTTCTGAGATTTATGTGTCTGGGAAAAGACAACGATATCTTAAATAGCGTGAAAAAAAAGGAAAATCAATTCTCAAAGATAATACAATACAGCTTGTCTGCAATGAAAACATATCTAATTATATAATACTTTATTGGAGGGTAGGGTTATTTCAAATGAAGAGTGATGCAAGACAAGACAAATGTTGAAAAATATTGTAAAGAGAAATTTGTCTCATTTGTCTCAGATTTTTAATGGACATGTAAACTGGTTGAATATTTTTAGTACAAAAAAAATCATAAAAATGTAAATGAAGGATTTGAGGACGGCGCCTAACACCTCATTCTATGCAATCCTGTTTTGTGATGCTCTATCTAACTCATTTAACTTCGTTCCAATTCTTGTCATGTCTACCTCTAAATCCCTTATCCTGGTGTTGCAAGGTCTGTCTCTCTTCCTTTGCATAGCCATTAATGTCTATGAGTTATAAATCGCCAAATTCGATTGATTGTTTCTCCATACCAATGAATGCGGAAATCTGTACAATTATTAGCAAAGTTCCACGATAAATGTCTGTATCAAGGAAGGGAAAGTACAATTAGTGTCACCGTTCCGCAACATCCAGGGACTCCATCCTGATTCTTAGTGTGATTCATGCTTATTGTTGCTGTTCTTTTAGTGCTTTTGTATAAACCCGTTTATGTTAACTGTGAGATGTGCGAGTTATACTTCTATGAGGAAGGGCTTGGGTGAAACGAAAGAGTGTTCCTGGCGGGTGTATATTGAGCATGCTCCCGCGAAAGTGTACATTATACAACTCGTTCATCGTTTGTTGCCCTTTATATACACCATGTACTTCCGGTTCAGGGATTTCTCCTTTTTTTATCCTTCGGTATTTCTACCTGATCCTTATGGCTTATGTCCCCACTAACTACCGGCATTTGCAAATGGCGCTAGTTGATCGATTGAATACATTCTGAGTACACCTTACAAATGCACCTTTACGTTTTATATGTGCATATTTGTAATTATATATTTATTCGTATGTGGCATAGTTATGTATTGATTTAAGTATAAATTCAAAGCGTTTAGTAGTAAATTATTTGCAGTTTTAAGCGGATTGTTTTTAAAATGAAAAAGACATCGTTTAGTACCTGCTTTTGTCAGACCAAGCAATATCACGGTCAGCACGAGGCCATTATTAGGGAAAGTTAACACTAAGCCATGCCAAGAGCTTGGAGGCAGCTCAGTTTTTCTATAGTATCCCTGTTGCTGCCTTCGACTTCTCGACAACAACATCTTGAATGTCTTTTTATACAAAACAAAATCAAATCAAAAACACCACGGGGTACACTGAACCCTATAATCTTTCAAACTCCAGTACCATGAAATCAGTTCCCATTCATAATTCCCAAGAGTGAAATGCCTAAATCAATTCAGTGCGTTTGTATAAAGATTTTTCATTTATTGCTACATTTAATGGCAGGTGGTTTCCTTCGGGATAAAGAAAAAGAATTATCTATTTTCCAAACCCAATAAAAAGAAGCAATTTGTTGCATTTTGATGCAAGAGAAAACAAACAGCGCTTTTAATCGATTCAATCGCCTGACATACTTGCTTGTGGTATACTTTAGAAGACTGGCGGTGAACACAGATTATTTAAAAAAAATGCCCGTACTGTTCGGAACAGTTTGATGTATTTTCCAATTCATGTTGGTGCTTTGAGTTATAATTTCATTAAATGCCTTAAAAATTAACATTTCAAGGGCAGATAACTCTGTCAAAAACATCATTTTTCTAACATTCTATTGAAAAATTTCTGAACAAAGCCAGTGATGCAGAGATCAAATAATGGTCCTTTCAAATAGAGAAAGTATCTTTGAGTGATATTACATGATTCAAACGGTTGGGTTTTTGACATGCATGTCTCTGATTGTTTACGTTTTGCCTGATTCCTACAAACACTTATGCTTAAATGTTCCATGTGATTGCCATTTGTTACTGAGAAAATAAGATTTTTAAATGATGGCCGCACAAAAATACAATTGAAAAAAAAAGAATAGACATGGTGAAATGTAACTAATGCACCAACGTATAATATATAAATACAAAATAGGAAATACATTCAGAGAAAACAGTGTAAACACACCCTTAAGTAAGCTCTGAAAGTCCCAGGCAACAATCAAATCCAGCGTAATAGAACGATGACACTTTTTTTCAAATTTGACTAAAAATAAAAAAACTACACAACGAAACATTTAATATCCATCATCAAGACACATGTAATATGTGGTGGGGTTAAACTTGTTAAATCATTACAAACTCATAATCATCTTATGATGTACTGCATATGATTCTGACGTGTAGCACATTTAGATGTGTATTGAAAATATAATTGTTGTGGTAACGGTGACCTCCACTCCGGACTTATCTGGGTTTGAGTTATGAAGTATCATAATTTTCGGGACCTTCAATATCTCGGGTTTTTCGTCGATTTTTTCATAAGAATTTGAGGTTTAATTTCCTTTTCATTTTATGACCTTACAAGTCCTGCATCCGCATTTTGATACTACAAACATCAGTGACGGATCCAGAAATGTCGTAAAACGCGGATCAACTGGGATTTTAGGGTGGAGACAAAGGGATTTTCATTTTTTTCTCCATATTATTAACCAAACGCTTCGAGCACAAAGGAGTGGTCCCTCAGCCCCACAGGAGACCGCTTTTGAACATTATACGGTTTCAACTACTTTTAATTAGAAACAGGGATAGAATTAGCGATACGGTCAGTGGTGTGGCTGTTGGTGTGAAAAGAAAACTATGCGGTTAACCTCTAACGAAATGAGATGAACCATATAACGGATAGTTTTAAATAATGCATATCTAATATCATTTATACTAAAATGCCATGACAAGCATCACACATGTCGGAGCCATACACGTAATGAATGTATGATAACTTATACATTTTCGTTATTCACGTCAATAAATCTACATTGGATTTCAATAAACATGCCGAAAATCACAGCAGGTTTTGACGTTTCTCGTCAAAACATTGGAACACTAATGCTTTTATGTTTCTAATGGTTTCCTCTGGAGACGAAGAGAGCTGTTAGTGTATCCGTTATATCTATTATGTTCGGAGCTTTTAGTAGTAACTTGATTATTCGTTTAAGATAAAGAGGCTCGGAACATTTTGAAGAAATATTTCATCTTTGTTGTATTGGGCCAAAATCTTAAATTCTTGGTGTGCTGTAAGCAATTAAGTAGATATAATGTACACTCTTCTGAAGAATAAGTATAGACGCACATTTAACATGTAAGAAAGAAATTTAAGATTTATAGTTTTGACGGTATATAGTTATTATCGTTTTTCATAGCTTTTTTGTTTTAACAATATAAGAGATCCATTTATTAAAACCGATTGTTATAAATTGTTAATTTCATCTCTTTTGCGGTTCATCTTTTTCTTTGTTCAATTTATGTATTTGAGAGGGTCGTTTATTTTATTGACCATTATATTGAAAATGCGATTGAAATGTTCGCAGGACTGCAAATGGTTGCAGCTTCCGCAATACCAAGCTTCAAACAAAAAATCTCTGCTTAAACTATCACTTGACTGTGATATCTCATTGAAAGCAGAATGGTTAGAGCGTTATTAAACCTGTTTAACCCACCAGTTATACAGTTATATCGGAAATGCATGTACCCCCTTCCTAGTCTGGGCCTTATATCATGAAATATAGTTCCGTATACATGGAATTGAGAGGGACGTTGAGACAGACTTACAATCTATTGTTGACTTAAGTTTTTTTTTTTTTTTTTCATTTACTGCTATGCATTTCATCTTGTTCCAACTTCAAACGTCTTTTACGACAATTACCGTAAGTCAATAGTTTTACCTTTCCTATTATAGAACTATCAACAAAGGATATCTGATATTAAAATATCTCGTTATTGCGTGTCACGACGTCTTTAAGAATTCAGTTCTAGTTAGAATCGGAAGCTTAAGATGTCAGGTTAAGCATTGATGGTACAGTTTCCTAATCGTCTAATAGCAAACTGTCAATAAACTTTCTTTTATTTTCATTTGCGACTTATACAATATTTTCTTTATGTTTTTGTCACGACCCTAAAACATATGATTTCAAGTATGCGATATCCTTTTACGTTAAAGCTTACTCGAGAATGTTATACTCATTACATTGCACGCTGGGTTCGATAATGAACTGCCGTATTACGACTCTCACCAACATTATTCGTTTAGTCTTTAACTACTATACATTGTAGATCCAGAACTACATTAGACCCATTTGTCATGTGATAGCATATAACATTTTACGATATAAACTGACCACATTTAAGATACAATTATAGTGACAATCCCTGTAACCTCTTCTTTTGGAAATTTTTTAATTTCTTCCAGTATTTGGGAAAAAAGTAAAAGAATAATAGTAGCCTGGAAGCCCCATTATTCTCGAACAAATGTTGGGATCTAGGGGAATTCAGACACTTTGAAAAGGGTTCGTGCCAGCCGTGTGGCTCTGAAAAGGGGGGGCTGGCATATTATTTACCATTTTTTGTCAATTTCACACATGAAAATGACAAATTTTCCAATAAGAAAGGAGTTGCCACCAACCCTTGCTAAATGCCACCGACCCCCCCCCCCCCGATCCGCCACTGGGATCCGCCCTTGATTTGCCAATATGGCCCTGTTTTACCGTAGTAGACAAGACTAGCATGCATGTGAGGCACAATTTGTTATTCTGTGTTTGACACGTTTTGGACATCACTGACATGCACTGCTTAAATGCGTCTTAGCTTTCTTATAACTAACTCTATACTTAATATATCTGTCAAAAATTACTTGCATATTCATATTTCAGCCCATCTATCATTCGGAACGTCTCTATTCGTGTCATTGACATTGTCCCTATCGATCACACAGCACTTTATATTGTTTTATCCGTCCCAATTAATGTCAACTTGATAAAGAGGTTATTGAATTATCAGTTTTATATTCAGCTTATATTACTTTATAAGACTGAATCAATAGTTTCCAAAATGACTTGCAGTCAAACATTTGTGGTATAATTTCTAAGTGACATTATGTAGTGCATCTTGTGATCTTATATGATTGTTATACGAACATACAACAAAGCTGGCATCACCTAACTCTATTTGCAATCAATAGTATGCAAATATAGAATGATAAAGGTTATTCACACCCGTAACCCACTACTTTTTGGTTTCCTTGATTACTCTTAGTACTCTTGCGAATGTCATATGGACGGAACAAATTCACAGTATACCAGACTTTTTTCTGCAACCATGCATCTGTTTTATTCCTGGTTTCTAATAAATCAACATTCAATGTCAATAAAAATTTATCAAATGTGTTAGCTGTACATTGTACGTGTACGTCTGAAGTACATTGTTCTTCCGGTTGCGAAGTTATGAATATGCATTGAAGGCAGATATTTGTCCAAAAAAAGCTAAATTTTGCAAGCAAATGCTTAATTATTACCCAATAATTTGACAACTTTCCTTATAGTCCCTGCCTCATCGTAACATTTTCTTCAATTATAGGCCATATTTGGTTATCGTATAAACATCATTGGGATGAATTTTCACATCTTTAATTGGTATTTCATTTTCTTCGAATTAAAGTACTCGACTTATGGTATCTATCAGATTTTTACCGTAGGGATCGCGATGGCAATTCGAGATTTACTTTTTCCATTACCAAACCTCCCTGGGGCATGAAACTAAGTGGGAAAGCTAGTTTTCTAAAATATGTCATTGAGTCAATATAACAGTTTTTCTATTTAGATAAACCAAACAGTAAACACGCTCACTGATAAGCATCTCAATAGGCGTTATCTTGGGGCAGATACTTTTTCCGCACTAAATCAAACTGGGATATTTAAAAGATGATATTTTATCAATGAATGGTAGAAGATGAAAAGACACCGTGGTGAAGAAACTATTATAGTAAAAAGCTAAGCGTTGTTAGACACTTAGAACTTTGAAAATAAAAGATGGATTTTGATCAAAATATGGTGAAGCATTTTTCAATCAGGGTTATACATGTATGTCAAGTTGCTGTATATGAAAAGCTGATTGGCGTAAAAGGGGAAACTGTAGTGATTTCCAGTTTTTTTTATTTTCCATATCAATTTAGAATTTAAATTTTCGAGCGTAAGTAGGGAGCCCCACCCCCTTAATAGGATCCGCCCATAAACAATCATCTCTGCAGAATGCATTTTTGAAATACCGCGTATCATTCCGCAATGTTGCTCTGCTTTCCTGAGTGTGAATACATGTAGTTTCATTATGCATTTATTGAAAATATTCGAAATGCTTACCGGTGTACTAAATTCTTTTTGCATAAAGAGGTGGGCCATGTAAACGGCTATTTCAATCGCTTGGCGTCCGTCGTTGTCGTCCACAGTTTTTAAAAATTATTTTTCTCTGACAATATTAGACTACTAAGAGCTTTAGGGTATTCTGCATAGAACAGATGTGAAGATTCTTGATACATGGAAAAATATGGTCGCCGTTTCTAAAATTAATAGAACATAGGAGTCACACATAAGTTTTTCGCATGTATCTCCAAAATCGTTAGATTTAGGAAATTTCTGACGTGAGGCAAAAGTGTTTAATGTGACGAGATTTACGGTCAAATTTTCATGTTAATCTGTTAAACAATGTTGGAGGCATTGCCCTTTTTTGACGTTTTCACATTCCAAAATGTTCTCCTCAAAAACTGCTGGACAGAATTCAATAAAAGTTGATATAAATGTTCTTTTGATATGTGCGTTAAGAATTTTTATCCAAGAAAATACATGGCCGCTTTTACAAAAAAAAAATGAATTTTGCTTATGAAGTAAGATGAACGATTCAGCGGTCCTTTCCACAAAATATCGTGTTCTTCAGAGCCTATAGTTTACTAGTTTTCTAAGCAGGCACAGTTGGCACTTCCGCGAGATTGGTGCTACACTTTCCAGTTAAACTGTGGTTGAAAACTGTTTAGTTTCTAAAACTTTACTAAATTGTGTTGCGTTTAGATCGAGGAAGTAGCAGTTGAGCCTGATAAAAAAAATAGCACGACAGGATCTATATCGGTTGCACCTACAATGTATACACAGAAATTTGAGCGAATAAGAAAGCACAGTATTTGAAAGTGATTTTTTTCGTAAACGCAGAAAAGTAAATTTGATATTCTAAAAACGTATATACAGTGATTTGCATTGCTTAGTTTTCATTATTCGATAAGTTGCATTTTCCACAATTTCTATGAAGCTGACCTTATCCCTCATATGACCTGTTACATTTGGATAATGAAAAATGATATTGAATTTACTTTATTATAACTACAAACACATATAGCATTTCTCGATATGAAATCCTTTGTAATCCATCTATTTGAACTTCAATATCAAATCTATGTTAGTACTCAAGGCACGTAAAGGAACTTTTTATTTTACTGATATTTCACGGATCTGTCATTTTCCGTATTGATTTTTATATTTTTCTTTTTATAGTGGGGTTATAACATCACATTTCTGTAACATGAACAGACCAGTAACTAAATTATAAAGCCGAGGGAGGGTTGAAAACGGTGTCAGTGTTAAGGACATGAACTACAAATGACTAATTCGATTGGTTTTGCTTGTATAAATAAGTAAATGAAGAACCACTGTCCAGGAATAACTTGTAGAGAAATAAATACATGTATATGTTGGGGATATTAAGTTTTTGTAGTTTTTTTTTAAAACTCAATATTTTAAGCATTTCGTGCCTTGCTTGCACCACTGGTAGGGATTGAGAGTATTTGAAAAATTATGCATTGACTAATTTACCGACATCATGATGCAATGAATTATTTTTTATTCAGAATTAACTAAATTTACGCCTGATGCTTCAAAGCTTAGCACAGTTCTAGTAAAAAAGGGGTGCTAATCTATAATTGATATATGTCACACAAGTGCATGTTATCAAAAAAATTTTCACGCAAAAGAATGTTTCAGACATTCGTACCCCCATAACCCCTAATATCCGTAGAAGAAATCAAGTGTTAATTTAAACCATTGACCCCTGATTCAGCAATAAATTTCAGGAGGAACCATTTGTAATTATAATAAAGATCATAAATGATTCGTTTGGTTCAGTTGCTATTTTTTGTTTGTACAATTTATAATTTAGTGTATATATGCAATGTATACAGTTAAAAAACTGCATAAACCGAACATAGAATAATCCGAAAACTTATTTTAATCAGACATATAAAAAAACTTTTATAGATGTATTTTGAACCTTGATCTGATCCGAAAGAAAGAATATCGTTTGGCTAGATACTTTAATCTCAGTTTCCGCTATATAGATGACGTATTATCTTTAATAATCTTAATTTCGGATATTTGATACATCGCATCTACCCAAAAGAACTTGAGATAAAGGATGCTACAGACACTGTTGAGTCAGCCTCATATCTTGACCTACACTTAGACGTCGATGGTAAAGGAAAACTATTGACCAAACTTTACGACAAACGTGATGACTTTTCATTCAGAATTGTCAAATTTCCTTTCATCTGTGGCAACATCCCTTCAGCACCTGCGTATGGAGTATTCATGTCACAACTCATACGTTATGCCAGAGCTTGCCGAAACTATGCTGACTTTTTGTAACGTGCTAGAACTCTAACAAATAGGCTTCTGGAACAGGGTTATGTTGCTACAAGATTGAAGTCATCACTACAGAAGTTTTATGGTTGTCATCATGAACTCGTGGATCGTTATGGTGTATCCATCTGCACCATGAAAACTTATTTATTCAACGGGTCATAGTTTTCCTTTCCTCGTTTGTCTACTCCGGACTTGAATTTTTATGAGCAACTCGGCGGGTGTTTCTAGAAAAGCAGAGCACGCTTACCATACCGGTGCACCTGTTCCTGGCTCCCAGTTTTTAGTGGAGTTCGAGTTGCTCATTTGCTTTTGTTACTTTGTATGTATGATTTTAGTTACTTTATGTTCTTTGTTGTATATGTCTGTTTTCCAAGTCTGGTCCTTGTCCCTGGATAACATTTTTTTTATTACCGCTATAACCTTGGTTCCCTTGATTACTCTTGATAAATCGATAAATCGAACACACGTCTAAACTGAATATATATTAAAGTCCAAAAAAGGGGTTTAGAATAGATAGTTTTCACTGTATTATGCAACTAACACACAGTACATGGTATTTTTTATTTATTTTTCGTTTCTTATCCACCATAAGACTTTTTATAAGGCTACATGTCTTTAGGTTTCTATTCGCGTGCACCTTTTACATGTACATGTATTTTTTTTAAATCATGCCGAAGCTAACAAAATCTTTTCAGGACTATAATATAAAGCTAGGAACTCAACAGAGTGTTTCTAAAAAGTAGCACCGTCACGTGTATACAAACTTGTACACAATACATGTATCACCTACCTGTATATGCAACAATTTATACAACATACATATATAAAGTGTACATGTAATACATGGATAGTTTCATTCACTGTTATTATGCCGCCCGCTTTGCATGAGTAATCATGGTGCCCGTTCGTCCTTTCATGCTGCTGTCTGTCCATTCGCCCGTCCTTAACATTTTATTTTAAATTTCATATGTAACCAATTATCGCCATCATTTGATATCTTGACAGAAGCTTTGTATGTCATGTCGTGGGTTTCGGTTTATTCATAGTGACATCAAGTTATTCCTTCACGACTTAGTTAATATGTAGACCCTATGGTTCTTGGGTTAGGGAGTTGATGGTGTACTTTCGCCAGGTTTGCTAAAGTAAGGTTTTGTTTTGTTTTGTTTTGTATTGTTTTTTTGTTTTTTTTTGTTTTTTGTTGTTTTGTTTTTCTCCAGTATCGCCTGACTACAAGAGTTATCTTGTAACGATCTATCCCAAGATGTCTATATCGATTTTAAAGAACATCATCTATGTCATTTTCCTTAATTAGTTTTTTACTATTATTGCAATACAAATCTAATTTCCTTCAGGTTTGAAATTAAGGTTCTGTGTAGAATTGAAATAAAATTAATCTTAAAATAGATCCAACTTTAGTCATACATTGTACTAGTATAGTAAGCTTTTACTATCTAAGACTATACAAGTACAATGTATTCAGAAGAATAACGTACAATATACTTTCAAACCTGTCTGAACCGAACCCCTTTTTGGACTTGTTCGGGTTGGACAGGTACTTGTTTTGCCAATGTTTAAAATACATTTAAATGTAGCTGAACTTTAAAGTGTCTGGTTTAGACAGGTTTTCGGATTATTCAGGTTCTTGTTAGAGAAGAAAAGTAAACAGGGTTTCCATCGTCAATTGGATAGAGTGAATAACCAAAATATGATCACAAGTGCCGAAGAACGCCTTGATTTAACGAGTGTGCGGAACTTGTTAATGCGCTCTTGGCACGAGTGGTCATATTTTGGTCATTCACGATAACCAATTGACTATCCTATTTATCATATAGATTTCCTCCATTATTCATTGTTATTTTCAACACAAAGTCAAAATGTTGTGAACGGCGGATTGATATTCGTGTTGTGACGTTTTGGCGGGAGGAAGCGCGAGAGTGAAATTACTGAATTTATTTCACAGTGTTAATTATTGAAAAAATTACACTGGGAACAATCGGTAAATCACTGCTATCTATATAATAAATGATTTTTTTTTGTCTGACGTTTTTGCATCCTCTCAAGTCAGGGTTTTGAGTCCACCCTCGCTCCCTCAAACCCCTGACATCACTCATTCATATTTTTCGGGTATCGTCCAGCAAATTCCGATTGGTTGCTTCTCCAGGTGAGAAGCACCAATGAAAATCGATTTAACATAAAATGTCTGTGGAAAGGTAAACAATAACACGAGGTAATGGACGATCCAATATAGTAACTGACAGGATGCAATATGAGCAAAAATGATAACTATAGATTCTGTTTAGAGTCTTTACTGAAAAAATGGCGTTATGTGTAGCCACTGTGTAAGTTATGTCGAAGAGTTTCTATTACGAGTGATTTGATTGGATTTTGGATCCGGGTTAAATTTAAGTAACTCACTAGATGGCGCTGGACGATACCCGCTAAATATGAATAATGTCAGGGGTTGGAGGGAGCGAGGGTGGACTCAAAACCCTGACTTGAGAGGATGACGTTTCTGGTAATTTGGATGTAAATGCACCAAGTATGTTACAAAAATAGGTGGATTTTTCAACGTGTACAGTCATTGTTAAGTTTGAAATAGGTTATAGAAGAAGACTATTCATCGAACTTAATAAGACTGATTTTATGTTAATTTCTAGATACAACTTTAGCAAAAATAAACGATGGTGGCATACTACTATAGATTGTGTATCGCATGAAGCATGTACCTCTGCATGCGAAGGCATGTCAGTACTTTCAGTTCTCGAGTAAATTAACTTTTCTTTACTGTATCTTTAATTGTGTTTCTTTCTCTTGAATGAGACCATTTGTTTCTGAATGGGGGACTGGTAATTTTTTGGCCTTCAAAAATAATTCAAATAAATATTCTGGCCTACACCTCCTGGAAAATAAATATTTTTTACCCTTATCAAGATACACCATACACTGGAATGGAAATAAATGATCTCATGATTTGGTTAAAATAAATTTTCTGATCAGCAAAATTTTAAAAATAAATACTTTGACCCCACAATATTTGCCAGGTCAATCATCAGAACTTAGTAATTGTCCCATTACTGGTGTCATTGGTGACGTTTGCCTTCTTTTCCTGAATCAATGCACGAGAATTTTGTTCATTTTCCCTCATACTTAACCACTCGGTACCCAAGGTTGTAGTGAGCATGAGGTAGTTTTCTTTGCAAATACATGCATTACCTTTTCTGGTTCATACTGACCTAGTTTTTTTTTTTAAATGGAGTGGCCAATCCCGCGTCGGTTAATATTTGAAATGCAAAGATGCTAATATTCTCCTGCGAAGAAAAATGACAAATAAAATAAATACTAAGAACGAAACGAAGCAATACACTCAGGTTAATACAAATTTCTTTGTAACCAGTTGATAACCCAAATCACTACTAGTACTCTCTTCCTTTTGCACCAACCTCATGGCTTTGAGCGAGACAATTTATCACCGAAGGTACATGTACACTATATAAAGTGATTATTTATTAGGTAAAATATGATTAATTATCTGACAAATTGTTTCCATCCCTCTACAATATAAATTGGGATACTTTACCAAACTGTGACACGTGTTTACGCGAGAAATTACAACGCCATATTGAATTTTTGGCGGGAATTCAATTAAGTTTCCGGGACCTGATAATTGGGTAATGTGTAATGTTTAATAACACTCAGAATATAGTTAAGTGCCCGTAGTTAACATAATCAATTAATCTGCTCGGACGTTCATGGCAATAGTAACGTAAGACTAATGGTTGCACATGGTAATCCTAACAAAATAATTACAGGTCATCTTAAGCACAGTTTACCGTTGGATAAAATTTATTCTAACCACGTCATTTTATCCACCATTTAGATCAAATGGTAATGTAGGCTAGAACCATAATTCATTTTATCATTTAGCACGGAGACTTATTACGTTCACTCCCTTAGTATAAGTAGTCTGTATTGATAATTTTGAGCAAGTATAAAGTCCATGCGGTGCCAGGGGGTGTTCCGGAGCTATAAACACACCCAAACCATTCGTTGGCAAGTTATGTTTATTTTGTGCAAAAAGTTTACTAGCAAATGTTAGCTTGGGACCACCCTTATATTAATTTCTGGATTCGACCAATAATACGTATGTACTAAATATAAATATAAATACCTTCAGTAATATTGCAGTTCATAATAACGTGTTTGTATACAGATGCTTGAACACTTCTTGTCTGAAACCTGTTCAAATGTACCACAGAACAATTATGATAAAATACCAACAATTAACCTCCAAAGTTTTTTTATCTTGAAATACAAACATTGCTTTGGTCTAATGGACAATTTATTAGATATATCACAAGAAAAAACCTCAAAGGTTGATAGCCATAGAAAACACCTGGCGATTGTGTATTGGATATTAGTGAACAATATAATATTTTGTCAATATTAGCTCAGCAATATCCAGCTTGAATGCTTATGAGGATGGACGCTTAAGATCGCATTACGATCAATTACGGGAAATTTGAAACTTTCTTTGCGTGAAAACCAGGAAACAACACCGTAACACACAATATGTGTCTTTCTTAGCAAAGTAATTACCAGGGTGTATAAATATGTAAAACTACTTTTTTAACCTTCAGTGCCGAAGAGCAATTAAGTGGGTACGTTCGGAAGAATGATAATAGTTTGAAGATTATTTACCAATATCTGGTAAAATCTAATGGCAATTAAATAGCTTGTTAGTGGTTTGTGAAGTTGGAAAGGTACCAAAGAGGTGATGGTTTAAAAAAATAAATATTTTCTTTCGTTCTTCTAACTTGGAATTATTCCGTAATAAAATCGTTCGTTCTGTTGAAGCTTATGATTAAACAAACTTTTAAGTGCTAAAACCTATGACGGTACGGAGCTATATTCATTTATTAACCTGTTGTTATTATAAAACATTTCGAGCTCCAGTTCTGTGTGCTTGGTTGTCATAGACCGAACAAATTACTCAGTACGAACTGGGGGATATATTGAATTTCTATTACAATTACTAGACTAAGTATATAATTACTATTTTCATACATGTATCTTACACGGATTAACCGATGGTTAACATGATAACTTTGGAAATTAGAGGTTGCATTACTCAAGTTATACTGTACATACACTGTATAATGCATATATTTCTAGTAAGTTGAATGGTGGAATTCGACATGAATACGCTCATAGCAGACACTTATATGGACTTTAGACAACAGAATTTCCGTTTCACATGTAACTAATACCAAATGCAACAATAAATGATAAAGTTAATATATTAATCCATGTAAACTGAATGAGAAATGATGTGGCCATGTGTTACGTACAAAATTCAATTACAAAATCAGTCTGCTCAATAACTTATCTAAATGGAAACAACAAATTATATGTAAATAAAATTTGGATCTAAAATGGACATTTTATTTGCATTCCTGAGCAATAATTTGTCAGTGAAGAATATTTTCGTTTCTCGATATTAAAGGAATATTTCGTGAGAGTCTGTTTACAAATTAGACTGTCATATTCGTACGTAATTAGTGCTCACTGATTTGTGTCGATGATAATGATGTACATTTCCTTGTACAAATGTGTCTGTGAAATTTAATATGGAAAATTTGGAGTTATATTTCAATCTTTGTGGCAATATAATTCAAAGGATTTTGATTTTACACTAAACTCGAAGAACATCTTTAGGTGGTGGCTGTTTGTTTATTTTGTATTATTAAAGTTTGTAAAATTTGGCACAAAATACAGATTTTGACTTATTTCGTAAATATTTGAATTATTAAGCAGACTAGACAGGTTAGTTTATAGGAAAAGTAGATTTCTATTGAAAATGAGAAGTGGACATTACGGCTATCGTCATCATTCGGGAGTTATTGGCAAATATTCAGTGTAAGTAAATTTAAAGTAGTACGATGAAAGGCAACATGTCATCTTTTACAATATTCGAATTTATAGCTCTCCTGTGGTACATTTCCGTGCCAACCATTAATGAATGCCAATCTTTAGACGAAAGTGCCTTTTAAAGCACGATCGAATGGCTCCACAAGTATTGAGAAACGTTTATTTCAAATTCAGTAATAATAAATTTCACTGCTAAAAGTGTTAAAATCCAATTAAAATTACATTTGTAAACCATTTCCTACTTTCAAACGTTCGATCTACATGCAGTATATAACGTACACATCATATCAAAGTTTCATTTTCTTTTAATACAATATTTCTCTAATTAACCCCTTCGTCATCTTTGAAACATCCCATATTTTTACACATATTAACACTGTGTACTACACATTGTAATGACTATTGTCTAAATGATTTAATAATTTACAATTTACAAAGTCTTACACGACTGGGTTATCTTTCACGAGCTTCAGTGGTTATGAGAACGATTTAAGATGATCACGCGTGACTTCGTCTTACACACTTGTCGTTTGAATTCGCAAGGGGCCATTTCCAGAAATATGATCAGTCTACCCTTTTTATAACAATAACTATTCAGGAAATGATTCATGTCTGTCAAAAACCCACCTAGTAACTTTTATATCTTATTTAGAAATAGCTAGACCATATAACCAGTTTCTGCTATTTTGTTATTTTGGAGATCAAAAATCATATAGATTGTACATGGAATTTGAACTATGAAATAGTTATCGTTCTTGATATGGTTGATTTAAGTAGGTCATGCTAGTATGTTTTCCTTAAATGTACAGGTCTATATATATATATATAAACGTCTCAGTATGTGACAACTCTATTCGCTGCATTGCTACAGTGTTGCCATAGCTGTCACAGCGGTACGAGTTCGAGTCCTGCGAATTGAACGACCAAAAATTTGCATCGCAAATTTGACAGTTCTAACATCGTTGGGAATTTTTCAGACCCATCTATATATATACATACAGAAAGCACTATAGTGAGATAAACAGATAACCTACATTGTATGCATGGAGGCCGAAAATTTGTTTTCCTTACAAGGTGTATATGTCTGTCACCATGGTCCAGTCTGAATTTCATATGGATTGGTACATTGCTCTATCTCAGCAGGTGTGACTACGGGCCATAGCTTGAAACCTGTCGTTGTAATACATGGTCGCAAATAAGACGTTGTCCCTAAAGTACGTTTTTGTAAGTGGTTGCACATGTGTCCTATTTCTATCTAGGCACTACCGTTTAAAACATTGAAATGTCGAGCCTTTGGTGAGAAAAATATAAATACAATACAATAAATAGCAACTGTATCAACTGAAAGATTGCGATTTTCTTTGTTACATTGACTTTGATTGTGTGAACGCTGTTCACAGAGTAATTGATGTTGTATGGAAAAAAAAAATAACACATGGCACGCAATTTCAAATTTTCGATACTATTTTTTTTCAAACGCAATTTCAAATTTTCTATACCGTAGTTTTGAAGGACACTAAGTTATTAGTATTTGGCCAATCGGGAAACAGAATTGCTATCAGGTTTCCATAGAAGAGCGTCCTAAAGGTCAAAGGGTAAAAAGAGAAACTATACCGACTGTGTCAGAATAATGTAAGTACTAGTCCACTTAAAATTCAGACAATGTCTATAGTTGAGATGACCAATAGTGATTGATGGTGTAAAAAAACTAAATATGCTATATTTTTCTTTCTGTATTTTGATCTGTATATTTATGGGAAAACCATACATTAATCTCCAAACCAAATCAATCCAAATCAAAAAGAATAAATCCTGCCAAATTTATACACAATCTATATAATGTTTGTCTCGAAAGAGCGACAACCAAATGACTACCTAAGACTGCTTATAAGGTCTATAACTGTTTCTGAATTTTTGGCATGCATATATCACCTGTCTTTGTAAAGACTGCTACTTAAAGCACCATACAGTGTTTTGTAATAGGACTTTAACCGTGGTCTATATGGTGCGTGTGCATGTGTGTGTGTGTGTGTCTTTTTTCATCGTGAGTTGCCTATTGCATGTTTAATTCTGCATTGATGAGTTCCGGTCCATAAATGCAAATGCATAAAATGGTTAATCTAGATCTGAAACCTTTGATGTACTATCAGAATAGTTGAAAGATAAACACCGTAAATAGTGGCAACAAGGTCATTGGTATAAGATACGCGTTGCATAGAATTAAAATAAGGTATTTTTGATACCTCAGTACTCTCCCTTCAACTGATTTAATTTCGGAAATTTGAACAGTATCATGTTCGCCAAATACAAATGTACAGTAACAATCCTATGACTTTAATCTTCAAAGATTATATTAATAACGAAGAGAACAGAACATTTGAATTTGAAATACTCTATAGCGTATACTGCTTTGTCACAGTATGCAACTTCTATAGAACACCTGTGTCTGCACAACTACTCTTATATCGGGCGTTAACCGACATTGTCTCCGGAGATTATACAGTCTCTTCCGCTGTTTTATTAAATTTTCGAGCATCGATATGACTTGTCGCCTTCATGTATTGTCTGTGTTCCTACATAGAAAGCCACTTATGAAATATTATTAGAACATTGTTCTGTTGTTATGAAGGTTTACAACGAATATAAGACTTGAATGTTAAGATAAACATCTTTAGAATTTCATAGGTGGACTGGGATCAACATTCAAGCAACACTTTTTTTTGCGAGCAAGCCCCGTTGTCTGGGGAGCCGCCGCATAATTGAAAATGACTCACCCTTTTTAATTATGCCAAGGGAAGTTGTAATGTGTCTCGTAATTTGCATGGACAGTCATCGTTTCTTCGCATCTTTTGATTAAAAAGAGAAATACAGTATATGTTGAAACTGTATGTGTACAAGAAACGTAACATCCCTCAGAGGCGGATCCAGACACTTTGAAGAGGAGGGGGTGCCAGTCGATGGTTCTCAGAAAAGGGGATGCTAGGGAATTATTTGCTTTTTTGTCCATTTTGCACGTGAAAATGACAAGTGTTCCAATAAAAATGGGAGACAAACCACTTTCACATAGTTGATTCAACTTTTATATGAGAATTCGCATATTTTCATTTCACACAAAAATGTTATAAAAGGTTATCAAAGCAATGCTATATGTACAATAAATAAAAACTCTAAAATATTTTCCATGTGAAGAATTTAGCATTGACTTTATTCATCACGATGGTTCTTTCAAGAAAAATGTGAAAAATACAGACTATTATCAAAATTGTATTCGTTAGTATACTAGTAAAACAAAGATAGATGACGAACTTACTTGATTAACTGTTTTAATATATTGCTTTCTGGGTACTTTCAAAGTTTTATCATACAAATATGACATTTAAAGAAATCAACTTTAGAAGGGGCGGTCACCCTTACCCTTTGGGTCCTTCTGCGTGTATGCATTGAGTTAATGATTTACGACATTGTGTCCAGATGTCAAACCAAAATCATTGGACCGTCTTAATGTACACACACAATCATTATTTACTTATATATTGAAATGTAAATTTTAAAGGTTAATCGTTGAAATTAGAAGAATAGACAAATTAAATTTTAAAATAGATTTAATTTGAAAATAGATAGCATGTAAAAGCTGTGTACTAAATCATTAGTTTTAAAGATTTTTTGACACACTGGTTCAGATTATAACTAGTCTAGCAGTTCGATACATCAGTTTTTACGCAACAGATGTTGATAAGAGGACAGCTGTTTCATAGCAAAGTTGTCTACTTTAGAATACTTTTTTTTTTCTAAAACTTATAGATAGATAATTGCTGGATCGATTCAGGTAGAGATATGAATCAGAATCGAGATAAACCGGTTGAACTCCTGAAAATGTAACGGAAGTAGCAAGTCATTGAACTACACATGCATATATATGCCTTTGTCTGGGGTTCAGTCTGATCTGTGGTTTTCTTACAGACTGTCTGATTAATGCAATAGTAAACGTCTATATTTGAATATGTGTGAGTTCGATGCTGAATTAGGGGACATGCATAGCCAAAAATGTTTGCTATAAAGGAACACCAATACTATAAAAATAAGAATTAACAATCGAATTAATTAGTATATGTGGGTACAGCTATTATGTGATTTTTTAATTTGCCGTTTTCCTTTTTGTTAGAACCAGTTGATTCTTGATTTTGATAAAATGTATAAAAATAAATAGAGAATAGTTTAAAAATGACTCCTTTAAGGAAAATGCTAAAGTTTTCTTGATAAAATTCATATCTTTTTTATCTGCTATTATTTATTTATACGATGACTGATTCACAGATTAAATCAATTTACAAAATGTTTCAGGTTTTGTAAAGAATTTAGCAAAGATACATGTACTTTACATATAGTTGATTGGCAACAATAACTGATGTGGACTCCGAAATAGCATCCGCCCCCTGTCGTCCGCCATGATGCATTTTAGTGATACAATCAAATACCAAAAAGCAGATAAATATGTGTGTAAACAAAGTAGTAGTATGATCTAATTATCGAACGGCCAACTGTTGCATGATTCAGCCTTACAAAGGATGGTTATTTGGTAAGAGTTTGTGTAATGTTGATAATGAAACTTCTTATGTGGAACAGAAAGTGTAGACGAAAAATTGAGGACCGTTACATTTGTCTTTTCGAAGTTGGTGAGTGGACTTTAGTTCGGTTTTTAAATTCTGCAACTGGCGGATGAAAATTCAGAAACTAATGGTAAAAGCTGAATAAATGTAGCGTAGTAGTAATTTAAAAGTTGAATCAAGCTATCCGTTGAAAGTATTATAAAGCAATCGACATTTTTGTCGTCTGACCATTTATTGTAAATTCTGGTTCGCTTCTAAAATGTTCGATTGCATGTGACAAAAAGGATTTTTTTAATTTGAGATAGAAAAATTTGTGTTAAGTTCATTGTAGAAATTGTATGAAATGGAAGAAATTGAATTCATAAAGAGAAAAATGGATTAACATTTTGCATTTTACATTTTCATGCGCTAGAAATCGTTGTGTACATGAAGTATGTCTATAACGAAGAATGTTTTTTTTTTTCTACTTCTCCAGTAACCCTTGTAGAATTTAAATATACATGTATCTATATATAAATAATATAAATATGAAAACACTGAAATATTGTTCACAACTTTGCAAAAGTGAACTTGAAAAGTTTAGGGCCATTTATCTTGACAAATAGTTTTATTCTAATCTACAGTGTATAACAATTGTCGTGAAAGGTCTACGGGTATTCTATATCTGTTACAGGGACAATTCTTCAAATTCAAATAGAATTTGAATAGATGTTAATACACTATAATAAAACATATAGTGAACAAAATCTTCTTCAGTGCCTTAAAAAACTGAGTGAGTAGGAGAGTACATGGTCTGTGAACACAACTCACTACCTAAGAAGGTCATTAGTTGATCGAAAATTTTGCTCATTCGTGTATTAACATCTTTATCGGTATCGTTGTGCAATCTGTTAGACTTATATCATTTTTCTTTGTTTGTGCAGTATCGTAATGACTCGGCGATCCGATACCCATTAAGTTTGCTGGTTGGCAGCTTCTTTTAGACTTTATATATATATTACATGAGATGTGAACGTCTCAAAAATCTAGATAGCTTCCGACGCAAAACAGTTACACATGTATCACCTATACATGACAGGGGTAAATCCAGAGTTTTAGACATAGGATGCTGTAGTAAGACTAACGGAACCAGGCAAGAATAACGGTGCGGGCAGGGGAGCGGTAAAGTTTGTAAAACATTAAGATTTCAAGATTTCAATCGAAAACCTTAAGGGCTGTACGCCCGTCACGACTTTCCTTGGCTCTGCTTCTGTTAGAATTTTTCGAACCATGACCATACAGAAAAATACTGTAATTATATAGTCACAGTTCATTCCAATTTAGTTGGCAGAGTATATATATACAAAATGTCAAACAATGTGTTTCCAACGTGTTACATATGTATGTATACACGTGGTAAAACCGGGGGGGGGGGGTTCTAGGGGACCCCTATTTGTTTGGACATTTTGTCAACTTCGTTCAAAATTTAGGAAATAAACATATGCTAGCCTTGAACCTCTCCTCTTATAAATTCCCAGGCCTACCCCAAAAACAAGTCTTAACACGGCTAATATCTGCTGAAAAATTTGACCCAGATTTTCAATATATACGGAAGTACATGTTGTTTTAATGCTTCATGACACAGGTGCACCCGGTCCATGCTTTCAGTTTTTAGTAGAGTTCGAGCTGCTCATTTACTTTTTTTTTGTCCGTATCATTTCGGTTATTTTGTTTTGTGTGTGTGTGTGTGTGTGTAATGTGTGTGTGTTTGTGTGTGTATTCGCTCTGTCGCTGGATTTCGTTCTTTTAATTTCCGCTAGAGTCTTTGTTCCCTTGATTACTCTTTCATATTAGTCCACATTGCCGTATACCATATTCAGTCTTCTATTTTTCAGAGCTTTTATTTTGTTTGCGGGATATTACCATGTGTAAAATCTTTCGAGCTTTTAAAACAATGGTTTAAAATACAAGTATGCACTCCTAATTAATGTACGTGCATGCAGTTTTACAAAAAGCCAAACCTTAGAATATGAACAAATCTGAAAACGAACATCTAAATCAGCGGACTCATTCCTGTCAATCTATTCAGACAGTGGTTGACTCACAAATTGACATTACATTATGAACAAAATTACGTATAATTAACCCGTTGCCATAGAGGAGATATTATAGAAACTATGTAATGTAAAGAATCATATCTTTCAGTGCACTTAATACAGGTATAATCATTTCTGCATTTAGAACGCTCTGTTGTTAGCTTTGGTGATTATCTTGTATTACGCAATGATAAGTAGGAAGCTAGTCATGCCAAAAACAATAAAGAGAACACATTAAAGGGTGTTTGCATCAGCAAGCCAATACCTTTGATTAAGGGTTTATTTCAACATTCCTTTTAGGGGGAAGGGGAGAATTAGTTGGGTCAGGTCAAATCCGACTTAACGGCTTCCTGTATTAAGCAATAACTTATCTTAAAAGGACTACTGTAAACAACTAAAGCATCCCTATGTAATAAGTTCAAAATTATCAGTATTTTGTTTTCCCTTAAATTGTGAGTTAATACAGGTTTCGCTATACATGACAATACTAAATATTACTGTATGTATAGAGCATCTTTATGTTTGGAGCGAAATTCTCATGCATCTGTTATACAATGAATTTTATAGTTTGACTTTAATTATTGTATTTTGAGATTGGTGTTCAGATTTCACATCGTGGCATATAAAGATTTGTTTAAATTTTAAAATGCGATTGACATGGGCGGATCCAGACACTTCGAAAAAAGGGGGTGCCAGCAGGGGTTCCTCAGTAATGGGGGCGCAAGACATTATTTGCCAATTTTTTGTCAATTTAACACATGAAAATGACAATTTTTCTAATAAAAAGTGGGGGGTAAGCGAACTCCTGTCCCCTTCTGGATCCGCTACTGACGATAGATGTCCTCTGTCTGTGATTTTTTCACATCGTTACTTCATATACATGTAAGAGGTTTTAGAGGTTTTTTTTATTTGATATCTCAGGGTACTTATGAATGTTAAAACAATGTTCACATTATCAATGCTTTCTCCTACAATGTGTCCTTATCTTAAATTGTTGAAGTGTAAATTCGTAGTAAACATTTGGATTTTAATTGAAACTTCAAAATTTTACAATGAAAATCTTGACTTGGAATCAAAATGAGACCCAACCACATTTAACAATTTATCGACTACGTGCTTTTTAACACTCATGTTTTTGCTGTTTTTTTTCTTTCTTTGTTTTCTTTGGTTTTTTTTTTTTGTTTTGTTTTGTTTTTATTTTTTTTCATTATTGTCTTTTGATGATTTAAATTTTTTAATCACCATCTTAATATTGATTTAATCCAATAAACAGTCCGACTTACCCTAAACATAAACAAACACACATGCTGAGGCACATGCTGAGGCGCATGCTGAGATAACTCTTTAAAAGGGGGCGATTAGGGTCATCTCCAGGGGTCAGCTTTTCGGTTGATCATCGATATTATTAGAATTAATGCAATACCACATGTTGATTGCGCGCTTCATTTCCAATGTTGTTTATTTATCGATCATCCAATCATAAAGTCATCAACCATTTACACGTCCATCATGTCCATTTCATTAATACTCGGCATTTATCCACAACTTCTACTTGTACCAAATAGAATTAGTACATGTAGATCTGACATCAATTGCATGCTTGTATCGTGTTGCTACATGTACATGTAGCATTCGTAAAAGTGGATATTATCTTGAAATAGAAGGTATGGAAGAAATTTTAAGTATTAAACTACATCCACCCTGGGTATTTATTTTTTTAACTCTTTTCTTTTGTGATATTTTGATTTAAACTCATAAAAATGATAGTGTGCGATATCCCAAACCTACTCTATGACAAATGTAAAAAAGCTTCGGTTTTCTTTTCATTTACATGTAGCAGTTCCAAATAAGCAGATAGGAAACAACATCCATATAATATTTGACTTTTACAGTTCAATCAACTGTAACCTGAAGTCTAAATTGCTGATGATTAATGCATGTTAAACTCATGACAACTACAAATTACCCATACAATGTAAATCTACAATTTGTTGAATTTGGGCCTATAATGTAGATTTTCAGATACAAAATAATGCATGATCATGGTTACAGAGTTGAAAAATTTGGACTGCGTTGCTATAAAATACAAAAAAAAAAAAAGACGCGAAGCCGTTTCAATAAATGATTAAGGGAGCAACTGTTTACATTTTTTAGGGTAGTACAGAGTTATTATTTTACCCTGGACACTTAAATACGTTCAGTATATATTGTTTAATTTTTCCATAACATGTATGTGCCGTTCAATAGCGGATCCAGAGTATCACCTAAAGGGGGAGGGTTGAAAAATCCTTGATAATATAAAGCATGCATTTACACACAAAAAATACGCAAATTTCATACGTTTTGCAAATTAAGAAGCCCCTCCCTCTTTGGATCCGCCATTGTCGTTTTATGATAAAATCAAATGCTCCTCCTGTTTTGTTTTTTTTTCCTTTTTTTTTATTCATTACCACGATACTTGACCTCTTATAAAAAAAATAGTAGTTGCTCCTTGTACACGATCGATCATAAATGATGAAACACTAGTATCCTTCAGTAATATTTATCCATTTCAGAAGGTGAAATTAATATTTTCAATATGCAAGCTTTAGCGAGCAAGTTAACATCTCACCATCAAGAGTGGGAAAATAGTTGAAATCAAGATTAGCCTGGCGAAGGATCGGTTACTCCTATGAAGTCTGCAGAATATTTTGAACATGTAAAATGGGGCGGAAAAACCTCTCCCAGAAATTTAATCACCGGTCTAGAGTAGGAGTTATTTTCATTTTGTCATATTTTATATCTTTTCAGGATGGACAGTATTATCGGGTCAGTTGGAAGAGTTGCAAACGTCAAAGTACGTAACGATGACGATATAGTTGACAGACTGAATCATTTTTATACTACTGGTATCCTAATTATCTTTACTGTAGTTGTGAGCGCTCGGCAATATGTCGGTGATCCTATTCGCTGCTGGTGCCCGGCCGAATTTCCTGGTACCCATGTCGATTACACGAACAATCTGTGTTGGATTAAGGACACTTATTACATACCGATGACGGAAATAGTTCCGCCCTACACTCAAATTCATCTCCGTCATGAAAAGGAAATCAACTACTATCAGTGGGTACCAGTTATGTTGTTGATTCAGGCCTTATTGTTTTACTTGCCATGCATAATTTGGAGAATTTTAAATGGGCATTCTGGAATAAATGTTGATCGCATTGTTTCCTTAGCTTCGGATGCCATGATGGAAAGTCCAGAGAACAGAGCTCGTGCAATTAAGTACCTAGTTAGACACATGGATAGGTGCCTTGACAATCAACGAGAAACCCGCCATGCGTGTTGTGTTAAGTTACGACACGTGCTATCGGCCAACTTGAATCTGCTCTGTGGAAGAAAGTACGGGAATTTTCTTGTTGCAGTATACTTCTTGATGAAAGCATTGTATATTACAAATGCAATTGGTCAATTATTTCTGTTAAACGAATTTCTAGGATCTGATTATAGATTTTATGGGTTTCAAGTTCTCGAGGAGCTAGCAGACAGCAGTAAAGAGTGGTCTGGTTCCCATAGATTTCCCAGGGTTACTATGTGTGACTTCCAAATCCGCCAAATCACAAACCTGCAGCAGTATAGTGTTCAATGCGTGCTTCCAATCAACATCTTTAATGAGAAGATTTACATATTCATGTGGTTCTGGTTGGTGTTCGTGTCGGTTTGTACATGTGTCAACTTTGTACAATGGTTTTGGTACATGCTATTTCCAACGACTAGAATTCATTTCGTTAAAAAATTCCTAAAAATAATGGAACGGATCGTAACTGGTCCGGAACGAAAATTAGTTAGCAGGTTCGTTTTAGACTATTTGCGACACGATGGAGTTTTTACACTCAGACTTATAGGAAAGAACTCTAGTGAAATAGTAGTAGCAGAAATAGTCGCTGGATTATGGGACACATATCGCAGCAAAAAATCTTTTCAAATTCGGACAAACTTAGGCGGAAATGACGTAATTGAAGGAGAAGATGTATGACTAGGACGAAACGGAGGAGGAAGTGAAAGAGGGATAACTCTTCTAGATGAAGAAGTGAATACTTCTGAAGTATAAAATACGTCTGTATTCACGTGTTAAAGTATTTTCAAAGGTGCTTTATAACGACTGGGTGCTCGAAGGTTGAGAATAAAGAAGGCTTTATGACTTATGCGAAAAGATCATTCCATATATTATCCAAACGAAAAGATTTCCAAAAAAATCAAAATTATCTCCCCTTCAGTTGCAGTTTGTAAGTAAAACAAAGGCTTGTTGCCATTATTTTTGTTCGAATCTGTAATTCCAAACCTTAATTATGTAGCAAAAAAATACTTCTTTGTGTTTATATAGTTCTCTCGGGAATTTTGGCATGACAAACATTCGTAAAGAACCTTGATTTCAGATTCTGTATCTCAATTCAGTATTTAAAGGGGAAATGCGAGGCTTGGAGGATGGGTTCTAAGAATAGCTAAAATTATTATGCCAAAATATTTAAAGCCTTATTTGAAATATGCAAACTACTTTCATTTCCATTTCTGCACAGCAAACTTCATGTACTACCATAATTATACATATGCATTAATTTTTCATTACCCAACAAAGACGCATCGATTCACCTGAAAAAAAAAATATTTTTGTGACCTTGATCCAAAGGCCGAATGTTGTAAGGTGTCTGGTAATTCGTGGGTGTAGTGTTTTTCACGGGATCTGAGAACATTGTCTTAGATGGACTTAACATTAAATGATAACCTGTTTCTATACTGTACCTGACCTCTTATATATATATATATATCTACAAATATACTTTCCCGGTTACAGTTCATCCTCATGAATTTAGGAGTGCCTCAAAAATCGATTTTAGCGTTAGAACTTCTTGGAACTTCAATTAATGAAAGGAAGTAAATATGCATGTTTTACCCAAGCCTTCTTTATGTTTTTTTTTAATATTGTAATGTTTCGGTATAGAACCACTGGTTGAGTTTAATGTAAGGCCAAAAATAATATATGTAGTCTTGTTTCCTGCTACCAGAAAGAGAACCAATCTGGTAGGGATTTTATTCTCAAAAACATTTTACATTGAGCTTATGGCGAAACCGTCTAGATGCTTGAGCCAAATCGGCCATGAAATGTTTAAGGTGGGCACAACAATGTGGTAGGTTATGGTACATGTAGCACGAAACAGACATGTTATTATTATCTTTATTTATTTATTTATTTTTTTTTTGCCTTAATGTTATTGAAAGTGGAGTTTTTATCTACACATGTTTTCGTTAATATGGAAATATTTATTATAGAGTTTGATTATATTTATACCATACATTTAAAGTAGCGATTTAAGTACGATGACTCTTGGTTTCGCTTACCTTAGAATTATTTATCCCCTTAACCAAATTACTTTCCATTACTTAACATTTTATCCCCTTAACCAAATTACTTTTCATTACTTAACATTATGAACGGATTAATTAGCGGTTATATTCCAAATGTTGATTGTCTTTCGTACAGGAAATCCGGGTTTCATGTAAAAATTGGCAGTAGTTGCATGATTATTTGTGTAGTTGACACTGGTATAATGGTATTGGAGGCTACGTATGTTAGTTGATAGCTGTCAGTATATTTAAATAATAAATTTGTGGCATCCGGTAAAAGTGTGTGGTATAAATATATACAATGTCATGTACATTTAGTGATTTGTTAGGTTAAGTTTTTTTTATTGTGATATAAAAATATAAGATGTAGTTTTTTTCTGTTTTATTACATTGTAGTTCTGTAATCAGGACTTTTTTTTTTAGAAATTTGTTACTTTGTATGTGTTCCGGGGATAAGGTTAACTGTGAATAATCGATCTAGCTGGTAACCTTTTTTGATGCATGAATGTAATTATACATGTATAATTATATATTATGATTGGGTTTACTTTCACGAGTATGGTTTTGTAATTGATCATCCTTACTTTATTTGTTTTAAAAAACCACACGGGCAGTAGACAGGGACGGATCCGGGATTTCAGGTTAGCTGCTTTAATTAAATTAAATGCCGGGCGAAGCGAGGCAAAAAAAAATGAGGTAGGCCTTGTGAAAAATCAAGATTTCGTGCAAACCAAAAATTTCTTTCCACAATTTTAGTGGGGGAATACGCCCAGCACGTCCGTCCGAGGATCCGCATCTATTAGAAGTTACGGGAGTTGGTTTATTAGATTAATACAGGTGTATGCCAATTCCATTGATACAGGTTTCAGAAAGGTCCCATATTACAGTAGTATTGCCTTTTCCGTAACTTGCATTTGATCCTGTTTATGGGGCAAAAAAAATACTTGTTTTGTTTCCTGCTACCTGCAAGAAAAACAATAGGGTTGGTAAGTATATATAGGGAAATTGTTTTAATATACTAACGGTATAACGGGAGTACAGTCTAGACTTTATTTAACGGTCCTTGGGCCCAAGTGGCCATGCATAAAATGTTTAGGGTATAAGCACAAAGTAATAGCGTGGATAGGTTAGCAGGAAACATCCATATTGTTATTAGTTTCGGTCTCGTGTATCAATCGGAACTATTCGTCGATTTCCTTAACATATAATAATTTGTGTACAGGGTATGACGAAAATGACCGAGTAGTTCAGATTGAATTAAGGATTCCCACAAGTACGATTGGCGGGGCGTTGAAACATTCATTTTACATGTCTAGACTATATAGAAAGATTTTCATGTACTTTGATCGACAAATAATGATCTCCTATTTTTTAAGAAATAAATCAAAAGAACAATCATGTAGCATTATGTAACTAACTTAAACAAAACATGTACTATCTGAAATCTTAAAACGTTTTATTCTCTGTAGAGGTAGGTGTCTCAGAAAATCTTGGAAAGGGAGATAATATGGCGTTAGGTTAAAGTAGCGTCCTCATCCATAAACAACTGTAGAGAATTTTGTAAACTATTTATATTTGATAAGGGTAGACCAATGTCAGGCCTTTTATAGCAGTGTATTCTTTTTCATAACCAAGTACTTTAAAGACTCTTGTCTATCGAATTTTTAACTAAGTACACTTTGGAATCTTAAAAAAGAGTCTGCGTTTGCACGTTTGGTCCTATTTTTCTGGGTATAGCATTGGGTTCGGTTTTTCTGAATCAACTTTTCGTCACTAATTCTTGATGACAAATGATTTCCTCGATCATAAGGGGACGACCATTTAGAAGGATGGGGCTTGGAAAAAAATTAATATTTTTGATTCAGACTTTTTTTCTAAATTTATAGATTGATTTTAAGGATGTGGGAGAGTTCAAATAATTTCACCCTTTCAATCACTCTGGTCCAAATATTTTGCTTTTACATATATGGAAATAAATAATTTGGTTCGATGCATGTGAAAAATAAATATTTTACCATTAACATGATGAAAATAAATATTTTGATCCAAAGAAATCTTCCAAAACCTCCCCTCAGTATCAAATGGTCATCTCTAACACGTTTTCATTGTTTCACATTTAAAATCGTAAACACAATGCCGAAAATTACAACGCAAATCTGCATTGTATATAGACATAATTTATACATATTTTTCATCAAACGTATATCGTGAGATTCAAAATCTTAATAAGCCAATCTAGTTAGAATTAAATCTTCGTCGTCACGCAGGGCTAAGTTCATAAATTTTAATTGGAAGTGAATAATCCGATCCGGAATTCTTAATTAAAATAATAAGAAGAAAGTTTCTAGTTTTCCATATGCGTTTTTTATCGGAATTGTATGTTAGAGTGAACATTTCACAACAAATAGGGGTACAAACCCCGACCTTTTCGAACGGACATTTATTGACGATTCGATTTTAACTAGATCGTTCATAATTTTTTTTAAGATAGCTAGCTTTTTCTTTCACAGCACTCGTATCAAAAGTCTTTGATTTGGCAGTAGCTAGAACTATACACGAGCTTCATACACTGTTTCTGTGTTTAGTTTCATGTTTATGTTGAGTTGAGAGTTTAATACGCTTGAATCCCTTTTATTCATTTAAGATATGTCATGGCGCTTCAATAATATTTTGTATTCATTGGAAAGTGCAATGAATATGATTTGCTTTAAATCTTTTTTTTTTCATCAAAGTCTATACAAGTTCATGTATTCACTGTAAATTTTTGGTCACTTTCTCCTCAGTAGAAAATTAACACGTATAAAATTTCTTAAGAAATCATACCATTACGGCGACTACTTAAAGTAATAAAATAAAATATTTTTTGTTCCGCTGATGTGACTTTGGACTTTTACTGTCAGCAGATTAAGAAGAAATGTTTCGTTCAAAGATATTTAACAACAGGAACTATCATGAAAGGATTTGTCAGTTCCATTCTTTTTATCTCTATGATTTTAGATAACTGGTACTTTGTATAGCTCATGATTTACTTGTTTTACATGTATAGATTTTGTTGTCGACGTAGAATTTTTGCCAAACGGTATCTATTTTTCGTATCATAAGAAAATACTTAGTATTTTGGGTTGGTGCTTTTGTTCTTTCGCTGTTTGATCTTTGCCCATGGTTCAATTCATATTTATGTAATACTTTTTGTATAGTTATACTTATATTTTAAGTATTTACTTATGATACATGTATTAGAACTTCATTTAGTATTTCTTAAAGTTTTAATTGCATACTGTGTCTGATATTTAAATAGATTAGGTCTGTAGCCCGAAATTAATCGGGGAGGGGTGGAATAGGGCTATCTTGACATACTTTTCTAGGTCTTAGTTTTAATCTTGAATAACAAATTCAGAGTTCGTTTTACTGTTCTAATGCTCTATTGCCTTCCCGGGGGTTGTTCTTTGTTTACACTCGAACTTTTCTACACGTGGGATCGGTAAAGAAAAACACATTTTTAATGTAGCCTACATTTTGTAAATGATGTAAATTAAACAAATAGAAATACGTTAAGGGCGAGTGTAATTTGATATTAATTCTTTCTACATGGCGCGTTACATTGTGTTATTTGCTTCTGATTCTGATGTGGTTTTGTTTCTAAATATATAGTGTTTTTGTCATAGCAACGGGTATGAAATACCTACATTACACGTATTTAGTGATTTTTTTACACAAGTTGTATGTAAAATATTTCATATTTATGTAACTTATTCACATATTGTCTGTTACGATTTCACTGGAGTATTCCGATGTCAAACGTTTGTAATTTTGACATCTGTCCAAAGTTGTTACAAGAAGAATATTAAATATGATATTTCTGTAAGTTCCGTGTTTTCTTTCTATGTCTTAATTAAGCAGATACATTTCACGTTAGATTAAAGGCCAATTATTATTAGAAACTAAAATCGTAAACTGTAAAGTCAAGGAACTGTATCGGGAGAGCATGATTTGACTCACAAAATTATACTCCGCCACCGAGGATCGAACCCTAGACCGCTCGATGACAAGCCAGCGAGAAACCGATTCGGCTAAAGAATTAATCCTTTAGCCAAGTCAATTATCTCACTACCTACTACAACGCAGGTAGGCCGTCCTGCCACAGAACAAAAATCATCTAAGAATACATAGACCGAAACAACACCAGAATGAGAGAAACTCCAATGCAACTTTAAAGCATGGACCAAGTGCATAGATAGGGAAAGCGTCATCTGCCTTTACATTAAAACACTCGAGTTAAAGAGTAAACATGTTGTAAAAATATCACTTACAAATTTCTGTCATTGGAAATATCGGGCACGGTAAAATGCACACAAATAAATGAAATAAAACGTTTAAAGTGTGAATTTTACGCCACCCTTCTTATTTTACAAGAATGTTTGTCGAAAAGGTTGTCTTAGCCAACTGTTACGTTATAAAAAAAAATAGTGGTTGATCTGGGAGATTGGAACCATGCACCCCTTTACCTTCTTGAAAATTTTGTTACTTTCGTGTATTTTGGGGGTAAAAATCTCGAACTTCCATCAGTGGATTGTCACAAGAGTTGGTTTGTTAATTAAGTAGATCACTAACATGTAATTATGACTATTTGTATAGTTATTCAATGAAAATATCAAAACATGAACTCAATGACAGGACTCATCCAAAATCAGTACAAAATTCTACCGCTGTGCATTACATCAAATTGTGAAACGTTTCACACCTGGCGGAGTATTACTCACCACACTTTTGTCAAAAGAAGGACAACTCAGTCTTGTCATAGTAACTCAATCTATGATTATGAACCTCCGAGTGGAAAGCACGCATTCAACTCACTTTGTCTAGCTGGAGTTTACTGAATGTATAATACAAAATAATGGAAGAATTAAAACAGGAATGAGAAAACATAATGATACAAAGACAACAAAACACAGACAAAAACATACATGCAAAAAAAAACAAGAAATCATAAATTCTTGTATACTGCCTGTAAAATTCATGGATAACTCTTGTTTACTTTTGTCCATCTTACGATTTCTTTTATACATGTACTTAACACCAAATATATATATATATATACACATTTCGAAAATGGTTACACTCGACATCATGTCTCGCCATTCGATTTCAACAAACTTTATAAACTCACCGAGGCTCACTTAATCACTTAATTTGCCGAGATAAGACAACTTAAGGCGACATGTCTACGCGCATGTTAGGACATTTAAACACTGATATCTATTTTTGTAAAATATTTTTGAGCATTTTACATATTTCAATTCATTTTCTTGTGCACTGTACATATTCATAGAGCAGTTTTAAACTACAGTTGCAAATATATATGTATTTTATTTCCTCTCATGCAGAGATTTTTTCACATGAATAAAGAAAGGGAAAAGCGATTATTATCATATGAATTGCATGAAAATGTACTTCATATCAGAAGGAAAATTAGTGCGAGCGAATCGCTGAAAGTTACACAGCAGGTGGTCAACAATGTCCTTTTTGGAAAGTTTTGCACAGTCTGAAGGTATTCTGTACGCAAATTTTACTGAACAATTCAAGTTCATCACTTTCTCGTTCGTAATCAGTATTGCAAGATAAGATAGTAACAGTAAAGTTAATTGGTGCTAGACTTTCTAAGTATACGCTAAACTGAATTGGATTAATGTTAATAATGTCTTTCAAAAGATCATCACGTTCGTCTTTCAAATTAAGATGTGCTCTACGATATTTGAAAAGAACATCCCACATCAATCACACTGTAATATCTTATCGTCTTGTTTAATAATAGAACAGAAGTCAATAACATATTTAACTGCTTCTCGTAGGTAAAGTTTTGTTATAATCCAGGCACGGTGTTGTTTAATTTCGCTGCGTATACGTCTGAATAGGTTAAAATCCTCGTCGCTTGATCGCCTGGAATACCACTCAGAATGTTCAGTCTTTTTAATCTGATCCCTGACAATAGCTGACCATGCTTCCTTAGATTGAAATTTACCAGAGTCTATAACAAGGTGTTCTGTCATATCGTATTTATGAGCTAGTCTATACACGTCAGGAATATACATGTACTAAACACCAAACATATTTTTATATTTTTTTTTTCGAAAATGGTTACATTCGACATCATGTCTCGCTATTCGTAAAAGTAAAATAAAAAGGCTTTTTTAGAAAAAAAATAGCTCCAGATAATGACCATAAAATCTTAACAAAAATGCAGAATAAGGAAAGGAAGTATTTTTAAAAAGTGCACTGTAGAATCGTGAGTTGACATTTAAAAGAGACAGTTGCAAATATAAGGTTCTCTGAATTGAATTAATTGACAAAATTAATTGACACAAAAAATGTGTTAAATGAATGAATGATGAATGTAATTTTATTAGTTTGTATTAATGCCTTAGCCGAAACCAGTTTATTTTTAAGACATTATTTAGTCTCCTTGAAAGTCCGTGTGCGGAAGAAACAACTGACCAACCAAAAACAAGAGTAATGCATAGGCATGCTCCCTGTCTTTATATTTGTGAATACATGTATATAAATATTGCAATCGGGAAAGGACAAAATTACACTTTTCAATCATTTTGTTTTTGGCAAATAAAAAATGTCTGAACAATGTACTTGTAGAACTATCGAACATCGCTAACCGTACATCTTTTTTTCATGTAGTTGAGCGGTCGAGATATATTCAGTGCATGACGTATTTTACAGAAGAAAAATAAACAAGTACAAAAACAAAACAAAAATACAACATACATGACCAACGTGTACCTCATCCTGCTAATCTCATCATTGCGAAATCTATATAATCGATGCCATTATAACAAACACATTCCCTGTTTTCGCTACAATTCAACTCCTTGTGTTGTTTAATGGTGTTATTTTTGCAAACGATAACTCAGAATATAAAGCTATATTTCTTTTAGATAAAAAATACCTGAAATATAACAATTACGTAAAAAATAATTATATTAAAGTTAGTATACCCCGACCAGTGACAAACATTATGACTCTAAGAACGGCTTATATATATCACCTTTTGGTAATAATGTTTTTTTTTTTTTTTAGAATTATACTGCATCATCATGGTGCTCTGGCAATGGGGAGTCGGCACTGATATCTGATAAAAAGTTTACTTTATCAATTTAGATCGAAGATCGAAATTGATAGTCACAAGAACCTATAAATTTGCAGGGGCGTAGCTAGGCCTGTTTTGGTTGTACGCAAATTACAGCGAGGGGTCTTGTGGTGGGTCGATCAAGGCCCCCAGTGAGTCCAGAAAGGCAAAGCTCTGAGGGAAACTCCTGAATTTTAACGATTTTGGAGCCAGTTTTTCAGAGCCTATACTACGTTCATGGTATGCATATGTGATAAATTTTGGGATATGGAAAATCAAATTTTCTTTTCAATTGGGGAAAATACGGTCAGTACATAAATAAAGACTTGAAAAAAAACTATAAGTTCTGGCTGAACGTATCCCTTGTGTCAATAACAAATGGAATGAAATTTTAAAATATTGAATTTTTCACCATAACTTGCCACGGTGTGACATCTATGCTATTAGATCAAGTTAAAGGCTGATTCAAAGTGTTCAAATTACATTTCTGAATGTTCAGAGAATCAGTCTAGCAATCCAAAGACAAATCAGACACCACATGTTCAATTAAATAAGAAAAAAAACAACTCTATTCTTAACAGATACATATTTTTGTATTATTCAATCCTGTCACTTAAAAATCGGTGCCCATTCTCTCTCTTTCTTTCTCGAAAAGACATCCAAGTCTCGATCTGTATTAATTTCACGTTTCCTGTAAACGTTAAGTAAACCAAGTCCCGACAACCGCCTTGTTGTCATGGTGTTCCGCAAGTAAGTTTTAACTCGGCACATTATGCTAAACGAGCGTTCGGCCGTTGCTGTTGATACAGGCATGCATGCAAATATGTTAAGAATAACATATACAGCTGGATACAGATCCTTATTAATCACATTTAGCGTATTTTGTACGTTATCCGGAACCTTATCTATTGGTTCAGACCACTTCGTTTCCCAACGAATAAGTTCTGATCTGAATTCATCTTTGGATAATGTGATGTCGTCGGAGTAAGTATCAAATAGCGTATCCACAAGTGCTATATTAAGATTATTAGCTTTAGTTGGCAAAAGATGCTGTGCACAGAATCGAGGTTCAGCTGTAATTAATCGGACATTTAGTTCTACAATTAGGTGATCAATAAAATGAATGTACATATGTAGCCTCCAGTACTCCGACGGATTTTCGGCTGGTGCATTTGGCCTATTCCGTTGTCGACCACGATTTCTGGGCATACTGACCTCAAGTTCCACGGTTCCAGCAAGATCAACAGCTACGTTGTACAGTCCGTTCCATACTTCTATGTCATTTCTTTCGTCGTTCATAAGACGAATTACAACTTTGGATTCATCTAATGCCTCATAAAGGTCACAGTCTTTTTTCTGTAGAAGATTTGACAATGGCACCAAAGACGATAGTATGTGCTCTGTTGCAACAAGTGTTACAATAAAACTAAATTGTTCAATAGCTGTTTTGTATGGACCGGCTTTTGCATCATTGTGTTCTATCGAGAGCTCGTCTAGAGCAGAATGGACGGTCGAATAAGCTGCCTTGAACGTATACAAAGCATCCTATCGTGAAGCCCATCGCGTTTCACACAGAGTTTTGAGTTTTTGACGACCTTCCATATTCGCTAGAGCTGCGTCATCATCTGAAAGCTGTTCCTTAAATATTAAGTTTTTTACCTGAATAATCGAACATGAATACAATTTCTTGTAGAGTAGTTTCTTACTATGGGCTCCTTACATGCATGTACAATAGACAAATTAAGGTTATGCGTCTTACAGTGGGTGTACACCGCACCTGTTACCACCTCTCGAATTCTCGCCTGCACTCCGCGATATTTGCCAGACATTTTGGCAGCACCGTCATATCCCTGTTCCCGAATTTTGTCTATAATAACGCCTTTCGTGCGACGGTTATCTAAAAACGAATCTGTGAGTTATTGAATTTGATGAAGAAGCCATTTTGGACTTCGAGTTCGTGCAAAACGAACTTTCAGAGAGTAAAACGTAAACGTATGTATACGGAAAAGTACAAAATTAACGGAATTGATGGTTTTGATATCGCGAATTACTTTATGGTGTATATTGGAGTGTCATTATGTATTAAACAGGATTTGTCATTGCATAAAACCTTTATTTCATCTTTAAAATGTGTGTTTTTATTTTTGTTACTTTTTCCGATAGTACGCAACTGCGTATTTGCGTATAGGCAGCTACGCCCCTGATTTGTAAAGCATGTTAGCATCTGAAACTGTCTCTAATATCGTGGTAGGAAAGTAGTTCAATTGACATACCTTGTTAACGTTCAAATTCATACACTTATTAAATCCCCTAATATACAATTATTTCTGAAAAAAAAATCATGTTGAATTCCATTTTACGCCGATAAACAAAACCAATAAACAATTTTACTCCAAACTAAATATGCTGATTTATCTTGTTGAAATTCACAACGATCCAATGAGAAATAGTTGTAATGACCTCTAACCTCTATATCAGTATGCTCGTTCTTCGTTCCTAGTATGCATTTACCCGAATAAACCAGCCGTTCACTTTCAACAAATGTTAGACGCATATAATTTGTGTCTTCTGGTTTTTCTCGCATGTTCTTCCCCAACACTTACATACATGATCGTGGCTCGCCCATTCTTAATTATCATTTACGTCCTAAAGCTACTAACCTGAAATCCTGGATCTGCCCCTACAATACTTTAGAGGTGCTAAAACAGTGTAATATTTGTTCAGTCCTTTGTTTTATTAATACTGAAAAAAAATCAACCAATCTACAAGATTACACCACAAGTCTGGCGCAAGCATAGTGAAATAATTCTCTAAACCAAACTTAGATTTATAAATTCTGTAACTAATACACTTAGGAGAAACATATTATACTTGTGATTTCCAATCTTCCACGGATTACCTTTACAGTAGTTTTTGAAAGTTATATTTCTTAATACAGATCTAGATTGAACATTCAACAGTCATTTAAAATATTTTTTATACATAAAGGCAAATAGAATGGTACGCATCACCTTCGTTGGGCCTATATAACATGTCATACAATGCTCGACATATTTTATCCTTTTGCTATTTATAGTTCGTTGCTGAAAACCTATCATTTTTCCCTTGATACATTAAAAATATGCACTACCCAAAGTTTAGCATATACAATACAGTTTGGAATACATTTTTTTTTCACTTTTGATATATACTTGCAAAAGATTCAAATATATCATTGTCTTCTTAACTCCATACTTCAGCACCGTACAACAATATATAGACGCAACCATTGCATCGAATAACTGCAACAAGTTATCATTTGGCAAACCAAGTTTTCTTGCTTTAGAAAGGACATAGAACATTGCTTTCCTATAGCTTGTTGTACAGTCTTGCTTTACAAAGGACATAGAACATTGCTTTCCTATAGCTTGTTGTACAGTCTAGCTTTAAATATCGTTTCAAATTTATTCTTCAAGTAAAAGGGTTACATTGTATAAATTCTCATACAAAATACGAATTCCTTTATCTAAATGAAACATCTTACAGAACCAAAATTAGATATAAAATAACAAAGCTATAAAGTTTTGAAAATTGGGATTCTAATCATGAAATTGTTAATTGTTTAGTTGTTTATTTGCCAACCAATTTAACACTTAATGACATGCAAATTAGTGAATATGACTTCACTAATGAGATTGGCGAATTCTGCTATACCTGTCAAATTATCGTGCGTGAACTATCTTGGGTGAATGCTTAATGTTTGTAATTCGATATGCCTGCAAATGCCCTGTGATTAGGTTATAAAAGTGTTTTTATGTGTATAACACTAGTATCAGCACACTAAACACGGTCAGATCTAATATAAACGTATTTTGAAATCTAGATCGAAAATGTTTTCTTGGTTTTAGCTTTTGCTATATTTACCTCAATGCATTTCATTCCCCTGTTTCCTTTTCTCCCTAAAATCCAACCTCGCCGACGGATTTCCAAGGTGAACATGGTCGATATATTGCCTCAGAAGTCTTAGTTCCTTTAAAAATATTTCAGAATATTTAATTTAGTCAGCTTTTTTTCTGTATTTTTGACATGGCATCACTTATCATGTCAATAATGTTATATTGACAAATTATGCAATCACGTGTGTCTTGTCGGCAGTCTCGAGTGGAGTACCAGGTACATGTACATTTATGTATATGTTCTTAATATACAGGTGGCAGTAGAACTGTAATATGAGTCAGGTTGAACCTGAAACACTCCCGAAGAAACGTAAATTAATGCCATCTTTCATTTTGTAAGCCCAGTCCAGTGGCAGTGGCCAAAATTCTTAATTGGATGTCCTGCCTCTGGACTTCCAAACCTTTTCATTGATATTTTATTGAGGAGTGTTGGTTTATCTCCAGTACACCACTGATTTCAAACTTTGACAATTTTAGGACCTCCCAGTCCCACTCTTGAAGGTAGATATGTACCATGCTGCGAAATCGATGCTCTTGATCTTTTTTTTTATTTTGCGATCTAGGGTACAAATTTTACTCCTTAAAAAATTTGCGATTACGATGACCTTGATCTATCGCACCTATTTTCCCTTCGTATCATGGCTATGTGCTTCGCAGGCTGTCAACACATAGTTGTTTCGTTTTGTTAAACATTTTTCAACCATATTACCTTAATAAGCATATATGAATATTCATATCTTTCTTATTGTAGCTCAAAATAACAGATAATACGTAGGGATCGCCGCCATATTGGTTTAAACGAGATCCCGTTTTTTGGTCACATGACGAATAAAAATAGGCAGTTTCTATGTATTGTATGTTATTTTGAGCTACAATAAAAAAGATATGAATATTCATTTATGCTTAATAAGGTAAGGTGGTAGAAAAATGTTTAAGGAAACGAAATAACTATGTTTTAACCCCCTGCAAAGTCGATAGCCACGAAACGAAGTGAAAATAGGTGCAACAAAATCAAGGTCGCTGAAATCGCAATTTTTTTAACTGCCAAAATCGTAACGTTAAAAAAATACAAATAAGTAGTTAGAGCTACGTTTCGCAGCTAGATATGTACCATGACAGCAGCATGTTACACTCCTTGAGATGTTAAGGTTTCCTGCACGATAAACGAACACTCCCAGTGTGTGTTTAAACGCCTGATAGACAAATGCTCCCAGCGTGCATTTAAACGCACAATAGACAAATGATGAAAAATAATATTAACAAATAAGGACGAAATAGAAAATGGTATTAATCAAAATATATAAATTGATAATTGCTAAAAATATAAAAATAACAGTTGAATCAAGGAAATAATCAAAGTACAAGAATAGACGAACGCTTCTATCATGCGTTTAAACGAATACTCCTATAGTGCGTTTAAACAAAGACTTCTATCATGCCTTTATTGTGTGTTTAAATGCAAAACAATGTGTAAACACAGGATTAATGATGCACAAATACTAAAATGGGAAACATGTACGTTTCAAGGAGTGTACATATATATTTTATGGTAATATTAACTGAAAAAATGCCAATTTACTGAAGAATGGTAGGAGTATTGTCTCATGAATGTTGCTTCTAATTGGCTGCTTAGATATTGAAACTAATATTTTCGTTTATATTTACAGACATGTTAAAGCATACAAAGCTTTTCTCTGGATGGATAACCAGATGCTATAGTACACAGGTGGATAAAGCCGCCCTCAGCAAGCTAAGAAAGAAGACTGGCATTGCTTTCATCAACTGCAAAAAAGCCTTGCTTAAATTTAACAATAATGTTGAGGAGGTATTAAATTGTAAATGTAGTAGTAGATTTGAGGAGGTAATAAATTGTAAATGTAGTAGTAGAATTGATGTTTAGCTTTCCAATATAAGATGCCGCAATGAAGCAGTCAAGAAATAGACTGGAAAAAGACTGCTCTATAAATCTTTCTTACTGTGACTTGTGTCATTATTTTTTTTAATGAAATTTGTTTAGGCTGGAAATATATTTGTAAGCCCCCTTAAAAGTGAGAATGAATATTGGTGGCTTTTTGTTTGTTAGACAAGAATATTCCTATATTTAGACACATGAGATTTCCTCACAGAATTAATTTAATGCAGGGCTAGGAAATTTCAGACACCCAACTCGGGAGAGCCTCATCGGACACATCAGAAAATGTTTTGTCTTGCTCTTGGGTGTCTGAGATTTCTCTGTTTTGCATTATAAAAGGTTCTTAATGTTCTACTGCTACATGTATGCCAGTGAATTAAAAAAGGCTTTTCTAAATCATTTTGATACATGAATTTGTGGACTGTTTAATATACAGTACCTGAACTGATCCATGCAACAAAAATTGCAATCGGTCATCAACCACCAATCAGTTTCCAGTCAGTCATCGATCCGTGAATCCAATCCATTAAACTGGTGATCACATCACGTGACCACAGAGCAGTGACCGTATTTTATGGTTTTTATTGTTTTATTTGTCAATTTTACATATATTTACATAATGTAATAGATTTAAACATCAATTTATACTTTTATTTTACATTTATTTTATTTCAAACACATCTTACTTCATTTTACATAACAATACTGTGATCAGATCGGTCATCAGTCATCAATTCATCAGTGATCAATCAGTCAACGGTCATCGATCCATCAAATTTTTGCGTGGATCGGTTCAAGGACTGTACATGTATTTGTACATGTATTTCACAATAAAAAGTACTTCCCTTTAGCTTGTGATACAGATTTTTAATAACCTGTAAATCTTCAATTTTATGGCAGTGTTTTTTTTCTGGTAAAATATTGTTATATGCATAATCAATTAAACCTTGCTAAGCATGAAAAAGATGTAATTACGATTTATTATTAATATCTATTTAAATTGTTAGGCAGAAAAATGGTTACAGGAACAAGCAAAAAAAGAAGGATGGGCCAAAGCAACAAAACTCCAAGATCGTAAAATGTCTCAAGGTTTAATTGGTTTGGTGTATGATAAAAGTCATGTGACTATGATCGAGGTATGAATACAGATACTTTTACATTGTATATATATATATAACAATATAATGTGATGGTGAATGAGGTAAAATGTACACATCCAAAAACAGTAAACTTATATTCTGACTTGTATTTGTTCTGTGAGTAAATGGTCCGATTTTACACATCAGTAAATTCTGAAAAAATTCCACTTTCCTTATACAACATCATTCCATGGTAGGTCATATCTCATTGAATTCTTTTTGCCTTCTGAACATAATTTTTTTCCTTTGAGGTAATAAGTTAAAAGTTTTGTTAACTCATACATCCATCAAATCAACAGGTTCCTGTATATTCCATCTGTATCTTGTCATGCTTTATTACTCTGTAGGTCAACTGTGAAACAGATTTTGTAGCTAGAA
The DNA here is from genome assembly GCA_037379345.1 of Perna viridis. Classification (NCBI taxonomy): domain Eukaryota; kingdom Metazoa; phylum Mollusca; class Bivalvia; order Mytilida; family Mytilidae; genus Perna; species Perna viridis. The sequence goes on from CM074523.1 coordinate 9,059,700, forward strand.
CAGATAAGTTCAAGAATTTTGTAGCCAATTTATCATCTGTTTGCCACCAACATGGAAAAGACATGAGTTCACAAAAGGTAAAGTTAAAAATTTGTATACCCTAGTATACAATCTTTGAACAGATCCCTGCAACAATCTGATGGATCAATGTCCCATGACCAGTGACTTATCTGAGGGATCAGTGTCCCATGACCAGAGACCTATCTGGTAGATCAATGACCCATGACAAGAGACCTGTCTGGTAGATCAATGACCCATGACAAGAGACCTATTTGATAGATCCATGTCCCATGATCAGAGATTTATCTGATAGATCTAAGTCCCATGATCAGGGACCTATCTGGTAGATCAATGTCCCATGATCAGAGACCTATGATAGATCAATGTACCATGATCAGAGACCTATCTGATAGATCAATGTACCATGATCAGAGGCCAGTCTGATAGATTAATGCCCCATGACCAGATCCTACTGATAGATCAATGTCCCATGACCAGAGACCTACACTCCTTGAAACGTTTCCCATTTTAGCGCTTAAACCCACAATAGAAGCATTTGTGTAAATGCATGATACAAGCGTTTGTTTAAATGCACAATAGTAGCGTTCGTTTATTTTTGTACTTTGATTATTTCCATGATTCTGCTGTTATTTTTATATTTTTTGCTATTATTGATTCATATAATTTTATTTTTTCTTTTTTCTTTCTTCATTATTTGTTAATATTATTAGTTTTCAGCGTTGGTCTATCATGCGTTTAAACACACGATATGAGTGTTTGTTTATCGAGCGTTTAAACGCACACTAGGATTGTTTGTTTATCGTGCATTTAAATGCACGCTGTGAGCATTCGTTTATCATGAGTTTAAACGCATGATAGGAGCGTTCGTTTAAACGCATGATAGAATCGTTCGTTTATCGTGCATTTGGTGACTGTTTAGCATGCCTTTGGATATTGTGCATGCGGGAAACCTTAACGTCTCAAGGAGTGTATCTGATAGATTGATGTCCCATGACCAGAAACCTATCTGATAGATTAATGTCCCATGACCAGAAACCTGACTGATAGATCAATGACCCATGACCAGAGACCTATTGGATAAATCAATGTCCCATGATCAGAGACCTATGATAGATCAATGTCCCATAATCAGAAACCTATCTGATGGATCAATGTACCATGATCAGAGAACTATCTGATGGATCAATGTACCATGATTAGAGAAATATTTTATAGAACAATGTTCCTTAATCAGAGACCTATGTGATCAAAGTTTTGTTGTGTAATAAGTCAGATGATTGATACATCTATATTTAAGGGTTTTTTTTGTTTGGAAGTATTTTTTAATTTATTCTAAATGAATAATATTTAGTTTTAATTTTGAATTTTATGTACAAAATCTAATTTAAAATATATAATGTAATTAAAATTTGTTTCAAATTTATATATTAAAAATGTAAAACAAAACAAAACAAAACAAAAAGTGAAACACATCATTCCATGAATGTATGAATGGCCCTATTCAGAAATTCAACTTCTGTCCTCATAAACAATGTTGCACCTTCACAGCATATTGTAAAATACATCTTGACCAATCAGGATTTCATGAACAATAGCAAACTCAGAATTCATACTTGTAATATATGTCTTGACCAATCAGGACATCATGAACAATAGCAAATTCAGAATTCCAGACAGTTTCTGAATCGATCCATTGATGAGGAATCAAGTGATGTAAAAAAAAAGTGGTTTTATGGGTTGGTTTGACAAGTCAGTGAAATATCTCTTAATCAACAATGATTAATGCAATAGTAGTTGCATGGATCAGTTCTGAAGTACTGTATATAGTTGTGAGGCATTATCTTTATGTAAAAACATCTATTTTCACTTACAGGTCTGTCTGTCTGTCCATCCAATTCATGATGATAAATTCATACATCTCTTTCCTTTCCTTCTATTTTCTCCAATTCTTAATTTCACATACATTTTTTTTTTATTTTTGTATATTACTTATTAACATATCATATTTGTTTTAAACAAAAAAACATGCTATTTAGTATTAATGCAGAATATGGACTTAATAGTAAAGTCCACCTACAACGTGTAAAAATTACTTGTGACTATTGCATTGTTGCGTGAAGTGAGCCATGCAGATGTTGAAACAGACATTGTACCTTGAGATAAATGGAACCATCCAAAGATCGATTAAATATACCTCACAACAACAACCAAAGGATCCAATCAAATGCCAGGAATGTACCACGTCAGTCTGGTCACCGGTTAACATCCAATCATATTTCTTAGTTTAATTCTAGAGCTAATTATAGTCTACACATAACTGTAAACAAATGACACTGGGCGTATTTAAGGGCAAGGGAAATACACAATCACTGAACATATACATCCTTTTAAATCTCGAGTTCACAATCAAGACATCAACTTTACGTTGACTGGAAAGTGATGTTTTAAATAAAAAAATAAACAATAATTGTTTATTGAATGAAAAAAATAAAATAATTTTAGTACTCCCGAAAATCGCAAATGTTTCAATCCACATCCGAGTTTCTAATCTATATAAAACAGTCACTTGATCATGTGACGTAATATCTCTGGATGGAACAACTGATCGTAACTTGATTTGGATATAGAAAAGACAGAAAGAAAAAACATGCATAACTTAGATACATTTCCAAATGTTCATATCATTAACCTTCCGCTGGGGGACTAAAAAAAAAATGCTAACATTACTACTACGGTTGAACATTGCACTGTACATTTAAGTATCCTGTTGCCTTGTTAAATTCCCTAACCATCATAAACCATTATTTAAGTTTGCTGCCTGGTCTGGTCTTTGTCCCTGGATTACATTCTTTTTCACAGTTTTCTGCAATGTTTGGATCAGGACTGTAGCGAGGCAACAAATGTGTGTATTTGATGCACCATCTACAAAGTTAAAATGATTAATACCATTTATAGATACCATCAGATTGGGTTTTCAATTAGTCTTTTTACTTCAAAACATCTTTCACCAGCCTGACTGTGGCCGTAGTTTCTAAAAAGAGGGGATCATTGTTCTTACATTGACACTCAAAAAATTTGTTCTTTTTTTTACCACAGTTGACAATATTCAACCTAAGTTACATTAGAATTTTGTTAAGTTCACCAGCAAAAGTTTAGTAATATGAATGATTGATAATGTATCCAAGTAATATGTGCTTTTTTTCTTTCTTTTTTTATATCGAAATAATGTAACGATAAGTTTCGTTTTTCACGACGATATTACGCCGAATGATTCAGTGATTGTTTTTATATGGATTATTAAATCGACAGTGGATTGAATTATTTGTAATTTTCGTGAGTACTAAAACTATTGATTTTGTTTATTCAATGAAGTATTGTTTGTTGAAATTAAAAAATCCTTTCCAAGCCTTCTAAAATGTTCATGTCTTGATTGTCGCTTCGAACTCAAGATTATCTATATATAATGTTTGTCAAATTGTTGTCTATGTTGATTTTGTTGTATGGGATATACATGGATTTCCCTACCCTTAAATTTGTTTACTGTTTTGTGTAGACCATAATTAGCTCATTGATTCATTGAAATTATGGTGTGCTTACAAACCAATATGATTGGAAGTTAACCAATGACCAGACTGAGGTGGTATGACCAGACTGACTTGGTACTTTCTCAGCATTTGATTGGGTTCATTGGTTGTTTTTGTGACACATATCAAATCGATCTTCCAATGGTTCTATTCATCACAAGGTACGATGTCTGTTTCAACATCTGCGCAGTTCACATCATGCAAGAATGCAATAGTCACACTTCACTTTTACAGGTTGTAAACAAACTTAAATATTTCTTTGCCCAAACTGATTTCCAGTATTATAATTGGTTTCTGATTTTTTTCAGTCTGTTCTACTAAAGGATAATGCAGTTCAGTTGAAAACAGGAAATGAGGGCACAGTTGCAGATTTGGTTGCCATGGAGATTGGAAACATTGGAGAGAACATGCAGTTAAGACGTGCAATGTTTTATAAAGCATCAGATGATTTGCCAATAGGGTCTTATGTGTATGGACCTGCAGGTAAAAAACTCAGTGTACTCTCTTGATATAGTACCTGAACACATTCATGCAAATCTTATAGTATTAGTGCGTAAGATTTTCCATTCTGGCTTTTATTATTTATTGGACCGAGGCTAGCCATATTGGGCTGAGGCGTAGAAGAAGTCCAATATTTTTATCCAAGGACTAATAACCTAACCAATATTGAAAACCTTAAGTAAATATACCTTTATCGTCTAACTAGTCCAATACGCTAGGCTAATATGGACTATAACTAGTCCTATATAACGTATTGGACAGGCGAAAGCAGTATTGGATGGCTAAATCCATATTGGACAGCTAAATCCGTATTGGACTGCTATATCCCATATTGGCTCACTTTTTGTATTGTATTGGCAGTTTTGATCATATTTAGGCCAATATTCAAATGATAGTCAATAAAATTGCAATCTGTCTAACTGATCTATAATACCGCTGATATATTTCTCTTTATACCGTGACCACTAATCATTTCATATGCTTTACCAAATGGTCTGTGACTTGAATTTACTTGCATTGGTGACATCTGTTAATCTCAATCAGATCAGTCACAGGTCATAGGATATAGATCTGTCAGCTGACTGTCATTGATCATCCATTATTTTAAATTGTACATAAAAAATTCATGATTGGTCTTTGGGTCATAAGATGTTGATCTGTCATCAGATAGTTGCATGGATGAGTCAGGGATTGTAACAGCAAAAATTACTGGTGGAAAAGTATATGGAAAATTCCCAATTTTTTTTTTTTTTGCGATCTAACGTTAAGAAAATACAAAAAAAATAGAGCTACGTTTCACAGCTATTCTGTATTTAACTATAAGTTGATTCCCAATGTAAGAAAATTATGTTATTTAACCGAACCTCCAATCACAAGGTGAGTTATACAAGGCCATTAAAAAATTGCAATCTGTGCACTTAAGTATTGTAGAAAGTGGAATAATTCCAAATTTCCCAACTGAAGTAAACATGTATTGTAAAATTTATTCCAGGCAAGCCATTGTGGGTGAAGAATTGCCAGTTAGGAAAATATGGTGCTGTTGTCCAATACACACAATTTAAAAATGGACGTAAAGTTATCCCTGGCAGCATCATAAGCCAACAAATAGGACAACACATTGTTGGCATGAATCCACAATCTATTGGAAATTTAGAGGACATTGCTAAAGAAAAGGAAAATGGACTCAATGAGTCCAATAATAGTGTGAAAAATGAAATAGTTGAAAAATCAGAAGATGATTCATCAGATGATGAAGACGCCCCAGTATCAAAACCTCCAGAAAAGGAGGAAACAAGGTTGATCTTTCAAGAACTCTTAATGGATCCGGATTCCAAAGTTTATGAATTACTGACTGAAAATAATGTTGAAATTAAGGACTTTGTAAGGTTTGAAGTAGGAGAAGATGTAGCTGAAGAAACCCAACAGAGTGAGGAGAAAGTAGCAAGTTCATCATAATTTTTTTTTTTTTTGAACAAATAGAAATTAATTAAATTATTCATTTTCTTTATAAGTCTCCATCTTTTGTGTTGTCTAAATTTTGACATGTATATGTATGTATATTATAAAAAATGCATTTTTCTGTTTTAGTTCTTATTTTCCTTCCTACTGGTTTGTAAGCAATCATGTCTATAGCTGAAAATGAAAAACTTTTATTTAACTGAACTGATATTTTTTTATGATTACCAAAGGTCTAAAAACTACTCAGTGCCAATTATCTTCTGTCTGTCACCAAGGCAGGATTTATGTAAGATAATCCATGCCATCAAAAACAACATGTTTTTTTCTTTAGTCAATTCCAGAAAATTGAATGTCTTTGTAATTACTGTATTTATTTTCTGCTTAGACCCTTATAGTTTCAGTTTTTGGGCAACCTAAATTTTTTTACGTCTGACCTTTTCAAGGTGACACTTCCCTTGAACTGTGTGTAAGACTTACGAAAACTACTGGTTCTCAGGGCGTTATTATATGAAAACCAATAAGAGAGGGATGTTAAGTTGTCATATTAGTTCAGTTGAACATATGCCTCCACAGTCACTGTCAAATTTTGAATAACATAACCATGTGTGACAGGTGAGACACATAAAATGTGTCTCTGTGATAACTATAGTTTATTGATATGGCAATAGAAGAGATAAAATGAGGCACCCTGAAAAGGGAGAAGGGAGGGCCTGAGAACCAAGTGAGGCTTAATCCCTGTTAATTTTTTTAATTCAGACGAATATTAGGATTTTGAGGGTGTGCACAAGCTTATTCGAAGCAATGGACACACAGTAAATGTAAATATATCTGCATGTCCTCACAATCTTAGTTGAAGAATTATACTACAATTTTAAAAACAATATAAGAGTAATATATACAAAATGCAGACGAGATATTAGTTTTTGACACACTTAAAGCAGAGGGACTTACAAGTCATTATGGACACAATATAGCACAAAACTTGAATTTCAATGAACAAATTTTAAATCGGACAAAAAAATAATGATCAAGTTATTGTCTGTATATCAGGAAAATGCATGTTTGTGGCTCCATTTTTCTGAAGTCTGACCATTGTGGTATAGAATGTTATGAAACCATATCATAGACATTTGTATGCTTTTACTGGTGTTATACAGTTGAATTCTATGAAATGCATATTTATGCCCCCTTTTTGGCCTCTAATTCTGAAACAGTTGGGCTATAACCCAAAAAATCAATACCAACCTTCTTTTCGTGGTTTGTAACCTTGTAATAAAATTATATTGAAGAACCTTGGTGGGCACGCTCATACCCCACACGTCTTCATGTTGGATACTAAAGTAAATTTTTTGGTAAGAGTGTTTTTTAGGCTTTAGACCGTTATCTTCTAACTAATTTCTGTTACTCAGAATGGTAGTTTAAAACTGCAGACTGTGATTTCTTTGAGTTTTAGTTAATACAAAGTAAATATCATTGTAGCGGAACAAAATGTACACGACCTATAACTCATCATGGGGAATTAATATGTACCAAAAATCATGTCATTAAAATAAAGTAAAAAAAAAACCATTATTTCTGTGAATTTAGCTAAGTGCAAGGCCTATAATTTTGGTAAAAATCATTAAAGCAGGACCAACTACAGCCTTGTCCTGTAACTTATCATTATGTATTTAAATACTAAAAATCATGTCAATATCTGTAAGCGTTTAGAAAAAAAGAAAACTGCTATTTCTGTGAATTTTGCCAAGTTCAAGGCTTGTAATTTTGGTAAAAATCATCAGAGCAAAACGAATATTACTCTTAACCTTTAACTTGTCATGGTGAATTTATATACCAAAAATCATGTCAATATCTGCAAGCGTTTAGAAAAAAAAACCCGGAAAACGTTTTTTCTGTGAATTTTGCTAAGTTCAAGGCCAGTAATTTCAGTAAAAATCATCAGAGCGGAACAAAACTTAACTTGACCTATAACTTATCATGGTGAACTTAAATATCAAAAGTCTTGTCAATATCTGCACGCATTTAGAAAAAAAAGTTCGCAAAAACTGATGGACGGGTCAAAAACATACCCTTTACAACTTCATTGCATCGGGTATCATAAAGATCAACCAACTATTGTAACACTCAAGTTATCATACAAAAACCAAGTATCTACGAGTGACGACAGTGCCACACCAATAAACGACCACATTTTTTTTTGCAGTCATATAAAAAAAAACTTGAAATTCATCCAGACCACTGGTTTTCTTCTTCATAAAGTTCTCCATATTTTTAAACGAGAAGCCTTCATATTCTACTATTGCGCAACTTCATATTTTTGCCCTTTATTGTAAACACTAGCAGTGCTCTAGGTCCCCTGCTCTATTTAAACGAGAGCAAGTAAAATTCAAAACCAGTGGGCGACTTCTTCAATCCTTTATGTAAACAGTGACACTTAGAGGTTTCATACCTTTATAATTTTAGATCTATAAGTGCATGTGATCTACATATTTTACATACTAAATCTATAGCTAAAATCAATAGGTGTCTTCCTTACCCCTAAATGTTTTTTTTTTTGGAAATACAAAGAACCTTTACATGAAGTTGTGCCCTGTAAACCAATGTCTGTCAGGACTGATGTGAAAATAGAAAGCCAAACACTACCACCCCTCCCTTACAAAAATGGTAGAGGACAATAAATTGCTATATACATGTATTTGAAAGACAAATCTCACTAAAAAAAATAGCTACTCAAACATGTACATGCAGTTCACCTTACTCACAGATTTCTTTCAAATATCAATCAAAGTTGACAAAGCTATTGAATATTTAAGAGCTTTTCAGAGCAGAGCATGTTAACTCATTTGTTCACTTGGGACAAGTGTTGACACAATATATTTTTTGGAAACGCCAAAACAGGGGACTTAAAATCCATTATGGACACAACAACTGGTTTAAACACAACAAAGCACAAAATGAAATTCAATCAGTGCTTATCATGGACTTTTGCCTACTTATATCCTTACAACTTAAAAAAACTGTAGCAGATATCCGATATCTAACTGAGAGACTGAGGCAGGAATTTTCTTTATAGATGCCATAAAACAAATATTTTCGAAATCTAACCAAAAATAAATAAAATGCTTAACTATGAAATGCTTATTTTTGGCTCTAATTCTAAAACAGTTGGGGTCATAACCAGTCCTTTCCTTCAAACTAAAAAGTGCACATCATTTCACTAGCCACTGTTAAACAATTTTTACTAACCCTGAGCATTGGGATAGTGGCTAAACACAGCTCCGCATAACCCCCAAAATTAACATCAGCTTTCAGTATGGCTTTGAAACTTGTTCTTAAATTTTACAGGGATCAACAAATATTTAAGTTACATTTGTGTATTAGACAAAAACCAAGTGTATACAAACAAGAAAGATTATGACTGTGACATACCATTATATGACCACAATTTTTTTGGAGCTGTATAAAAAATGATATTTATTAATAGACATGAATAACTAAATCATAAGCACTATTGTACTTACAATAAAATCCTTTATCAACAAGAAACTTGTAACCGTACGTCCCCCAGGGACGCAAAATTCCCATAACTCCTGTATTAAATCTTCGTCCAATCAAAATTGCAAAGCAATATAATCTACTACAAGTGGTGACTAACAATCCTACAAAATCTGTCAAATAGTTTCTGAGAAGTTGCTTCCACAAGTTTGACAAGACGGACTGACGGATGTGGGTGCTTCTACGCCCCCTTCTGTATAGCGGTGGGGGCAATAAATATTCCCAGAAAGTAGCTTATACATTAGATATCAAAAGAAACTGAAGACTCCAAGGTTTCATATCTTTAATACCTTAGTCCATAACTTTTAGAAATTTCAATTTCAGAACACATTTCTCAATTTGGCCATTAAACCTTCTTACCTCTAGTTCTGATAAATGATGAAAATATTACTGACTGAGCTGCATTATCTACTATAAAATATTAACTTCTGCTGTGTTCTGATTTCTTTATTTATGAGGTGAACAAATCAGCAAGGAAAAAGGACCTGCTAAACTGACTGTTAACAATATGATAAACTCTGTAACAACCAAATTGAGAAAAGTAATGCATCATGTACATTTTAACATGTTCATGTTAAAAATCTTGAAAAAATCGTGAAAATAAATGTTTTTACAGAAATTTACTGTTTATAGCACACAAAATTATGACATTCAGAAAATATTTGTCTCCTTGTAATTAATTGATTGGCACTTGTTGAGTACAGGATAAATGATAACGGGATTTCAACTATTGTTATGTCTGATAGAATTGTTTAGGTAACTATAATGTAGGAAGTTCATTAGTTGACTGTGATTTAATTATTTTTTTACATCTTATGACGGTATACATGAATTTCATAACTTGTTTGTTAAATAAGATATCCCCAAAACAACTTGGTGTGTCCTCACAGCTCCTTTTAATACTGGATTATCACCAAATGTGTCATAATGTAACAATAAATTCAATGGAGAAACACAATATTCCATGTTGATGAGAATATTGCTTTTCCCTGCATCATAACAGATCCATGTACATAGTATTTGGAAGTAACATGAAATAAAAAAAAAATTAAACATACATGTAACATCTGTCACAATGTTCATGCATACTCAATAAATATAAACATTAATTTAATCTTAAAATTTTCAAACCTCCTTTCAACAGCAGTAAATCCAAAAATGTACATTACCTAACACAAGAAAAAGGCAGAAGACAAAGAATTAGTGATGAAACTTAAACCTTCTTTCTCATAAGCACTAAAAACAGATAAACATATTCAGTATAATACAGATAATGCCTTCCATGTCTGTGTATTCTGAAGTTTTGCTTTCATGGATTTCAACACTTTGTTGAAATTAATCAGCATGACTTGGATCCAGAAAAACTTTTCCAACAATAATGAATTCCAAAAGCTATTAAAAGCTCAGTTTCATCTACCGAGGTCCTATAGAATCATTTTGGTCAAATTCATATATCACATGATCACAATTTCTTTAGGTGGAAGCATCAAAAAGCACTCGTAGGTTTTATTTTAGGTCAAATATCATTTTAAAACTGCCAAATCCATTTCATATCACATGACCATCACATGATCAATCATCCAAGTCTAAAGTTTCTAAGTCTTCTTCCACTTGATCAAGATCCTCACCATCAAATAATTCTTCATCAATTTCAATGTCATCAATATCACCATTAGCCATGGCGGCAGCAATTACTGCGTCTGATGAATTGTCTGTTTGAGGTAAAGCACCCGCCTCTGCTAACTTGGAATCTTCATCTAAACAAAGAAAGTAAACAATAAAGAAGTAGTTTTTAAAACCAGGCCTGGTCTCCATTTCACAAAAAAGTCGTAAGTGTAAAGTTGATCATAAGTAATGACGTCATAAACTAAATTAGCATTGTGATGTCATGATTTACAATCAATTTCACACTTACGACTTTTTGTGAAACCGACGCCTGGTTTCTATAATAAAAAAATTCATATTGGAATTTTTCTCCAATCTCAAAATTTTCAATTTCAAGTGATTTGACTGGTTGATATTTTCAGCAGAGAAAAGATCTGAGGAAAATCGCAATATGAAATTCTTAATGAAACCAGGCCCTGAATCTTTTAAATACATGCTAATCAACAAAGCTTTGCTATAGTAAAATAAGCTTTAATAAGGGCAAACAAAAATTTGTGGGTTTCTGTACCTTATCTTTTTTCACCGAATTATTGAAAATTACTATATCTAAAAGTGTTGTTAATTAAAAGCCCTAATTAATGCCCCTCAAGTTATTGCCAAATTTGCATATTGCCACAAATATTCATTGTCTACATTTCTGTGCATACAAATAGAACATTTTTATTTTCTTTGCCATAAGGATTCTTATGACGACGTTCACGTCGATGAGAAGGGTACCCTGGCCATTTTTATTTGGCATATTTCAACATTGTAGTTGAAAAAAAAACATATAACAAACAAAGTTATGTCAATAAACACAAAAACACACATAGAAAATTAAATGTATAGTCATATTTAATACACTTATGTCAAATTAAACTATCAGGTCAGTTTTAACATGTCATCTTCAGGATGTCAGTCAGTCAGTCATTCTTATATATATTTTCTGGTTTTACATCAAACTAAATTTATCACCAAATTCGCCTGCTTAGATAGTGGCTTTATAAAATTGTTTTACTGTATTAGCATTATGGATTAGAATTGTTATACAACCATAAGTGTAATGATATCTTACCATTGGCTTCAGGAAGACCATTGGTTAGTCTTGATTCTGGTGCTACAGTCACATCACCACCCCCAACATAATTATCAAAAGCATCAAGGTTGATTTCCTGTACTTTAACATCCTCATCCTGTAAATACATTTAAGAATTTTAGACCAATTTATGCAATACCAGAGCTGCAAACCCACAATCATGAAAAATATCAAGGCCATTAGGCTCCAAACCCATTGAGATTTTTTTGTGTGTGTGTCAGACATTTCTGTTGTATATAAAGCTTTTCCTTTCACAAGTCCATCTTCTAATCTCCTTGGTCAAATCATAATAATAAGATACTTAATTGAAAAGGGGAAATAAAAAAAAATATGATCAGGAGTGCCAAAGAATATCTAAATTTAACAAGTACAAAAACATGTACAAGTTAAATCTTAAAGCAGTCTTGGAAAAACTAGTCGTTGTGCAAGGACAGAATAATGGAATGATGGAACGACAGATTGTTGGAATGGTGGACAAGGTTAAAATTGTACATCCAGACCACTTTGCGATGGGGGGCTTTTAAAAAAAAAACTACTAAGACTACATAATCATGACAGAATGATGGAACGACATATTGTTGGAATGGCGGACAAGGTTAAAATTGTACATCCAGACCACTTTGCGGTGGGGGGCTTTAAAAAAAACTACTAAGACTACATAATCATGACCAACTTACGTCTTCTTCCCTTTCTCTTTCAATTTCTCCTTCGTCAGCCTCATCGTCATCCTGACCTACAAGATCTGGATTAAACTCAAACATGTCTCGCCCAGTTAACTGAAAAATGTAACATTGAACATTAGAAAGGAATCTACTGGTAACATTCCACTATACCAAGTATGAGTTCAGTCTTCCAACATATAGTAACATTGGCTATGTAGGTACACGCATGGAACATAAACTTTCCCGAGTTTCAGAAGATTCCTGATATTCGTAATTAGCGGAATTGGAGGATGACCCTATTGGGATGAATTTGTAAAAGGTAACATTTCTATATACATTGTTCATATAATTTACACAATACAGTTCATTTTTTGTCTTGAAAAATGTAAGTCTCCCTTCATTCCAAAGTTCAAAAGGATACAACTCCCTCAAAATACAATGGATCATAAATTCATGGTAATATAAAGTACATATCCTGTCCTAACTACCTAAAATGTTTTATAAAATTTGACACAATTGTTTCCAAGTTGTGCTCACAAAAGTCTGATGTACAGACAGACTGGCTGATAGGGCAAAAACAAGATGTCTCCCCTCAAAGTGATGATCCAGTTACGGTGTTTGAAATATATAGTCTAAAGTAATGTAAATACATTATGATAATTTTCATAGATGCCTATTTTCATGGATTCTTTTAGCAAACATATTTTCCCATAATCAATTTTCACACTTTATAAAATGATTAGCATTCCATGGTAATAAATCTGGTAGATACTAATTTTTTGCTCATATGTCCAACAATAACAAAGGAAAAATTAATATGATGTAAAAAGAGTAACGCTGGGCAACAATGAAAAGACAAAAATCTTCTTACTCCAAGCATTTTTCCTTGTTTGAAATCCATTTTCTTTTTATCTTGTTTCTCTTTTGCTGCACTGATCTTTTCCTTTCTCTGGAAAGAAAATTTAAAAAAACAGTAAGTAGAGCACAGAATATTAAAAAAGAAATTGAAAACTTAATAAGTGCTTATGTATTTTTTGTCTACATTTTCCATGTAAGTAGGAGAGGTCTTGTGCTCTTTCAAACTACATGTAGTTCACTGCCTGTTTTGTGTTTGTCTCAAGTCAAGAATCTTTCATTTTTGTCGATCTTGTGTGAATTTTGAATCCTTATATATTCAGGGTATAGTGTGAAGTCCAATCCACTACATTTAAAAGCAGTTTTCGGCATGACGCAGGTTGTGTTTTTGTTGTATGACTTATAATGTACTGTGCTTCTCAATCCCTTATGAAAAGATTCTGGATTGATAACACATACGGTGAGGGCATAATTTTTTGTAGGTTTAAACTGGTCTGGAGCTGGCATCTCATTTAACTGATAGTAGTCCTTTGTATGTGTATTTGTGTAATGTATAATCAGCTTTTTCATTTCTGTATTAACAAGGCACTCAGACTTTTTTGAACTGATTTTTAGGTGCATTGAATGGTGCAATAGTTTTTTCTACAGTGGTCAGATTTAAAGGGGGAGGGTTATGATCTGGCCAAAGTACTTTTACCATGCCACATTCAATGCGCCTGTTCCAAGGCAGGAATTTCTGGCCTTTGTATGTAGTTTTGTTTTCATTTTCACTTTTTACTTTTATGTTGCTGGAGCATATGGAGGCAACCATTTTGCTTTACCTATGTATAATATTGTTTTGGGGCCAGCTGCAGCCTGCCCTGTGATGTGGGGGTTTTCTCTTCATTCATTGAAAACCCATGGGTGGCCTTGAGCTGAAAACTTTTCTCCTGGCCTCCCAGTGGGGTTTTTGTCTCTTTGACATATTTGCCATATCCATTCTTGTTATATTGGTTCTACAGGGGCCAGTTGAAGGCAGACTCCAGGCATCAATTTCACAAAAAGTCATTAGTGTAAAATTGATTGTAAGTAATGATCTCACAAAAGAAAACTGCATAAGTACATCATAACTTACAATCAATTTTACACTTTTTGACCTTTAGTTAAATTGAATGCTGGTGTAGGAAATTTCTCACCATTCACTGAAGGCCTATTTACCGCCATAGCTCTTTTTATACAGTTTGGTATGACTTTTGTCTCTTCCAACATATTTATAATAATAGTCTACAGTGTTTGACACTACCATGGGATTGCATTACTGCTGCTAGATCATTATTACCAGATTGTACTCACTTGCAATATGGTGGGTACTGCTGACAGAGCAGGAAATGCTTACCCTTCTGGAGTACCTGATGTCACTCTTGTTTTTTTTCTTTTTTGTGGGTGTTCATATTGCCAATGCTTTAGTTCTTTTGTGTGACATCTTGTTTCCCTTATCTTAAGTTTTTATATGCAATCTTTTTTTATTTGGTTCACTAAATTGTGTACGTACATTGTAAATCGACTTTTTCATGTGTTAAAGTTTAGGCCAAGCTTTTGGATCTTTTCTATTCAAATCATCCCATTGCTGATGCTTTAGTATTTCTGTGCCTGTATCTCCACTTTCATCTCTATTAATCTTTTTTCAAATAATGATAACGATAAAAGTTGGCTAGGCCCATACACCATCAACATGCACTTCGATTAAATTCTATATATTTTGTCTATCAGAAAACAGATCCTTTCAAGGACAACTTATTGTGAAAGTATCATTATTCTAGGAGTACAAATTTTCATGGTTTTTACTGGTTTAGCAAACCACAAAATTTGGTTCATAATGGAATAAAGTCCTATTCATTTGTATGATGCAGTTGCCAAATCCTAAAATTTAAGAATCTTCTCTTAAATCATGAAAATAATTAAAGTACATTCATGTTCAATAATTACCTTCCTTTCCTTCCATTTTATGAACGATTCATATGTAACTCTGGTGACATTTGCTCCTAAAGCTGCTCTCTGTAAAATTGACATGAAAAATTCAATAAAATTCAGTGCTTTCATGTCTCAAATTAAAGATTCATTATCAAAGAAATTGGTGATAAAAATTAGAGAATAATCTTCAACAGAGAAATATAGAAAGCATATCTATTTTGTTGAACATTTGTGAGTAATAATTTGTTTACGCATATTTATTCAAGTATATGAGCATAAGGAAATACAGTAAAGACATTTACATACAAAACTAATGGTTGGATTCAGAAAGAAGCATTCAGCTTATCATTTATCATCCACCAAATTTTTTTGATACACATGTTTCCTCGAAAGTGCCAAATTTTACACCTGCAAAAATGACCAGCTGAACAGTATTTTCTGTGCCATTAATAATTCTATATTCGAATCAAACCTCTTTTTCTATCAGTT
The DNA here is from genome assembly GCA_037379345.1 of Perna viridis. NCBI lineage: Eukaryota > Metazoa > Mollusca > Bivalvia > Mytilida > Mytilidae > Perna > Perna viridis. The sequence continues at coordinate 9,075,515 of CM074523.1, forward strand.
CCTCTATAGTGATCTGTTCTTCTTCCTCTTCAGCTTTCTTCTTATCTTTCTTCAGAACAAACCCTACAAAAACAAAACAACCAAGTTTAATCTCCAAATACAGGTGGTTTTCTCTTGGAAGAAACACTTCATAATCATACAAGTTTCATTACGTTACTGTTTACACCAGACATTTTAGTGTGTAAATGTTCTATTACATGTATCTTCTAAAGACCAACATGATGGAGCACATACATTGTAATTCGGAATCACTCCACTATTTACAAAAAAAAACTATGACATCTTTTTTAACTACGAAAATAGTATATATGACAATCTGGATTTTTGAAAATAAATCACTCCAATTTTTTTTTAATTTAGAATCACAAATTTTCTATTACATGTATGTGATGAGGCATCATATTTCAGAAAAGCATCGTTTTTCTTCCTAATCTCTTCCAAGTAATAATACTAGCAGCAAATAAAGACAAAAAAAAAACCTAAAAATACCATAAAATTAGCATGACAGCTGATATGCAAAAACAGACAGACAGACAAACATACCTGGTGGCAGGGCATGTCTGTAGTGACACTTGTCTCCTCCATTAGGACAAGTCCAGAACCAACCATATTTACCATTCTCTACAGCCTCCAGGAAATATTTACAGATCTGTTAAAATAGAATAATACATAAAGTTCACATTAGTTATTTTTGTGTCACAATGACCTTTTGATACCAGAGAAACAATGAAATTTTACATTGTTACATGATTAATCTATTAGTTGAAGATATATGTTTTATTTCCACAATGACATCCACAGCTGAGAATATGTCATACTATAATTATCATACATAACTATGTATTAACTTAAATTGTATGTAAACAATGTATAGAATTATATATTGGAGAACATAAATATCCAAAGGATTGTTTAAGAGTCCAGAGTACAGTGAAACTCCGTGACTTAGTGAGTACACTTAAATGTAAATTAGTAAGCAGTAGCGATTCCCTGGTACAAGACCAATCAAAATTCATTTAGTCTTTGCCAGACTAAATCCTGAATTTGGCACTTTTTTCCACTTTTCTCCTACCATATATACTTGAGTGTAAGTCGATCTGCCCAAAAGTTGGACCACCTTTATTCAATCCAGTGATTTCTGACAGCTGCATCGCTAACATTCCTTAATTACAATGAGCAAACTTGACAACTTCAATAAATGTTGAAGTAAATAGTTACAAGAGAGAGTTGTTTTTTATAGTAGCAATTACATGCAAGTAATTAAATTCTCGACAAGCCATATAGATTGTTTTGATAGGCCATTTTTTCATTCATTCTAATTTTGGTACAACCAACAAGGCAATAATCAAAATTAAAATCATAAAAATATTGAACAAAAAAGAATAAAACAGAAAGTTTATGATACACTAACAACTCCTTTTTGAAGATATTTCAGTAAATTAAGAGGTTTCATCTTTAAGAAAAAGGAACTCATTAAAAAAATTGTCATTTCCATCTAAAATATTAATTAATTTTGTCACGAATGTCATTGGGTCATGTTTCTACTACACCTTTGGGTCTTTAGCTATACATGTATGAGTGTACAAGTAAAAAACAATACACAAAATGGATGAATGGAAAATACAAATAAAATCATTACAGACCAGTATTGGGGCAAAATAAAGACAAAACAGTAAATATTATTTTACTGCATCATATTTTAACTGTAAAAGTTAATAGACAGTATTTATAAAATAGACTTTTACAATTCAATAAAATATTGGGGTAAACGACATTGGTCTGACTGTTCAATGTTGGTGTCATGCTCATGTCAATTATCAAGTTTTTACATTTTCAAGCTGAAAATTTTGTTCATAAGCTAGACCTCGTCTATAAGTCGGAATCCTACCCACCATTTAAATATTTAGTCCCAAAAATCTGACTTATAGGCAAGTATATACAGTATATGGGTAACTAAAAAATAAAAATTTTCTACCAGACTGATTGAATTTTCACCTGATAGGTCAGGCAGTCCAGCATATTGCCATGGGTCTGTGGTACATTATATTAATTATCTACCAAAATTATTTAATTTTGAATTATGATACAGAATTTGCAGAATTTTCAATTCCTCAATTAGCTATAAAACTGGAAATCAAAAAAGGAGTTATGCGGCTAGAAATTTTGTTTTTCAATCTGATAATTTTTAATCTGCAGCTTCAAAACTTAAGATTTGCTAAAACTGTAAGTAAGTAAGGAATAAAGGCTAGTCATTACTTAAGAAAATTATAATGTGTCTTTTTTATATAATTAGTGAATAAATTGTTGAAGAAATAACACGTGTGTCACATCTGTAAAATTTGCCACATAAATCAGATCATCACAAACAGGTCATGTTATGTATCCAATTTTGATGGAGTGGAATCTTGATACCCTTACTAAACAGCACGCTTTCTTAATGTGAGTGATCAATTTAAATATTAATTGTCTCTTCCTAATGCAAGTTTACGGAAGTAGACCTAGGGTAAGGGACTTAACTTTTGCAAATTATTGGAACATTTCTATTCAGCATTTTACATCAATCTCATATAAGCATCAAAGTATCTTGGATTGATTTCATTCTATTTCAAATAAAATCTTGACAGGCTTTGGTGAAATTGAATATGATACAAACATATCACTGATTTCAAGAGTTATGTCCCATACCCTAGATCTACCATCTTAATATATTTTTTTATTATATGAGTGACTTACAATGGTAGTTTCCATTTTCTTTTTATTTTCTGCACCATGTTTTTTCTCTACCACATCCTTTAACTGTTGTTCATCCCAGTCTTTATTTGTCTCTGAAAAACATAGGACAACAACAGATTTGATGATGTAAAATACCCATGCACTTAAATGTATATTCCAATATAAAACGCTTTTAATACTAATAAAAACATAAGAAATAAATCATCCACGGGGCTGGCTATTAACATGTATGTCACATTATTTTTCCCTTGAACAATAGCATTTGGTAAAACAATGATAAAACAGAGTTTCAGTGATTTATTTAGATTCTAACAGGACCAACTTCTTATTTGGTTAAACGTAACAGATTAAAAAATCTTACCTTTTTCTTCTCGAGAATCCTCGTAAATATTTCTTTTTTCTCCTTTTCTGTCCAAACTAAGATCATGGGAAAATTTACACTTAGCTCCCTTTGAACATTGTCCTTGCTTGAAAAAGGCACACAGAACTGATTTTGGATCGGCTCCTAAAAAATTCAATTTGCAATTAATATGGTCAAAAACCAATTACAGATTTTCTTAGGAGTGGTTTAAATAATTTCTTTACTTGAGGTTGAGAAATTTTAAACATTCAACACAGAAGCTTTAGTGAGCATCTTAAATCAAAATTTTACCATTTAAAAAAAATATTTAAGAAAAATATTTTAAATTAAGCCATAGCCGAACAGGGTTCTATCAAGAAAATCATAGCAAGTGTGTGAATCTGCTGAAATTTTAATCATAAATTTGACCAAAATACATACTCTTTAATAAAATTCTATTTAATGCATACCATGCATAATATAGTTAACATTCTGGACTGGAGAAATCAAATAAATCTGTTTGATGTTACTTTTGATTCATATGACCATTTACATGAATATCAACATTGGAGGAAGACCTATATTTCTTAAACTATATAGTTGTACAGGACTATATCTCTAACATCCAGATATTAAGTTAAAACAAGAGTCACAATTTCAATGTTTTACATCTACTTAATGATAACAAATGACAACCTTAGTACATTTTATTTCATTAAATTCACTCATATAGACACATAAATCTGTAAATTGAAGCTGTGGGAAGAAAAAGCAATCATTTTAAAGGGTTGCTGCCTGTTTTGTGTTTATATTTGATGCTCTGCATACTTTTGCCATAGATCTGACACCCTGAAAAGGAATAATTAAATGGTTATGAAGTAGGGGTGAGGCATGCACTGAATTTATATTTGATGCCTGGTATACACATGTACATGTACCTTTGCCAATGGTCTATACAGGTCTAAACAACTAGCTCAAAAGGGGTCAGGCCTGAATTGTCTTTAAATCTGATGCCCAACACACCTTTGCCAATGGTAAGAACTCTTCCAAACAACTGTTTTGTTCAGTCTGTTTATCTTTGCCAATTGCCAAACTCTTCCAAACATGTGGTTTGCCCAGCCTAATTACCTTTGCCAATGGTTTGAACTGGTTTAAGCAACTTGTTTGTCCAATCTAATTACCTTTGCTAATGATCTGAACTGGTTTGCCTAGCATAATTACCTTTGCCAATGTTCAGAACAGGTCTTAACAACTGGTTTACCCAGCCCAATTACCTTTGCCAATGGTCTGAACTGGTCTGAACAACTGGTTTAGCTGCTCTTGTTCTTTCTTCTTATCTTCTTTCTTTTTGTTTTTCTCAGCACTTTGTAAATCTGCCATCTGATAGAATAACATAATTTTATTTATATTAAGGCAAAAACAAGAGGCTTCCAGGAGCCTGAATTGCTCACCTGGTTAAATTTTGCCTTTAAACGGCAATGAATTCAACAAGAAGTTGTACAACAATTTTAACTCAAGAAAACTTTTGGTAGGATTTATTTATTATAAGGATCATTTCAGCAATTGAAAGTTTCTTTTTATCTATCATAGTATTCAAGATATTGGCTGAAAACTGTGGAACAAAACTATCCTTTTTCCCCTTTCAAGGGCAATAACTCTTACAAGGAGTAATCTGACAACTTTTATCCCTGAAGACTTTTGTAGTCCTAACAATAAGGTTCATTTCAGCTATTGAAAGAATTTGGCTAAACCTAACAGTTTTTGGAGATGTATTCGAAAAAAGTACTACCTAACCCCTATGTTCTACTTTTAGTAACAGCGGCCATGTTTTTTGACGGATCAAAAAACCACATATGCGTTCTATGCAGCATACCCCTAGGAACATTTGTACTAAGTTGGGTTTCAGTTGGTCAAGTTGCATCAAAGGATAAGATTTTTTAAAGAAATAACATTAAAAATAGGAAAAAATGTTGAAAAAGGGCAATAACTCATACATGGCTAATGGATTTTACGAAAATTTGACTGCAGAGAGATCTCATCATGCCGAACACTTTTACCCTGTCAGAATTTAGCTAAACCTTATGCTTTGGAGATATATAAGCAAAAAACTACTGTCTGACCCCTATGTTCTATTTTTAGTAACGGCAGGCATGTTTTTTGTTTGGATCAAAAATCTCCACATCAGTTCTATGCTGGATACCCCAAGGAACATTCATACTAAGTTTCGTTAAATTGGTCAATTTGAGTCAGAGAAGAAGAGTTTCGAAAATTTTTTAATGATGATGAGGGATGCCAAGTGATGGCAATAGCTCCCATGATCTGAAGCCAGGTGAGCTAAAAATATAATACAATTTTATTTATTTTAAAGCAAAAAAACAAACAAAAAACTCTACTTGTACTGACCCTGAAACTTTTATGGCCATTCATGGTCAAGCACAATTATATTAGATCCTCATGTCAATACGTCAAATGTTTTGAAAAAAAAAAATCTCCCTAATTATCTACCCTATTTTTTACTGGTAGCAGGAAACAAGACTATTATTAATCTTTTGGTCTAAGATGAAAATAATATTCTGACATCATCGATTACATTTCAATACCTGGTACTCAATATGGGATTTATTTTTATTTATAAGAATTAGAGCCAGAATGACTGTTCCACAAAATTCCAAAATCAAATTATTTTTTTTCAATATGGAAAGACAAGTCAGGGCTTACCAAATGCATTGTGTAAGGTAGAAAATTTTTTATTTAAACTCCAAAACTGACTTCCCATCTTTTCTTAAGAAAAATGTTAATTTTGGGACTCGTGTAATTAGCTGTATAATGAAAAATAACTGTCTTTCCAGTTCGTAATATATTTTGAAAATTTTTCCCAAACTGAAAGCTACAGGCACCTTTTGAAAACAGTTAAAGAATCACTACAATGGTGTTCAACACCTAGTAATTAGTATAATAAATTTTATGCAAAAACATTGTGGTGTAATTAAATAAAACAAAAACATTCAGTCAACAGTAACAGTTGTTCTAATGTAAGTACTCATAGATTATTGAAATTAAAGGCTATCTACAGAAAAGTTTTTTCAAGAATATTATTTTTCCAACAACAAAAAATCAACAGGCAAAATTCTTAAATGTACAGAGTATCTTTCCCTCAGCTACATTTGACTTTCACTTATCAGAAGAAATAACATTGTAGGAATTCTAGACCACTGAAAGTATTATGACTTTTTTAACAAATAACATAAGTAGCGTACATAACTGTTGATCATAATAGTATGTCTGCAAAAAAAAGGATTGAAATAAAATCAAAATAAGAAAAATATGCTGTGAGTGTTCAACTGCCGAAATTTCGTTACAAGTGTAAACAAGAATCTGACCTTACTAGCCTTCTGGTTGCCATACTTAACAAGAATCTTACCTTACCAGTGTTCTAGGATTTTTCATAAATTGAGGTTTCCTCGGGAAAAATCCATATAAAATCAACTTTCCAACTGTCAATGACTGCTTTCCTAACAAAACAAAGCCTTACAACATATGAAGTTTTCAACTTGCCACGGGTAACGGGAAATAAGAATCCTAGAACACTGCTTACTAGCCTTCTGGTTACCATACTAAACAAGAGTCTTACCTTACTAGCCTTCTGGTTGCCATACTTCACTTGTTTTTCTACTTGTTGGATAAATTTCTGCTGCTTAGAACCTTTCTTGTTCTTTAAACCAAATGTTTTATCCTAAAACATTTAAATGGTAAATAAACAAAAAGCTATTTTCTCCTCTGTATTTTCTAAAGATCAGGGAGTTACAGGAAGAGCAAGGGAATAAATAATGACAAATGAAAGAAGGGGTTTCAGTGCCTCCTTTTCAATGATAAAAGTTCAATAACTTCAAATACAGAATTGCAAATTTATAAAAAGTCAAAGGAAGCTAACATCAATACAAAGAAAAAATTCATGAAGTTTCATGAAAATTGGTGGAAGCACTTTTACATGTTTTGAGATGAATAGTGTTTAGTGTGAATAACAGACTAACAATGGAATACACAAGTACCATAATACATTCAATCTGGAAAAACAAGCACATATCAAAATGTGTCAATGGCATAGAGATTTCTTATAAACTATAGCAAGGAAGAAAGTACATTTTAATTGAAAAAAATCATGAATCATATCCAGCAACTCATGAAACCCAATTTTGATCACTTTTGAAGTTTCATTTTTATATGATGTTGTATCAGGAATTTTATTTTTTATCTCTATAGCTGATAGTCATTAAGACAAAGTGCAGTATCAAGGGTCTTTATATTCGGACATGTTCAGGAGTAATTATTAGGGGGCAACCCAGGACGCTATTGCTAGTTGGCTTAACTTGAGGACAGTCACATCAATATATTGGGCTTTTTCTTTGAAACTATTTTATGCAGGTCAAACATATGTAATTCCAGTTGTTTTAATAGCTTCCTATTTCGAGTTTTGGTTTTGAGTACTTCCTGTATACAATTAATTTCTGGATTTAGATCTTCATATATATATTTGATTTTAATGCTGCTGATGATTTGTTACTCCTTGAAGCACATGTACAACTTATTGAAATTTACAATATGTATAATTAGTATATATTTTGTATTTAAAGACAAAATTATTAATCAGTGTCATACATTTGTACACTGTACAAGTACATGTATATGAGCAAAAGTACATGCACAAAATCATACTGAAATACATGTACATGTTCAATCAGCATTTTTATTATACAATTTACCCATACTGAGGTATCCTCTCAAGACAAAGAAGGATTCTTATATCACTGTACTGAGGGCTGTGTAGAGTTTGATTGATTGCCCAGTTTTGTGCTTAAAACTGTTAAAACAACAAGTTTATTGTAATCAGATTGGATTACCTACAGTTACCCACCAACAATGAAACAATTAACACAAATTATCCAGTGAGTTTCTACATGTAATTAACTGTCTGCAATACATGCAATAAACACATGAACACAATTTACAAGACCTTTACAAAGTCCTACTGCACAGCAGTAAAAATTAGCGATAATCCCAAGGTTCAGAACTCTTAATTTCTAACTATGACCTTTGAAATTTTATTTAATTAGGTCCTTGACATTCAACCCTTTTCGTTATCACTTTTTTGAGGACTTCCTAACAGTGAACCATTGATTATAAACTCCCAGAATTCCAAGATCTTTCACAACTGAAGGTAAATTTGAACCCCTGTGTGGAGTTTCTTTTTTTAACAATGTCAAATTTAAAAAAAAACTTAGCATCAAAAAATATAATTTATTTTGCCCATGATTGAGTTGTGCAAAAACTATTTTGAGCTAAATTGTATATGCAGATTTTTGAATAAAAATCACAAATAAAAAATACAGGATAATATTCCTCTACAGAGGTACAAATTTGTCCCTTTATTGAGTACACACAATGTAATACACCATTTTTAATAAGTTAATTTCAACACATACAAGAAAAAATAATGAATGCTTACAGAATTCCAAGAAATTTCAATTTTATGGTAATCAATACTGCTGACAACTTCAACTTAAATCAAAAATTTATTTCATTATCTTTAAACAATCCTAGTTTCGGGGATTTAATACATCACATCTACCCCAAAAGAACTTGAGATAAAGGTCTATAGACACTGTGAAGTCAGCCTCATATCTTGATCTACACTTAGAGATCGATGGTAAAGGAAAGCTATTGACCAAACTTTACGACAAACGTGATGACTTTAATTCCGAATTGTCAACTTTCCTTTCATCTGTGGCAACACCCCTTCAGCACCTGCTTGTGTAGTTTTCATGTAACAACTCAAAGGCCAGAGTTGTCAAAACTATGCAGATTTTTTGTATCGCTCTAAACATCTTCCAATTAGGCTTCTGGAACAGGGTTATGTTGCTACAAAACTAAAGTCATCACTACTAAGTTTTATGGTCGTCATCATGAACTCGTGGATCGTTACAGTGTATCAATCTGAACAGGGTTATGTTGCTACAAAATTGAAGTCATCACTACTAAGTTTTATGGTCGTCATCATGAACTTGTGGATTGTTACAGTGTATCAATCTGCACAATGAAAACTGATTTGTTCAATGTGTCAAAGTTTTCCTTTCTTCTTTCGTCTACCCTAGACTTGATTTTTTATGAGCAACTAAGAGGATGTTTCCAGAAAAGCAGAGGGCACTTACCCTACCGGCCCACCTGGTCCATGCTCCAAGTTTATAGTGGAGTCTGAGTTGCTCATTTACTTTGTTACTTTGTATGTATTATTTGGGGCATTTTATGCTCTTTGATGTGTTAATCTGTTTCATGTATGGTCCTTATCCTTGGATAACATTCTTTTGATTTCCACTAGAATCTTGGTTCGCTTTATTACTCTTTCAAACCTATGACAGTGTTTTTAAGAGATTAGTATATGTACATAACACTCTTCTATCAGGGGCATATCAAGAAGACCATAAAAAGGGCAGTTCAGATCCAAAAATTTATTAAATTGCATGGGGTTTCCAAGCCGAGTCTATCATTTGTTCATTTTAAAAATCCCTGGAATCCAAACTCCCCTGGATCTGCCACTGAAACTATTAATCTTTGGGAAGTTTTTACCGATGGAAATGAGATCAAGTCATACTGGAATTGCATAATTTTCATGTAATGTAAGATGGAACTCTTCAGAATTGGAAATAGCAGTTTGTGTAAAGGCATCGGTAATGCAGTTTTATATGTTTTCTTCATTTTTTAGCAAGAAAACAAGTGATTTATTGAAAAATAAATTGTGTTAATGTATGGGGGTAGTCTTTCTAGATATTTATTTCACACTGTTTTGGAAATTTACACTCCAAATACCAGAAACTTGCCACTGTGGCAAAATTGTTTATTAGCCACTGGTCATTTTCTTTAGCATTTTGCAACATGGCAATTGTTTAGCCCTTACATAGCAAGATTCACTCTTGGAGCATGTATAAAGCAGGGCTTTAGCTCTAGTCTTAACCAAGATCTAAAACCATTAGTCACTTTTCGTATGAAAAATTATAAAGTACTACTCCAGATACAGGTATTTTTTTTCTATCAAGGACTTTGAATCAGTATACTCATATACTTTGTAGTCCCTGATTTTCAAAATGTTGATATTTGTCCTATGTTGTCTGATTAAATTTATCTTTAAATATAATTTGATTTTTTATTCATAAATTTTCAACATAAACTTGATTCTCTTTTCAAGTGATAAAATTGGGCGACACATTTTCAACGTCATACTAAAATCATGAGGCATTTACCAAAAACTTTCATCTAGAAATAAAAAAAAAAAAAAAGTTTCCCCGTTACCCCTAAAGCAAAATTTGCAATCGAAATGTCCATATTTTTAGTAGGAGTGAACAGGTACATGTAAAGTAATAGCCATTTGAATATATAAATAATCAAAGTGCTGTGTAGTGTTCAGAAATAGTAGGGAAGTTCCAGTAATAGACGGGCGACACAAAGCATATTGATAAATCAAAAACCTAAAAACAAAAATGAAGTGCTCTGGGTCTATTAATGGCATGACATCACATGTGATGATCTATTTTAAATATCAAAAACCCTCAATTGAATGAAACAAGCTAAACATATACCAAAAGCACATGGTTTCTATTTTTGTTCACTTTTACCTGAGCACTCCTACAATGAATATGGTAATATAAGGTTTAAATTTTGTGTTAGGGGTAATGGGAAACTTTATGATGATATCAGAGTTTGTATCATACTAGAAATGTGTTTGGCAAAAAATTAATAAATTCTGGTAAAAATCTTATTTTTCAAGATTTTTTTGGCATTATCCTATAGAAATAAAATGGTCTATAACTCTGACCAGGCATCAAGACAGTTGTTTAATTGTTTAATTGAAGGGAACATCCAATGCTGACAAACTTCCTGACAATTATAATACATGTATACAAAACCTAAGTGCCAAGAAAAAATCCCCACAGGTAATTTTTGTTGCCAGAAAAAAAAAATAGCAACTTACAACATCGGCGAAGCCAAGCGCGATCCCTGCAATGGCTATTTGTTGAAGCTTTGAAATATTGTCAAATATACCACCTAGACAAAGCAATTCTAAGACTTACATGCACATGTTATAAGCAAGCAAAGCTTGCTCTTAAATGAATATTTCTTAAACATGTTAAAAGAAATTTGCTAATTTTTGTTCATATTAACCACTTGAGAAAATTTTGTGAAAGCAAAATGCTACATCTCTACCAGGGATCGTGCTGGGCTTCGCTAATGTCGCAATTTGCAATTTTTTATCTGATCTGGTGACAAAATAACCAACTGGCAATTTTCTTGGCGTCTAGGTTTTGTATATTAAAATTGACAGCAAGTTTGTCACCAACGGATATTCTTACCAATTAAACAATTAAGTTGACACCTGGTTAACTGACCATAACCAATTTATGACTGAAGTCAATCACAGGTGATTAGAACAAGTGACCATGACTCCCAATGTCCTCATGGGAGGTGTCAATCAGATGTAAATATATAATTGTGCCAATCAAAACTCATCATCTGGTCAAAGGTAAAAACTATCATGGCCATGTGCACATGGCTACATACAATTGGGAACATAGAGGATGAATATCATATCTTCTTGGTGTGCACCTACTACACACCGCATAGAAATCAGTACAGAATGAATTAGGACAACCACAATTTAATTTCTTCATCAAAACCTCACATCGCAACAAGAGATATAGCATATATATTAAACAGTAGCTCTATAGAATTACTAAAAATAACTATCAAATTCATGAATGAATGTTGGAATCCGAAGGTCAATTTAATTTAACAGAAATTATACTAATATATAACGTCAAAGTTTAAACTATAGATTAATCTATTTTGATCTGACTTACATCACATTCACTTCATTAAATAAGTAAAAAAAAAGGAAAAAGACTTGAAAACTATCAGAAAGGATTAATTTATTTTTACTTAAACGTAATCTTACCCTACATTTTTTTACTATTTGATTGAAGGGAATGATGAATTTTAACCTACATTTATTTGGCCTAATTAATTGAAGGGAATGATGAATTTTCTCAGTAAGGACAGTCACTTTTTGTTACTTCCAGGACATGACTTTTTTTTTATCAGTATATTGGGGTTTTTTCCTTAGTATATTAGGGAACCTTAAGGGAAATTTAGAAAGTATACCTAATAACCATAGACCTCACACAGGGGACAAACATTATAAAAATACAACTTACTTCAAGTTGAGGTAAAACTTGGCAAATCAAATTTTGCACAAATGGTAAATAACATGAAATCCATGTTTTTAAGGGAACATACTAAATGCTTAGCAAACACCTTTCCGTATTATATTTAAATAAATTAATTTGAGATAAATACTGTAATCTGACTGGTTAAAATAATTTTGTTATATCTCAATTGATAAAAAAAATTGACATGCCCCAATTCAGTTAAATTCAGAGCTACTTTTCTCATGTTTAAAGATAAAAATATGTTTTAAAATTAATTTATAAGAATTGGCTACGATAAAAATTATGTGTATTGAAAAATGACAAATTTTCCACGTACATATTTTGTTCATTGCACTTCACGCAATAAACAATATTCACAAGGAAAATTTGTGTTATTATTCAATAGACAAAATTTTTATTATTGCCAATTCTTAATTGGAAATATTGGACATTTTAAAAAAAATGCTGCTTTTTATTCTCTAAGAAATAGTGCTGGTCCTGGAACTGTTTGATTAACAAAAAAGCAAATATATTGAATATGCCAGTTCCCACAGAAGAAGACATCCTTTAGATTTTACTGTTCATAGTGATTAATGACATGAAGTCTACTTCAATGAAAAAGGAAGCATTAAGCTTTGACGGCACTTGCAGCTATTGCCTTTCTCATATTAATTAGGGGTGGGCAAATACTGGGAAAAACAGTTTACTTTGCAGTGCTATGCCTATGATTTCTTAGCACTGTGCTATCAGTAATAATATTAGTTAGAATGCACCATGGGCACTGTGCTATAATTTTGGAGGAAGGCCATAAGAGCCGTGCTATTTAAAAATTATGGGGAGAGCACTGAGGCAGTGGTTGCTTGCCCATGCATTCATAGATAATTGTGATCATGTAAATGCTTCATTAACATTAGTAATGTGTAAACTATGACAAATTATTTGCATACAAATATACACAAAATGGAATGGACAGAGCAGAAACGATTTTCAAAACCGGAATCTAATGGAATATTTCAAAATTCCGCTGAAAAATTACATGTCCGCTACCATTCCGTTCCAAAAGTAACAAGCTCTGCCTACTCTCTATTATGGTTCAAAATGTCAACAAAACGGTCTCTTGTGGAAAATTATCGAAACTTCAATAATAAATGTAATTTTTGTAGCAAATTTGGTATCAGCATACAGGAAAATGATTCCGGATATTGAACTAGGTACACTAAGGCTAACGACTATTATAACGATTCCTTTTTCCCATGGTGGGCGTGGGCAATGGTGGACAATTTGTGTCCACCCTTGGACACGTTCCCATCGGCCCACGGTGGACACGTGGTTGGTCGCTGTCCACGTTGCCCATGCATTCTGGTGGTCAATTTTAAATCTTGTTTCGTTTTAACAGGAATCGGAGTTAAAAACTGATTCTTACGTAATAATTATTACGGTCCTGTTGTATTATAAGAAGCGTATATAATTGTATGAACTATCGGTAACAATATTTCACAGGTGTCAGTAGAGCTTCTTTATAATTGACAGTCATCAATTACCTGTGGGCGGGATTAAAGCAGAGAAGCGTGAGCATTTGCCATCAAATGGAATAAATACAGGAAATTGTGGTAACCTTTGATAGGTGCCATTAGATCTCTTTAACTGACAGTTAATCAATTAAAGGTAGTGGCAGGTTTTAATACAGCGGAGCGCTATCACTTGTCAAAAAATAAATTGTGTTATAGAAGAATTTGTTTGATTTAATGTTATTCAAGTGTTACTTGTTGGATTTGAATATTTTCAGAAATACCGAATAGTTCAACATAACTTATATGAATTTGGAAACAACAACTAATCTTGTAAGATGAATTCTGAGAAAAATACTTTAACGACCATGTGATGGAAAAAGTGCAACCTCCTTTTGCTTCTAATATTTAAAATTCTTAGAGAAAATCAGCTAAGATTGGATGTGCAGTCCCTTTGAAAGATGAATCTATTTACAACAGCATCACCTTTTACTGCACTGCATTATTTTGCTATGAATTTCTCACGGTGGCTAAAGATGCAGGTTTCCTATCTCGGACCTTTGATTGACAGGTAATCAATTAAATAACAAGTCAAGGGTGTGGTTTTAAGTAAAGATGCAGTAACGTTGATTGACAGGTAATAAATTATAGGAATATTGAGGGTGTGGTTTAAAGTATTGTGAAATGAAACTGGACAGTTAACCGGAGCGTATCAGCTAACGACACTTACATGTAACTTAGAAGACGTATTCATGTAGGTGATATAATCATGATTAGACCTTCGTGCACGTATGTACTAAGATTGATGGGTAATAATAATTTTTTCTTCTTCTTTTTTTGTCATCAACCGTAAAAGAAAATAAACGAGATATACAATGAGTGCAACCTTCATGAAATTCGAAAATAAAATCGAAATGACTGTGGGCTGGTGTTACGAATTTTAAATATGTTAAAATTTGAATAATACTCTCTACTATGATTAATTTAATATGCATCCATTTCAATAACTACAGGTGAAAGGCAAAATAACGCAAAAATACGAAATTTTCAAACTTAATTTTGTTCCGTTTCTGTATTGAAATATATTGGAGATTTTTTTTTAAAAAAAGGCCTACTAAGTCAGCACCCTAGTGTAAATAAAGATACCAATTAGTTTAATTTATTCTATATATAGTTAGTCGTAAAATTCATACTAGAAGAATTTTTTTTTTTATCAGATCATATATATCTGGGGGATTCTAACACTATTTTATAAGGCATTTTTAATGGGGAAATTTTGATTTAAAAATATAATTTTGGATGTCCCTAATACACTTCTGTAATCATAAAACATTAAATTTGGTTTCTTTTTATTCTTTAATCTAAATATTACTAAACGATTCCTTCTCGTTAATTAGCAGTTAATCCACCACTTCCCGTATATTGGCTGAGTGTGACACGCTCAGGTATTAAGTAGTGACATCACACAGATAATACTGATTTGACTAATTAAGTTAACGTTGTAAACACATTAATTAATGTTATTTCTAGGTGGCTATGATATGAAAATCACAAATACTTTACAAGATTATTACATTTAGAAAAAGAAAAAAAATATTTCTATTGAGCATGATTTTACAAGAACACTGAACATTTAATTATTGAAATAAAAATACAATTGCCCTTGTGTCATTCACCTATTTGTATATACATAAACTAACAATGGATATTTTGAAAATGAAAGTAATGTTTTTGGGATAAAGTTTCAGAAGATTCTAAAAAATTACAAGATTTCAAAATAAAACACTTTAGAAGAAATCCATTTTCGAAGTGCATTTTGATTAATAACTTGATATGCGATTATTTTCGGGAATTACATGTAAATTAATTTTAATTAAAAAGTCTGACTCGCAAAATGAAAAGTTATGATTTAACGTCAATGGTATGAAAAATTTAATAAAGCATAATTTTACATTTCTATATGTCTCTTAAAGTTACGTTTTTTGAATGACGGTGTTGAATTTTAAATACTTTCAAGAATTATCACTCTTCTTATTATCTATCCAAGTAAGGCACTTTGTTCGTCAATCGATAATTGTTGCAGTGTCAACGAAATGTCAATTTACCTCATACGATGCTCAAAACACAGGGACACACCTTTTGATAAAACGTGAAACACATTGATTTGTCGACGATATTACAAAGGTGTTTATCAAATTTGCATAAGAAATTGACACACTCAAAGCATTCTAGTAGTTACTGGTTTAAAATACTTTCTTTTTTTAGAATTGTTACGTAAGAAACCCGTCAGTAAAATGAGTAGTTCGCAAGTACTTTATTTTCTTGAACATTTTAATTTACAATTTGTATGCTACTGTTATTATATAATAACGGGACTTATCATAGTCAAAATTGTTGAACTAAGTGAAGAAAAAAAGAAACGGAAGACATACGTCGTTCAATTGTCTATGGTACGCTAAATCTAAAAGAACTAACTGCATATTCAACTTAAGAGGGGAAATTTTCACCCATCACTATAGTTGGCTAACATGTGCTTGGATAATACGCGATTGAATCCGTTGCCATTTGAAAACTTATGAAGTACGTGGTTCAATAATTCTGGATCATATATTATCTACCAACGATGCTTCCCGCTTTCAATTTTGTTCAAATGACACGATATCGAAATTGGTTATTTATAGACCATAAGTTAAAGTTGCACGTGTGTGGTTCAAATCCATTCTTTCACTTAGAAAATACAACTGCATTAAATAGATTGTCAGTAAAATAAGTAGTTCGCAAATACTTGAGTTTCTTGAACATTGTAATTTACAATTCATAACAATCTGGTAACTTTGGTTTCTGATTAATCCAGGTTTACATTTTGATGATACTAAATAATGGTAGACTTAAGTACGATGTGGGCCTTAAGAAATAGAAAAAACAAAAACAAAACAAAACAAAAAAACAAGAGTTTAAAGCATTTAATTTATATAAAAACCTAATTAAATCAATTCCTGAGTAAATACCTGGTGGTGTCACAATCTTGGCTTGAGGCCAATTATATGTGAAAGAAAATTGATTCTCACGGTCAAGGTAATGACTGACACATTGTTCTTTTATTTGTTAACCTTTTGAACATTGTAATAAAATTGCCAATCATGGATTAAATCCAATCAACAGGTTATCACGCATCCACCGGATACCGTGGGCGTGGACATCTGTCCACCGTGGGCATTAAGGGTGGACAAAGCGTGGGCAACTTGATTTGTTTACTGTGGGCGAGTGGCATCGTCAAAATGGTCGTTAGCTGTAGTGTAGGTGTGACATGCACAATTTCAACTTGAAAGTAGTTACAAGCAGTTGAAGGGCGGTACTCCGTGGTACCACTAAATCTGCTACTTTTTGTATGGCACATCAATCTGACCCCAACCCGACATATCAATATCCAAATAAAAAAGAGGAGGGTTGCATGGTCAGAGCAAATTCGGACTAGGAGCCACTGCCACTCACAAACGAGTGATAACTGGGTAAAAAAACAAATGAACAGCTAAAACCAATTGATCCCGTTCAAAGAAAAAAATAATCTCCTTCTTGTGAAAAGCTCGACAAAACAATGAATGGTCTAATATACTGAATTTTTGGGACTTTGCATGTAGTGACGTTTGTAAACATGGCGGATTTTAGCCGATTACTGGAGTATAATGAAACATACTTCTATTATTTTATCTTTCTTCTTTTGTTCGGTCTTTTTACTAGGTCCATCTTTTTTCGGTGGCATTATTGTAAATAAAAGTGAAGAATTTATCAAAGAATATTGCACAATATCGAAATGTGTGTTGAGAAAGTATGGCGGTGATAGACTACGCTTACTTTCGTATTATGAAAATAATCAACAGTTAAATCGTACAACATATTTCGTATTTATGAAATATTTTTAACCAACTTGCTTTTGAAGTATGAATTATCGTATAAAAATGAATGTTTTTTTCCCTAGGTACGAAACAGTTAACTGAATATGATAGGTATGAAACCTGTATACCAATTTCGAAAACAACTTTATGGTCTCAGTATCGTATTAATTTTCGCATAGACTTCTATAGTGAAGTGCATATTTTCAGGATTTTTAAAAAATATGTAAATTGATTCAATAAAACTTTCATTTATGTAGCATTTCTAAGGACATGTGAAAAAATAATTTCCTGCAAAGAAAATAGGGTTAGTCCACGATGATCGGACAGAAAAGTAGTCTTGAAATATAAAAAGCCATTTCCCTACTTTCACTTTCGTTTTGCACTCACCAAACCAACCTTTTCAGTGGAACATTTTTATGTTTTTATGTTAGATTTTCTTTTTAAAAAGTTCTTTATCTTACAGTGTGATGTTAGCTCTATTTTATAAGTCATTGCTTATATCTTTTCACAAAACATTAGTTTGAAGAGAGACAAAAAGAAAATGCACTATATTTTTATAGCATCCATGTTTTGACGGTGTCATCCTGGTTTGCATACATTTAATTACCATACTAATTAAATAGTTAAATAAACAAAACAGACAATGGGTTCATACACCTTGAAGACCTATAGTTTGTTTTAAATATGTACAATGAAATGCATAATATTTTTTTTACCTGCAGAAAATATATGTTGGCATTCTGTTGAGTTCTGTTTTAGTATTGATTGCGTGTTATATTTAATGTGTACATTTGTCTTCCATTTCTAATAGTCCTATAAAAAATAAGTAAAACATTATTTTTTTAATAAATATTTTAATAACAAAATCAACAACACAAGATTTGGGACAAGACAATTCATTTTCAGATAGCTTGAATCACAACAAATAAAATAAATAATTTGCATATACTAAGAATACATATACAACATTTAAGACCCATTGTATCAGTTGCAGCATTAAAATAAATATAAAATCAGGTTAAATTATCAGAAATGACAAAGCATGAAATATATTACAATGTTTGTATCGTATAAAAGTTCACTAATTAAGATGCAGTAAGTGAGAAGCGGCATCTGCGTAATCTGTCTCAGTCATAATCCGCTGCTGATATCTGTCTTTGAGTTGCTGTAGTTGTGTGTTGATGCGTCGGTAAACTGGTCTTTTGGGTGGACGAGCTCCTCCTGCTGAGTACTGGATCACTGTAATTTCTGTCATGGCCTGGGTAGTCTGTAATAAGTCAATTATCTCGTAGATGTTTGGGTGAGCATGTCGGACTTTTTTCTTGATTTTGTTGTGCCAGCCCTCTAAATGGTTTGTAGTGCGAGGTCCTTCTGTCTGGTAGTGGTTCCATAAAAATCTGTTGTTCTCAACCCAGTGTTCGGTAACGTAGTCGGTAAATGTAGTAGTATCGGGTATGTTGTCTGCGTTGTACATGTCTTGTAGGGCGTTGAACCAGACGTTTTCTACTTCATGCTGGGGGACGAGTGGTAGAACTGCAGCCCGTCTTACAAGTTAGTGATGTCGGCGTTGTCTTTATAGTAGGTCTCGAGTCCACACTTTTGAGTCTTGCGCCAGATGCATTGCGTGTAGTGGAAGAAACATCCTTTGATGGTCACACCTGGAAATACAGTAGTGGCGGCGTTATTGGTGGCAATCTCGTAGTCGATGAATACAGTCTGAGGTTGAAGTACAATGTTGAGTTGGCGAGATATCTCTTTGATGTGGCTGTAGAATCTGATGTAGGTTGTCTGGTTTTTGCCTGGTAGTAAGCCAAATACTAGTGGAAACATGGAACCGTCGATCATAGCATGGATAGTGTATAGTTGATGAAACAGTGAAGGGCATGTGTAAAAGGTGCCATCGCAGAATATAGTATCAGCAGCAGCCAGGTGTCTCAGGTTATTGGTAGTTGAAAATAGAAGCATGCGTGGGTGAATGTTGTCATCAGGCAGTAGAAACTGTTCCCCAGCAGTAGTTGCACACCATTTGTCTTGGAGGTTGATGTCTATGGTAGTTTTTGGTAACGCGGGTCTGGTCAGTGTCCTCTGGTGGTAAAGTGAAGTTTTAATTGAGTAATATGTAGGTAGCTGCTCTACCATCTGCCTGGTATCGTCGTTCCACTCTGGTGTCCGTAGTTTCACTGCTTCCTCCTCGTAGTTGTTGGTACTGGTGTGACCTTGGATTTAGATCGGTCTTTCGTTGTCTGTATTACCCTCATAACATCAATTTTGGATTGGTTGCTTGGGTGGTTGTGTTGGTATCCACGTTTGACCAGATGGCCATCATGCGTGTTGACTGTAGCAGGACATGTGTTGATGACACATCGCCAATATATGCGTGTGTTGCGTTGACTTCTGATGCTGTAGCGATACCCATCT
The DNA here is from genome assembly GCA_037379345.1 of Perna viridis. NCBI lineage: Eukaryota > Metazoa > Mollusca > Bivalvia > Mytilida > Mytilidae > Perna > Perna viridis. The sequence continues at coordinate 9,095,661 of CM074523.1, forward strand.
AAGACTAAGCTGTCTTTGCCAAACTTGTTTTTAACAAATTCAAGTGCTCGTAGTTGTGCAAATGCCATTTTTACTTTTGAATGATTGAACTTCAACTACAATGTTTATAATGCTTGAAGTTTGTGAGTACATCTCATGGCTTAATGACAATCTAGCTTTTAATTGTTTAAAGGTTGTAATTAATTATAATTATGATTATAATTAGCTATGATGCTGAATACTTGTTCAGCATGTTTAGCTTGCATATGGGAATACAGTTGGCTTGGAAGCTTAACATTAAGGAATGTAATAAATTTCAACAGACATCAATTAAGGATAAACTATAAAACTAACTTTACAGTTTTAATTTTTTTTATTTCATTAAGTTCATAATTTATTATGTAAATAATTGTATTTTTGTACTATAATCCCAATATTGACAACATGTACTAAAATAAAATTAAATAATGAAATATTTCATTTAAAACATCAACAAGTTTATTTAGATATTCTCATAACAATATCTTAAGATTTTAAGTACAATTCTTCAGGTAAAATACAGGTGCAATTAAGGTGACCAATAAAGAACAGACTATAATGATTAAAACAACAATTTCATCTTTGTTTATTTAAACTGTAATTAAATGTATGCAAATCAGGATTAAACCGTTTTGACGTACACCCGCTCAAGGATATGCAATACGATACTGGAACTTTATCTTTACCGTTGATCGTCGATGCGGACAAAATACAAGTTTTTTTGTACTATATAACGAACAGCCTTTCATATAATGATAAATAGATAAACACCAGTATCTAAATGTAACATTTTTATATTCCACGTAATATGACATATTCAAATTGGTACCATATAGAATCGATATTGTGCTGGCCATCTGACCGTCAGAAAAATAAAAATATGAATCAGTCTTCTTGACTTGCCCCCAATTTCGGCTTTGCTATCTATACAGAAAGTTGACAATAGACGCACTGTAGAAGAAGAAGAAGAATTGTTTATTAAAGTGCAACAAGAATTAATATAACGTAGTGGTTCGAGCTATTATACGCTTCTGAGACCTGGTGGACGACAAAAGCAACAAAACACATGCTACAAACATTTACCAACAGATGTTTTAGAAGCATTCTGAAGATCAAATGGCAAGATTCCAAATGAAGAAATTTGGCAAAGAACGAACCAGCTTCCTATAGAAATACAAATAAGAAGGAGGAAGTGGACCTGGATAGGGCACACTCTTAGAAAGCCAAAAACCACCATTGTAAATCAAGCACTAAGGTGAAATCCACAAGGCCAAAGGAAGCAAGGACCACCGAAAAACTCATGGAGACGATCAGCCTTACAAGGGGGAAAACAACATGGCAAGACATGGGGTCAAACTGACCAGCTAAACCAGGACAGAAGAAAATGGAAATCCTTCGTCGACGACCTATGTGCAGGAATGGATGACGGGATTTAAGTAAGTAAGTCAAGTGGTACGAGGTTTAGGTAACCCCAATAGGATGAAACTTTGATGGATCCCAAACACAGTTACCGCCAAAATAAAACAGCCATCTGGAACTAGGTTTTCTGACAGCAGACAATTCCAGACTTTCACGAAGGGTAGACGCACATATCACTTAATTGAGCATTTCATAGACCAAATGTCCAGTGTACACCGAAAAATAGTAAGTAGTTGTAAGCACTATATTGACGTAAATGTATAGCTAGGATATTGTCTGGAAGTACAAGTTATAACCGGGAGTGAGATGGAAACACCGTCAGATGGGAGTTGCCCTTTCCAGGAAAGGTGGAATAATAGGACTGACCTGCAAAGGGAGGAACTTTAGAGAAGAACCATACAGGGAAGGTAGGGGAGATGTGGTTAGGGATAGGCCCCAGGGTGGAAGAGCCCATAGACAGAAACTAGCGAGTGACCCTACCAGGTCGTACAAGCTCAGCACCTCTGGGTAGATATAACTGGGGCAGGATGACAGGAAGAGGGGAACTAGGAAGGCCTTAAAATATGACGGGAAATCTGAGGCCATTTATGCAAAATTCTCTCGAGTCCCCCCCCCCCCCACCCCCCAGAGTGCATAGATCAGCTGTGCTGGGCTCTGGAGCTTCAGACAGAGAAGCGGATAGTTGATAAATGCGCTGCTTTAACTATAACCATCAAGCTATATATATGGTAGGGGGCCAAAAAGGGAAGTTAAAATAGTGGGTCCAGACTGAGGGTGGAACACCCATTCCGAGAGGGATGAGCCACCCAAAGTATGTTCAACAGCAGAAGGGAGAGGGGATGCAAATCATACTCCCTTTTAATATTAGCTGAACGTCTGGAGGGGAAAATCGAAGAGTTAAAGAAGCTGATCTCCAATATGGCTGGCCAACTCAGGACCCCGGTTTCTAGGAGCCATTCCCTAAGCTCTAGAGAATGCAAGTATATCTACTGCCAACATATAGGCCACTTTAAGAGGGAATGTCCAAATAGGAGGCCTGAATCCCCAAAGCCAAAGAATTTAGTTTATCAGAGAGGCCGTTAAACAGCAACATGTCGGTTCACAAGGCCTGAACCCGACCCTGGAACCAAAAGGTCTCACCTGTTAGGTATGACAGTACACTGAGGGTGTAAGGGTCCATTAAAAGAAAAAAAAGAAACAACCCAAGGCAACCAAGGGAGACAAATTTCTCCATAGAGACCTAGGGCCCAACCTGTAGTTTACTCTCAATCCAAGTCGAGGCAAACTCACTGGGGGAACTCCTCACCCTAAGCAAGTGTCTCCAGGAAAGGTCAGAGCCAAAAAGGCAGTCCCCGAGATAAGTTAGGGAAGGCCGAACTAGGGGCCCCACGCCAGGCCGTCCTCACAGTCTTTCATCAAAAAGGGTTATGCGGTTGGCCCGTTCTTCCAGTCATGAAATAATAAGCACACTCAGTTCAAATTCAACCATTGGTCAGCAACGCCCAGTCCAATGCCAGGATATTTCAGATCAGCGTACCCAGGCAATTACACATGACTCGAACAGGGACAAGAAGCTACAGCATGCGGACCCACCCAAAGCAATTTCAACTCCAGAAAAGGGGTGTGAGTCTGATACGTCTGAAGACAGTGAGTTGGACGAGGAAGTAGTATACAATATTTCTTTGGGTGTCTGTCCATAGGGACTACTGGTCCAGTAGTGATGACACCATACGCCTCAATGAAGGGGAGATAATAGTTGGGAATGATGCTGAGTAGAGAAAAGGGTTAAAATGAGGCAAAAATAGGGAGCATACAGGGGACCCCCGCCTCCTCAGACCCAGGGGAACGTCTTGCAAAGCTCAAAGAGGGTATGTGAGGAAGATCCCGCGACTGTAGGAGATAGGACAGATTCATATAGTAAAGCCGGTGGGATGACAGAGGGATATATAGGAACAGGAGGATTCTATTGACTTTGTTGAGAGGGTTCGGAATCAGGAATGGAGGAAGCAGATAGTGAGATTGAGACTGTTTCAGTCGACGTGTATTGGGAGGGAATATGTTAATAGTCCCAGTTACGGTCCAGGATCAGAGGATGACAGCGATAGTAGACACTGCTGCAGAAATCACCTTCATTTCTCATGATGTGTTTAAGTCCCTAAACACCACCCTACCCATTTTGCGAGAGGTGGTAATGAACACTGCATGTAGGAATATGTAGATGAATGGGTTTGTAGCAGGGCCTGTGGAAATTGGGGTTGGTCGAAAAACATTCGAAGCAGAAGTTCATGTAGCCCCGATAAGTGATGAGATGCTGTTGGGATAGATTTATTGAAACAGCAAGGTGTTTACCTTCAATAAGCAAAGGGGATATTTTCAGTCAAGGTGGAAGTCAACCCAAATGAATAGTGGGCCTGCCTCATAATATCCCTGAGTAGCAAAGGTGGCCCTTGATTCGCTGGTAGAAATACCCCAAACTCTGTAGTACGACTAACGGGTACCCATAGTGAAACCCTTAATCGGGATTATGTCCCAGGGGCAAGCACAAAAGTGATTTTGATCCTACGTATACTGAATAGGACGGCCCAGAACCCATTGTGTGCCTCATAAATGTATCAGACTGGTTCATTGAGCTTAACAAGGGAATCAAACTGGCTCATGCAGGGGAGGTGGATAGTGTTGAAGGAGGAAAGAGTAATCAAGGGAACCAAGGCTATAGCGGTAATCAAAAAAATGTTATCCAGGGACAAAGACCAGACACGGAAAACGGACATACAAAACAAAGAACATAAAGTAACTAAAATCATACATACAAAGTAACAAAAGTAAATGAGCAACTCGGACTCCACTAAAAACTGGGAGCATGGACCAGGTGCACCGGTAGGGTAAGCGTCCTCTGCTTTTCTAGAAACACCCGCCGAGTTGCTCATAAAAAGTCAAGTCCAGGGTAGACAAACGAGGGAAGGAAAACTATGACCCGTTGAATAAATCAGTTCTCATGGTGCTGATGGATACACCATAACGATCCACGAGTTCATGATAACGACCATAAAACTTCTGTAGTGATGACTTCAATCTTGTAGCAACATAACCTTGTTCCAGAAGCCTATTTGTTAGAGTTCTAGCGCGATACAAAAAGTCTGCGTAGTTTCGACAAGCTCTGTCATAACGTATGAGTTGTGATATGAACAGTCCATACGCAGGAGCCGAAGGGATGTTGCCACAGATGAAAGGAAAGTTGACAATTCTGAATGAAAAGTCATCACGTTTGTCGTAAAGTTTGGTCAATAGTTTTTCTTTACCATCGATTTCTCAATGTAGGTCAAGATATGAGACTGGCTTCACAGTGTCTGTAGTATCCTTTATCTCAAGTTCTTTTGGGTAGATGCGATGTATCAAATCCCCGAAATAAGAATTGTTTAAAGATAATACGTCATCTATATAGCGGAAACTGAGATTGAAGTCTCTAGCCAAACGATATTCTTTCTTTCTGATCAGATCAGCCTCATAAGAGTGAAAGAATAGGTCAGCAAGAAAAGAAGCACAATTTGTTCCCATTGGAATGCCGACCGTTTGTTGAAAAACACGTCCACCACACTGGACAAATAGGTTGTCGATTAAAAATTCCAGCATTTTGTAAACGTCTTTCTCTGTATATTTGGAAGATGATTTGGAATTATTTCTTACAAAGTATGAGGAATGAAAAAAAAGAGAGTGTATGGCACAAAGGGCCTCACTGTAGACCAGGTATCAACCTCAGACAATACGTCCCACTCCAGTGTGAAAGTACCCCCTCACTAACGAGAACTGTATACCAGGTCAAAGAAACTGTTTTTGGAAGAATAGCATTCTAAGTTAGCTGCGCTCCTTCGGGAGTTTCAGGATGTATTTGCAAAAGATGAATTTGGAGTTTTTCAGTCACATATAGAACATGAGATTGTCACTGGGGACCACCCCCCCCTCAATTAAACAGCGTATGTGACGCACTTTCATGGTTTTGCCCATGAAGAAGAAGCTCATCTGAAAAAAATGTGTGTGGCGTGATGATCAAAGCCTCTACTAAGTATTTCAGAAAGAGCGTCGGCCCAGGTGTTGGTAAGTAATAAGGATGGTGGGGTTAGTTGGTGTATAGATTACCGCAAACTATATTAACTTACCCTCAAAGATACTTTTCTCCTTCCCCTTGTAGAAGAATGTCTTGATTACTTAGCAGGTAATATCTGTTTCTCTAAACTGGATGTTAACTCTATTTGCAGGTTAAGATTAAGGAGTCTGACCACCCTTTATCACAAAGTATGGACTCCATGAGTTTGTCCGTATGACCTTTGGCCTGTGCAACTCACTGGCAACATATGCCCGGGTGGTGAACTTTGACGTATGTGGATTGACATGGAAAGTGGTTTTAGCTTTTTTTGGACGACGCCCTGCTTTTATATGTCGATGCACACTATGACAACATATAGTCGGAATTATAAATGTTCGGGGAATATGCCTTGACACTAAAGCCTAAGAAATGTGAGCTGTTTCAACAAGAAGTTGAGTTCTTGGGGAGGGAAGTGGGCCCCCAGGGAATAAAAATAGGTCCAAGATATTTAGAGGATGTTTAGAAACTGCCTATTCCCGGGAACAAGAAGGCGGTGGAGCGGTTCCTGGGATTTGCCAATTACCACCGCGCCTTCATCAACGGATTTCCAAAATAGCCATCTCTCTTCAAGACCACACAGACAAGCGGCCTTATCAATGAGGTACAACTGAGCAAGAAGACTTCGAAAACTTAAGGCGGTCTGTATTATCTGCACTTATTCTCTCTATTCCCAACACTGTGGACCAGTTTATCTTGGACACTGATGCCTCTGACAGAGCAGATGGGGCTGAACTTTTGCAAGTCCAAGTGGTCAGGAGAGGGCAGTTTCTTTCACCAAGTTTACTTTGACACCAGGACAACAAAAGTACTGTACATTTACAACTCGCAAGGAATTGCTAGCCATTGTACGGTTCACACGGCTTTTCCGCCACTTTTTATTAGTGCGTGCCTTTATAGTAAGGACAGACTTACTAGGTTGACCAAGTTTAAGTAGCCGCAGGACCAGACAGCACGTATATGGAGGAATTTAGCCAATACAGCATAGGGCCAAGTCCAAGCATGCCAACGCAGACGCCCTATCGATAATGCCGGCAAAGCTCCCAAGCCCAGAATTCAAACCAGAGGCCCCTTGTCACGCTTTGATGAATGTAACTACTGTAGATAGGCCCATCACAATTGCCCCCTCCCTCCTTGGAAGAAATAAGCCTGAAAAACGAGACATTTGGAGAGTCGGATTTAATTGAGGTAAAGAAATTTTTTCTAGTACAAACAGGAAACGAGTGGTCACTGGTATCCTACCAGGGTAATGAACCAGCTGATCATGAGAAGATAGCCAGTGTTGTAACAGGGGAGGGAGGTATCGAAGGGACAAGAATCGGATCGGAAGGAGAGCAGGTACCACATGAAAATTTACTATCATTGTAGAGATTCAGAATTGAAGTGGGTACTGGCATGGCTTAAAGAAGGCACTCAGCCTTGCGAGGCAGATTTGTTTAGGGCAGACCTGGCAGTCAAGTACTAGTATTATAGGATAAATAGGACGGCTTTTGAGCAGAGAAAAAAATGACTATTAGTCAGGAAGAAGACTGGAGACAAACCCATCAGTCTAGTAGTGTCAGCTAAATTTATAGAACTAATCCATGATATCCCGATGGATAGACATCAAGGGAAAGCACGAACTCTGAATAAATTCCGATCCAGATACTACTGGCGAGGAATGAAAAATGACATTGTGATATTCATTCAGGGCTGTACACAGTGCAACTAAAGCAGGAAAGCAACCGGTATGCTAAGTATCTCCTCACTTTACACCACGTAAGCACACTAATAGGAAGAGTACAACTTGACTTTATCGGTCCCTTTTTTAGGTCCGATAGCGGCAATGAAAACATCTTAATGGTGGTGATCAATTTACTTAGTGTGGAGAATGTAATTCTCTCCCCTCCCAGAATGCAGAATTAACTGCTAAGGCCGACAAAAATTTTTTTTCACGTTTTGGTCTCCCCCTAGAGTAGAAATTTGGAGAAGAGCCCAGGAACAATGGTCAGGTTGAGAGGTGCATTCGAACCTTTATGGAAGAAATCAAAAAGAACTGGGATATGTATCTCTCACATTTGGCAGCCCCGTTAACGGCCTCTGTCAATCATAGCACAGGATACACTCCAAACAAAATGATGTTAGGGAGGGAGGTTGATCAGCCAGCAGTGCTAATATATGGGCCACTGCAAAATTGAGATTTCATTGAAGAAGGGAAGTATGTCCAGGAGCTAGCGGCGGATATGCTCAAAGCCCATACAATTGCTTGGGAAAATTTGAGGTGTCTCAATTGCACAATAAGCGAGATTACAAACTAAAAGTAGTAACCCACCTATACAGCCCTAGGGATCTAGTTTATCAGTTAGATAACGCCATGGTAAAGAGAAAGTGTAGGAAACCGAGTCCCTCTCGTGCGTAGGATGACACTTCACTTGAAGATTTAAAGAGTGCTCAGAGCACATCACGATCGATTGAAACTAGTAGGGATGAGGACGTGTCCCCATGGGTGACAAAATTACAAAATCTGATGAGGGAAGGGGATCAAACAGAGTAAGATCTTTCTGAAGCACCGGTATTTGGAACTAGTTGATGTAAGGAGCAACTTAATTGTACTTGCAACCAACTTGATGGGGAATTTATGATTCAATGCGATAGTTGCGCTAATTGGCTACATGGCCGGTGAGTTGGGATATCTGCTGATCACTGGAACAAGACATATGTCCCTGTTTCTCAGCACAGTTAAGAGCGGCAAGAGAGCAGCTTTCATTGGGCCCTTCAAAACAGGTAAAGGGGAATCCCATCATTCTCCATGTTGAGGAAGAGAATGGTGCACCAGGTTGCCCTCCGGCTGTGGCAGGTGTATTGCCCTGCCGACCACATGGTTCACCTGCACTGCTTTAAGGGGGTTCGAACAAGTGCGGCGTTGGATTAAGGCCCTCCCAGAGTGTGTCTTTGAATGTACTATGGGGTGGTCCAATTTAACCACATACAGGCCCAGGCCCTGTATTTTCCGGAGCCAGGAAGGATTCTACTAGAATCCGATGCACCATCTTTCCCTCCGCCCAGGGCGGCTGCCGCCATCCTAACCTTTTTTGGGCAATGCCAAATGCAGTAGCTGGAGTGAGGGGAGGTAACACCTTGGATATCCTTAGTGAACCCTTGGAGAATGGGCACTGCCCATTCCAAGATTACTAGTGTTGTAAAAATGCAAATAGCGGTTTTACCCTGGATGCCCTATAACAGACGAAAGTTGTAGAGAGGAGAAGGGCACTCCGGTGATAAACAAACAATCTAAAAAAAGATATAATTAGTACAGGTAGGGGCAATAGATAATCAAAATGATATCTTAATGAATTCAAGATAATTGATCCCAAAAAAGGATATTTGTTTTCTTTGTATAGGCCCCGGGAAAGCATGCAACAACTCCTAGAGTGGATATTGGTATGTAATTTCAGTTCAATATATGTACTACGGGGTCATCAACTTTTGAAAGGCGAGAGGGATGTGGATTTTAAAATCAAAATAATAAATAAATAAATATTTTATATTTGGACTCTGTAAAGCTGGGGAGAATGTCGGAAACCTGGGATGTTCATCAAATAGGGGGGTGGGGTGGCAGGGACCGCACCTCGGCTGGCCAAAAAGGTTTATGATGGACATATATATTTAAAATATATATATAAAAAAAGACTTTTACATAAAATTTTCAAGTATCATGTTAAATTATCATAATTCGATTGTAAAACGACGACGTATGGTAGGAATTTTGTCGGAATATTTTGAAAGGCCTATCAGCAGCGGTTAGTGAGAGGAAACATCTGCTGCTGTGTGGAGTTTTTGAAGGACGTTTATTGTAGAGTGTTCACAAATATATTATAACGGCCGGTTGCATTACTAATATATCCCATCACAATTTTGTTGGCGAGGGGATAATAAGTTAATATACTCCTTTTAACACATCTGTAAATGATGATGTTTTTTGTTTTTACTTTGTGTAAAGTTTCATTCAAAACCATGAAGTTAACGAGACACGCCTACGATAAATGTGGAACAAAACAGTTAAATTCTTATTATATATTTGTGTTAGAATCATATTTATTCATGCATGTCATTAAATAGAATCGTTTAATTCGGTAGTTTCATTTAACCCCAGTGGTATAGGAGGACTTTTCCGACGATGATACAAATATATTGTTCTTGGTAGAGATTCCTCATACTTTGTATGAAATTCTTCCAACCAAATCATCTCGCAAATATGCAGAGGAAGATGTTTACAAAATGCTGGAATTTTTAATCGACAACATATTTGTCCAGTGTGGTGGACGTGTTTTTCAACAAACGGTCAGAATTCCAATGGGAACAAATTGTGCTTCTCTACTTGTTGACCTATTCCTTCATTCTTATGAGGCTGACTTTATAGCTGATCTAATCAGAAAGAAAGAATATCGTTTGGCTAGATCCTTTAATCTCAGTTTCCGCTATGTCGATGACGTATTATCTTGAAACAATCCTAATTTTGGGGATTTGATACATCGCATCTACCCAAAAGAACTTGAGATAAAGGATACTACAGACACTTTGAAGTCGGCCTCATATCTTGACCTACACTTAGAATTCGACGGTAAAGGAAAACTATTGACCAAACGTCACGACCAACATGATGACTATTCATTCAGAATTGTCAACTTTCCGTCAGCACCTACGTATGGAGTGTTCATATCACAACTCATACGTTATGCCAGAGCTTGCCGAAACTACACAGACTTTTGTATTGCGCTAAAATTCTAACAAATAGGCTTCTGGAACAGGGTGATGTTCCTACAAGATTGAAGTCATCACTAAAGAAGTTTTATGGTCATCATCATGAACTCGTGGATCGTTACGGTGTATCTATTTGTGCCATAAATGCTTATTTGTTCAACTTGTCATAGTTTTCCTTTCCTATTTCGTCTGCCCCAGATTTGACTTTTTATGATCAACTCGGCTGGTGTTTCAAGAAAAAGCAGCGGACACTTTACCAATGTACCAGATCCATGCTCCCAGTTTTTAGATGAGTCCAAGTTGCTCATTTGCTTTTGTTACTTTGTATGTATTATTTTAGTTACTTTATGTTTTTTGTTGTGTATGTCTGTTTTCCATGTCTTGTCTTTGTCCTGGATTACATTCTTTTGATTTCCGCTAAACCTTGGTTTCCTTGATTACTCTAAATAAATACTGTTAGATACAAGCTCAGTATTCCGACGATGATCAAAAAGCTCTACCTGGTGGCTTCATAAATAAGTAAGAAATTAAAAATATTATCAAGGAGCTCAAAATGAAAAAAAAAAGCCTGTGGTCCTGACAAGATATGCAATGAACGTTTAATTCATGGAGGCAAAATTGTTGTTAAAACATTGACATTTCTGTTTTATTACATAGTGAACAAATTTCACGTCCCCAAACAATGGAAGAAAGGCTTAATAGTTCCCCTCTAGAAAGGCTGAAACAAAGTTTAATCGTCTCCTGATACATTTAGCTACAGACGAATTTGTCTACTATGTGCTTATTGAATGTCTTCGATAGAGACTTTTTTGTCTCTACTGCAATCCCATGTTCTTACACCCGTTATTTTTCCTAATCCTCTTCAGCAGGGATTTCAGAGCGGTTTCGGGTGCCTGACAGCCTCCCTTGTACTGTATGAAACCATATTTCATCATATTGAATCACAAAGTAATGTTAATTTTGCATTCTTAGATAGTCGGAACGCATTGATACCATCCGGCGCAAAGTCCTTATGTATATATATATTTTAAACTGAAGGGTAAGAGGCATCTGAATTTATTATTATGTGTTTCTGCAGAAGAAGTTTTAAGCCGAATTACCAATAGTTAATAAACGAACAATGTATTCCGATAAATGACAAACAAAAAGTTCTTTAATAGCCCATTCTAGGTTTAAAAACTCGTCAAAACAAAGTCATAACTAGTTGTAAAATACCAGTCCGTATACTGTAAACGTATTAATTTTCGTGATGCACTAATTTTCCCTATTTTGCGGTTGCCTAAAAAATTAGTACCTGCTAAATGTATTCATATTACCAAGTCTTTGGTTCCACAATTTTGAATAGAAACGTCGTTATGTGTAATATAAGGGTCATATCATTCAATGCAACCAAGTATGAAAACTATGGACCAAACTTTACGACAAACGTGATGACTTTTCATTCAGAGTTGTCAACTTTCCTTTCATCTGTGGCAACATCCCTTCGGCTCCAGCGTATGAAGTGTTCATATCACAACTCATACGTTATGACATAGCTTGTCGAAACTACGCAGACTTTTTGTATCGCGCTAGAACTCTAACAAATAGGCTTCTGGAACAGGGTCATCACTACAGAAATTGTATGGTAGTCATCATGAACTCGTGGATCGTTATGGTGTATCCATCAGCACCATAAAAACTGATTTATTCAACGGGTCATAGTTTTCCTTTCCTCGTTTGTCTACCCCAGACTTGACTTTCTATGAGCAACTCGGCGGGTGTTTCTAGAAAAGCAGAGAACGCTTACCCTACCGGTGCACCTGGTCCATGCTCCCAGTTTTTAGTGGAGTTCGAGTTGCTCATTTACTTTTGTTACTTTGTATGTATGATTTTAGTTACTTTATGTTATTTGTTGTGTATGTCTGTTTTCCATGTCTGGTCTTTGTCCCTAGATTACATTCTTTTGATTACCGCTATAACCTTGGTTCCCTTGATTACTCTTTTATACTCAGTCTATTACAAAAACGTATATGGTAAAAGCACGTTGGTTATAATTTCTAAGTTCATGATCTCGTTTACATATTTGTATCAATGGCCATAGAGTATCTGTTACATCAAAGAATAGAAATCAATGCTGTGCAAACGTTTTATTCACAAAAAGAAAAAAATGTAAGTGTTAAACCCACACTACATGTAATCACCGATAAAAGATTACCTTTTTACACACGCTGATAAATGTCAGGTAAAAGTTAATCGGTAAACATGCAATTGAAGTGTCAAAAGTTAATCCCAACAATTAGCTACGACTTGGGCAATTAAGTGGGTTCTTTTTAGTTTTAAATAAAAATACACAGTAAGATTAAAATGACCAGAGGAAACTATGTGGACTTGTCAATTTGTTATTGTCCATCTTGAATTTCATTTAAATTATTGACGGTAAAATAACTGATCAAACGAGAGATCACACACTGCCGAGGCTATTGAAAAACTTAATGTCTTCAACCTTGAGAGAGTATGCTTAACACAAAATTGGCAATCTTGACACCACAGTCCAAGCGGTTGATTTATTTGGCTAGGTCATTAATGTATCGATGGCAAGAAGAATTGACGTCATAAGACAACCTTGTTTTACAACTGATTCTATGCTGAACCAAGGCGTTAATTGGTCATAACTTTTGACGAAACATTGCACGCTATTATACGGGGATTGCATTGCTTTCAAGAACTTGATATATTTAAGCATTGAGAAGTTTATACCGAAGTAGGATTCCTGGTTTTCAAATACCTTTCGCATGTAGAAAGTTTTAATATTTGTTATTTCCTTGATGACAGTATGCAGCGTATGTATATATTTTTTGCAACTTCTCCTCGCTCTAAAACCGTTTTGTTCGTCGCACCGACCGTTGTTTTCTTCTTACCAGCTGCACGCATTCAAACGATAATTTGGCATATTTTGCTAGGTACAGAAACTATAGTGAAACTACGATAGCTCATCATTGTCTGACCCTGTCCAAAAATGAAATTGATGGTGCATGTTGTCAACTGTCACCTACATCCAGGTATATTGAAGCGGAATGTGTTAACCGTAAAACTATGAAAAAAAAACGGAATTATTAACGTAAGACTATTCAATATCACTAATTGTACTTTACTATCCCGGAGAAGACTATCCAACCAGTAACCAGTGGAAATTAACCTAAATCAACTTCAAGTTCAGTCACCTTCATCTTCCTGTGGATCATCATTCACACAGGAAATGACATTTTTCACTCATTTATATTGACTTAACAAAATGTAGTACAAAATCTGAAAAGTTATAGTACACACGTAGTTTATTTTTTACATAGTGTAAAAAAGGGTTCTGTTAGAGCAAAATGCAAAATTCGGATAAAGTGTGAATGAAGCCTAAACTTTTTATTATGCATAAAAAATCAGTGGAGTGTATGTCTATCAGTCCGTTCGTCCCCGGCGTTTTCCATTTGATAAATAAAACTTTATACAGTTGTTAAGAGCAAAAATACATCAAGTTATATTTTGAGCTAGATAAACGAAATATTTGTCAAGAGACCACTTTGATAACCTACTTGAAAGCATTATGGGGCGTAATTCTTTGATAACTTACAAGAAATTACGCAGAATAATAGAGCAAAATGCTAGAAAGTCCCCTATCGACTTTTCTCCCTAATTCAACCATTAAAAAATTACAAGCGAACAAGTCCCAGTTTGGGGGTTGATCCCATATACATATATATATATATAAAAGGGTGGTTGCGAAGTGAATGTTTGTCTGATATAACTCACACGATACATTGAAAATCAAACGATATCAAGGAACAGAACTTTAATGCCTTTTCTGCGTCTTGACGTTGTAAGAGGGTCTTCAACAATGAAAAAAACATTAATACACCCAAACCAGACCTATAACATGCACAAAAGCAGAATTCTTGATAAAAAAGGGCTACTATTTTGCTGCCCACTGTCTATGGGGTGAAAATTTGGGCAAGGCCTCACGATAAGCAGCTAATAGCACCGGGGTTAAAGTTAGATACTGCTAATTTTGAATTAATCGATCGCTGAAAAAATACGCCATTGACGCAACGCTTGTCTGGAGCAGTCACATTTTTATTGCAAGTGTATTTTAATGGAGATTGTTTTGCTCAACGGGTCATATCACTTTTAAAGTCTTCTCTTTGCGTTTGTTTGTGTCGTCATCGTCGTCGTAAAACATGAGCTCCTCCCATGCCCCTGGTTTCGTTGAAATTTGATATCCACGTTCTTTACGCTGCATCGAATAATAATAAACAGTTCCATTGACAATATGTTTCTCAAAAGACAGATCAGGAAACGGAAGGCGACTTCTACACGTTTCGTGGAAACGTAAATTTTAATTATTATTATTATTTTAATTCTCCTGTCATAAAAATTGTTGAAAGTGTCCGCCCTTTTTCTCAAAAGTGACTGGGCCGATTCAGATGAAACTTAGTTAGAAGTACTCTTCGAAAGATGCAGAATCTCAACAAAAATTTCCAGCTGCCGCCATTTTTTCAACATGGCCGCCGGACTAATGTACCCATTTTTTACACCAGATATTTGAACATCAAATATCTCAAAAACTACTGATCAGAATTTCACTAAACTTGGTATAAATATTAAGCATAATAGTCCAAACAAAATCACGAAAAAAATGAGTGTGTACATTTTCAAAATGGCCGCAAACTCATCTAAAATTCAAATTTGTCCGATCTTGATGAAATTTGATATCTAGGTTCTTTGATCCATCTGGATTGAGAATCGATGACTCATTTGGTAATTTGAGCTACGCATCGGCCGCAATTTTCAAAACGGCCGCAAATGCATACGAAAAATCAAATTAGTCCGATTTTGATGAAAATTAATATCTAGGATCTCTGATCCGCCTCGATTAATAATCTGCGACTCAATTTGCAATCGGAGCTACGTATTGGCCGCCATTTTCAAAACGGCCGCCACCAATTTCGAAAATTCAAAGTTGTCCGATTTTGATGACAATTGATATCGAGGTTCTTTAAGACGCCACGATTAAGAATCTGCGGCTTAGTCGATGATTTGAACTACGTATCGACCACCATTTGTAAATACATTTGTTTATACAGCAACCATATTTTTGTTTTATTTGTTTGTTTGTTTTTTTATGCCTCAGATTAAATTATTCCTTGTCACGAGAAAGAATGCAGAATACACATTTGTTGGTGATAGGTACTGAGAATAGTTTAGCGACATTTTAATCTGATGTGGAATCATCAAACAAAGCAGAGTCTATGTATTTTATGCAGTCAGTGACCTACACTATATGCAGTATTAGTATCACTTCAGTTGAATTGGGTCAATAAGGTATAGATGTAAGGATAAAAATAATTGTTGAATCGTGCAAAGTTTACATTCTCTTTGTTTGTTATAATTGTTCAGTAGTTAAGTAGACTTTATTAGGCATTGATGATCGAACCCCGCTCTGTTATTCGGAATTTAAATGTTGTATAAATACGTCAAAAATATACGTGCACTAATATTGCTAATCTTCTATATAACCTTGAATTAGTTGTATTCACAATCAAAATTATTTTGTCGACCCAATCTTGACTTAAAACAAACATTCTTAAATATGTTATCAACTTTTATTTGCATTTTATCAAAAAAAAAAGTACTTGACAATCCTTTGCGGACAGATTACCCTATCAAAGGAAATATGAGCCTCCTGATTCGTTAATATAAAAATAGCATGTTCTGCATTTGCCGGCTCAAACAAAGATATTATATTTGGTACAACATGATTCTGGTTGTAGGTAAGGAAAACTGTGCATGTTGTAATCATTTCTTCAATCTGATGTATAATTTATTTATCTTCAAATATATCTCTGTCGTTTATTTCTCGTGAAAGAAGATCTTTTGGTTATCGCGTCATTTAACGTATATTCAACGTGTAAAATAACCAAGATAACTTTCAACACATTGAACTCTGACCATAAAAATGTAATTGTAGATAGTTCCAATAAAGTAAACGGGACATTCAGTTAGGTTTGTGCGTCGAATATTGGCCGGGAGAATACCAAGCTCCAATTCAGTTTAAGTTTCAATTTATTTGACAAAACGTTAAGTTCTGGACTGTAATTTGTCCATCTTTGCACGTTTTGATTTGGATTTTTATACTACGTATATTTTACCTTAGTTGGAAATTAATAAATCATTTTATTTCACGTACCCGCAAGGCAAAGTATTTATTTGGTGAGGTTTTTTGAAAAAAAGTCAGAAAGTTCAAATGACTTAAAAAAACAAAATAACACTATATTGTGTTCATACTAAAACAGGAAAGTTGAATGATAAAATTTAAAAAAAAAAGAAATTTGTGGATAAAACAACGTCTTAAATTGAAGTTATAAGTTAACAGTAAGCAGACAACATCCATGGAATACTTTCAGCTATCATTGGCATAAAAGGTATTAAACTTTCTGATAAATAAATTTCAAAAAAGTAAGCTATCTTTATATTTTGAACAAATCAAAACAATTTTGTAAAACTCCTTGACTAGCGCATATCATGTCCAAACTAGCTTTGTATAACTCAAATTACGTTTTACATTTCAGCAGTGGTGGCAGTGATTTGTTTAAGAGCTGCGGAAGGTAAAACAATTATTTTATTTTATATCCATGTATTAGCAACCGCTTGTGGGGTGTTCACGTGATAGCACACTTGCCACTTGAGTGAAGGCCGCAGATTGAAACTCTGGCCAATTCGAATAAAAAAGACGTCAATACGTCCTCACTAAACATGCATCATATAGGGCTAGAGTGACGACTGCTTAGGGTAACAGTAATGTAATAATTCCAGTGGGCTGGTGACCCTGTGTGCCTGTACATTAAAACCCACTCAGTGTATCGCCCTGAAATGCATAATACATGCCATACATGTAGGATGTTTACTTTATCCATCTGTTCAACTTGTTATTGGTTTTCATTCACTAGCAACAAAAAGATTTACGGCATACCTTAATTTACATAACACCATGATTTTTTTTTTTTTTGGCTATTCGTCTACCCCGGATGTGACATTTTAATTCGGTGAGTGTTTATTAAAAACAGACAAACCTTACTCTATCAGTGTACCACGCCCGTGCACCCTGTTTTTGGTGGAGTCCGAGTTGTTCATTTACTTTTATTTCTTTGTACATTTATGTACATATTAGTAAGGTTTTTAACCGATCCTTTTGATTTCCATAATACAAGTTTTGTGGTAAATAAAAGCAATATTTTCACCACAAGGCGGGGGACCATATAAAAAGCAGGCTAACAAAATATGAAACATTTGTTTGAAAAACACCTACAAAAATAATAATAATAAAATATTACAAACCATCAATGCACTAAGTATGCAAGACCAGTGCACCTGAGATGTGAAAAATGACCACACGATAACAAACACAGCAGCATTCAAAACCAAAAGATATAAAAACAAAACGTTAAGCTTGTATAGATTTTCAAATGTTAAAACATTTACAGTGTTGTATCACTAAAATAAAAAAAAAATCTTTATATCCTAATATACTTAGAAAGGGAGATTGGAAGAGAAGGTGACCAACAAGGTACGAGTAATTGTAAAATCAATATATTTCCAGGTCTACAATGCTTGAGCTGCGACTCAGTAATGAATCCGCTGCTTTGTGAGCATGTAGTTGAATGTGCGTCAGGTTCGGTAAGTTCATCTGCATAAACTTGTTTCTTTGTTTCTTTATTATATTATGCGACATCACAATATTGAGAAAAGTAAAAAATGACGTTTATTAGTGTGCGCAATGACATGTAATTTCTTTAAAATGACGAACAATTGTATAATATAATATTCCTAAATATGGTCTTAAAATTACTCTTCACAAATCTTGGTAGAGTCTGGGAAATAATGGTAGAATGAATGCATACACAACGGGAGACTGCACTTTTAGATACCATGCTTTTAAATAAAATTGTTTAAATCAATCAATCGTTTTTTTCTTAGTTCATTTATCGATGTTAGAAATTATATCAAAAATAAATTATGAACAATATTTCATATTCAGATTTGTAGTATAGAAAAGTTTGATAGTTCTGGTAACACTGTATATAAACTTGGATGTATGGCACGAACGGTAAGTACACATTCATTAAGAAACATGTCTCCAACTACCGATTTATATTATGCACATACAACTTACAGAACAGTGCAGAAATGTGTGCTGATATTTACAACACCTTCACCACTTCAATTTAATGCAATTATGCATGCTCGTATTAATCAATATGAGAAAGGTGAAACCTAAAACGTAATTCTAAAACACCTTTCATAATTTTTGTTAGCCCTGATATAATACATTATTTTTATTTATTTTTAATTTTTTTTAAATTATGTCATGAAAATTTGGTTTTCGTAGTTTTATTGTGTTGAAATATTGAATTATCTATCGAATGGTACCAAATTTTAGACGTTTTGGCTGAGTAATAAGTGTAGTCGTTTTATGAGAAAATCGAAAATCCCATTTTGCCCTGTTTTATGTGAAGACTACAAAAATCGCCAAAAGTAATCAAAAGCACCCAGGTGTATCAACTGTGATAGTACTAAATAGAAAATACAAAAAAAAACAATTTTACTGAAGCATAAGTAGTCAAAATACAAATGTATTTTGACATTAAAAAATGTCAATTTAAGTGATTTTTCGGATGAGTATGGGTACATTTGTTTACTTTTACTCCAAATCGCAAATGCTACCGCAATTATTTTGGTATGATTGGAAGGCTGTGATATTTGGTTGCCTAATGCTACCAAAAATACATCAATTTACTTCGCTTTATATACATTAAAAATACGAAGAGTAAAAAAATGGATTTTTTTTTTGCCTCAACGATGTACACAAAGTGACAAAAAAACAACAAAATGCTACAGGTTTTTAGGAAAAAAGGAAGAACGTTTATGAAAAAAAGATTCATAAATGGGAGGTCTAATAGAAAAACCATACTTTGGTTGATGAGTGTGTGCGTAGAGAGTTATCTCATGCCATGTACTACTAAGATTACATTAATTGATGCATAGATCTGGAAAAAAAAACAACGCTTAGCAAATTTGATTTTTCACACGTATGCCAATTTCCTCAATATATTAGGGATTTAAGTTGATGATGCTAAAATGTTGGAAATATCGGTCGATATTAGAAGGGCATATTTTTTCAAAATACATTTGGAATGCCTATGAGATCGAAGTGACCACTTCCCTTCATCAATCGGGTTATACATTTCTATGAAAATTCGTTTTTCCAGAGTACTGTATATAACCTTTGTTGTTATTATATATAAACTATTTCTCTGCAACACAATTTGTTTGACCGAGATAAGAAAATTAATCTATATTTTGATTTTAAGGAACTTGAAGCATTCTCTAAATGTCTTCCGAAAATATTGCATTGTTGTCAAATTTATATAAATAAATTGGTTGATGAACAGCATTCCAAATTTTTGTTTTTGCAGAAACTGACTTTTGGGTATTGTGAAGGTGAGACCAATATAAACGGAAAAGCAATATAAACGTATTCTTCCAGTTATGGCAGGGAGGAACAGGAAAATCTTAATTGTAATTTCTGAATGCAAGAGTAATCAAGGGAACCAGGGTTATAGCGGTAATCAAAAGAATGCAGTTCAGGAACAAAGACCAGACATGGAAAACACATAAAGTAACTAAAATCATACATACAAAGTAACACATGCAAATGAGCAACTCGGACTCCACTAAAAACTGGGAGCATGTACCAGGTGCACCGGTAGGTTAAGCGTCCTCTGCTTTTCTAGAAACACCCGCCGAGTTGCTCATAAAAAGTCAAGTCCGGGGTAGACAAACGAGGAAATGAAAACTATGATCCGTTGAATAAATCAGTTTTCATGGTGCTGATGGTTACACAATAACGATCCACGAGAACATGATGACAACCATAAACTTCTGTCGTGATGACTTCAATCTTGTACCAACATAACCCTGTTCCAGAAGCCTATATGTTAGAGATCTAGCGCGGTACGAAAAGTTTGCGTAGTTTCGGCAAACTCTGGCATAACGTATGAGTTGTGATATGAACACTCCATACGCAGATGCTGAAGGGATGTTGCCACAGATGAAAGGAAAGTTGACAATTTTTAATGAAAAGTCATCACGTTTATCGTACAATTTGGTCAATAGTTTTCCTTCACCATTGATTTCTAAATGTAGGTCAAGATATGAGGCTGACTTCACAGTGTTTGTAGTATCCTTTATCTCAAGTTCTTTGGGGTAGATGTAATGTATCAAATCCCCGAAATTAGGATTGTTTAAAGATAATACGTCATCTATATAGCGTAAACTGAGATTAAAGGATCTAGCCAAACGATATTGTTTCTTTTGGTTCAGATCAGCTATAAAGTCAGCCTCATAAGAGTGAAGGAATAGGTCAGCAAGTAAAGGAGCACAATTTGTCTGATGGTTTTCCACAATCTCTTCTTTGGAGAGTGTGGTAGCAGTATACGTCTTATCACTGCTATTATTTTCTAGGTCTACCTCTGATAATAAACATTGGATGTAAAACGTTTTGCAGACAAAAACAATGTTGTTTTGGGCTTTGTCTGCTGGTGCGACAACATATTTGTCATATATAGTAGACAATGTCTTTGCTACATCGGGGTCTTTGAAAACTGATGTAGCCTTGGCACTCATTGACCTACTTAAAACTTTCATTCGTTTCAAATTTAAAGACCTCACGGCCTTTAACCACTCTGACAGAGAATCAATGTCTTCTTGTTATCGTTTTATCCATTTTCTTGCATAGTCCTCGACGGCATCCATAAGAACTTTAAAGTTATAATTCCAATTTATGAAGCGTGGTTCACGGTACTTGGGACCTCTAGAAAGGATATTACGCAGAGATTCGTTTTCGATGATGATTAAATCTCCCGTAACGACGTGATTAGAAGGACCATATTTGAATGGAGAGTTTTTGCAAGAACAGTCAGGTGCAAATCATATGCTTGACTGTCTTATTTGACGTTTTTCGGTCAGTACAAAACATTACCATTCCCAATTCATTACTATTTTTACCTTTATTTGGACAGAGATGTTGTTCACGACGTTCATCGCACTTGACGGATATAGAAAAATGCCGGGAATGTTGTACATACGATGGATGTAACAAACAGGGTTGTGGTACTGCAGGTACATTATCTAAGTATATGTAAAGCAATTAATTTTACACGACTGCAGAAGAAATGTTTAGGCCTTCCAATGGTATCAAAAGAATTTTCATCAGAATTAATAAGAGATTATTTTTGATCCGACTCTAATTACTCTGATTTGTTTGTTTTTTGTTTTGTTTTGTTTGTTTGTTTCCTTTTTCTTTGTTTTTTGTATTTTGTTTTTTTTGTTTTTTTTTGTTTTTTGTTTTGTTTGTTTGTTGTTCTTTTTGTAAAATTCTGTTCTTTACAATGTAGACCTATTTTCGTACAAATTCCGAAACGCACTAAAAAATCAAGTTTTTGAAATATTGGGTCCGATTTCGAATTTTTTCATTAGATTTTTTATAAAAATCCCTGCCTGCATTTTCCAGTCTGATTTCAGACACCTGTTACGGTTTTCGAGATATAAAAGGTCACAGGGCCACAACCTAAAACTCGATTTTTAACATTTTTACGCTGATTTTTAAAATTGGTTGTAAATGGATTCCTTATGAAAATCACTCTCTGCATTTGACAGTCTCATTTCCGATAACTTTTACGGTTTTCTAGTTCTAAGGGGTCATATAGGCAACATTTTTTTCGATTTTTTAAAAAATTGGATTCGTTATTAGCCTGCATTTAAAGATCAGATTTCTGATATTTCTTTCGGTTTTTTTTTAATAATAAGAGGTCAAACCCTAAAAAATCATGATAATTAATAATAAAAAAAAAAAAAAAACAATTGGCCTGATTTCGAAATTTTTATAATTGAATTCCTTTTGAAAATCCCTGTCTGCTATTTTCAATACGAGCGGAACATTGCATATCCCAAAACTCTTGTTTTAGTTACCCATGTTAATCCAAAAGTGCAGGAATGGATTTCATTTAAATCAATGTGTTTATTATTACCATTTTTCAACTCCATCTGGGTTTTTAATAATAGATGTGGAATAAATGTTTCAGAGCTACTTTTGTTACTTTTTCGTCTCTAATCTGATTTGGCCTGCATTTAATGATACTTGAAATAATTTCTTATTAGCTTTTTAAAAATCCAAACACATGTGTCGATGGAATAAATCCTGACAATATATTTGATTAAGCTATAGAACGTAATGGACAATGTAACGAAAATAGTGACGAAAATGTTTCAGTTTGTAAAAGAAATGTGTTTAATACTGTTACCGGGAAAATTGGACTCCAGTATGAATCCGGAATCCTCCTAGGGCAAATCGGAATTCCAATTTGTTCTAGAAGAAATTAGAATTTCGATTTGTACTGGTTTAAATCCAGCACAAATTAGAATTCCAATTACTAAAATGAATTATTGCGATATCTCTATTTGTATTTGGGGGGATTTCGGATCCTATAAATTTTTTTATTTTGAACAATTATCAATTTTTCTTTAGGAACACCTTACTTATTGCAACACTTAGTAATATTCTGTTTGTGGAATTTAGTTGAACATAATAGCTTTCAAATTGCTTTCTGATATCTTATAGTGTTACATTTGCCGTTACAATTGAATGTGGGTGATAGTTTACAGTCATTGTTAACTGAGCGATTTCTTTGACATGCTTGAATGTGAGATATTTCGGCAAATTCGGTCGGATTTAATCAGGGAAAACATACTGTCCTTAAATCCACAAGATCATCTTCAGAGTAGTAGTTTGTTTTTCAAAATATCATCTTTTAAAATTTTTTTATCAACAGAATTAGAATCGCTGACCAGTTTGATATCAAGAATGTTACCACTACCTTTTTAATAAAAGATGATTAGATAATTATTTTATTAATATATAACATCAACACACTTCCAGTTTTGTTTTCTTTATTTACTAGTAGTATAACTTTTCAATGAATGTACACTCATTTGTGTCAGGACGATCCGGAATTCTCCTCGGGCAAATGCAGATATCTCAATTTGTCTTAGTTGAAAATCGAATTCTGATTTATACTGGATTAAACCAGTGCAAATCAGAATTCCATTTTCTACTAGGAAAAATTGCCCAAGGACGTTTCCGGACCATCATTGATTCCAATTTCTCTTGTAACCATACCATTTTTAACTAATATGTCTCTCCATATTGAAAAGAAACACCAACCATACCGAGACTGCCATCAAAATACGTTATAAATACGTTATGGATGTGAGAGGAAACGGTAACAAATAAAACAGAAAAACATACCTAATCCCGGATATTGCATTTTTGTTTGAAATGTTTAGTAGACCTATTGAGGAAATGTTAAGCTTTTTTTTACTTTTAATATCAACAGACCTCCATTTGAGTAGTGGTCCAGTTTGCTACAACTGTGATGGAATTACAGACCCCCACCAATGTAAACAAGTACGGACATGTGAAACAGACGAGGTAATTGAAGTATTTAATTAATAAGAGAGAAACAAATTGCATTATAATATATAATAATCAGAATCCCCAAAATTACATGGTATAGAGAGGCATATACATTATATATACAATTTTCTCTACTTATATTGGTCCATATACTTGTTTCAATAGGCAATCCCATAATAAGGGTCCTCAAAATATCTTATATTATCTTATAACCTGTAGTTTAATGCTTTCGGCGAGGTTTGTACCAAGCTATACCAAGTTCGTGTGAATTAATCTATAGGAGATTGTTTTACAGTGTTATTCAAGTCATTCGTTGCTATCAAAAGTCTGGTTATTCCATATAAAAGGAAAGTTATGTCTCAAAAACACAAGGTTGTAGAGTAAAACGGGGATCTTTCAGATTTAGCCCAATATTTTATTGCTACCCCAAGAGGTCACCGTCCAAGTTCTCCGTGTGCCATACATTCTGGAATCGACTTTTTTAGTATAAGTTTACAAAATTTTAAATGGAGACATTCAATATCACGACTGTAACCGTACCCCCAAATTTCACACTCGTACAAAAGAATTGGTTTCACTTGTAATGGATATAGGGTTCATACAGTCAAAGGTTAATTCATCTCAATCATTATTATAGGTTATACAATTTTTTTGCACCCTAAAATGTGCATTGTTATATGTATTTATAGGTCAACCGTTAATATAAAAAATATTGTTCTCAAGGATACAAATTATTCCACATAATAGGGTTAATTCGAGGTAACAAAACTTATTCTGATATCGGGTGTCTCGTTCGCATATAATCCAAATAAACAAACATAAAATACCAAATTTATGTAAATGGGGATTATTCCACAGTGTAGCAGTGACAATCACCGTATTGGTTGACTCTTTACCCGCGTACTATATGTGTATTCGTCTGATAATAGTTGTCTTGACCAAAACATGCTCTAATTTTGGGGGTAGTTCTGAATACTTGGGAATGAAACGAATTCAAAAGTATACAAACTATGAACAAGTCGCCTCAAAATGATAAAAACATAACGTCCCTTTAACTCACAACATCACTACTTTATCGAAAAAGTCATTTAAACATTCAACAGATAGATTAACCTTTCCTTTCTATTGATATGATATCGTACATAGCAGATGTAACTATGTCCACTTGTGATTTTTTAGCCTAACAAACAAAAAATCCTTTGCGTGAAAATGAGTACACCTTATATAGGAATTAGTCAGTAATTCCAAAATTATGTTCATCATAGATAAAATTAATGTTATTAGGCATTCGTCCTTTATCATAGCTTTTTTAGACAGTTACTTGATCAATTATGTATTGAAAAAGTAACGATAGTATATATATTTGATACATGTATAACAGTATACGTAACCAAGATAGTACGTAAAAACTTGTGGAATGTCGTTCTTTAATTATCATTGTGGAAATGTAGTGTTGAGTTCCTTACTATTATGAAAAACAATGCGAATTATATATATATATTTGGAGGGGGGTAGGGAATAAATATAGAATAAGTTTGTATTATATCTTGATTATGTTAAAAGACAATTATGTTTCTTTCAGAGATGCTTCATTCAAGAAATGATACGATTTGGTCAACGATTTTATAAGACGTCTTGTGAAAGTATGCATGTGAGTAAGTGGGATGAATAGATTTAATGTTAATATGATGAATACGCTCCTGAAGAAACATTAATAAAAAACAATTTGATAATTTTTGTCAGCTCGGAATTGATGATTTAAACATATTTTGTTCAATAAATAAATTGAATAGAATTGGATAGCAGGCAAGGCATATATATATCCTCTTCATACACAGGGGTGGATTCAGGCGGGGACGTGGCGGGCGTGCGCCCCCTTAAAATTTGCAAAACATGGGTTGTCAGGGATAGATTTTGGCGCTTTTAGGTTGAAACTTTTATTTGTCCCTAATTTTACCACAAAAGATATCCACATTTCACCCACTGTAGAAGAATATTTCAAAATTTAATCTGAAAAAAAATTTTACTGTGCGCCCCCCTTATCTAAAATCCTGGATCCGCCCCTGATACAAGGCAACATGTACAACATGCAGATACAATATATATATATATGTGTGTGTGTGTGTGTGTGTGTGTGTGTGTGTGTGTGTGTGTGTGTGTGTGTGTGTTGTCAAATCATGTGAATATCTTTAAATGCTCTGTGCAATTTAAATTATAATGCATAACTTTTCCATTATCTTCAAATTAAACCCTTTTTTTTATTTTAGAATATTATCAATATACATTTTTTGTAAACATTAATGGATAAAGTTCAAAGATTGAAAATTATTAACTCAATCTTGACAAAAGAGGTATTTTCTGCATACTTCATGTTTACTAAACATCATGCATCGATCCATTCATTAAGGAAGATGGAATTGATTTGAAATGTTTTTGTAATATCTAGCTAGCAATAATTAAATTGCATGATGAATAGATCAATAAAGTATTATTTTTTTATAAAATCAATATTTTATGAAAAATTAAATGTCTCTCTGCAATATAATGTTAAGGTCTAAGCAGACAGACTACAGTGACCTCCTGTGGTGAGCATAATAATTGCAAAATAACAAGAAATGATAATTATCTTCAATGTGTTCCCTACAGTGTGGACAGTTTTGGTTATCAGTCAAGTAATGTAGAAACAAATGTTGATTACGATTGCTTGATTTATTCTCCAAGCTCTGATTTGATATATTATACTTATATCCTCCCTGTATGGTAAAGCTCACGGTGCTCGCTGATTTAGACAATGCCTACACCATATTAACCTTCAAGTATGGTAAATTTTGTAATGATATATATTTGTCCAATTATGCTAATTGTCATAGTCTGATATGTCTATTGGCCGAATTGTCTGGTGTTCATAAGGAATTATTGGTTGTCGTGGTCCGAAATGTCTTTTGGTCGAATCGTCCGGCACTGGTTAAAATTATGGTTCTTAAGTTTGCGAAACCTCTTAAAAGATTTCTTTTATTGCATTTAGTTTCCCTTCAATCTGTTTCTTTTTGTACAGTTAAATTATGTTTTTATAACGAATTAATTCATTTTATTTAATTGATTCTTTTCGATATTTTCTTATATCGATTATTTTCGTTTCGCAATTTTTATCAACCGATAATTATGGGTAATATTGATTACGTTATGTTTGTTCATATCCAGGCGCCATACTGCTGAATATAAGGCCAACCCTATCTTGAAAAAGCTATGAATCGATTTGTATTTAATTATCGAAACTAGCAATATTTTCCGAGACTGGTTTGGTTCTCAATCGCACACATACAAGTATACGCAAATAAAGCTGCCATTATGCTGCTTTTTAGCTACTTCAAATGCAGGCACAAACCGGATATTGATGTTTTTTCTTGCCATAAGTATACAGAAGCAAGTTGATAATAAAACTATAACAGATATACGTTATTGCGCTAGTCACGGTTATTGGTTCGATTGTCGTGGTCCCAAATGTCTTTGGGTCGTTTTGGCAATCGTAAATAATTATGGGTAATGGTATATTCGAAAACATTGGAGCCCCTTCTGTTGACTATTTTGGCAATCCACATCTTGGAAAAAAAATGATATGTTTAGAACTTAACCAAAAACGCTACTGAGACTGGTTCTGTTCTCAATCACATTTTTGTACGAAACTGAACCTGCCATTGTACTGTTTTTTAGTTCCTGGATTTACATGCACAAACCGGATATTGATGCCTTTTCTGCCTATAAGTATACATGTCCCAGTTGATAATACAGCCATTTACGCTACCTTCGGGAGCGTATTACGGAAGAAAGAAAAACGAACCCTCATAAATATTTCATTTCATGCCGATAAGATCAATGAAATACCGTTAAACTTAAAGGGTGTACTGCTTTATACATTTTCATGATAAAGGCTCTCAATGGCTCAAAATACAACTGAAAGTTAATTATCAAGTTTTAAAAGATTCAATTGTGAAACTGCAGACTTTTATCTAAAACAAATGCGTTTACCATAGTTCTGATGTTCTGTCAATTATGTACTTTTTTGTCACTTTCCGGTCATATTTTTGGCAAGAAATTGATGTCCACATCCAGTAAACAACTTCATATTTACTGAATACATTTTTTATAATATAATTTATCATAAGTGAAAAAAAGTGTTGTTCTTTGGGTATTGATATGTCCGACATAACATTGTTAATTTTTTTGTTAAATGTTTTATTTATGTAAATGGAGCACCATTATAACGTAATTACAATGAACTAATGCTACAAAACATTGTTTCTTCTAATACTTATGTATTTTACTATGGTATGAAATATTTTTTATGTTATTACAAAATACAAAAACAAATAGATATTTCTGGACAACAGTTGTCGACTTATGCAGCCTTTACCTTTGTAGGTATGTCAAGCAATGTCAGGAAGCGCCCCATTTGTTGGCAGAAAAAAAAGATCATTTAACCTTTCAAAAAGGTCGGTTTTATGTTCGAGATGTTGTTTCAATGATCTTTGTAACGGTTTTTGTGACTTTCCGACGACGACTACCACCACAACTACCACTACTATAGGTAATTTATTACAGCTCTGCCTCAGATCTAGGCAGAAGCTTATGATTAGCGATTTATGCATCTTTTTAATCAAATATTTTTGATTGGGAATACTTCAGTAAGCCTCATAGAATGTGCAAATGAAAGTTGCCCTTTGGAGATATTAACAATTAAATTTTGGTTACATACTACCACAGAAAAGTGTAGGGACACTTCCCGCCAAAATGTTTACACTATACATGTAACCAGTTCAAAAATATTTCACAATCAGATCGGAGGAAATGAACATATAAATAATTGTTTTTAGGACGTAACATATATTTTTGAACAGTTTCATGGATTATATTGAGATATGATGAATCATCCCTGCTTGTTTTTTTAGAAAGAACCATACTAAAGATATAAGAAGGTAGCATTTTTAAATTTCATATAAATAGTAACTAGAACCAAAGCATATTTCTGCATTTTACATTTCATGTCTGCGGATGTATCTAGAAAAACTACTAATTGAAAGCTATATATTTACCAAGCACTAGTTTGACACTTAATTGGGATTTTTCGTGAATTAATTCCTTGTTAACACTTCTATGTTAGTTTAAAACTGCAATTATTCTATACATTTTCTTAATTGTTTTCCACATTCAATTCCAGTTTTTGATTAAAAAAAAAAAAAAAAAAAAAAATTTTTGTGTCATTCAGCTTCAGAATCTATTTCTTGATCTTGAACATTTTGGATTGCTTAAGAACGATATCGGTTATCCGAATGTGTATTTTACAATCAATTGGTGACGTTAAACATTTTTATACGTTTATTTATTTTTGTTCTGTATGTTCCGCATCGTTTTTAACGATCCATCAGTAAGATCAGTAGGCAGCAAATATATTTCGTCTACTGGAAATACCATGTTTTTGTTCTTTCCGTCGGACGGCAGTGTTTTATTAACAGGGTTTCAGGTTTTTTGCACTTTTAACACTAGAGGTATTACTAATTGTTTTTTGACTTCTATTAAGACGAATAATATATGTATAAAGGTAAACTTTTCAAACACTTTATTGGTTATTTCTGGAGGTTATGAGGCACAAATACTTAGATACTGCAATTATATATCTGCGTTTGTCCTTCATATGCCACAATTTATACACTTTTTGCCCGATTCTTAGATAGGTTAGTACTTTAAACATGCGTCCTCTTCTTTAAATTTATCATAAAAGATTATCTATGAATGAAATGAACGCCCATTTTTTTTCAAATCCAACGGTCACTGTGACGTATTTAGACAATTATACACATTTCGACACAAGTGGAAAAGTTTTTCAAATATTATTTGAGAGCAAGCAACTGCGTCTAGCCAAAGGCGGGTACTTTATCAAAAGTTCAAGCTGTCATTAAATCTTTCAATCGATATTTAAATTACACTGCTACCTTATTTTTATGCCGTTGCGTCACAATTTACAAGGGTCGCTACGTTGCCATTAAGGTCGTTCATTTACTGTCTGAAGTGCCGAAACGCTAAAGGCGCCCACAGTGAACAATGTGATTTTATGTGTTATTCCGCTGTTATTTATTCTATCATATAAATATATCTCAGAATGTTTGTTATTTCAATTATTACAATTATTTCATATTATAGCGAGTTGCGACCATATATTCCACTCATCCTCAGGGAGCTTCCATTCACCGGGGTATCCACATGTTTATCCAAACAACGCTAGATGTACATATCTAATTCACGTGAGCAGGAACCATACCATCAATTTGATCATATCAAACTTTAGTACCGAGAAATGTTGTGATCATTTA
This sequence comes from Perna viridis, assembly GCA_037379345.1. Lineage (NCBI taxonomy): Eukaryota > Metazoa > Mollusca > Bivalvia > Mytilida > Mytilidae > Perna > Perna viridis. Next base: position 9,125,899 of record CM074523.1, read on the forward strand.
AGGGTAAGTGTTTCTATACTTTTAAGAAACTACTTAACTATATAATCATGATATTGAAATAGTTGAAATCAACTAAAATGAAGAAAAACAATATTGCGTAAAATTTGATTATCACCATCCGATTCAAAATCATTAGAGTTTATGCATGACTCTTCATAATAGTATAACTCGAAAATCTTATTACAATATCTTGTACTCACTTAGGTTTATGATGGTTCATCTACATCGGCAAGACAGTTAGCAGTACTAGATGGGCCAGTAGGCAGCAAATACATTTTGTCTACTGGAAATACTATGTTTTTGTACTTTACGACAGACGGGAGTGTTTTGTCAACAGGGTTTCAGGCTTCTTATACTTCAAACACTAGAGGTATTAATAAATGTTTAAATTACAATACTGATGTAGACAACCATATGTATGTCATTTAAATAGTTTACGAGAAAACATTCTTAACTCTTACAAATAAAGTGTGTTTAAAGAAACAAAACTTTTTATATATCACAGACAACAAGTTCTTTATCCATGTTTTATGTTTTGTTTGTTTGTTTGAATGTATTTTGGCGATTTTGTACCATTTCAATGCCCAATAATTTGCGATAGCCCTTGAACCCACCTCTCATAAATAATTGTAATTTGATGTTTGTGAATTTAGAAAAAAATGTTCTTTGATTATTTGATAACTTCAATAAGAAAACTATTATTCCACCCCATGAAAACGCTTCATTATCTCATGAATAATAGTTTTTCCTACAGGGGGCTAGCGGTGTTTGTGACTTCTTGCTAATGTATGGTATTGTATTTTATAGCTACAGTCATTTGAGAGAAAAAAAATAAGTGTCATTTATAACGTGAGGTAAAACGTTCTGACAACCACAAATGAATTCGCGTTGCACAGACTTTCGGTAGAAGAGACAAAAAGACCATTCTTACGAATTTCAGAATTTAAACTTCACTGTATTTATTTAAAACAGACGACAGATCTCTATTTGAAATTTAGCCAAAGGCTAACAAGTATCTATATATAGAAAACATTCCTCCATGCTCCCAGTTTTAAGTTGAGTCCGAGTTGCTCATTTACTTTTGTTACTTTGTATGTATGATTTTAGTTACTTTATGTTCTTTGTTGTGTATGTCAGTTTTCCATGTCTGATCTTTGTCCTTGGATAACATTCTTTTGTTTACCGCTATATCCTTGGTTCCCTTGATTACTCTTTGAGCTATCAAACCTATTGAAACTGAAATCATCATGGTGTTGAAGCAAAAACTCAGAAAACCCAAATGCTGTTCGAGTAAAAATGTTTTATTTAAACTTTTATTAATATTGTATTATAACAACTACGTATACAATATCTTTTTTTGGTGATACAACACCATCATCTATAAAAATTGATGGATTTTATGTGTTTAATTCTTTTGTAGTTAATTGTGGGATTTCACATGCACTATCTGGAGTGTTTACATCACCACAATATCCATCCAACTACGAAAATAATATACATTGTGGTTATCTTATTGACGTTCCAAAAAAATACACAATTACACTCTCAGTAAAATAAATTATTACTGACTCATGCTGTGACCATTTAATGGTAAGTTTATTTGTGACTTCTTGGTGCTTTTATAACAATCAGTTACATATTTAAGTGGATAGACAGCCCTCACATTAAACTTTCCCAATTAATATTGACAATGCCATGCATGATCGTATGTTCAAAAACTGAAAGCTGAAAATTTTTGCAAAGAAAGCGGTTTTTTTCCCTTTTAATCCTAATTCCAATGATACCGTTTTCTACCGAGTAGTCATTTTTGCTAAGTCTATCGGCAGTCGCTGGTATCATGGTCTTATGATATTTATCGATGTGTTCAAATTCCAAGTTTTAATCGTTCACTTAGTGTAGATATTTCACACTATCAAAATCGTAGTAACTATTTAATTAATGCATACAAAAACAGGAGTAACGAGAAGTTATAGAAGAATCTTTAGTGGCCGTAAATCAAATGATATTTTAAAGCAAATGTAATACTTCAGACCGCAACGTACATTCATCTATTTTATGACATAATGGCAAAAAAAATGATAAAAAATATTCTAGATATACGATGGCCCAACTACTAATGAGACAGAGTTAGCATCACTCTCTGGGACCCACCGTAATCTTACATACAACTCAACAGGACATACCATGTTACTGTTATTCAATACTGATGGAAGTCATGCTCAAAAGGGATTTATGGTTGAGTATAAAATAAATGGTAGGTGCTATATACAACAATAATTGTCAGAACACAAACTTTCCGAAATATTTTCCTCAATGAGCCAAGCGGATTACAAATTAAAATGCTTTTGTTAATGTTTGGAGTCACATTCATTATACTCGGCGTCACATACATAATATATTGTTCAAATTTGAAAGAAAAATTGGTTTGCAGTTTTATTGACACCTACGGATTATTAAAAATGTGTTAAATAATTTGCTCATTACTATCACAAAACGGCTTCCCAGTAAAATGTAAATCGATAAAAATCCGATGACATTTTAAGTTCAGATCACAATGATTACATTTTCAAATCGGCCGTGATTCTGTTACCACGACAATATCGGTTGTTGGTAGTTTGACGAATAAAAAGATTTACCACCTTAGTTTGTCTAAAAATACTTCTAAGGTTCTTACTAAATGATTGTTTATTTTCAAATTCGCGAGAAATTACATTTTTGTAAACATAGAAATTCAAAAATACGATTATCAGTTATTTTGTCAACAATCCGTACATAGCAACAAAAATGGAGGAATTATAAAATTATTTTTGATTGTTCATATCAATCGTAACTACTGATGTTAAGTTTTATAAACTTAAACTGAGAAACGCATAAAAAAGAAAGACAACTCGACCTCGATTAAAGAAAGGCTGAAGAGATTATAATTAAATGGAAAATGATCAAAATGATTTTGAACTGACGTCGAGTATAGTAAATTGAAGTCTCATATATTACATCTTTATAATACCTTTTATTTTGTAATTTGAGAGTTAAATAGACCTTTTACATATTCAAACATTAGTAAAGATCAACGTGTTTGTGTTGTGCAAAACGTTTGTAATTCATATACTTCCTGACTAAAAAGTCACAAATGTACGTTCTAATGAAACAATATCATACAACTTTTAAAAACTAAGTTATTATTTATTTCCTGACATTGAATTTCTAATCTGTCAGTTAGATGTATGTATTGCTTTAAAATATACTATAAAAATAAAGTTCTCTTTGATGTCACGTCATTTCATTTACTGTAACTTTTTAGTTCCGATTTCGACTAAAGTTTGTTTATCTCTCTTTTTCTTTATTGTCTTTTTTGCTAGTGACAAATAAAGATTAAGACAAGAATTATTCGCCAGTTTCTAATATCTTTTTGAGTCTTAGTTTGATAATTCATAACAGCTGTAGATATTATATAAATTTTTTGAGATAATTGTGGAAGACACGTGTTCACTTCCTCGGATGGAACAGTGAAATCCCCGGACTACCCATCTCATTACCAAAATGACATCGAGTGTTCATATAGAATTATTGTAAATTCCAATCGCGTGGTTGAACTGAACTTTACTCATATCGACACAGAAACCACTGACCAAATCCGGGTAAAAACTTATCATGATTAAAAAATTTAAAATCATGCAAATTTGTTTGAACACAAGAGAATGATTAAAATCAAAATTAAAAATTGACACGGAAGAATGTTCATTATGAATGAGTTATTCGTACTGACTTCTTGTTTTTTGCAATTGCAAGTAAATCATAAGAAAATATGTATCACCATCAATCATTATAAGCCACACTGCATTTATGTCACCAGGATAAAATATACCGAGAGCTAAAAACAAACGACATGTATATTAAAAATGCTATGATATATCTTATTTCATGCATGTCAATATTTTTCTTTCAATGTAGTGCGAAAAAGTTTTTCAGTATACCTTCTTTTTCCTCAAAATTCGATTAGAACTTAAATAATCATTCTGATGCACATGACGGTTGAAGAACTTCATTATGATATAAGTCTTCCATTCTGTCCTGTATGTATGCATCATAGATCAAAATCACATTGGCAAAGGAAAAGGAAAGTTTTTTCTCACTATATTAACGTTCTATGTGTATGTGTGTGTTCTATTGAAAAGTATTAGTTTTGTTGTGTCTGACATGTTGCCAAATAAATCCGGATATAATAGTACTAGCCCGTGAGACTTTTTGCACCTGAGCGATTTTGATTAAACGATAGACTTATTTTTATCATGTATATGATAAAAAGGTATGACACACCCATCTGGTAATTCATGTTACTCAACTTTTATGCAGGTTTATGATGGAAGTACTGCATCTAACTACTTAATGAAGTCATTAAGTGGAAAACACAATGAAACAATTACTATAATATCGCATAGTAACAATGTCCTTATAACTTTTAAAACTGATGGCAGTATAACTCGTCCGGGATTTATTGCCAAATATAGAGCTATTTATACAGGTATGTATTTGTATTATTTATATATATATATATATATATATATATATATATATATATATATATATATATATATATATTTATATATATATATTCATATATCATTTTACACCTATTTAGCATATTTGTCCATGCCTCAACTTCATGATGATAATCAGAAAATAGTAACTTGAATTAACAACGTCTTTAGTGTCTGGTGCGGGATTTTCTGTTTCGTCCGTCTGTCATTTAAACTTTAAATTAATTTTAAAACATATTTTTATCTTTAAACAAGAGAAAAGTAGCTCTGAATTTAACTGAATAGGGGCGTGTCAATATCTTTTATTATTCATTGAGATATAATAAAATTATTTTAACCAATCAGATTACAGTATTTATCTCAAATTAATTAATTTATTGTTATTATTTATTGTCTAAAATTTCTTACAAAATAGCAAAACAAATAAGTTAGTAATGACAATAGATTTGTGTATTATGCAAACAAGTTGATATAAATTCAGACCTACCTTTTACTCATTCATTTTATCGAAACTATTTGTGCATATCTATAGTTATCTAAAGTTATAGGTTAAGAATAAAATAGCTAGTTAATAACATTTCCTCTTTCGTCTACCCCGGACTTGACTTTTTATGAGCAAAACGGCGGGTGTGTCTAGAAAAGAAGAGGTCGCTTTACCTAACGGTGCACCTGGCCCATGCTCCAAATGTTTTGTGGAGTCCGAGTTGCTTATTTACTTTTGTTATTTTGTATGTATTATTTTAGCTTTATATTATTTGTTTTGCTTGTCTGTTTTGCATATTTGGTTTTGTCCCTTAATTACATTCTGTTGATATCCACTAAAATCATAGTTCCCTTGATCACTCTTTCATTTACATGTAAATAATTCATATTTTGATATCTATTAACTGATACTATATATTCGTATACAGGTTGTGGAGGGAATTTCACAAGCGGATCTGGTTCGCTTAGTTCGCCGCACTACCCAAACAACTACGAAAATTTTGCTGACTGCAAATTTCTTATCCATGTACAGTCAGGAAGAAGAGTTACATTGAATATCCCTTAAGTGAATTATGACTTCGTTCGGGTAACGAACTTCATGCTACAACATTACTTTTCAATTATTTATACATATTTGATTGTAAAAGTGTCTAGAAATAACAATGACAATTACAACATACAAAACAAGCATGCGCATTACAACTAAATTGACAAACAACAACGATCACCAAAAACTAAATTGATATAGTAGTCGGATAAATTGCATTCATAATTTTGGAAATCACAACCTTAGCCTAGACTTTTCCGTAAACCTTACGTCTTGATCGTAATATTGATTTTTAAATTGTTTCAAACTTAATGAAACATCACATTAAAATTTTCGAGGGTTTCTAATTAATTTTCAACAATCAAACTTGCATTTAAAACAAACAGAATAAGAAAGAAAGAATGTCAAATGTTTGCGTACTTCATTATTTAACTATGAAGTAGACGTTATGTAGTATGGTGAATTCACATTTGATTTTAGAAGGGATATTTAAAGAATGTAGGATGTTTAGTAATTATTCATTTGATAAAATGCAATGTATTACTATTGATTTGTTTTTATTTATTTTCTTTTCCAGATTTATGATGGATCGACCAACTCAACTAGCCTTCTTGCTTTTCTAAACGGAAACCATACAAATCTTTCATACACATCGACAAGTAACTACATGTTCGTTCGATTTACCTCTGATGTTTCAGGTACATTTTCCGGATTTAGTGCTACATACAGTTCGCATACATAGATTAATGCCATAATATGAGGTCTCGTGTGCGTGTAATATATAATAATTGTTCAAATTGATTTTTCCCTATGATATTTATTCATTCAAAAGTTTATTTGCATATTAAAATGAGTAAACGATTCATGCTTCTGATATCATCCAATGACAAACACAATTGAAATTTTCATTGTCTTGTTAACTGTTTTTAGTATTTCGACTGCAAAATACCGTCCTGTTTTTATGAATTCTTGCTAAAGGTTACAAACCACCAATTCAACCAATGAGCATTTGGAACGTACGCAAAAATAGTACTACGCAGAAATTACCCCTGTTCCTCGTAGTGCTGTGAAAAAAGTTCTCATCTTATTTAAAAAATTTAAACAGTTTCTGAAAGGAAAAACATTTCTGTACATTTTATAGGTGCATTTTGCTTCTTGTGATGTGAAGCCTAATCTCCATAATGATTTTTAAATATACCCCTATTTTGTGAAAACACTGGGATTTCCCATGCTATTTATAGACCCTTCACTTCCGGTGACCAGTACTGCACTGCAAGTCTGCTAACCCCACATGCCATTCTGAGGATTGTGAGCTGACATATGTAGAATCATGCTGATATATAGTCCTTTGCAGGTTAAAGTTAAGGTAAAGTCCAGAGAAGCCATTGAATATTGTGAAATTAGCATAGAAGCCTATTGGAAGTGGAATTAGTGGTTTTTAGCCTAAAACATATTTTCATAACAAATTGTAATCAAACACAAAACAAATCAAAAACAGTGTATAATAGGTAAGGTATTCGCAAGTGTACACTATACTTTAAAGTTTATATGTGGTTATACAAGTTGGTGAGATATTTCTTATATCATTCAGATGTTAAAACAAACAATTAATAAAGAAAAAAACATTGCATATTTTGAGAGATAAAACGACAACATATGAAAAAAAAACGTAAAACTTACAATGAACTAAAAGTATTTAGTAGTTCATTCGCAGAAATATATGCAACCCCTTTATTTTGTTTAATCGTTCAATGGAAAGGCGACGAAATTTTTATTGAATAAAGGAAAAATTGTTTAAAATACAGTAAAAACCAAATGAGCCGAACATCATAATTTTGATAAAGATCACGCAATCTTTATCATTGTAGTGCTATTTTTTTTAGCATTTCTTCTAAACTCTTTGAAGATCCTACTAAAATCATTTGTGTGGTAAATATAATAGAAACCTTAGATATAAAGATGATACTTTGGTCGTATTTTATCCTAACTTCGAGAAGACTATATTCAAGATATCTCCCTAATAGTACTTAAGTCTATCAACATTAGTACCAATTAACTTATTTTGTGATCTTTGTGATCAAGCTATTACGCCATTACAGTCTTTCTAAAATAAATTATGACAATACAAAATTCTCATAAAATATCTTGCAAATTTTGTTACGCAGTACACAAATGTGATAATTTGGATGTTCCATTGTTGATTTTCCATTCCAAGATTAATATAATCCCTGCAGTAGCCTCCCTGTTGACCAAACTTTATGACAAACGTGATGACTTTTCATTCAGAATTGTCAACTTTCCTTTCTGTGGCAATATCCCTTCAGCAATTGCGTATGGAGTGTTCATATCATAACTCTACGTTATACCAGACCTTGCCGTAGTACGCGGAGTTTTTATTTCGCGCTAGATTTCTTACAATTATGCTTCTTGAATAGGTCTTTGATATGATTGTCTGTTTGTCTGTTTTCCATGTCTTATCCCTGGATTACATGAATTACATTCTTTTGATTCCACTAGAATATTGGTAGCCTTGATTACACTTTTAAACATGTTATGAGCTAGAATGTGGTGAATGCATGTGGCTATTTCATTTTGTCAATATGGTGTATGTTTTAGTATTACATGTAAATTAAAGCATCGGATGTACCATTGAATGATTTGAATGGTGTGTGGTTGTTGTGTCAGTCCATGTTTGACCTTTCATTGAAGGGACGCTTAAGACGTAATTAAAATAGTTTAACCCCCCTTCAGATTATATGCGTTAGTTCTTAGTCAGGAGAAGTTGGTCATCGTTCTGTCTCATTTTATTACTTTTTTGTTGTGTTTTTTTTAAGAAAGTGTTTTCGTTGTGTTATCATTTGTTTTCTTACCTTTGTTGTCGGGGCCTTCTAGATCTTAACTAAATTTGTGTTTACACATGTTGAAATCATGTATGTGATCTCTGAAAGTATTAACTGTTTTGTATTGAGGTAATACGCATTCGCATTTTTTGTTGAATGTCACCATATACATTCTTTTCCCTATTGTGTTTTCTCCGTAGTAATGGATTGAAGTCTCCAAATTAAAAATTCGACACTTTCAATAAACGATGACTTATTGGCAGCTACATTCTAGATTAATTAGAGCATTTGATTCTACTTTATTATACTGAGTATGACACTGCATTCGGTGATATCAGAACTTTATGAGTGTAAGCATGCCCTTTTTCATAAGTGATATTGTAAGGAGTAAAATCCGGTAAATGTCTAGTCTAGTAGCATGCTAAACTGTCAATAAGTGATAGCCGACGATTAAACCTCAGGTGATCATAAATAGTCTCGATGACGTTGCATTTCGAATTATCTACAGAGAACAACGATCTTTAGTCTTTGTTGAACTCCTTATATGTCTGTTCTAATGCTATGGTTACTCCTTTAAACACGTGCAAAACATACTGAAAATTAAATATTTTCATGATTGCTATTTTTGTTGGTTCATTTCAGTCATTCTAATTCATTAAAAATTTTTACATTTCCTATACATTAGTTAAGCATATTAGTAAAAGACATTAAAATGAAAGATAAAATGAAATAATATATTCTGTTTAATTCAATGGTTTTGACTTATTCATCCGAAAATGCATCCAAGTCCTGAACACGGCTCATCAACTGATAAATCCAGATCTAAACACAAGACCTCTTCCCCGGTAGCAGTTTCTGTTGCGGTAGCATGAATGTGGTAATCTCCCTGAAACAAATAAGTAATTTAAAGAAATGAATTATAGAGAAATTCCAACAAAAATATACAGCCTACATTAGATGTTCCTTGGCATGGGATCTGTATGCAAGTCGAGTATTACATGTTTTTCCGTTTTAGTGTGGAAGTAGTTCCATGAATTTTGTAATAGGTATATGCTTTTTGAAACAAATATTGACTTAGATCGAACATGCTCAAATAAGGCACAGAATATGAAAGGATAATCAAGGGAACCAAGGTTCTAGCGGAAATCAAAGGAATATAATCCATGGAAACAGACAAACACAACGAAGAACATAAAGCAAACAAAATAATACATACAAAGTAACAAAAGTATATGAGCAACTCAGACTCCCTTCAAAACCGGGAGCATTGACCAGGTGCACCAGTAGGGAATGCGTCATCTGCTTATGGATATAGATACACCGTAACGATCCACGAGTTCATGATGATGACCATACAACTTCTGTAGTGATGGCATCAATCTTGTAGAAACATAACCTTTTTTCAAGAGCCTACTTATAAGAATTCTAGCGCGTAACAAAGTCTGCGTAGTTACAGTAGGCTCTGGTATAACATACGAGTTTTGATATGAAAACTCCATACGCAGGTGCTAAAGGGATGTTGCCTGAGATAAAAGAAAAGTTGACAATTCTGAATGAAAATTCATCACGTTTGTTGTAAAGTTTGGTCAATAGTTTTTCTTTACCATCGATTTCTAAGTAAAGGTTAAGATATGAGGCTAACTTTACAGTGTTTGTAGTATCCTTTATCTGAAAATCTTTGGGGTAGAATTGATGTATGAAAGTCCCGAAACTAGGATTGTTTAAAGATAATACGTCATCTATATAGCGGAAATTGAGATCAATATCCTTTCTTTCGGATCAGATCAACTATAAGGTGAGCCTCAAATGATTGACGGATTCGGTCAGCAAGACGAGGAGCACAATTTGTTCCCATTGGAATGCCAACAGTTTGTTGCAAAAATGCGTCCACCACACTGGACAAATGTGTTGTCAATAAAAAAACCAGCATTTTTAAAACATCTTCTGAACATATGAGAAATTTAAGTTTTAATGCTGTAATATTCTGATGATAATCTTGAATTGATGGTCTCCAGCGAATCTTTCGAATTTTTGAGGATCCTCATTGAATTAATACACTACTAGAGTAACAAGTGTTGTGGTAGGATTGGAGACCCTCTTTGACGGCTGTGAGTTTAGAAGTTGAAAGTTTTGAAATAGATTTCGTGGTACATTTTGCAGATCCAGCTATGTAACGTGTGGATTCTTGTGGAGATTAGAAATCCAGTATGTAGACGGTAAATCACAATCATCGTCCTTGATATAGATATGTGCTTTTTGAAACAAATATTGACATACGTCGAAAAAGCTCAAATTTGGCACTGATTATGAACATTTCTTGTGATAGTGGATTACATTTGTTTGTAGGCAACTTACCTGAAGATAACTTGAATAGTTTCTTTATTAAAGCTCTACATGTCATTATGCTAAAAAACTGATCTAAATATATGTAAGTAAGAAAAACTCTCACATTATAATGTGCGGACAACAACAAGAACAGTTTTTAATTTAATGCATCAAATCGCTGAATTAATAAATAACTTCTTTCTCATAATCTTCTGTGCCAGTGATTATTTGCCTGCTTTTAATTTATATTATACAAATGTTTGAATAAAATACTCATAAACGGTTGTGACTTACAGAAGCAAACCAGGACAAAATTGCCGGAACTTTTGGCAATTTGATAGTGTAGCTGTTAACATTAAGTTGCGCAGCGGGCTGTGGACATGCGTTGTACGTTATACCAGATGATTTCAACATGGCGCCAATCTGGGTTCCAATTCCACCCATAATACCAGCCCAGTTTTCGTTGATCATTTGGTCAACCATTGTACAAATATCAGGATATGTGCTGAAAAAAATAAGCAATAATTTTTCACAAAAACAATAAATCATCATGAATTCGTTAACAAACCATCAATTATTGGTAAACCGGTGAATAATTAAATTATGTAATAAGGATCTGTAACTACAATTCTATGTTCTAAATTATCTTATTTGATGTATTTAAATATCTTTGCATTTCAGCAAGTTAAGATTAAAATATGTTTTTTTTTATTCCAAAGTTCTCCCATTTTCCAATGTTCTAATACTCCTACAAAATCAATGGGTCATAATTTATGGTACTATGCATAATACAATGTCATGTTCTTATTACATACAAAATTCCTTGACATTCAGTGTAGTTGTTTTTTGCAAAACTGTGACGGTCAGACAGCGAGGAAAAAACATTATACCTCCCAGTACATAAGGTTAGGCGAAACATCATTTACTATTGCTATCAACGAGGTTAGTGGATCTGAAATCTTTTCGTTGAAATAAAGTAAGAAAAAGAGAGTCTAATGATTCGTTGTTTATAAAAATAAATTGAACTCCGACATTACGATGTTTTGAGGTTTTTTCTGGTGTTTGTTTGTTATATGAATATAAAAAACAGCAGAAAATTTTCCTAGTATTGATCAAGTACATTATTTTGTGTAAATGATAACTTGCGACGACTAAAATAAAAGTTTTCTGATGATTATTTATATTATAATCAGAGAGCTCCGCTAATATACTTTAATCATTAAAGTGGCAACACCCATCCATGCAACTCGAATTTTGATCAAATATTCCCTAAATGTCATATCTCTACAGTGCTCGATTCCGTATCCAAGACTCAAGTCTACTGCAACTTTGTTTTATCTTATAAACAATCTAGTCAACGTGAAACTTTTATTTCCAAGATTTTTGATAAAAGTGTCATCACTTTTCATTATAAAGCCAGAAAAGTGTTGAATCCTTGCTAATTGTGTTATGTGAATGAATGTATTTTGATCAGATAAGATGATTGTATAAGTTATAATCCAGGAGCTTCGATAATATACTAAAATTGTCCAAAATATATATTATAACATAATTACTGAACTCGTGATTGAAAAGCATAAATCGGGAAGGGATTAATCAAATAGTAGATTAACTGACCAAAACAATGATTATGCATCGTTGGCCATGTTCCCTTATCCTTTATGGTAAAAGGCAAACAAGCTTCAACAAGGGGATTTTTTTTCTAAATTAGTCAATATTTAATAGTAATATGGGCATTTAAGTAAGTACGATATGACGTTGGTAACATACATTATATCTCGATCTGTCTGTCTGCTGTGCCAACACCATTTAATAACAGTATGCGTACGGTCGGCAATACCAACAGTCACACATAATATGATCTCAGAGTTAAAGGTAATTTTACACCGATTACATCATTTTAACATCTTTAAACAATAATAATAATTCATATATTTATATTCATATATATTTATTAATTCTTAATTTTGCAATTTTGTCCTCTTTTCTTCTATAAAGGTGGCTAAAGAAATCTACCGGAAAATTTTTCGACCGGACGTAATGAATTTTTAACCGGATAAGTCCAGTGATCCCACATATTTCAATGGATCTGATGATATCTGATAACACAATACCATACTATACCATGAAATTTTCCGATCTCAATATTGTAACGTCATCATGGAAAAATGCTTTTGCTTGTTGTTAAGAAAACAGCGACGAAAAAGTGTGACAATGCAGGATGATGCCAATGAGATCTCTATATCCAGGCAACACAAAAAGAAGGTTAAGTGTTGGAAGCTTCATACAAGGGAGAGTCTTGAAGCCAGTAATTTATCAAAACATGTTTAACCCACCATTTTCAACAGCAAGATGTCTGTAGCAAGTCACGATTTTGATGGTTGACAAGTACTTTACACTTTTTGATATGACTCTGTTCCCTATAAATGTTGTTTAAATTATGGCTTCGATCTCTTGTTCTGATTTGTTGTTATCAATGCGGAGAGCAAAGAAGATCTCAAACCATAAATTTAACTTAAGATAAAAATCCCAATCCCCTTCTTTTAAACCGAACTGTACCATATCTGAAGAGAAACCACAAGATTATCAAAAAGGCGACATCTGCCAAAAAGCTTAAGCAGCAAATGTTAGTCCACGTGTGAATATTTTACTGCCGAGATGTATTCCTCTGACGAAATAGGCCGTCATACGAAGGACTTGCTTTTTACATTATGATTATTTTTTTTAATTTTACAATCAACAAATACGAATTGAATAACGTGGAAAATATTAATAGATCATTGCGCGAATTATTGTGCCATTAGTGTAATTAATGATATCATGGACAGATTTGTAACTTATGTGCATGATTACATTTATCATCATAATAATAATTAGTTACAATGTGATGGCAACTTAAGTGCATATTTTTAGTATAAATTCATGATAGTTAGTTATGGTGCCTCAACCATGTGACTCAATTGTTTGCATGACTTCGTTTGCGTTCTTGGAGCTATTCTGTATTTTTCTGACAAAACAATGTACATATCTAATATTAAGCAATTCATCATATGCATTTTTCATTGAAATTTAAACTCCAGGAAAGACACAAATTATCTTTTTGCGCTTGCTTTAAATTTTTTCAAATCGATTGTGGATAAATTGTCGGAAAAAAATTAAAATCTGATTGACAATTTGTAGAAAATTCATATAATCATTTATATCAGATCTTTAAATCAATACAAGCTATAAAAAAAAGCAATTATAAAAAAAAAACATAATTTCACTGGATTAATTTGCCTTCATTTTTAAAGTGGCCGTCAAAGGTCATAATCTAGGACATTGCATTATCTAAGACACATATGTAGCAAGAAACTTTAAATTTGGTAGTGAGGTAAAACTCAATGAGATAAAGTAATAAAGTAAATTGCCATGGCTACGAAAAAAAATGAAAATCTCAGAGATACCAAAAACCCTCTTTTTTCTCACGGATTAAAATTATTCATTTATTAATTTTAATGACACTTAGTAATATAATGTGTCTAATTCAGATATCGGAATTTAAGAAAAATTTCTGCCAAAATGACGCCATTTTCAAAATGGTTGCCTTGGGTCACAATCTTGGAAATTGTATCTTCAAGCAACAGGAGTGGCTACAAATTTGAAAATTGGTATGTCGACAGAGTTGAAAAGGCATAATAAACAAATAAATTGAGAACTCAAACTGTTGTCGGAAGGGGGTGGCGACATTCGCTATTGATCGCAATGGCAATTCATAGTATCACTATACTTTTTCTTCTGAACGTAAAGATGTACTGGTGATTACTCTCCGACTGTTTATTTGATTCATCCCTGACTTGGCTAAAAAATAAAGTTTGCTCTTAGGCTGTGAAAATATCTTTCGGAATTTCAAAATGGCTGTCAAAAAAAAAGAAAAAAAAACAGACAATAAAAAAAAATCTGTAATATTTGTGAAACTATTTAATTGCATAAAAAATACTCAACTACATATAGCTATTGTTAACTTGCTGATATGATAGGACTAAACAATTTTCTTTTTTAGATAAAGCCTTATTTTTTTTCAAAATGGCCGTCAAAATCGGCAAAATGTCAACATTGTTTGACTTTGATAAAACATATATCTTAGAAAAACATTTCATACCTAATTCAATGGCAGCCTCACAATTTGACGGAAACTGAATTTTTGCCACATGCGTCTCTACATTCAATTTTTATTGGCCCCCGATGTAGTAAAAATTTTTAAATTGTCGGATTTCAATGGAAATTAATATAAAGGATATTCAGATGCCCTTAATGATAAAATGCAGCTTAATTAAAGATTTCAAAAAAGTGTCGGCCGAAAAAAATGGCCGCAACCGTGATAAAAAAAAATGTTCGATTTCGATAAAAGATATCATTAAAATTTATAAGGCCATCACGATCAATGATTTGAAACATATAATTGGCGATTTGTATATCAAAAATAGATCCGTAAACTGGAGACGACTTCTACACGATTCGTGGAAACGTACATTTTGATCGAGTCGCCGACCACAAATTGATCGCAGACTTGATGTTTTATGGATTCTCTCAAAAATTGGTATGTGTATTCATCTTTAAGATCCAAATCAAATCGCGAAAAAAGATAATATTTAGAATACTTAGGATGTTCCGATTAATACTTTGCAGCTTAATTGACGATTTGAACATTGTTCTGGCAACCATTTTTACGTGATCTCCTTTTTTTCTAAATGGCTGCCAACGCAGTAGAAAATTCAAAGATGAAAATTGATTAATAGGTTCTTTGGGTCATCCTGATTTGTAATATGCGGCTAAATTAACAATTTGATTTACTCATTGGTCCCCATTTAAAAAAAAAGCCGCCATTGCAGTTAACGATTAAAGGTTGTCATGAAGTTTAATATTTACGTTTTTAAGGCCGTGCCGATTAATAACATGCAGTTGTATTAATAAGGTCAAAATATAGGACATTTCCATATATCAGAAACCTAGGTACTTAAGAACTTGAAATTTAGTATATTGGTATAGCTATTGCCGCAAACAAGGTTATGTAAAAACAGAAACTACATGTTGCCCATTATCATGGAAACCGTTTTTCCCACAAAAAAAATAAAATGCTCCGATTAGATGAAATTCGCTATGTCATTCTGAAAATGACATGCTGAGTTGAAATTTTGACATTTCAAGAAGATTCAAAACTTGCGTTTATCAAGGCAACCAATATTTCCGCCATTTGTTTTAAATGGTCCGTTTTGGATGACATTTGGTTACATGGGTGAAAATTACATGCTGAATCATAATTTTGGGATTTCAAGACAACAGGAAAGTCGTTGTTGCTATGGTAATTGGTTTTCCCACCATAACTTAAAAAGCATCGATTTTGTTATACTTTAGTTAAAAGGGTGAGTATAATGTGACGCATCTTAAAAATTAGTTTTCGAGGCAATAATTTGTAGAGGAGGTGACTTGCTCCACATTTCGCGAAACGTAAACTTTAATTTTCATTTTTTAATTCTCTTGTCGTTATAAATTTCTTGAAAGTGTCTGCCTTTTTTCTCAAAAGAAGTTCAAACTTTACAAGAAGTTAGAACTACCAAAATTGTTACGTACAAATTTTTTGAACACTACCTTCTATTCCTGAAACTGATGATAGGAATTTGACAAAACTTGTATGCATATTCAGCTAAACAAATCTGAACAAAATCGCAAATAAGTCGCTTGCATCTTGGTCGCCATTTTCAAAATTATCGCCAAAGTGATAAAAAAATTTAAAGTTATCGGATCTCAGTGAAAATTGATATCTAGGATATTAAGACTGTTCCGATTAATCATATGCAGCTTAATTGATGACTGGAACAATGATCACAATTTTTCTTTTCTAAATGGCTACAACGCTGTCAAAATTCAAAATTGTTCAGTTTTTATGAGAATAAACATATAGTTGCCTTAAGTTGTCCCAATGAAGAATATGTCACTCAATCGGTGATTTGAACTACGCATCGGCCGCCATTTTCAAAATGGCTGCCATTATGGTCGAAAATTCAAAGTTGTCTGATTTTGATGAAAATTTATATCTAGACGTTTTAAAGTCTCCGATCGAATCAATGATTTGAATTTATTTGTCGGCCTTTATTTTCATACTGGCCGCCACCACGGTCGAAAATTCAAAGTTGTCCTATTCCGATAAAATTTGATGTCTAGGTTCTTACAGCCATTACAACTAATAATATTCAGTTAAAATGACAATATATATTTCTAAGTTAGATTGGGAAAGGGTAGAGGACACCATCATTTTTTTTTTGTGGAAACCTTAATTCTGATTATTATTATTCGTCCACCTGCCGGCCTAAACTTTGTCCGAATGAGATCTCAAAACACATGTGTAATGCTTCGTTTATCTGAAGTAGTGTCTAATCCTTTGAAAATTTTCTAAAAGGCGGCCAGTTTGAAATATCGCCAAAAAAGGGAAAAAGGTCCAAATGTAAGACACTGTTATATATCGAAAACCAAGATGGCAAGAAGTCCGTTATTCGGTTTAGTCGTAGAGTTGAACATGCTAAACGAGATTTTGCAATGAAATATCTAATTTTAGAGCTAAAATTTTACATTGTTTATAACAATTTGTAGATTATACAAGGGAGTTGTAAAGTATTTTATTTAAATCATAATTTCAACAAAACACTATTGCAAATTGCAACAGTGTTTTTTTTACCATTTTGAGATCAGGGGACATTCTCACAAATATATTTTCAACCTAACGATAGCCTTCTATACCTCAAAACAATTTTGAATAGTTGAATATTATGTGAAGTTCTAGTTCTGACAAAAGGGTTTTTCAGTGTGCATTTGACGAAAGTGTCAAAAAAGCATGTTGGTATTTTTTTAAACTATTTAATAAAACAAAACTAACGATTTTCAAATCAAACATACTTATGACCTACCAAGAGCCAACATGAGCGATGCAGGGTATACGAATATTTCCTAAGAAAGTGTGTCGTGACATTGTTAAAGTCAGGGATGAACTGGATACCTGTCTAGTCAGGTTTCCAAGAATAGACATTTGCATGTCACCTGGAAGCAATACTGGCATTGGGGTCACATTAATGCTGCCGATACTGATAGCCGGTTTTCCTGCTGTACTCCCTGCAAATATAACACGCAACCATTGCTGCTGTAACAATTTGCAAGTAGAATTGTATCCGTAAACGAAATGAATTTAAATTCTCATTGTTGAAAGTTATTTCCGATTTTGTTAACATTAAAAAGAAGAATCGACTATAGGTTACAGACCACCAATTCAACCAATGAGCATTCGGAACGTACGCAAAAATAGTCCTACGCAGAAATTACCCCTGTTCCTCATAGTGCTGTGAAAAAAGTTCTCATCTCATTTAAAAAATTTAAACAGTTTCTGAAAGGAAAAACATTTCTGTACATTTTATAGGTGCAATTTGCTTCTTGTGATGTGAAGCCTAATCTCCATAATGATTTCTAAATATTCCCTTATCTTGTGAAAACACTGGGATTTCCCATGCTATTTATAGACACTTCACTTCCGGTGACCAGTACTGCACTGCAAGTCTGCTAACCCCACATGCCATTCTGAGGATTGTGAGCTGACATATGTAGAATCATGCTGATATATAGTCATCTGCAGGTTAAAGTTAAGGTAAAGTCCAGAGAAGCCATTGAATATTGTGAAATTAGCATAAAAGCCTATGGGAAGTGGAATTAGTGGTTTTTAGCCTTAAGCAGAGGACATGGCAAAATGATAAGTTTCTTGGAATAGCTTTAAACTACTTGGAGATCTTGTAAACTTTGCTATGAGAGGAATACACTACAAAAATCCTTCAAAATATGCATTTTTTTAAGTTATAGGTCCAAATTATGGAAAATTGGTCTTTTTGGCTGAATTTTATGTCCTATCTTGTGAAAAGTGTAGAAAATTTAATGAAAATATCAAATATTTAACTTTGAGGGCTATATTTACTTAAATATGGTGGTAATCAGCACTTGAAATCAAGTTTTGTGTAAATTTGAGCAAAAATTTGATTAGAAATGAGGAAAAACTCACTTTCATTACTGCGGTTAAGGACATATAAGCATTTCCCTATGGCAACATGGAAAATGCATTTTTGAGTACTTTTTTTGCTTTAGGTGCCCTTTACTTGTCATGTTTTATTGTGAAAACACTGTATTTACAAATTTAAAGCCAAAGATATCACCTTTTGCGAAAATTTAAAGAATTAGGGTTTTTGACATGTGATCAAGAAAAAGGGGGAGGCATGTCAGACATAAATTTTTAAAAATAGACTAATTTTTCAGAAAATGACTACTTTTAAAGGCTATCTCTTTATTAATATTGTAAGAAAACAAGTTGTGATTGATTTTTTTTATTTGAAAAGTCAGAAAAAGTTCTTTGCAAATATTAAATGCATTTAAGTATGGTAGAATATTGTCACTTTTTTGCTCGCACAACTTGGTTACCCTATATTTAAAAATCAAATATTTAAAAAAGTGCTTGTCACATTTCACTGAAACTTTGCAAATGCATTCAGTATGTGTATAGGAAGATACTTGTGTAGTTATTTATTTTTTCTAAGACAGAAAGTGACCCTTTAGGTTACAGACCACCAATTCAACCAATGAGCATTCGGAACGTACGCAAAAATAGTCCTACGCAGAAATTACCCCTGTTCCTCATAGTGCTGTGAAAAAAGTTCTCATCTCATTTAAAAAATTTAAACAGTTTCTGAAAGGAAAAACATTTCTGTACATTTTATAGGTGCAATTTGCTTCTTGTGATGTGAAGCCTAATCTCCATAATGATTTCTAAATATTCCCTTATCTTGTGAAAACACTGGGATTTCCCATGCTATTTATAGACACTTCACTTCCGGTGACCAGTACTGCACTGCAAGTCTGCTAACCCCACATGCCATTCTGAGGATTGTGAGCTGACATATGTAGAATCATGCTGATATATAGTCATCTGCAGGTTAAAGTTAAGGTAAAGTCCAGAGAAGCCATTGAATATTGTGAAATTAGCATAGAAGCCTATGGGAAGTGGAATTAGTGGTTTTTAGCCTATATCAATCGGAAAAATGTAAATATTTCAAAACATTTTTATTTGTAATATGAACTCCATACAGAAATAAAATACTATACGCAAGAAGATATGTTTGAAGATTTAAGTTGCACAAACATACATTCATTAATGTTAAGAATATGATTATTTACCTTATAACACGAGATATGACATAATGTTTTGAATATGAATATATTTCTTGCTCCCAGGTTAATATGGAACAGGGTTATGTTGAATTCATCACTACAGAAGTTTTATGAACTCATGGATCGTTATGGTGTATCCATCTGCACCACGAAAACTGATTTATTCAACGTTTCATAATTTTCCCTTTGTCTACCCCGGAATTGACTTTTTGTGAGCAACTCGGCGGGTGTTTCTAGAAAAGCAGAGGACGCTTACCCTACCGGTGCACCTGGTCCATGCTCCCATTTTTAGTGGAGTCCGAGTTGCTCATTTGCTTTTGTTACTTTGTATGTATGATTTTAGTTACTTTATGTTCTTTGTTGTGTATGTATGTTTTCTATGTCTGGGCTTTGTACATTCTTTTGTTCCCTTGATTACTCTTATTAAACATTCGTTTGGCTACAATTGTTAGTATTTGACATATGTTCATTGTGTAAATTCTCTAAAACTGAGTAAGATTGAAATTATGCCTTATCTTGACTTTGCTTGGTCGGAAATACTCGAACAATTTTAATCAGTCCAAAGGTACAACAGGTACCTGAGCTTAACAAAATATAGGGTTGTGTAAAATTAATAGTGAACACAGCTTATCTTTCTGTTCAGCTAAAAACAAACCCTCATCACATACTGACAAAATAATAATATAAGATTTACACATTGTATTTACGCACCTGTATGAACCTGTATGAATACACTTTTAGTTTATTGTTCCTTGATTAACTTCTTTTAACTGAACGAATTCTAGTTATAACTGATCATAAATATATATAAAGTCCATTTGTTTTTGATTTAACGTCTCAAAATTCACAATTAACATTTTAACACTTGATTGTTAATTTTAAGTTGTACTTTAAGCAAAAAAGAGCATTTATATCCATTCAACCTTCCGCCATTATTGTGGTTTGTATTAGTTTTACAGAGAAATGTTGAAGTTAAAAGGCGTTAACCTTTTAATCTAGTTGAGCTATACATTAATTATGACTACACATTTCTAAATTAAAGACAAAGCGGTATATGTTAGACAACAAAGACTTGCTTCTATTGTTAACTCTAGTAATTTTTCGGGCATATAACCTTACTTTCTTTCAATCGTATAAGAGTTCATCAGATTTTGTATGACTGATTGGTTTTAAAGAGCTTTATCAGAATTTGTCTTAATCATTCGTTATAAAGGGTTCATATTATTGTATTTAAATTATTGGTCAATTTTGCAAAATCCTTTTCTCGTAATCATATTTTAATTCACATAATTCATGAAGCAATAATAAGTAACCATTCTTACCACATTGTGAATACTTTAAACTGGTGTATTTGGCGTTTGCCACACAAAGAACGGCTAATAAGCAGAGTACCCTGGACATGGCTGAGTTTGGCGACAGACAAACTTGTAGAATGATTCCAGCCAAAATGTAGGACTCGTTTAAACACGAAAAGAACGGAGATAAGGATTTGATAAACTACATTGGCATGAATAATGAGGACAAACCGAATGGTCAAATTGAACATATGAACAGAACATGAAAAATGAATTTTCATAGATGATTAATTTCATTTTAATTTGTGCCAATCAAACAAATTCCGAAACACTGACAAGGAGTGGTTATGATAGTTCTGAAGATTGTGACAGTATAAGCGTTGTTCATAAAAAATATAGATATTTTGATTTAAGTTCAAAGTTAGATTTCTTTTAAGACAGGGTACTGTGAGTTCATTGCAGAACAGATGATGCGTATGTAATATCTTCGAGCAAAACGTAACCGAAAACGGCCTCCCCCAAAATATTTGCAAGAAAGTTCATCTAAAATTTAGAATGATTTATATTTAATCTTCTTATAAATGGTACTTTTGACCATTCTTATTTCTGTTTTTCAAGAACGATATAGGGTCGCCGTGATAATTGCAATCTAAAATTGAAGACACTAACAAAGAATCAAAGTTTCGTCAAACGTGGTTAGGGCAAATATATCTTTGACGAAATATCATATAAGCCTATTTCTATAACTGTAAAAAAAAATTACGTAATGTATACAATCTTCGCGTGGTGGAAAGAAGATCAATTATATAAATGGTTGATTTGATATTTTTATTTGTATTTCCTTTTACCAAACACAGTTACTGGTTCATGGTTGTTATTGTTTACCAAATCACAGTTTCGAAACGTATAGTATCTTGAAATGTTAGGCGTCAATTATACTGTTTTAACAGATACAACAGATGATCAACAAAAGAAAAACCTAAAATGTGTTTAGCGTAGATAGTATCCATAATTCTTATATTTATCTTTCACAAAACAGTTATAAGTCCTTGACGGTATAAATAACCCAGTATATCTCAGACTTTTGACTGACATTTGAAATAGCGCAAGATTTAAAACCCATAAAACTCTACGGCTTCAGTCCTTGTATTTTAAACAGTAAAACTGTTCTTTGCTGGGCATGGCTTCCTATTCTGATAACTTTTCGTTATGATTACTTCTTGTATATATATATGTTTTTTTTATAATACCGTTGATTAAAGGTCAGTCCATAAAGGTCGGAAACACGTATACAACATACTGAAAATTACAAATTAATTCAAGATTGGTATTAACCGTTTTATATGAATCTGCTGCGTCTTTAATGAGAGTATCCCTATTTAGAGATCGATAATTGACATAAATTGGTACGAGTTATTATTAATTTGTATAAGCTACAAGACGTTGAGTAGTTTGAAAGTTAAACGGATAATTATATTCTTAAATTTATTTTTTTTTTCATTCTTCATCAGACGCAACTTTCTGTCTGTCTGGTATCTATTTTCTCGGTTTCAACGACAAGCGTAATACAGCGTTGATAATCAATTAAGCATGTACTTTTTTACACGGGGTTTTGTCGACCGCGAAATAGCGAAGATAATACACCGCATAAATCAAAACCTTTACATTATTGGTTTATTGGTATGTAGTGATGGTTGTCCGTCTGTCATTTCGTCTTTCAGTCATTCTGTCCATCAGACCTTCCGACCGCCAGTCATTTCGTCCGTTACAAATATTGCCGTCACAGATTTCTTGGCTTATATGGGATATTTGGTATATGGCTTATGCCTGATGATTTGAACAGTGTCACTCCTTTTCAGCTTTCTAGATCATCTACTTCCTGATGTCCAAGAGACTTAAAGTTTTTACTTTGTTCGTCGCAATTTTTTCAGCATGCTCTGTAAGAAATGATAAGATTTTGACATATTGGCTTAATGTTGATGCTTTGTACAAAGTCTTTCCTTTCCCGCTTTCTAGGTCATCTAACTACTATTTTCAGATTGCTCATAGCTTTTCTAATTATTAATGTGTATGTTTACAACATTTTTCATTTCTATTGAAATGCTTAAGATACTTACATGTTATTGTTTTATAAGCGTTCTGTAATGAGTCGTGGCAATGTAGTAGTTTCCGCTATTTATGTGATAAATATTGTATAGATATAGCAACAATATCCTCGTTCAGTATACAATAACATCTGAACGATATTTTTAACTATTCTTAATTTATAATTAACTCCGAAGTACTATGCGAGTTGGAAATGATGCTAACAAAAATATCTAGAATCTCAACTAATGTTTATATACGTTATATATTCTGAGGTTAGTGTTTCATATATAGAATATATTTATTGTACATATTTTATTAAAGGAATTCTGATGAAATTTATTAACATGTACAACCTTACTACGGAGTTATATTGCATAATGCATTTTATATATGGTCATTTTTATAGCCTTGAAAGCAACTGGAGATAAAACATATTAAATTCCGTGGAATCACTCGTGGATGAAATTGTTTTCCAAGATTTATGATAAATACTTTCTATTTCTCTTGTATATTTTGTCTGTCGTGGAAGTGGTCGACCAGAGATCGTGCCCTTTTTATGCATATGTGTGTGGTCTCCCTTGTACACATCTAAACCATTTCTTGTCCAACGTTTGGAAATACTGACATTGACCTGCATAATTGCATATATCTCGATGTGGCGGATAATCGGTCACATGTATCTTATTACGTATAACGTTAGGGTGATTTTCTGTTCTTTAGTCTTACAATTCCGTCACTGGCAATGACGATGAAAGCAAAAGAGGGAAATCAGAAAGGTTCTGCCTATGAAAGGTAATCAACTTAGTGTTTAAAGTGAAGTCGATTTTGTATGCAGGTCTCGATTTCACAAAAAGTCGTAAGTGAAAATTTGATCGTAAGTAATGACGTCATAAACGTAAATAGCACTGTGACGTCATGATTTACGATCAATTTCACACTTACGACTTTTTGTGAAATCGACGCCAGACTCGCTGCTTTCTAGCTGACATAATACATGTTTGTAAACATGCGTACGTTGTCGTTGCCGAAGTGAAATGCGTGAAATACGTTATAATAAGGAAGACCCTTGGATTTTAATACTCTCACACATTCTTAATGTTGTTTTTTACTGTGACCGTAGTAACGGTAAAAGTCTAAAGAATATATTACGTGTTTAAAAATAATCCTTAGTATTAATAACATGTGATTACCCTGTTTATAAGTTGTAACATCAAATCAAACAATCAATGGTACATTGTTAATTTTGAGTCGATGTCATTGTAAAACTTTGTTGTCATCAAACCAACCTTTAGTCGCGTGTTTTTTTTCACCCAACATATTAAATTTTGATTTCTTTGCGTAGTTGCCATTACAGTTCTAATGTTTGAGAATCAGTTATTAGCACTAGTATATAATTCTTTTTTTATTACCACCTGGAACATTATTCAAAAGAGGTAACAAAATAATGCTTATCCAATGAATGGACATTTCTACCGTAAGAGAACAAACTGCTTGATTAGTATATTCTTTGATTGGTTGAATATGGTTTAAAATTCCATGCGTTTGAGGACGAGAGCGATTGAAAAATCGGAAAGACCTTGCTTTGGTTTTTTTTGACAGACAAGGCCGGATCACTGCTAATTCAATGAAGCAACAGTACGCAGATAAACATACAAACCCATTTGGACAATGTATTCTGACTTCAAGCAAACCAGTTGTCACTCTATTCCATAAATACCTTGTGCTTGGTGGAGAAGCAGTGACTTTTAATTTTAGGTCATCGGTCTGACTCGACCAGGGTTCAATTTCACGACCTCTCGCACCCGAATATACTATCCTAGACCACCGAGATGGTATTACAATGATTTCAGGTGACCTAGAGTTTTTATGAATTATTTCTAATGAACTTCTATACGGGAATCATGTCATAGGGCCATAGAACTTTGAAGCATCGATCTAGGGACAACTCATCCTTGTACCACTACCATGTAATAGAAGACAAAATTAGAATAACCATAAAACATATTTAGTGAAAAAGTTTTGTTTTTGGTTTTGTTTGCTTTTGTTTTGTCTTCTTTTGTTTGGTTTATGTTATGTTTTGTTTTGATTTTGCTTTTGTTTTTGTTTGTTTGTTTTCTTTGTTGTTATAATTAACCCGCAAATGGAACGAATATACACATTTTTGTATTCTATTAATCAAAGAATGATGTTCCATTATGGCAAGATTATTTGTAAGCACGTCGAATTGTCTGAACAAATTTCTCTTCCTGTGTCTATTTCACCTATATCATGTCATAAATTATATGATAAAAGTCCTGTTCAGAAAATATGAAATAGTACAATTAAGATAATGTTACCAATAAACTAACAAAAAATGCACAATTAATTTAATTACATGACTTGCCATCCAGAAGTGCTATATGAGTCTATGAAAATGTTTACAAGAGGACAAAAAATCTAAATGGAACATTATCAGAAACAACCACGACGACTCAATAATAATAACAATAGTACTAAAATAATACCTCAAGCCTAATGAACAAGTAGTTTGGACTCAAATCGAAAGAAATCAATAACTCTTTTGTGAACAAATGCAGTGCATTTTTGAACGTCCTTTGCTTGAACAGACTCGGTGGTTTGCAAGGAGCATTGAGTTATATCCAATTATATTAGCGAGATGGAATTGAAAACCAAACTCTTAAGGAAGAAACGGACCAGTTTTGGTGGTCGACCTAGGAGTTTAAATTCTACACAAAACGACACAGCAATCATTTTAGGCCTATATACTTATTACATTAAAATGCAACATGGCGTGCCCTTACAAAATAGTGCACTCCATTCCATTTGACTGTTCCCTTTGACCACTGATTAGATGTTATCAGTTCGGTAATGTTGCTGTTACCCTTCATGTAAACTTACTTTTATAACTAATATGCACAAATATTGTAAGTATTTAGAATTGCTTCACTCTTTATATTTTTAGTTTTTTTTTTAAGTATATGGTTGATAACAACTCATTGTCATTATGTATCCATTCCTATCTCGATTCCTTCCTTGGTTTGAAGTTTCTATATATTAACTTTACATCCAGTTGCTTAACACGGCGTTTATCTAGTTTTCTTTTCATTAATGTCCGCTTGTTAAATGTAAGGAATATTATTGGGTTGACCATACTATTCAAAGGAGCCAATGCTATCAAAATGTCAAACCATCCTCCATATCCAAGATCGCCGTACAGATTTAAAATTCCCGCCATAATAGATGGCATCCAACATCCTATAAATGCTTTAAAAGATGAAAAGAAAAACAATTTGCATTAAAAATATTTTTGTACTTGAGTTAATTTGTATTGTATTCATAAAAAGCTCAAAATATCGACCAGATTTTAAAGATCTGATATTACAAATGAAAATTGCTGAATGTTTTTTTCCACTGTCTTATAACCCAATGTCGATAAACATATCTCATCAGTAAACATGATAGCTCTACATTGAAGTTGATGAACACTAATTTATTTCGACTTTTATTTTGACTGTTCTTAATAAAAAAATCTGGGGGTATTTAAAAATGAGTGGAGTATATATTAGATACATTTACATTTACATTTCAAAACTCAGTTCGATTGTGACTTGAATCTGAATCTTGCTAACTGGTTCGTTTTTTTTACAAGAACAACCCTAGATGTATTGGTTTACTTTTTTGTCAGCCAGATGTTGATATAATAAATACCAACAAAATTAATATGTTCCCCAACTTCGTTTTGGGGTTTTGGGGAACACAATTAAAATTTCTACCTGACAGAACAGAGCCTTGGAGTAGATTAAAACTAGGAGTACTTCATTTCCTCTAAATGAATATATGTCATTTAAATCAAATGTTAACAAATATTTCCTTTCATCGCCAGGCTGTGCTAACAAGTTCGGTATGCATAATTCATAAATTGATTCAGTTATAGTAATGTAAGTATGCAATCAAGAGACCCTCCCAAAGAAACGAAGGTTATGCCCTTAATTAGTTCGGTCAAATCTTAGCCTGTCATGGCACTTGCTTCGTTGTAACGATATGACATCTTGGAGT
Organism: Perna viridis; assembly: GCA_037379345.1. Lineage (NCBI taxonomy): Eukaryota > Metazoa > Mollusca > Bivalvia > Mytilida > Mytilidae > Perna > Perna viridis. The sequence continues at coordinate 9,153,305 of CM074523.1, forward strand.
TTGGATTAAATCAACATGGTGGAAACCCTTTTTCATGTGAACGTAAAGTATATGAGATCCTTAATTTTACATTTTGCCATAAATTAGGATTTCTTCACTATTAAGTACCTTCGGGGACATATGAACCCATATAATTTGTTTCGGAGTATTACATAAAGTGAAAAAAAACATCATAACGCTTTTTCTTCGTAATTAATAGCATGTGACATATTTCCTATCTAGCCTTCCTTACAATATACCACGTTCCTCGCACGTTAAAGAACCCTGCTGTGGTATTAGATAGGAGTAAGAACCTTGGCGCTCCGCCACAGGAGGCTAAATTGCCCGACCCTGCCCATCCCTCCTTTTTGTTTTGTAGCAGTCAAAATTTGTCGACTATTATCCTTGTGACCCATCCATTGTTTTTCTTTTCATCATCATCATTTCATGTTCATTTTATCATCCCTTTCATGTTCATCACCTGAATATAGCTGAAATATTGCTCCTCGAGCAGTAAACCCCAATAATCAAGCATTCAATCCTTACAATAGGCATAACTAATGGGATGGGTTTTTTTACGGCTGTAAGAATCAGGCAAATTGGGAAAAATCTAAATTATGGATGTCAAAAACCCACCGTCTAACAAAATAATTTTGTTCAAGGATTCTTTCTCTTTAACAAAAATACCATTATTTGATCGCTGCGTAAGTGAATTTGTAATAAATTTTTAAATATAATGTAAAACAATAAGGTTTTTGACAGTTTTTCAATAGAGATTCCTAAAACTTTGTAAGAAATAATTCCAAATCATCTTCCAAATATACAGAGGAAGATGTTTACAAAATGCTGGAATTTTGAATCGACAACATATTTGTCCAGTGTGGTGGACGTGTTTTTCAACAAACGGTCGGCATTCCAATGGGAACATATTGTGTTCCTTTACTTGCTGACCTATTCCTTCACTCTTATGAGGCTGACTTTATAGCTGATCTGATCAGAAAGAAAGAATATCGTTTGGCTAGATCCTTCAATCTCAGTTTCCGTTATATAAATGACGTATTATCTTTAAACAATCCTAATTTCGGGGATATGATACATCGCATCTACCCAAGAACTTGAGATAAAGGATACTACAGACACTGTAAAGTCAGCCTCATATCTTGACCTACACTTAGAAATCGATGGTAAAGGAAAACCATTTACCAAACTTTACGACAAACATGATGACTTTTCATTCAGGATTGTCAACTTTCCTTTCAACTGTGGCAACATCCCTTCGGCTCCTGCGTATGGAGTGTTCATATCACAACTCATACGTTATGCCGGAGCTTGCCGAAACTACGCAGACTTTTTGTATCGCGCCAGAACTATAACAAATAGGCTTCTGGAACAGGGTTATATTGCTACAAGATTGAAGTCATCACTACAGAAGTCTTATGGTCGTCATCATGAACTCGTGGATCGTTATGGTGTATCCATCAGCACCATGAAAACTGATTTATTCAACGGGTCATAGTTTTCCTTTCCTCGTTTGTCTACCCCGGACTTGACTTTTTATGAGCGACTCGGCGGGTGTTTCTAGAAACACCCGCCGAGTCGCTCATAAAAAGTCAAGTATAAGTCATCATGCTCCGAAAAGAAACACAAATTTTACAATGTAGACACATAGTTTATAGTCTGTAGAATATACATTGGTAGTTCGTTTGTCTTAGAAATGTCAGAAAATGCAGAAAAGTGAATTCAAAGTTACAATAGTATGATAGAGTAATGTTATTGAGTTCCCATCGATGATGAAATTGCATTGCATTTCATTGACTTTATATTTCGAATTTCATACACTAAAGAAAAGCATTGAACGCCATTTCAGCACATTAGATAACATTTAAATCTGATTTAATGGATGTTCAATTGAAATTAGATACCAGAGAGAGTAACCAAGGGAACCAAGGTTTATGAACGAAAATTCTGCATTCATCAGTAAGTTAAATTAATTGATTGAAACAATTTGGAAAAGAATATTCATCGAATCCTAGCAACAGTGCAGTGCGTGTGTATAAGTCAACCTCAATCAGAGAATCTCGTCAAAGATGTCATGTCTGTAGAAGTTAAAAGAAGAATAAGTTCGATGTTATCACTGACTGAAATTGATGTAATAAAAACATCACAAAAGTGTCTGGAAAAATAAGTTCATTTGTAAGGTTTCTACCATAGGTTTACTCGGTAGTTTATCATATTTACAGCGATTTAAAACTATTCATGCTTGGTATGAGACAAATGTATGAATTTTAAGTACGCTTAAACAAATGGAATAATATAATTTTGTGTTTTTGTTTTTTTTTGTTTTTGTTTTTTTTGTTTTTTGTTTTTTGGTTTTTTTTTTGTGTGACATCTTAAAAAATGGTTGTCAGTGCAAACAGCTATCTTCTAAATAATCTTATAAAAAATTCAAATATAAAAGTCAAATATTTCATCCTTTACAAAGTATTTCCCTGGATAGAGATAGAGCTATAAGATATTGTAATCCTTGAATCTGGTCACATTGTAGGGAATAATTTTAATAAAGCATATTTATAGAGTCTCTGATTTCAAAACTTATGCTATCTGATTTTGTAAGAATTAAACGCCACTTAACTTGGTAAGAGTAATCAAGGGAACCACGAATCTAGCGAAAATAAAAGAATGTAATCCAGGGACAAAGACCAGCCATGGACAATGGACACATATAACAAAAAACATAAAATAATCAAAATAATAAATGCAATACCACTATATGAGAAACAAGTGTCATGGTAGGAATAGAGACTCACTTTGACAGCTGTGAGTATAAAAGTTAAAAGTTTTAAACGAGGTTTGCTGGAACACTTTGCAGTTCTAGCTATGAACCGTTGTTTGTATGGATTCTTATGGAGTCTAAAAATCCAGTACATAGACTGTAAATCACAACCAAAATATATTATTGAAAGTGAGTATGAAAGAGTTGCTCATTTGCTTTTGTTACTTTGTATGTATGATTTTAGTTACTTTATGTTCTTTGTTGTGTATGTCTGTATTCCATGTCTGATCTTTGTGCCTAGAATATTACATTCATTTGATTACCGCTAGTACCATCGTTCCCTTGATTACTCTTTTACTCTTGTTAATGACATTTTAGTGATCTATGAAAGTATTTTGCATTTAAATAAGGCATTTGTTGCGTTTGACAATATCATCGTATATGTCGGTCTAAATATCGGACAGGATAGGATATGCGAAATTATCGACATATTTCGATAAATATAGATTCTCCTTCAGTTCCGAGGGGATTACAGAAGTTATCCACTCGAAATAGCTAACCTTTAGATTTTAACCCACAAGCTTTAGCAAAAGAAATGAGGGAGAATCTGTTTCTCCATGAATAAAACCATAAAAAAAAATAAATTAAACAACACTCTTAATTCTCCCAACATCAACTACGTCATCAAGGACCTTCCCCTCCAGTCATCAAGTCATTGCGTCATCGATATCACTATCATTATGATTAGTTGATATACCACCAATTAATCTTTTAAAATATGAACATTCGTAAATCAACAAGAATTTGATTGATCAACAATATGAATAACAATTTTAAACATGGTAAACATTGTAAGTTTGGGAGTCTTCACACGACATTTTAAATTACCGACACGTGGCGGGAAATTACAAAGTTTTAATCACTCGCTTGTGCAGTGCGAATGAAGCCTATGAATGGGAAAATAAACGTTAATACTAATCAGCATGGTTAAGAGTAATGATATTTTACTATATTCATGTAAAATATAACCGCGGACAAATGCTAGTTTATCAACTAGTTTTTTTTATTAATTGACTTGTGTTTTTTATCTTCTTAAATCTGTATGTGTATTATGAATGGAATCTGGAGTTTGTAAAAAGTTGGATCAGAAAGGTTCGAGTGTATCAAGACTACCCAGCCATTTATAAAGTAAGACTTTTCAGGTACACTAGCACTAGTGCTTGTCTCATATTGCTTAATCTGTCTAATTCTTACATTTATCTGTACTAACTAGTACATGAACTAATGGGAACCGACAAAAATGTCTGATGGCCAAAAACTTTAGACAAATATTATTTGAAATATGGAATAGTTTTGTCCATAGTCTCTATTTATATTTCCTAACGGAAGATAATAAAGGGTGAAATTAATGTACTGTTTTAATCAGGTGTTTGCAGAATCAGGAAAATTGCGTCAACTTTACGGCTTATCATCAGTCCAGAGATGGTTCTTTTAAAACATGGTTCTCTGTACTACCTTTTAAAACATTAGACACTAAATACCTTTCTGTACTCGTCATGTATTTTTAGACTTATTTGTTTGACAGGGGATCTTATAAGGATATTCCCAGTCTGGCTTCTAAGTATTTCTATTTATCTAGTAGTTTATCAAGACAAACACTGCAAAAATAAGATTTGTAACAGTACGTGACAAACACAAGGTCATTGAGCATTACGGTCGTAAGTATTCTTCATATTAATAAATTCAGGTTCAGAGGTCAATTGTAGTCTAATGTTATTTGAGAAGTGTAGAATGTTTATAACACTTTCTTAGTAATATAGTGGTTAAGTGTCAGTACAGTATTTGTAAGAATCAGGCAATAGGTGAAACATGGAACGAAAAAAAATAATCATTTTGAAAGTTTAATAATAATATTTGCACCATCAGTATCAAGCAAAAAAAGACAATGTTTTGTAAATCATTTTAGTAAATTGAATTATTATTCCATTGAAATGCACTGAAAATAAAGATTTCAAAGGCACTTAATTCTGTCAAAAACCTCAATTTTCAAGCATTCTAAAAATGTTTTGAACAAGTCAAGAGACACATAGATCAAATGATGGTCTTTCCAAGTACAGAAAGCACCCTTGAGTAAAATTACATGGTCAGATCGGTGAGTTTTTTACAAGCATAGTTTTATTTTTCCCATTTTGCCTGATTCTAACAATAACGTACACTTAATTATGTAATACACAGAAACGAAAACTAAAATGTAGATTTCTATTAATATAGCATTAGCTTTGATGCTGAACTCTTACTCGAGCAAATGATTTTTAAATCCTTTTAAAGACAAGAAGCTCGTCCAAAACATCAAATCAAAACCCGACTGGATATTGTATTTTGGTATAAAAGCCACTTGGAAAGCTGATGATGAAGGTATATATACAAATAAAGCTAGTCTTTTTTAAAATAATTTTGACATTCTTACAAGGTAGTCGTAAGTTGAATATACTTGATGGTGAAAATCAATTATCATTCTCTAATGTTGTATAAATAGCCGTCTTCGTTCGAAGCATGTTAATTTAAACATGAAAAATGAATGCAGTGGTTCATTCAGTCATTGGGTGTCATATAACTGTTTTGTATGTTGGCTTTATGCAATGCAATCTGATGCATTAATGGACAATACATTTGAAACAATGCTTATAGAAAAGCATATTGAAGGTAAAATCATAAATAACTAGTGGATATTTTTTGTCTGCCAAAAGAAAGATAATCAAGGGAACCAAGATTCTAGAGGAAATCAAAAGAACGTTATCCAGGGACAAAAGACCAGACATGGAAAACAGACATAAACAAACAAGAACATAACATAAGCAAAATAATACATACAAAGTTACAAAAGTATGTACTCCAATAAAACTTTGAGCATGGACCTGGTGTAATCAAATCCGGGTTAGACGAAAGAGTAAAGGAAAACTATGACACGTTGAACAAATAAGTTTTTATGGTGCAAATGGATATACCGTAATGATCAACGAGTTTACGATTAAAAAAATATGATATTAACCTCATCCAAAGTCTTTTCTTTTATATTAACTCTGAACACGTCACAACGGCGCTTTTGACCAATCAGATAATACAGAAAATGCGACACAATCACAAAGCAACCATTTACGACGGCGTTTTTTCATCACTTGTTTGTATCACATTTGTTTTTTTTTTATATTGCTTATATCAAGCCATTCAAGAAGTAGGTAAACCAACTTTATAGAGAATTTGGTTTAGTACCAACCAACGAGAGACTGATAACTATGGTATTAAAGGGGGTTATGCTATATGATTGATTTTAGTATGTCGCACTGAAAATAAAGTTTCAATATACATGTAATTACCATGCACTAACCTAAAAATAATCAATAACAAATTTAAATATTAGAAGAAGAAGCAACTATCAAATAACTAAGGTATCGTAGGTTGTTTCATATAAGTATATAATATCAGATTTTGCAAATAATTTTCAGTTCGAACTTAATTGACTTGACATCATATTTTAATCACTACAAATGCATTTTTTTTTCCGTTTTTCAATTTTAAAAAGTAAAATTGCATTTTTGATCTGTATTGATGGTTCATACTCGGTTTGATTTTATTTTAATAGCTTTGTATACTTACTTAGGCTAACGACGAAAGTCATAATAATGCTTTTTCTATGGGCTCTAGAATATACTCGACACCTTTGGCTGTCCGTCGTCTGTGTTACTAAACCTTATAATAAAAAGTTAAATAAATAGGTCAACAATATGAAGAAAATTACATTGGGGAAAATAATACGGCTTTCCAGGATATAAACAGAAGACACCTTCTCAAATCTTCTTCGAATCCGCCATTGGAAGTTTGTTTGACAATACAAATTACATCAGTCTTTGAGACAAAAATAAACTTAAGTTGAGAAAAGTACTCTAAAATTGAAATTTTTTATGCATTGTGGTCTTCTCATTTATGTCGTTGTTACTCAAGGGGGAATAATTTCTTTATTTAGGTATCATAAAGAAAGATTTATAAATGACGATTTTAAGCCAGTCTTATAGGCAATAATCAGGGCATCGCAATACTTTCTGAATTGAGAGAATTTTCTGGCTATGTTTATCGATATTTTTGTCACATAACATTTAAATTTTTTATCCGGCTCCCAGTATTTAGCTAATATATACTCCGAAAAATGAAACACAAAGTATCCATTGTATGTCAGTTTTTTTATAATTCTAGTGAGTAAAAAGCGTGTTTGTCCTTTAATAAATACATATTCGATGCTTAGAAAATTAAGGTATAAAAGTATACTTCCATCTTTCTGATAAATACTGATAATTTTCTTTTAATCAATATCTGCTTATATGCCTAATCAATCATGGCAATTAATGTTGAATTAACATTCCTTATACCTTCATTGCTAGGTGTTGGGTACTGCTTGAATCGAAACCCTCTGCAAACTATGAAAACAATGGTACTGTAGCTTATAACAAGCAGAGCCAGCGGGAAAAATAGTTGTAACATCGCATGTGAAAGGATTGCAATCTACAAAAGTTTTAGCACTTAAAGGACAACTTTTCTAAAGAAATCTTAGAACGTAACTTCATGAACGTACATTTTACATTTAACATGATAATTTATAATTTTATCATATATTTTTATATTGATATTGAAACAATTAACAAGTTTCTGTATGCTTTTTCACACGAATGATTGATTGTACGTGTATAACTGTTGTCGAATCCTGCAAATGTATGCTTAACAAAACGTACCTCTCTGACTCCACGTTGATTAGGAGTACATATAGGTAATCCACAAATGTATGCTTAACAAGACGTACCTCTCTAACTCCACGTAGATCAGGAGTACATATAGGTAATCCGCAAATGGCAATAACACGTGTCCATTTAATTGTAGGTATGGTCACAAGAAAGGCAAACATCCAAGGTATTATCACCATCATTAATCTATAACGTCTTCTCTGTCTCGTCACACCAAATTTCAAAATCACACCTAGTAATCTGTCTATTGCTATGATGACGATCATATAGGTAGAGGCAAACAAAGCAACGTTGCTAAGGTAAAACTTTAGTTTACAGACGGATTCCCCCAGCAACCAAACCTTCGTAAAGTGATCAACAATATGTGGTAAAATGTGGAAAACTGCAACCGCTATGTCTAAAACGAAACAATTTTATGAACAACGAATAAGGAAAATAAAAAAAAAATGACAGTCATTTGACAAAGAAGAAGCAATAAAATAAGAAACAGAACTAGAGAACATAATACACAAAACAACAACAGGATATTACAGAAACAAAATATTTCATCTGTGTAACTGGGTGGATTAGATTTCATCAAACGTTTGATTTAGACACAAAACAAGTTGTAGCTATTGCAAACAAAGGTACTTTTCCCATGTAATTACAATCTTCTGAAGTCCAGGCTAAAACAAACAGTTGAATAAGATGTGGTGAATTTAAACTAGAAATCCGTAAACAAGTATTTTCAAGTGTAAGGATTTTCCATGAGTGCCCGCATTTGAACTCTGATCCCAGCTCCAATGCAAAGCTAAATTAGTTGATAAAAACGGTCCGAATTTATTTTTTTACTTGTCATTGTTGTAACGAAAACTATGCAAATAACATCATAACTAGAACGTTCTGTACTGTGAATACATACCGATTATGACTAGATGGAAGACAAACAAAAGTAAATTAGATTTACGTCCTTTTCCTTGCAGCAGCACTAACAAAAGGACATTCAGGAACACTGTTACGAAAAGTACCATACAGCGAATCCATTTTGCAATTTCCCATTCCGTCTGAAAGACAAATATTTTGTCAGCGTTAAACTACTTTAGCTATACGAAGTACGTTCGTTGGAACAACAATACAAGAGGTTGACTATATCTCTGTATATCTATTAGGAACACCAATATTAAGAACGCAGAAAACATTTTGCTAGGAATATATCATACAAAAGATTGAAAATCTACTTTTTATCTTCTTTCTTTTACTTTGGCGGACGAGGATTTTACAATGATTCATCATTATTGCTATCTAAATGTCCCATATGATATTTGAAATATCCCATTATATGATGCGCTCTACACTTTGTAATGGTTTACATACGAGTCAAAATCAATGGAAAGTTTTGAATTTGTTAGGCATGTACATACATATATATATATTTTTATCTGTTGAAAATATGTTGAAATTTTGTTGAAATCAATTTGTAAATAACATAGATGATAATATTTGTAGTTAACAAAATAGAAACTTTCTGCTATTCGAACGTCGGTATAAGAATTCCATGGGGTTTCTAAATGTGATGCATGTGGTAGAGCTTATCAAGCATTCATCTGAAACCGAATGAAATCAATCAACTTACTTTGATTCTGGTTAATTTTGTTGATTTATTTAAAATAGCTTACAAAAGCGTACCAAAGACTTATGAGTGTTATGCTCCTTAATCCTGGTCTACTTGCTTTATGAGACTAAACATTTATAGTATTTGGTTTTTTTTCATTATGTAAATAAACGGTAATTATGGTAAATGTCAATAGCAAAACATTGATCGATTTTTTTAATCGTCAGTATCCACAAAAGCTCATTAGTGTTATTTACTTATATGCAAAAAAAATAAGTATGCACACACACACACACACACACAATAATTGTTGTGTATGTCAATGAAGCGAGAAATCATACAAAAATTCAGTATGATATGGTGAGATATCTAAAACTGTTTCGATTTTGATTTTATGTCAGCAATTTTTGCCTTTGTTGCTTGTGTTTTGATTCATTTTACCAAAAAGACCAAAAAGATATAACTAAAATCGATATGGTGAACATGTCAAAGGGATAAAATCCCAGCGGGATGAACAAATCAGCTTAAGGCAACAAATCGGTCTTTTAAGAACGACGAAGAAACCCTTACATCACAAGGTTGGCTGCAGCGGGCCCCAAACAACATTATACACATAGTTTGTTTTATGATTTACTGTTTTGATTTGAAATGAGCTTGACTTAATAGCTGAACATTAACCATAGAAAATAACGTTAGATTTTCTAAGGGGAAAAGCACATTGAACAAAATAAAACAAAACAGGTTTTGATGAGATGATGTCAAGAAGTGCTTTAGGTTTTTCACGAAAGGCGTAGTATAGGCAATAAAAATTATGACCAAAATACATTTATCGACGAAACATTTATAACAAGACATTTGATCAATCACTCAAAAACAATAATACAACTCAAATTATTGTCCACTTACCGGATATTGGTTCATAACGCCATCAATTGAGCAGCTGGTATTTAACGGATATGTCAACGACGAATTTTTACAATCCATTATTGATTAGAGGAAACTGGGTCTCAGATTCCTGAAAAAAGATATAACAATATGGAAGTGAAGATGATGCAATTACTTTTACTGTCAAACTAACATAAACGTTTATCAATATCAGTTACTCTTTAACTTGCTAAATATCACACTATCAATACAATGAAAAAATCATTAAAAACAAACAAATTTTAGAATTTAAAAATGATTCGTTTAGACCTGTGTTCAATTTATCAAGATTCAAAATACATTTTTGATATCTATAAAGGAAATTCATTCATGTTTGGATAGGACATTGAGTATTGAGATTATTCAGGGTTAGTTTGAGACAAGATCCTCTGTTTTTGAGATACAAACCTTACGTTCGATACTCATTTCTTTAAAAAAAAAAAATTTGCATGTCTTATACTCATCTTTTAATGTATTAGCGTTTTATTTGTTATCTTTATATATATATATATAAAACATATCTGTCAGAAGAGAAGAATTTCGCGTTAAAGCACCGTTACAGGGATGAATTTTAGTGCAAAAAAGATCACTGTATTAAATATCAATCATAAATCGAATATTAGAGATAAAAGGAAAACAAAACCAAACTGTTTAAACATTTAACATGTTTGTAACAATTATTCAACAACAAATATCTCAGTTATTTTTCCTTTTTTTATCATCACGCATTGTCTATACACAAATCATTATTTTAAAAACCGATGTCGTGTCTTCACATAGTTATGTGTAACATATATGCAGTGAAAAAAGATGCAAATCTATAGTCGCTTCCTAGTTTACTGTGTGTCCCTCCGTTAGGTTATATGCTATGCTAGACAGATTGTGGGAAATATATTATAAAGCATGAGCTCTAGTCATTATAAATTCACGAAGCTATTTCTGTTGTAGTATACTAATTTGCACAAACGGGCGGGATTAAACTATGTGTGTGGAAGAGAAAGAAAAGATAATAAGCCCTCTGCGCAGGAAATTGACCCGGACATGTCACTCATGTATAGCCTTTTCCATATTAGCGTTGCCTCTGGTCTTACAGTCATCCTTGTCCATTTTTAATTACTCGGGCATGTTACAGTACCAACATGGAAAAGGACATACGTTGATTCACTTCATGACATAGGTCTCACTAACCTTTTTATCGTGTCCATTACTTTACATGTTAAACAAATAATTTTCAATGTTTAACTGTGAATTCCCAGTAAAATTAACTCCTTAAAGTTGCATACCTTTGCAGAGTTTGGAAAATATGGCTTTCAAAAGAATTATTCTAATGGTACGATGACTGCACAAATTCTTCACAAAATTTACAAGAATAAAAAATTCTGAAAATCAACATTTTTACTTTTTCTGCTGACAGCATGGAGGCTAATTACTCACACATGTAATCAATATTCATACACTTTTGAAGTACATTACAAATATGATTTCAAAGTACATATTCTCAGCTTTATTTTGACTACTTTTGATCAGAATACACACAAATAATGCACTTACAATGCATATATTTAGGTTCTGTGTGTTTTTGGTACTACATAGGAGGTGGCCATTTCACCCGGAAGTGGTTAGTGAGACCATAGTCATAATCCATTATTAATACATGTACCAAGGACATGTAACATAGCCAATATGGACGATATGGAAAAAGGCATACATGTACATTGATACATTTGATGACAATTTTTATAAATTGAAGTGTGCATTAACTTTTACTAACACATTCAAACCAACAATGTGCATATAAGTTGTCATCACTCGAAAACATTAAAATTTGTCAGTTATTGTAAGAAATGTACGTCATTTCGATTTAGTCCTTCATGGTCCCGTATTGATGCCCCCTTTTCAAATTCGTTATGCACGGCTGTGATTCATAATGACCGGCTGTGATTCATAATGATCGGTTGTGATTCATTACCGCTTCGTAATAACAAGTTGTCGAAGTTTTCGGTTCATAAAGGATAGGCATTTCTATGCATACTGTAGTAAGTTGTTTAATGAACTCGTGGATCGTTATGGTGTATCCATCAGCACCATGAAAACTGATGTATTCAACGGGTCATAGTTTTCTTTCCTCGTTTGTCTACTCCGGACTTGACTTTTTATAAGCAACTCGGCGGGAGTTTCTAGAAAAACAGAGGACACTTGGTCCATGCTCCCAGTTTTTAGTGGAGTCCGAGTTGCTCATTTACTTTTGTTACTTTGTATGTATGATTTTAGTTACTTTATGTTCTTTGTTGTGAATGTCTGTTTTCCATGTCTGGTCTTTGTCCCTGGATTACATTCTTTTGATTACCGCTATAACCTTGGTTCCCTTGATTACTCTTTAATAATATAAGATAAAATTGACGGGTTTTATTGTGTAAACAGATTTTTCAAGTTTTGGGAGCAGAGTTTCTTGGTTTTCATGTTACTACAAAATTGAAATAAGCTCTTACTTTCTAATGAATTAATCCTTAAATGATAATTTTAATTCTGTATACATGAAGTATTCATTGGGAATTTTCCAGCAATTTAATCAAAAGGGTTTGCATGAATCTTTATATGTACCGAACAAATACTTAATTGTCTACATACCCCATATATATAAACATAAATATAGGATTTTCTGAATACAGATCATATCTGTATTTTTTAGAAAACCACACATTCACGTCTAACTTAAATCGACCAAAACAAGAACGATAACTATTGTATAGTGCTTATTGCATAATTATACAATTCATATATTTTGTACACAAGTTCAACAAATAATGACAAAGTACATTTAGTTTTGTGGTCTATAACTGTTTTGAATTACAAGAAAGTGAAGGTGAACTGTTTGGTTTGTCTTTCACAAAGTGAAATAGATGAAACTAAGCCTTGTTTATATTTGAAGATTTTCTTCTTACTTAATCGACTTATAGGATTAAAAATAAATCTTACATTTACAGGAAGATAATGTATTTTCCTCAAGAAAATCCTCATGGAGACAGATGGAAATTCATTTCACTTAAACGTTCGATGATTTGTTAAACTTAATACTTCTCTCTGTATTTTGTCCTTTACCGCAAAATATCGTAGGTGCAACTCTTAAATAGCTCAAAGAATTCTGAAGAAGTAGAATATTCCTAAGACATTTGGACATTGTATGTAAATGGGCATGTAAAAATACACTTATTACCGCGGGAGATCTAGACTTAAAGATGAGATATTTAAACTTACGGGTATACATTTAATGTACATTTGTAACATGGGGCTTTCTTTTTGTCAGTTGCCTCACAATATTTCTAGTTCCGGCTATTTGTTCCCGTTCCCAGTAATCAATCATGCAACATGACACATACAATCATACGAAGACATCATCAATTTAACACTTGTGGTCAGAGCTTACACGTATCTCAGGAAAGATACTAATACCATACAGTGAAGTATTTTATTTGCATGGTATCATCATGCGTCGTTTGACACATCACGAATTCAGAAACCAAACCTAACCAAAAGAGCATTTTAGTAAATTGCGAGCTGATCTTTTTCCATAAATCACGAAAACTGGAACATACGATATTCTCCTGGTTTTATGTAAATGGGAGCAATACACATACACACAATCACCTTTAAGCTTTGAAATGTAAAGTTTACAAACAACGTATAGCAATATATTAATCGAGGTATTTAGAGTGTGATTTATACCACAAAGCTTATACATTTATTTATTTTCCTGTTTGCTACTAATCTACATATCAACTATTATGTATGTTGTGGTTTTATCTTTATGAATGTTATGGAGTTTGATACGTTTTCTACGTTCCCAGCTATAACAACAGGTTTTTTGCCTTAATATCCATGTTCTTGCAAAGTACGTGTTGACTCCGATTCAAAGGTCCCTTTTTATTGACGACTTTAAAGATGTATTTTGACTTAACGGTGACATGAAAAATATTTTTTGTCTTGAAGCATTAACATATACAGTATGTTGACTGCATCTGACATTAACAAGCAAGATAATTATGACATTTTTATAAAACGTCAAGCCAATTTGAAAAAAAATAATACATTTGATGTGGTTTATGAAAACGGATTTCCTCAATCCATTCAGTAAAACAAGTTACATTTCATTGACATGAACTGCAGATATGCTGGTCATAAGCGTATGGAGTGTTCATATCACAACTCATACGTTATGCCAGAGCTTGCCGAAACTACGCAGACTTTTGTATCGCGCTAGAACTCTAACAAACAGGCTTCTGGAACAGGGTTATGTTGCTACAAGATTGAAGTCATCACTATAGAAGTTTTATGGTCGTCATCATGAACTATTTGATCGTTATGGTGTATCCATCAGCACAATGAAAACTGATGTATTCAACGGGTCATAGTTTTCCTTTCCTCGTTTGTCTACCCCGGGCTTGACTTTTTATGAGCAACTCGGCGGGTGTTTCTAGAAAAGCAGAGGACGCTTACCCTACCGGTGCACCTGGTCCATGCTCCAAGTTTTTAGTGGGGTCCGAGTTGCTCATTTACTTTTGTTGCTTTGCATGTATGATTTTAGTTACTTTATGGCCCCGTGCAGTTTCGGGTGTTAAAAGAACAGGCCTGCAGCAGCGCTAAGCTTGTCATAGAAGGCGACTAAATAGTGCTCAGAACCCTAGCCGGGGGCTAGGGCGCTCTGCCCACAGAGCAACTAGGATGTGTGCCCCAGGTGGTGGAATGGGGTACCCCTGGCGTGTTACATGCTGGGGTTGTCAGGCTATAATACGGAAAACCTGACCACAAACCATAGTGGTGCACCGTGTTGGGAAAGATGCCACGTTCCTCGCACGTTAAAGAACTCTACTGTGGTATTCTCCCGTAGGAACCATAGGGCTCCGCTACAGGAGCCTACCCACCTCTCCCTATTTCTAATGGCAATCAAAATTTGTCGACCCCATTGTCCTTGTGTCCCATCCCTTTTTCATTTCATCATCATTTCATGTTCATTCTATCATCAATTTCATGTTCATCGTCTGAATATAGCTGAAATATTGCTGCTCGGACGTTAAACCCCAACAAACAAACAAACAGTTATTTTATGTTCTTTGTTGTGTATGTCTGTTTTCCATGTCTGGTCTTTGTCCCTGGATTACATTCTTTTGATTACCGCTATAACCTTGGTTCCCTTGATTGCTCTTTTAAAACCAATGTAAAGCACACAGCTAATATCATATGCTAAAATGCAGGTAAACATTGTAAAGATATTTAAAATAGACAATTTGCACAATTATACTGTTAACTGGTAACTCCCCAGGATGTTTGGTAAATCAAATCCGTTGATTAGTTGTAATTTTGTAGTCATACATCATAACATTATAAATAAATAAAACTAAGAAATGTTCGTTTTGATTTTTCCGAGAATTGCGTGTCCACAAATATAGTGAAAATTACTCCAAGCGAAGTTTTACAAATGTACAGTAAAGCGTTTTTTATCAGAGAGAGTACTCAGGGGAACCAAGGTTATAGCGGTAGTCAAACGAAAAGTCAAAAGGAAAAAGACCAGACATGGAAAACAGACATACACAACAAAGAACATAAAGTAACTAAAATCATACGTGCAAAGTAACAAAAGTAAATGAGCAACTCGGACTCCACTAAAAACTCGGAGCATGGACCAGGTGCACCGGTAGGTTAAGCGTCCTCTGCTTTTCTAGAAACACCCGTTTTAGAAGATCAATGTAGAAAAAGAAATTTTCTAATTTAGAGCTAACAGAAAATAGATCAAGACAATTATTAATTGATTAGATAAACTTTGTAAGAACAGATATCTTGCTAAGTATGGTTGACAATGTGCTCGTATTAAAATACTTATTTGTTCGTTCGTATGCAAAATAGTAAGATTTTGAATCATAGCATTCATAATGCATAAGGATATAACATGAAGACATTTCAATAATACTAACACAACAAGAATAAATAAAATCGTTTAAAATGTGCAGCCAATGATAAATCAGTCAAAACGGGACAAACTTGCAATGGCGTAAAACAAAGATATGTGACGTTGTTGATTTTTCGGCTAATCGTTTATTACGTTGGTCATGTTCAAGCATTTGCCGAAAGATATTATAAAATCACAAAACGGTGAATGGATATTTAATCTCAAATATGGCTTTGAAGATTTGTTTTCAGACGGGTTTGTCGTGTCAAAGGCTTCGTGTGCAAATAATTAACAAGAAGTCATTGATGCCAATATATGGATATGCAAATATAATTTGTTACTGCTTTGATAAAATAAAAATTATAAATCTTACCAAATAGGATATTGTATAAATAACTGTTTCATTCACATATACATTCAATAGTGTTAGCCTTTATACTATATAGGTACGTAACCCACGCACAAAATTACCGTCGCTGTATTGACATTTAGCTCAGCGCTTCCGTGACAAGGGAAAAAATCCTGATTGAAATATTTCAAAAGATAATATATTTCTTGTGGAGAGAAAACAAACGATTTAAACTTGTTTATTTTACTCACACAGTAGCGAAAAGCGTTAGTTTTCTATAACTTAGAAGAAAAATTGAAACATTTCTACTAGACTTAAGCAATGTTGTAGACAGTTCACCTTTGGAAAATGGTTTAGTGATAATTCGTTTTAAGAACTAGGAAAACTACAACACATAATACTATCAATTACATCTGAGGCATTGTTTCATCGAACGGGTGGAAAATATATTCATATCGATTTATATGCATTAAAAATCGGGTTCGAATTTGGACAGGTTTCACATAGATATCCACTTGTAAGGAACAAAAACAAATAAATCAAGAAATTAACTACAAAACAATGCTGTTTGATCGCACTACCAGGGGCGCTTTTATTCTTGCGGTGTGCTTCTTTTGATATTTGCGCCTTTTGAAGAAAACACAAAAAAAGAGCATCAACGAAACTGATTTTTAGCATTATGGTTATATGGTAAACTTAACAATATTCAAAACGGCGAACTTACTGAGAATTCGTTTAATCTAAAACATCACGTGTATGTAAACAGCGAAGTATAGTTATAAAAAAATGAGAAAATAAACGAAATCAAACGAACCTGTTTAAAATTATGTTATGATTCTGTAGAAACTGTCAAAGTGTTCAGATTATTTATTATTATTAGTTACTGATACATATTGACCAGAAAACTAGAGTCACTAACAATCAACAGGAAGTAATATTTTAGACAATAAGACACAGAGAAGATGGAATTCGAAACACAGTAACCAAACCAGTAAATCTGCTTCATGATGAGTTATTCAATGTCAACAATCACATGCAAAATGGTTCTTCAGTGCACCCCATAATGAGCTAAAAAGCCCACATATACATGCAAGCCATCTATATGTTTCCATTTTCAGAGACCCAATAATTACATACCTTATTTTTTTGAATTAAATTTCAACAACTTAAACACTTTTACGTGACAAAACTATAAACTTCACATCCAAATCCAAGTAGGGTATTAAAACGATTTTCACTGCAATTATCCTCACGACTGTACACTGTCTTCACATAAACCTATGATGAAACTATAATAACATGATGTTATATAGAGCAACTGTCTGCTTGTCACCAATAGTTTTCTCACGTTGTTAATAATAGGAGATATTCAAGTAGTTTATTTCGTTTAATATCATATTTCTTGTTTTGAATCTACGATGTTTATAGAGTTAAAATATAACGAAGGTGGAGCATTGTTTACAAATATGTTATTTAATATAGGAGATGTAATGATTTTGGCATAGTTCAACATAAAACCGTAAACAACTTATACTTACAATGTTTACAAAAGTGTACTGGATGAATGGTTAATGGGTATACTTTTTCAAGCGAAAAAATGTATTAACTGTGTATTTGAGATAAATATTTGATGATAAATACAACAATGTATTTTTAAACATAAAAGATTATTGTCTTAACGCGTATTAAGTGTTAGTTTTAGTAAGAATCGGGCAATATGGAAAAATTCTGGAAAAAAATCATGTAAAAATCCAACGGATCTGGCAATATAATTTCACTCAAGGATGCTTTCTCTCCTCGAAAAGACCTTCATCAAACCTTTGCAATACGCGATTTGCTCGGATAATTTTTAGTAGAATGTTAAAGAATCTTTAAAAGAACCTTTAAAGAATGTTAAAGGTTTTGAACAGTTATCTGCTCTTGAAATGTTTAGTGCATTTCAATTAACTTTAATACGATTTACCTAAGTTATATGAACAACTTTCTGATTGTGAAAATAGTAAAATTAAACCTTCAAACCATACCTTGTTTCCATTCACTGCCTGATTCTTACAGAGACTGGCACTTAACGATTTTATGGTCGTGAATACAAAAGGTTGCTTCAATGACTTGCATTTTAGGTTCAAACAAGTATTCGAACCATCTCACGAAGTTGAAAAGTAATGAAAACAATGATTTACTGAAAAGACTACTAAACTTTTCGTTTGATAATGAAATTTATATTTCAGTAATCCAGTTCAGTACTTTTTTTCATTAACCTTTTAAGTCATTTGTACGACCTGAAGAGTGAGAAAGGACTTGAACGAAACACATAATAGAAAGCATCTGAACATCGAAACAAGGAAAAAATAACTTGTGAGTTGCTTTGGGACATCGGATACTCCACTGCTATTTGAAAACGCCCGGTTCGGATTCCGTTAGGGCAGATCGCATGCATATTATACATTGCTCAAAATTATTGATGATGCTTTTGTTGAATAATACAATCCCTACCGGATCTATATAACTCATACTACGTTATCCGGCTGTTACGTTTTGAACTAGACATTACATTTCTGTTGTATTATAATTTCTTTTCAAAATAATACCGTTTTTTATGGGATTGAAAATTTCACATTTTTGTTGTAAAATGGTTGATTTTAATTTGCTTAATATATTTTTTAACCTTTGCATACCCTATATAAACGCCTGAGGAATATAAAACAATTAATTTTATGAGTAGAAATTCCTTTGTATTTTCGGGTCTCGAGATCTCTTATGAATAAAAGGTTAATCACCGCATAAAGAAAACACTTATTTGGTAACTTAATTTCTAAAACATATACAATTTCTTTTTGAAGAATTATGTAAGGTTTATTAAGAAATGTTTGTTAGTTTTGAACAGGTTATAACCTCGTTAGTTCAAAGAGAACAAACCAATCAGAAAGCTGGTTACAAATCAAAGTAGATTATTCTAAATTGAACAATATAATACATCAACATTAGTAAGATGAAGGTGTTGTATCCAGACAGAGGAAACACGCATGACAAATGCGTTGTTAAGGTGGGTGACAAATGACACAGGTTTTGTTATTGCGGGATGTATTATTATTTTTTTACTGTCAAATTTTCACTTTTTGACATGATAATTATCAGTCATTTTTACGGTTTTCCCTTCTAAAATTTGTATACAGTAAGGAAATTACTCTGTATATTTATATTAAAACCCATTGCAAATATAACTAATGGAAAAACATAATACCTTGTAAAAAGATTCTCATGAGATGTCATACCTCTTTATTTCTTATAATGAAGATATTTTACTAATTATTAAGTAGAACCTGTAATGAAAATTACAAATGAAAGATGTACTGTAGGACAAATCTTAGGACAATTCAGAAGCACGATGACTTGTCCTTGTATTCAAATCAAAGTTATTCCATCAATACTTTTACGAAACAGCTTTCTGATAGGATATAAAATACAATAATCCTCTTTCATCTCATGGGACATATTTTGTTTTGTTACTGTGAAAACTAGATGCCAACAATAAAAGAAAAAGGTACACGGTAAACATTATAAATGAGCAATGATTCCTTTTACACATTATATCGAAGCAAGATAGACATCAATAATTACACATAGCACGAACACTTGCTTGTTGACAGTCTAAGTACCAACCAAAAATATGTCAAAGGTTGTCAACAAAATACATCCTGAAAGCAATTTCCAGTGTCCCAAAAACATATGATATATCTATACATGTATGTTGACTGCAATTGTGCAGGTCTAGATTTCACAAAAAGTCGTAAGTGTAAAGATGAACGTAAGTAATGACGTCATAAACTAAAATAGCATTGAGACGTCAAGATTTACAATCGATTTCACACTTACGACTTTTTGTAAAACAGATACCAGGTGTCATATTACGGAATATTAATAAATTATTACGTTTAACAACATTTTACACTATCTTTAAATGATGGATTATATATCCATCTTGTGTATGTGTTTCCATTTTTTTTCTGTTTATCAATTTGTTTGTTTCCGTAATAAAAAAAGCACAAATTCTCTTCATTTCACGTGTATTCCATTAGAAAAATAATCATTGGAATAGACATTAATATGATCAAATTATATCCTCCTACTGGGTAAAAATGTTGAAATTGTTTGTTCTGTTAGGAAAGAAAGCGCTCATCCTAACCATCATGACTTATCATTTACGCGTATTGTCCTCTGTCTGTTTATTGTTCATTTTGTTTTTACCATAACGCATGCTTTGGATCTGACAGGAAAATCTTTTATATGAATTTACTGAAAACAACCCATCATTCATTGATTGTGATCACATTGTTGGTTATGTCATACGGGTTCTTAAGATAACTGCAAATCAACCAATAAACATAGTACTTGGTGATGGTCTTTAGAGGTGTATCTTAATCACTTCTTTTTTTTTTAATGAAAATATATTTTTATAGCTATATCTATTGCATTTAAGAATTGGCAATAATAAAAAAAATTGTCTATTGAAAAATAACATAAATTTTCCATGTGCAATATTTATGTTGTTTTTTAATAGACAACATTTTTATTATTGCCAATTCTGATAAATTGATTTTAAAACATATTTTTATTTTTAAACATGAGAAAAGTAGCTCTGAATTTAACTGAATAGGGACGTGTCAATATAACAAAATTATTTTAACCAATCATATTACAGTATTTATCTTAAATTAATTTATTTAATTAGATGCACCAAAAGTTTTTCATAATCAAAATAGAATACTTTATCACAACATATACTTCAATTTGTATTCAATCGCTAACTTCATTGTGTAAATATGGCCTGTCAAGGGCTAGGTGTTCTAGAACCTTTAAATTTACATAAGACTTTGAATTTGTCGGTAGTTGCATTGTTGACATAGAAGATATATCGATTGATTTTCATACATGAAAACGATTTAAGTAGGAGATGAAGGTATGTTTTTTTTCCAACAAGCAGATCTGTGTGTAGAATAGGATATACTTACGTAAAATATGGCGTATTTAAATCAAGAGTAGCATCGTTTGTTCTGGAGCTATTTCTACACCTTATATTACCTCCTCTACAATTTAAGGCTTCTGATTCTTTTAATGATATGTATTAAAATGTAACCAACGGGCATACACAAGACTGCTGGATTCTTTAAAGTATAAACGTCCAAAGACAGATGATTCATGCATTATAAGACAAGCCTAATTTTTAGTATGTTCGCAATCAGAAGCAAAAGCCCGCAGTTCTGCATGTCACTTCTTTCAGACTCTATATCCCGACTCCAAGCCGACCTGTTGTCATTTTTGTCTGTTTGATGAGTGCTTGGCGGTGGCAATGTCTATCAATCCTAAAGTTTTTAAGTCCCGGCCTGGGATCTATTCAATAGCCTGCTACAGCGCTTACAACGTGATATTGAGATTTTTATGTGTAGAAAAAAATAAGGGTACAGATCCGTAAATATAAATATTAAAAATAAACAAACAAGATATATCTTTTTTTTTTAAATCGGTTCTAATAACCACACATCTACATCTTAAGTTGATAAAACAAAGCAATTGTCTTTTTGGATGTGCTATATCATAAATAATAGAACTATGATCAAATAAAACATTTATTCATTTATAGAGTGCGTAGAGATGAGGGAATGATATTTTATAAGATAAAATTATTGTATTTCAATAATGGTAAGACTGTTTCTGGAAAATTTCCACAAGAGACATCACTATAATTGAAATGGTATACCACAAAAAAGTGATAACTGATAAATTCAACACAAATCACAATTTAGAATACATATACAGATATCATCAATATGATAGTCTACAATGTTAAAGTGTAGTTTCATCTTTTTTCTTAGCGAAAGAAACAATCTTATTTAAATAAATAGTAATGTTCGCAATGTTGAGCCAATTGATATTTAAGCCCCATAAATTTCCTTATCCCAACCATGGATGACAAGTTTGTGACGGTATGATATATGGATTCTCCTTCAGTCTCCAGGGGATTTCAGGATTTCTCCACTCGAGATGGTTAAAATATAAAATTTAACTACCGAAAATTTAACTATTCAATTAAAACTACAACTGTAAATTTCTTTGTCATAAACATCAGTGTGAACAAAGCAACACGAATTTTATCCGATTTACTACATGTCGATCATAAAATGATGGTAATTTATGCATTGCTTAAGCTATTGCTTAAAAAAAAAACGTCATTCAAATTTCTCGATAGGAGTCTGTGCTATTGTTGAAGAAACAATATCTCTTAATAAGATAAAAGACGGTAAGGTGACATTTTCACTTTATAACAAGACAAGAAACCAGTATAAACGACTAGAGAAGAAACAAAGTCAGCACAAAAGAGAAAAAAATAACATCTTTTATACTGCTTGATTGATGTTTACTTCAATTTAACAATTCAGCGTATTTCATACAAAGGCTGCGTTTTCCCAAATTGTTTACGAGTTTTATATTTTACCAATTTAACCAGATTTTACATATACTTGAATACATTAGAAGCCAATACCTGTCTTATCTCGGTACTTCTCTTATAATAGGAATATTTCTTATTTCAATGTAATGAGTCAACGTTGCCTTCTCGCTGATTGCTTCTTCTTATTTGTTCAATTTTGATATGGAACAATACTCTACTATGAAAATAAATCATAGATTTTCGAATTCGAGACAAGATATTGTCTGGGCATAGTATTTTCTTTCAGGATTTTGAGGATTCAGTTCAGACAAGTTTCACTGTACATTAGCAAATGTTTTTACAGCTGTCTTGGGAAAACTAATAAATAGTCCTGACTTGTAGGCAGATTTTGCATCTTTGCATTCCCTGGAGTATATGTAGGTTTAAACTTTTCAGACATTTCCTCTCTAAAAATGTTATGGATTAACATTAAACGGTATATTACGTAACAGTCTCATGCATTGAAAAAGACTACAAAAAGTATTAACATCAATGAACAGCAATAATCACTTCGTAAATCATGTCAATATACTATTTAAGAGCAAAGGTCTAGAAAATGAATAATGAATATAATGATATTAATAACGGAACACAATTTTTTATCCTAATACATTCAAATGTCGACCATATAGTTAAAGCAAGATAAGATGGGAACCCTATCAATGACATACCCCTGTGATGTAAATACATGGTCTTTTTAGGGACAAATTGACGAAAACAGCATTGAATTAAACCGATACTTACTTGGGTTAAGAAGAGTTCATGCAACTATTGTACCACACTTGCTCTTAAATTTGGTTAAGATTATTGATATTTAAGCGTCCCAATTAAGTAATTGCTTTGAAAGACCGACACTTAATTAGGAGAGATCGAAATACATATTTTGACGCTTTTGAAATGCAAAAATATTACAGCTCTTCATTGACTTGATCTAGATCTTATTGGCATTTTTCACGTGAGATATTGTTTCATTTAAACACTTTAAGACATGATTTCAACTATGTTGTAAAAACTTAAAACTGTAAGAAGGCACTGTAAAATATATACAATGTATATGTGGATACAGGGAATTTGAATTTTTTTGCGTCTTTATTTCGTTGCAATAGCGCCACAAGTGCAAGCCAGGTAATAAAATTTGCTGCGAATGGTAATTTTTTTTTCTTATGTTTTTATTTTCATTTTGTTTCTCGTTTACATCCTGAAAAATATATCCATACCAACTTTATACTCTCACTGATGACGAACTATTTAATGAAGAATATTTTCACTATATATATAAAATTGTTTCTAGGATGAGGATATCATTTTTGCTAGAACTTTGATCAAGATGTGAACCCCAAAAAAAGAACAATCTGAACAAACTGTAATTTATTTTTTGCGTAAATTTCAAGCAATAATTTTTTTTCCTCCTTTTTGTGCAGTTGTTTTCAATTTTCATTTATTCTCAAATTTAATGGATTTAAAATCTCTAAATTTACAATTAGCACTTTCGTCATTGCATGATCAATTTTCAGTTGTATATGGTATGCACAATATGGTAGCAACTGATTTTATTTTCGCGTCTTTACTCAAGGTACCTTCATTAATAATGTAACGCTTCTTCGTGACTAACACATAATCACTTGTGTATTGTCTTTGTTTAAACATCAGATAAATATAGATGTTTCAACTTATAGGTGTACGGACCAGAATAAATTCCAATTTCATACAGGAACAACCCCAATTTAGTACAATCTGTCCCATTTAAAGGTATCTGTGTATAATTTAATATTCACTAAAATGAAGTGCTTCAGATAAACGAAATTCCCTGGAAATTACCTTTCTTCTATTGGCAGATAAAAAATACACTAGTCTTGGACAGCATATTCTATTATGATTTTTATCTTAAATATCCTTTTCTAGAAGCTTTCTTCCGTTAAATTAATTAATTGCATAAGGCTAACATACAATACAGTTTTTGACACCTAATGAAAGGGTAATCAAGGGATTCAAGATTCTAGCGGAATTCAAAAAATGGGGCAAAGACCAGACGAACATGACAAAGAACAAAAAGTAACTAAAATCATACATACAGAGAAACAAAAGTAAATGAGCCACTCGGACTACACTAAAAACTGGGAGCATGGACCAAGTGCACTAGTAGGGTAAGCGTCTTCTGCTTTTCTAGAAAAACCCAGCGATTAGCTCATCAAAAGTCAAGTCCATGATAGACGAAAAAAGAAAGGAACACTACGACACGTTGAACAAATCAGTTCTTATATTGCAGTTGGATACACCGTAATGATCCACGATTTCATGGTGACGACCATAAAACGTCTGTAGTGATGATTTCAACATGACCCTGTTCCAGACGACGCCTAATTGTAAGAAGTCTAGCGGGATACAAAATAGTCTGCGTACTTACGGCAACCTAATTTATTAAAGATGACATCTTTAGAATGTCCGAATTAGTTTAAAAAAGAATGTAGCTTTATTTGTATATGCACCTTCATTCATTGCATTGACTTTCCAAATGGCTTTTATGCAAAACATACAAAATATTGACGGGTTTTGATTTGATATTTTAGACGTGCTTCTTGCCCTTATATGGATATAAAAAATGGTCTACTCGAGAAATAGTGCAGCATCAAAGCTAAAACTATACTAATAGAAATCTACATTTGAGTTTTCGTTTCTATGTATTTAAGAGTACGTTTTTTGTAAGAATCAGGCAAATGGAAAAAATCAAAACCTTGCATGTAAAACCCCACATATCTGACAATATAATATCACTCAAGGGTGCTTTCTGTACGTGAGAAGACCATCATTTGATCTCTACGTCTCTTTATTTGCTCAGAAATGTTTCAATAGTATGTTTGAAAAGATCATTTTCAATGCATTTCGATTGAAGTATAACTCAGTTTACCAAAATTATATGAAAAACCTTGTCTTTTTCCTTGATCCTGATGATGCAAATTGTGGTTTTAAACTTCCAAAATGATGGGATTTTCATACCATGTTTCACCTACTGCCTGCTTTTTTCAGAGACTAACACTTCATCACATCATTACTTAGAAAGTATATTACACATTCTACACTTCTCAAATGACGTTAGACTACAATTGACCTTTGACACTGAATTAATTAATATGGAGAATACTTACAACACTTATGCTACATGACCTTGTGTCAGTTATGTGCTGTTACAAATTTTATATTCTCAGTGTTGTTATTGAAAGAACACTAGATAAATATTATACAGAAGTGACAATATCAAGATAAGGTCTCCTCTTTGATAAAATAATAAGTCTAAAAGTACATAACGAGTACAGAAAGGTAGTGTTTTTAATTGTTACTGCATAGTACCATTTCTTAACCGAATTATTTTTGGACTAATGATTAGTGGTAGTCAATACAAGCAAATTATCGTTTTTAACAAGTCCAAATTGAAATGAAACCAAAATGCTCAAATTGCTAGGTGGGCAGTGTTTCTTTTCTTATTATTTTTTTTCTGTTTCACTGTCTACAAACATATAACCGATAGTTACTATGTACAATGTATTACGCAAAGCAGTTACATTTCCTTGCGTGATATGAAATGCATATGATTTTATTTGACTTCATAATATGAAGTAGGAACAGCAGCGAAGTTGACGCAGTTTTCCTGAATTTGCAAACACTTGCTTAAAATAATACATTAATTTCATCTACAATTATATAATCCCAATCTAATTCCGGTAACAAATATGAATAGAGGAATGGACAAAATTACGCCATACTTCAAAGCGACTTTGTCTTTAATCTTTCGCCAGCAGACATTTTCTTGTCGGTATTCCTTTAGAGCATGCACTAGTAAGTACAGATAAATGTAAGAATTAGACAGATCAAGCAATATGAGAAAAGTACTATTGCGACTCGAACGGCAGAAAGAAATAATTTATTTTATAATTCATTACCCAGGAATAATGCCAGGTTCTGGTAAAATCAGACATTCTTGAACCAACTTATCATAAACTCAAAGTATGTCTATTTTCCATGTCTGGTCTTTGTCCCTGGATTACATTCTTTTTTTTTTCAAAACTAAAATTGTCGATGAAATTGTAAATCCTAGTTTTTGGGAAGAAGAAAAGGTACTCAAATATTGTTATATTGTCATCTTAATTATATTTTAAATCTTGATAAGGGGGTACCATTGTTTTTTTTTCCGGATTGTGATGAGCTTTCGTAATGTTGAAATCCAGAACTGACTTTTCTACCATAAACATTTTAGGAAGGTGAGCGTAGTTAACGAATCACACTTTAAAATTTCGGAAATGCATTCAGTATACACTAAACTTAATCGATATGCACTTACAGAGTGCAGAAGAGGAAAACAGGTTTCAATTATTCAATTAAAAGTTGATATACAGGTATTTTATTCCGCGATTTTTATTTTCCAAGAAAACAGTCAAATATTACCGCTTTTTACCATGCTGATCAGTGTTGTTTTTATTTTAGCCCTGATAAATACCGACAGTTATAGGTATATTAAACTCCAGTTAAGGGACTTTGCTTAAGAAGAACGCAGTGTGTAAATCATGGGGAAAAACACACAAGTCTTTCTATGAGATCACATTCAAAATTTTATCTGAAATGCAAAAATGGTTTTCATTTCGTTTCAGGTGTCAGAAACTTACTCGAGGTATATATTATATGAAATTCAATTACACGAAAGGGAGATAACTCACTTTTTACTATCATTCTTATGTATGTTTGAACTTGCTTTTCAGTGATGAACGACTTGTCAATTCGGTTTCAGTAGACCAAAAACTTTGTGCCCAAATTGTCAAGCTCGTGCATTTCTTTTTTCAATATTGCCTGATTCGTACAGATTCCAGCACTCTGTTATGCTTTTAAATTTTACCGATGAAACCAATAATTCGTTAAATTAAATTGAAGTTGATGAATTTATTATCATTTTAATCTGCAGCTCTAGTTCATAGCTCTAGTTCATTTAGGAAAATTTTCATCAATCAAAAATTATTGATATCAAAAGTGACAACAAAACGACGGCTTTTTACCTTAAATCCATTTGAACAAGACATCAAGGGACGTAACCAAGTAAACCGCAAAACAATCTAACCATCCGTAAAGATAGGAGCGTAGCTAGGCCTGTTTTATTTGTACGCAAAATTACGGCGAGGGGTCTTGGGGGGGGGGGGTCGCTCAAGGCCCCCAGTGAGTCATTGCATAAAACATTTATATCATCTTTAAAATGTTTTTTTTATTTTTGTTACTTTTTTTCCGAAAATACGCAACTGCGTATTTGCGTATAGGCAGCTACGCCCCTGAAAGATAGGCATTACTGACATTATGTGATAGCTTAACTCTAGCTATTAACTCGGATATACAGCGACCTTCTACGGAAACCTTACACTGTTTAACAAAACATGGACATATCTTCAAGTTCATTCAATTCTTCAAGTCATTTTAAGCATGTGTAAATCAAAAATCTGCCTAAATCGAAAGGAGGGGGTTCTGTTCCACTTAAATAAACAAATTTTTCGAAATGTGTATTTGCTTTGCCAATACAATATCAATTCTTAATCGTTATCATTTCCTTGGGCCTCGGTTAACTTAAAGTCGTGAATAGGTACAGGTAAGACACTACTGTTATGTTTAAACAGATAAGCACACTCAATACAGTAGCGCCGGCATAATGTTGATATATATTTTTTCATCAAATGACGAAGACTAATCAAGGGAACCAAGGTAATAGCGGTAATCAAAAGAATGTAATCCAGGGACAAAGACTAGACTTGGAAAACAGACATACACAAAAAAGAATACAAAGTAACTGAAATCATACATACAATGTAACAAAAGCAAATGAGCAACTCGGACTCCCCTTAAAATTGGGAGCATGGACCTGGTGCACCGGTAGGGTAAACGTCCTCTGCTTTTCTAGAAACAACCGCGGATTTGCTCATAAAAAGTCAAGTCCGGGGTAGACAAACGAAGAAAGAAAAACTATGACCCGTTGAATAAATCAGTTTTCATGGTGTAGATGGATACACCATCACGATCCACGAATTCATGACGACCACAAAACTTCTGTAGTGATGACTGCAATCTTGTAACAACAAAACCCTCTTCCAGAAGCCAATTTGTTAGAGTTCTAGCGCGAAACAAAAAGTCTGCGTAGTTTCGGCAACTCTGGCATAACGTATGAGTTGTGATATGAACACTTCATACGCAGGTGCTGAAGGGATGTTGCCACAGATGACAGAAAAGTCATCATGTTTGTCGTAAAGTTTGGTCAGTAGTTTTCCTTTGCCATTGATTTCTAAGTATGACCCGTTGAATAAATCATTATAATAAATTTGACATAGAGCATAACTCCCTTTTTCTATAATTTTGCCACCTTTTGTCAGGGCAGTGTGCTCACCTCGAGTGGATCGAACGGTCGTTGGTTCGATGGCTGTCTGAGTCACGCCAATGACTTTAGATTTGTTAGTCACAGATTCTCCACAAAACACACAGTATTTAAAAGAGTAATCAAGGAAACCAAGGTTATAGCGGTAATCAAAAGAATGTAATCCAGGGACAAAGACCAGACATGAAAAACATACATACACAAAAAACAACATAAATTAACTAAAATCATACATACAAAGTAACAAAAGTAAATGAGCAACTCGGACTCCACTAAAAACTGGGAGCATGGACCAGGTGCAACGGTAGGGTAAGCGTCTTCTGCTTTTCTAGGAACACCCGCCGAGTTAAAGGGATAGAGTGAAAATGAGTTGGCTCGTAGTCAGAATAATGCCTATATGCATGCTATCTATTGCTTCTGTGAGCTATCTCAATAAAACTCTGGCTTAGTACAATGCTTGGTCTGTTCGATTGGATAACTGTTCATGTCCTGAAATTCATAAAGTGTCTAGAAAAGGGTGTAAAACAATATTCAATTTCAATCAATCAATCAATTATCTTTAAACAAAAAAACTATTGCTATTTTTTTTTATTTTTTATTTTTTTTGTAAATAAGTTCCAATATCCCTCATGTGCTCGTATTTATAGATCCAAGACCATTGACTAAATTGTCTTTCTCTTCCAGTTTCAGCTTAAGTGTATTTGGAAGTTTTGTGGACTTTTGACACATCAAGAGGTAACGATTTTCTGGTTATGAATGTTATGGGTCAGGGTCAAATGAGTTAGAAGACAGTAAGCAATATGGCTCGTCAGCTGATACATTGTGTAGTTACCGGGGAACCACTTACGACATCAAAACTTGTCCTGGTTCATTTTTATGACGGAGAAGCAAAATATGGAGTTAAATAAAAAATAAGAGATATTATAATTCATTCATAAAGTTCTTTCAAATATTACAGAAGTATCTTAATATGCTAAAAAATGTGGATTGATGTGTTTATTTCTTGCTTTGATAGTGATAGTGTTTTGACTTTTACAATTAAATATTCAGTAAACATTGATATACTATTAATTGCTGAACAATACTTTTTGCATCACAACCTAGAATTATCTCTCTTCCCTCACTTGGGAAGTCAAGATTTTTTCAGCATCAGTCGAGCGACAATGTTTTATATTCTTAAGTAATGCAAGACATTCTTGGCCAGTCAATTCCCCTTCATATGATATTTTTTGAAATTCCTTCATAATTAAAGGGTTTTAGTTATCAAATAAAAAGTCTCCGATGGTTACAACCAAAGATTGGGTTAGATGTGGAATAGATATTTGCGTAATAAATATTCTGTTCATCTAGAATCACTTTCATATCGCATACTTCAGTCTGATCATTCAGTATTAATTTTTGAATTAGTTTTTTCTGTATTATTTCGCTTGTATCAATTACAAAAAAATTTTCCACTTTTCTTACCATCAGCTCCCAGTTTTGCTTTAACTCTTGCTGTGAACCCTTTCGTGTTTTCGTTTCTTAGGAATTACAAATTTTGTTCAATTCGCTCTATTTCTTAATATAATCATTGTTATCATTTTCAAATTGTAAATAGAGATTTTGTATAAGTTGTGCTTCCTGATTTCTATTCTTCTTCAAATAAATAGAGTATGATATGGTCATCAATTGAAGATGAGTTTTGGGTAATGGCATACGCTTGAAAAACATTTCTATCTGACACCTTTAGTCATTGTGAAGACCATTATTAAATTTCCATGTACCTTTATTTCTCTCCTAATCATAGAATTGTAATTTTAATAGAACTGGTGAATGATCAGAGTGGTATTCTACATGTTTGTCAGTTTCGGTCAAAAAAGACTCAAAATCGGATGATACTTAAAAGAAATCTAACCTGCTAAGTTTTTTTTATTATTCCCTTTCCATGTAAATCTATGTGCGTCAGGGTTACGTTCCCGCCATATAAAATAAATATCTACGTTATTCATAATATAGGGTTGTTACTTCCTTGATAATTATTTTTGTCTTTGTTGAAGTCAATAACGCATTTCAATAACAGGCTTCGATCACAGATGAATGATATTATAATTGAATTTTTGTCTCTAGATCTTATTTTTCAAAAACAGTTGCATTGTCTTCAATTGGCCAATCATCCCAACCAAAATAAAACTTTGGTCGCTCACTGTTTGAAATGTCAAGGATCAGAGAATTACCTCATATGTCGATTATCTGCTTGTACACATTGTATTGAAAAGAGTTACTAAATACTCCCCTTCTTGTTAGTCAAAGAGCTGAAAAACCCTCATAGCACCATCCAGTTTACTATATTTTCTTATTTTCAGGCGTAAAGTGAGTGTCTGCAATAATAGTAATTTCAAGTAATATCAAAGAGTAATCAAGGGAACAAAGGTTATAGCGGTAATCAAAAGAATGTAATACAGGGACAAAGACTAGACTTGGAAACAGACATACACAGCAAAAAAACATAAAGTAACAAAATCATAAATGCAAAGTAACAAAAGCAAATGAGCAACTCGGACTCCACTAAAAACTGGGAGCATGGACCCGGTGCTCCGGTATGGTAAGCGTCCTCTACTTTTCTAGAAACTATCAAAAATCCTTCATACAGCGATAAAATATATCCCTTCTCCTAATCTTATCAGAGGCTAATCCCCTGCAGTTGAGTGAACATATTTTTAACTCAGACATGTACCTTACAAAAAGTTTTACTTTAAAAGTAAAAATGTAGTGGAATTTACAGTCGGAGGAAAATGATTAAAGATACATGTGAACAATATTTCACAAACAAACATACATATGAACTCCCCCAAAATAAATTGAAAAATATTTCTCTTTCCCACTATGACAACAAGTATACAAGCCATAATAAAAAAATACTTGCACAGATACCGAATGGTTGACTCCCAGAAATAAGGATGATAATGAGTTTTTTCTCCACAAAAGAAACATATGTATACTTTAACAATATTAATAATCGAATTACTATCAGGGTTGAACCTATGTTAAAAGTCATATTTTATGCCATGGACTAACCTAATAATAAAATTACCTGTATATTAATAAAATAATGATCACGTTTAGGATAAATGTATAAAAAAGGTATTATGAAAGTTTCTCTGTATCCGGCACATGGTCATCCCTGGGCAGTTTAGTGAAGTTTTCGGTTCCACAAACGTGTATTTCTTGTTGTAGATGAGATGGATCTTCCTTTTCTGAGCTAGTGATACATCGCTGCGTACCTTCAGAGAGTCGTTCTTACGGGTGGCGATCTCTCGAGGCAAATCCGGCACAACAATGTATCAACTTCCCGGTCTTAAAGGAATGGAATATCATCTCTGCCCATAGCGCACTGAACCGCACAATGATATTCCTCACGTTCTTCTGTCCTGACGGCAATCTATGCCCCGGATGCAAAAACGTTATATTGCAATTCCTGTTTTTGGTCTTGAAACGCTTCCACCACAGTTAATGCTATGAAATTCTGAATTGTTTATTGCTCATCATGGCTTTTAATTTGTTCTCTCATACCTTACAGATCTTGCGCAAAGTTCTAGGATCTTAAGAAAGCATTTTGTCTGGCTGTCTGTTTGTCTTTTCATGTTATCTTTTTTAAAGTTTTATTGCAAATATGTCAGTTATTTGATTGCCTCCATTCTGGGAAGTAATTATTCTGTTTCATACTTTTAATCGATATTCAGAGCCGTATCCAGCTTGATTATTGTGTCAATATTTGTCCCATTTCTACAGGGTACGACATATTTAGGCTAATATTGTAAAATTGAAGGTATCAAAAAATTGTGCATTAAACGCCAATATGATATGAATTGAGAAGAAAATCTTACTATACTTACGTCGATTTATTCGAAAGCCGAAATAAAATATAATAACTATTATTAAGAAAATAAAAACTACTAAGAATTGGGGCGATGCATGGTGAATGTAAATTAGGAATTGAGAATGAGGCAATATGAAACTAGAGGCTCTAAATAGCTTGAACCTGAATCTTTAACCAGGCTTAACTAACCACGTTCAATCTTTTTGTGAAAGCTGTCACTTTTTGTCTTAGATAAAAGTTCCTGACGCTCATTGCACGGTTTGGGAAATATATGCGAAAAAACTACTGTCTGACCCCCTATGTTCTATTTTAAGTAACCGTTGCCATGTTTTTCGACGGATCAAAAATCCCAATCTTCACTTGCAGGCAGAATACGATTCTTTTTTCTTCAGTGGTGTCAGAGGAATAGTGCTTTGAAAAATTGTTAACCATGACGACGGCGGACAACAATGACGGACGCCAAGTGATGGTAACGGCGCATTTCGCATTTTATATAAAAAACATGGTTAATTTTATTATTGGAATTAGCCTGCGACTGTTTTCGATGATAAAACAGCAACCTAAACAAATTTTGCCCAGTAGCTTTGCCAACTGTTATAAATGATTTGGAACTTAGTAAAAACCTGCAAAACTAGAAAGATACCTAATTTTTAGTGTTTTTTAGATGAAGTGGATGAATGCCGATGCTAAAAGTAGAATATAGTGAACTGTATTGCGATACCCTATATGAAGCCATTTACTGTTGACTTTTTACATCCAGTTATTAATAAAATCTCTCCGGTGATAAATCATAAAAATGGTTGAAGATCTACATAATGTCACTTATCTTAGTTATGCTTTAATGTCTTTTCAGATAGAAAGTTAGAGAATAAGATCGTTAAACTTGAAAACAGAATTGGTATCTTTGAAAACAACTCATCAGTGATAATTTCTCGAATAAGAATAAGCAATACAAGTGATTAATTAGGTGTGATTTCAAAAGAGTACGATAGAATGATTCTTTAAACTTTGTGAACGGTCTTGGGCATCAATTTTACAAAAAGAAAATATTTTCTAAATTATAAACTTTTCGAACATTTATTTATATTTGACTATGATCTGAATCAAACAGACATAGCAAATACAAAGAAGTGAATAAGGCGATCAAATATCCTAAAAGTTGTGTTTGTTTGTTTGTTTGTTTTTTGTTTTTGTTTTGTGTTTTCTTTAACGTGTTTAATATCTTTTTTGTGTTTTTTATCCACATTTACAACAGAAAGATAGGAAAAGAGTGAATTTGTGGCAGTTCTCACAAACGTTCTCTGGCTTTTTCTTTTACAGTTGACTTCACAGCATGTTACGCAATTTTGAATTCCGATTCGAATATCATCTTCAGGGCAGTGAAATCTGTTTATTGTATGGATATTAGTACTACGTACCAAAATGATAAATTCGTTATTCCAACTGATAGATTCTACTTTGTTATATTTAATGTACAGTCAAAGTCGGTTAGCCCATTTCATCTTCAGAAAAATGGAATACAAATTTCTTATATTACTTGATTTAGATAACGACGTATCCAATACACAGGCAAAATTATTTCACATTATTTTCACACGAATTTCACATGATTTTCATTTGAAATGAGCAAATAAACTAAGTGACAGAGTGAAATTTGGAGGAATGGAGCCTTCACGTGAAATTCACACGAAATGTTCACATAAAATTTGTGTTTAGTTAATTTCACATAAAAATCATGTTAATTTCGTGTGAATTTCACATGAATTTCATGTGAAGCTCGATTAACATGCATTTCACGTGCAAAATATTTCCCTGTGTACATCGGTTCATCTCAGGCGCTTCATTCTACGTTTTGGGGTGATCTTCGAAAGGAGAGTTTTCGAAATTTATGATTTTGTCCTATTTCACAAGAAATTGGCGGTTTGTACTAATTATTGCACGTACTTTGGTCGGTGCATTCTCTGTCTATAATGGGAGTCATGTTTGTCATTGTTAAGTGTGCTTAAACATTTTTCTTTATACAATTTATCAAGTATATGCTTTGTACCTTGCCTGTTGCCTGAGAAAAAACATGAACATTTCAATGCGAATTACCACATGTTAATTCATTCTTATGTAATAATAGTGAAAATTTGCTTCACTTAAAATCAGGATGCAAAAGTAGACATAACATGCTTAGAAAATATTGAATATTTTTAACAATTAATAATTACTTGAATACTCTTTTTAGACCATTTAAAGAGCGTCGTTACGATGTCGACTTCATGTGTGAAGCTGCCTGACAAAAAGTATTTCAACTTACACATTCTAGTTACCAATTTTATGAATGTAAGAGCTTTTTTGTATATTCATGTAACGGACTTACCTTGTAATTGACATTGTTGATCTAAGATATATATGTAGAACCATTATAGAACTGAACAAAATAAACAGAAAGGATACACAGTAAAACCTGTCAAAACCGAGCCCTGATTAATCCGAAAACATGTCAAACCTGACACTTATGTCCCTTTATATCATTTAAATGGACTTTGAATCTCCGTAAACCAGACTCCTGCCTAAACCAAACCAAAGCCAAAGTCCAAAAGGGGTTCGGATCCGATATGTTTCATTTTACAATGTACAACATAGTTGGCCCTAAGGGGGTACACCTATGGTAAGGGACACAACTCTTACAAATTATATCACTGATTTCAAGAGTTATGTCCCTTACCCTTGGTCTACCGCCTTAAATTTAGACTAGTGAATTCAGTCAGATGAAGTGTAGTTAAAGTTAAATACTCTTACTATGTTCATCAATTAACCATCAATTGGTGACATAATAAGGTTCTAATAAGGTTCTATCCCAAACAGTTCTCGGCCTAAAAACGACACGCAAGTTTAATATCCCATACATTTCTCAGTTCAACAAAAATGAAGTCTAGTATCCCATACAGTTCTCAGTCCAGCAAAACTGAGAAGTATATTATCCCATACAGTTCTCAGTCTAATAATCGAGTACATGTATTTCCAATACAGGGTACCTGTATATAAACCTTCAACTATATTTTTCCCCAACACACAACCACTTTCTTCTATTGTTAATACATTATTCTTTGGCGAATAAATCATGGACGATTTATTTGACCTAATATATACACATGGTCGTTTAGGTAAAAAAAAAAATACCTTACATATCTGAATTGGACATGTTCGAAGTAATCAAACGACTCAAGAAATTTGATCGATAGGTCAAACAAATTTCAGCGATCATTCTTCTACCAAGAATACTATCTATGTCAGCGCTGACTCATTCCTTAAAGACAACATAAATCAAAAATAATCTAAAATAGTAATCAATGGAACCAAGGTAATAGGGTAATCAAAAGAATGCAATCCAGGGACAAAGACCAGACATGGAAAACAGACATACACAACAAAGAACATAAAGTAACTAAAATCATACATACAAAGTAACAAAAGCAAATGAGCAACTCGGACTCCACTACAAACTGGGAGCATGGACCAGGTGCAACGGAAGGGTAAGCGTCCTCTGCTTTTCTACAAACACCCGCCGAGTTGCTCATAAAAAGTCAAGTCCAGGGTAGACAAACGAGGAAAGGAAAACCATGACCCGTTGAATAAATCAGTTTTCATGATGCAGATGGATACACCATTACGATCCACGAGTTCATGATGACGACCATAAAAACTTCTGTAGTGATGACTTCAATCTTGTAGCAACATAACCCTGAATTAAATGGCATTGATGTACCACCCTGTATGGATTGATAACTAATTCATGATTTGTGAAATTTTACTACACATTGTCTGGATCCTCATGTAAAAAATGCAAACGCATTTTTTTCTTTCTTTCTTTCTTTCTTTTATTTTTTTGTCTTTTTCAAAAAGGCAGTTTGGCCACTTTAGTGCAGTTTTTATATATTAAAAGTTTAGTGACTTGCAAACTAGAATAATTTATACTTTCAGAAAGGTACATTGCGATGCTTGAAAAAAAGTTGCGTTCATACATTTGTATTTCTTCGTACGAAAGATAACTGTGCAAAATAGGACACTGACGAATTTTGATGAAGATAAACTTACACAGATTGTTGTCAAGACAAACGTATAAACGAAAGAAAGAAATAAAAACAAGGAAATTTGTATGGTATTCATACTCTCATATTTCTCAAACCACCAATTCGCACTCGAAATAAAAAAAGGTGCTGTTAGGAGAATTGGACGATAACGAATTACGTTACTAAATGTGATAATTTGTAAATGTGTGGGTTTTTTTATGATGTGAAATTAGAACTTCCAATGCTTCTAACAAATATCGTGTAAGATCGATAGAGTTGATACAGATTTCTGAAGTATTTCTTTCAGTTGGTACTTCAGTGCAGACTTGCATTATAAACTGAAATGCACACAAATGTATACTAACTTGAGGTGCACTGTCCATTCAAAACAAAACTAGCTAGCTAGCTAGAAAACTCTTCCCTGACTGAATTACATACAGTACATGTACGCGAGTCCGAAAAAAATGCGTAGCACCCGAATCCCAATTTGAAGGACGGGAAGGAAGCCGTGCCATGTTTGAACTTGTTTTTTATTTCAATTTGTGACCAAAACTTCTAAGTACGGCATGCAATACCAACAAAACATTATTTTACAGCCCTAGGTAGCTTAAAATTCTGTACCAAGTGCTAATCATCTAACTTTAAAGAATTTTGACGGACATATATGTGTCGCAGTTACTGAATACTTATATTGGCAATTTTAAACTTTTTATACAAAAATTATAGACCTTAATGAAACTTAAAAGTGTTCACACTCATAC
This sequence comes from Perna viridis, assembly GCA_037379345.1. Classification (NCBI taxonomy): domain Eukaryota; kingdom Metazoa; phylum Mollusca; class Bivalvia; order Mytilida; family Mytilidae; genus Perna; species Perna viridis. The sequence continues at coordinate 9,191,205 of CM074523.1, forward strand.
ATTTTTAAAGAATATGAATTTTGACTGAAATATATGCGTTGCAGTCACCCACATGATGGTTATATGGCAAAATTCAACATTTTAGTCAATAATTTTAGTTCCTTACGGAAATTAAATGCGCTGGCTGTCCTACATTTTGCAAAGAGTAATCAAGGGAAGAGCGATAGAAATGTGTCAATATAGATATAAAAATATGTCAATTTTCAGAATTTTGATTAAAAGATATGTTTAGCAGTAACCAGTTTGATACTTATATATACAATTTTTACATTTTGTGCAATTAACTTAGACTCTTAGAAATTAAAAATTAAAAAACTCATACATTTTGCATGAATATGTTTTAACTGAAATTTATGTGTCGCAGGAACTGTCGTGATAATTATATGAAAATATTAAGCATTTTAGTCACTAATTTTATACCCTTATGGAAATTAAAAGTGTTCGCACTCGTATATATTGCAAGAGTATGATATTTTTAAAGAATTTTGACTCAAATTTATGTGCCGCACGCACCAACATGATAGTTAAATGGACAAATTTACCATTTTAGTTATTAATTTTAACCCTTTTGGAATTTTAAAGTGCTCACACTAATACATTTTGCAATAATATGACATTTTTTTAAAGAATTTTAACTGAAATATATGTATCACAGCCATCTACATGATATTTATTTTGAAAATGAAAAAAAATCATTTTAATCAATAAAGTTAGACTCTTATGGAAATTAAATGCGCTCGCTATCATACATTTTGCAAACACATGTAAATTTTAAGAATTTTGATTGAGGTAAATATGTAACAGTTACCAGTATGATACTTAAATTGACACTTTTTACATTTTATACAATAATTTTAGACTATTATAAAAATTGAAAGTGCTCACACTAATACATTTTGCAAGAATAATACATTTTTAAAGAATTTTGACTCAATTTTTTGTGTTGTAGTCAACCACATTATAGTTGTATGGAAAAAGCAATATTTTAGTCATTAATTTTATACCCTTATGGAAATTAAAAGTTCTCGCACTTATACATTTTGCAGTAATATGTCAATTTTTAGAATTTTGACCGAAACACAGGTACTATAGTCAATCATATGAAACTAATATTTACAATCTTAAATTGGTGGGTATTCTCTGTCTGAATTTGTTCACATTATTTCTTGTTACACTTACGACTACATAATTTTTACAGATCCAAAAAGTGACCACCAATATTAACGACATTTAAAATACCCTAAAGACACTGGAAAGTACTGTATTTAGGAATTTTGAAAGGTCGCACATAATGGAACATACTGAATTTGTCATATATAATGGTGTTTGAAATGACTTTATGAGAAAACAAAACAACCTTATTATTTTATTATTGTATTATTGACATGTACCTAGAAAGCTCTCCTCATACAGTATTAATGAAGTAACATGGTAAAGAAAAACAGATTTTTGTTGTTTGTACAGAAATAAAAAGTATGGAAGAATGTAGCATTTCTTATGTTAGGTAAACAGGTTATGACAAAAACTATTTTTACCTTCTTATAACTATGTATCAGTAATATTTTTTGCAGCTGCGTTGTTTTTCAACTGTACGTGTTTATCCTTTAACATAACCGCCTAATTAAAAAATCTATTTTTGTAATAAGTCTTACGAAATAACTTGGTTTGCGACCGTTTACATTGATAAATCGCGAAGCAAGTTGCTGGTGTTTCCTGATGACGCAGCATCCACAACATTTCTTTTCTTGATTTGTAGCTATATGGTTCAAATGATGCAATACAAAAAAACCCTTAGCTCGAGAGACACTAAATTTAAACTGATTCTTTAATGTAGTGACGGAATGTCTGTCATACGTAATTTACAAGGAAGACAGACGTGTTTGTAGAAATTCCGTGATATGTTATGCACCCCCAATAATGGATACACATTTCATTTTTTTTTTATATATATTATGGAATTATTATATTATGGAATGTATAATTCATTCCAATCTGTCTGTTCTTAGCTAGGAAATAATACTTTCTATTGTTTTTCCAGTGTCATTTAGTGAACGCTATGTCAGAGGTAAATCGTGTATGTCGTAACTAATACGCCAGTTATGCATATATTATGGTTATATTTATTCTGAGACGGAATTGGCCAAACAAATGATTGAATGTAGAGACAAAATTAATATATGAAAAACGGTTCATCGGAGATCGTTTCTCAAATGAAACATACAAGTAAATAAATTAATGTTTATTTAGAGGATTACAATTTGTTGTCGTCTGTTGTCTTGGTGACCGTGATTGAAAACATTTTACAAGAGAAAAACTGAACAGAATAATCAAAATACTTTGTATTTGACGTATGCAAATTAATGTTCTGACTATTCGGCATGATGCTGACCTGAATCAAACGGCCTTTCATTTTTTAAGGAATTGGTAGGAGATGTAATCAAGAGAACCAAAATTCGAGAGAAAGTCGAAGGGATATATTCCAGGGATAAAGACTAGACAGAAACAAAAAGACGCATACAATGTTGACAAAGAGCGGAAATAACCTAGATAACACATACGAAGAAACAAAAGGAAATGAGCAAACTGGACTCAACTAAAACCTGGGAGCATTGACCAGGTACACCCGTAGGGTAAGCGTTCTCTGCTTTTCTAGAAACGCATAGTTGCTCATAAAATGCCAGGTCCTGTGTGTACGAAAGATGCAAATAAATGAACGTCGTGTTCTCTGTTCCTGCCTTATGTTTTATAATTTTGTTAGAATTTTATCAATTTAGATCGAAGATCAGAATTGATAAAGCAGTCGCCAGAGCCTTTAGATTTGTAAAGCCTGTTAGCATCAGAAATTATCTTACACTACCGCGGGGAAAAATTCCCACTGGCATACCCCATTAAGATTCAAATGCAAATAGTTAGGTCCAATCAACTTTATAGATATTTCTAATATATCAATTTTAATTCTATTTTATTCACACCAATAAATATACCTAATGAACAACTTTTACTGCGAACTTAATATGATGATTACTTTGGTTTGTATTAAAACGATCTAATTAAAAATAGTTGACCTCTAACCTCACCAGCACCTGTTTATTTCTATGCATTTACCCAAATAAACCAATCATTCATTATAGTATATTCAACATATCAATATATTTAAGTTGCCAACAAATACAATATTTTTAGACGCATAATAAACCATTTGATGTTTAGCTAGAAATACAAATCCCTGCGAGATTATAAATAGACATTACTCATAGCAATGCTGAGTGCCAATTGGAAGAACTGTCTTCAGAAAGTTCATGCTGGCGGATCAATATATTAACAAAAAGGGGGCAGTGGTTCCAATCAAGAAAGAGGTTCCAGGTGACAGGCAGGGACTACACTCCCAGTTCCAGGCTAATATTTGCCGCTCATATTTTGCTAAACTTTTAACAAAAGGGTAGCATTACACCCGAAACCATCCTGATCTATCATCTACTGTATCGCGTATTTTATTACAGTTACTGCCTAGTGACATCGGAAGCCCGGAGATGACAAATTAAAATGAAACTTTGCTTATAGACGATGGCATAGAAATTTCGATAATGGATTTCTCAGGAATGGTGTCAGCCTGTGGTCTGGTGACATTGCTTTTTTAATGATAATTCTATTTAGCTATTTGGCTATGTGTTATTATGATAGAGCTGTAGGTGTTTCATGGCCTTAAAGGTGCATAGCGAGTGTTTCCTGCACCATACATAGTTGAAATTTTATTTTATTTTTTTGGCGTTTATGTACATGTCTCTGGAACTAGGTGCTCATAAACTACGCGCTTTTACTTGACATATAGGTGACTATGCGACCACTTGTAGCACTTTAGCTGTATAGCCTATCAACGGAGAAATGTAGTTAATTGAGAGGGATACGTATCTAAGGGTATGCTTTATTTCAATGATTGTGGCTTAGGTTTGAATGATTTTACAGACAGTTGCTACCTAGAGATCTTTAAATTGAATTTCGAATTGAAAATGTAGAAACTGGGAAAGGCCAACTGGTAGTTTAAAGTTCAATTATGCAGTATATTGGATGTTTTGTGTTTATTCATTTGGTGTTCCATGTAAACCATCATCGAACGTGAATATTTCGCAAGCTGATGCACTGTATGCTGCGATGCATCGCGAATATTGTAGTGTGTTTATTAAATGTCATTCGTAATCAGAATGGTGAATTTAAAAACAAATCAAAGAGGTCAATGTTACCATTTTACAAGAATAAGCTTGCGTAAAGATACCTTTGCATTCGATCCCTGTACTGTCCTTTTATCCCTGCTTTTATCCAATAGTTTTGCAATTTGACGATTATATGAGGGGTAAAAATTCAAAAGATCGATGTAAATTAATTCAGTTCATGAGTACTTTAATAATATGACGTTATTAATAACTAACCATCAACATTACGAAGAATATGACAAGTGTACTTGTGGTTGACTTTTTTTCGATTTATCTTTGCGTTTGGTTTACGGTTTGTGACGCATCATTGAATTCAGACTCAAGCGTCAACTTCAAGACAGTGAGAAATGTTTACGGTCTAGATATGAGTACCATAATAGTAAATAGGGGTTACAACAAAATCATAATCAAGTCAAGTCAGCAGTATAGATGCACGTTTGAGTTAGTATTTTTCGGTTGGTGCAGGGTGGTACACCCCCAATAAGCATGCGCATGCCGTGGACCGAAAGTGACCAGTAGGGGAGGGGGCCGGCAGTGGACGTTAGGTATGACCGGAAGTGGACCTTGGGTGACCGGAAGTTGACTTAGGTGGGGGACCCATGACCAATAAAGCAAACATGGGGACCCTTTGATCTCGGAAGGGCGGGTCTTAAAGGTTGACAGGGAGGAAATTACATCCATAGGTATCTTCATTAGGGGTCCTAATTAGGATCATTATATTGTATGGTGTAAGCAGATCAGTATTTAAAAAAGGGGGGTATATTTTGATAAGTGTTATCTTTCATTGTTTATATTGCCTTTTTAATTCTACATTTTCATTAACGTTTTAGACAGATGTTTGAAACTTCCCATTTTACTGGTGATTTCAATAGCCCATGTATTGATTTTTAACGGTTTTTATTGTGCTTTATGTCTACATTACAGGTGCAAGGACGTGTAGTGCAATGTTTACCTCTCGAACTCTCGGACTTTAATTTGTATCGTTGTTTTAATTATTTTTGTTTAATTATGTTTAATATTTTTGTTTTCAGTTTGAATAATTAATGTTACTATTCTGATTAACCACTCAAGATTATCCTGACAATTGTAACCTTTACACGTTGTGCAATTGGAAAGTTAATACCTTTTGAATGGGGTATTGCCTTTCATTTTTATTATAAATAGATTTTTATAGTCGACCATTTCATCACTTATTACAGACACACTCAAACTTTTCATCTATTTTATCCGTGTTATGGGGCTTTAGTGGATAAACTCCTTTTTTATATTTTTAATGTTTACATGTAGCGTGTACTTGCTTTGAGCCGTTATAGGGTTCTATTGGGTAAACCATTGACGAATTTTAATTTTCTCTCCATATTTTCATACGTAGTGTGGTTCCTCCGACCTTTTTTGGTTTAAGTATTGTATGACCGTTTAATGTTTATCTTTTATAAGGATTTTGAACTTTTTACTGCTACAATATGTTTTCAAGTTACTTGCACTCAAACTTCGATCCGCGTTATGAGGCTCTATCTGGTAAATCATTTTTTTTTCAATATATACTTTCAATGTTTACATGTCGCGTTTACTAGATTTTAACCCGTTATGGGGGTAAACCATTTACTTACGGAGTGTTATTTTTCTCTCCATATTTTCATTCATGGTTTATTTCCTACGACCCTTTTTTGTTTAAGTATTGTATGATGGGTTTTTTATAAGGAGATTGAACTTTTTACTGCTATAGTATGTTTTCAAGTTACTTACACTCAAACTTTGACCCTTGTTATGATGCTCTGATAGTAAATATGTTTGTTATGCTGTCGCTAACGGTTTTAATAGGTGTTATCTGTTTTGAGCTACCCTGTTTTGTAAGGAGGTCTTTCTTTAGTATAGATTAATTATAGTTTTAAGATTTTTTTTCTTTTATTTTTTCATATTCATTGTTCCATTTGTCGGAGTGTCGTCCGTGTTTCGAAACCGGGTCCAGATCAATTGTCTGTTCCATAAAGTGTTCTTCTTCCCCTTTAAATAACACTTTCGATCCGATCTTCTTATGATTCTGCTTTACTGTAAGTAGTCTTGCCGTCCGAGTATCAGTGGCGTCAAGGCTGGTTTTTTTTCACTCTATTTAATCTTTACTTCCTTTTGTTCCTCGATTTACATGACTTCTGGTCTTTGAACTAGGTTTTCATTGTACATCCCATATAGCTCCTGCTATTTTTGATGAAACAACCTCTTATCCTCTAAGGTCCGGGTATCGTAGATCAATATGGTTCATCTAGTTGAACTTTTGTAACTTTCTTGATTTATTACGGTCATCAATTCTTATACAAGGATGCACGATATTCCGCTCTGGTTTCCACTTGTATTTGATATTCTGACGTTGTACGTTTTACGATCTTAGTACAGCTACACGATCTTTGTTCCGAAATCTATACAGTTCCTTTTACAGGTGTCACATCTGTTTTCTGGTTGGCTTCGTTCTTTCCTCCAGCTGGTCTACCACAAAGTCTTTTTAGAGCCACACTTTTTGCCAGTGAACATTACCCCGAACCCGCGGATAGAGTATTCAACTTGTACCAAACCAAGATAAGGGATTCGATTCACATAGAGGACTCGTCGAATCGCCTCCAAAAACTAGCCAATCAAAACACCAGAAAGGGACTATAAAAAGAAAGACCATTGAAGTCGTGGTGCATCTTTATACTACAAGCCAAATGAACCGCAGTCTAAGATCGGGTGTAAGCTCGATATACAGAAACTGATTTTCATTTGGATTTCGTGGAAAAGAATGGAGTCGTCGTTTTGCTGTCACTCGTGATCGCAACATTAGCCATCGTGAGTCATATCCCCGCTGGTGAGTCTACCATGGACTGTATGGAACTTGAAACGTCAATACCTGCACTGAATGACAGTTTGTGTTCTTATGCTAAGCAGTTTCCTTTGTCGAAAGACTACTTTGTTGTGGTATGCACCTATCTAGGCAAAGTAAAAATCGGCGTGAGAAGGTTCATACGAGCTCGACCTACGTTCCAGGGACACTTTTGGCACAGTGGAATCACTTGAAGAGACTCGTTCCTCGCATTGACGTTGCCATCGCCGAAGCCTCGACATGTACCAATCGGGAGACAGAATGATCGACCAATCAGATGCGACGTCTCATGAAGAATACACCAATCAGAAACCAGGAAAAACTTGACCAATCGGATGACAGAGAGCATTACTATATAAATTACGCTTCAATACCATAGACGAATGCAACATGTCAAACCGTCCACTTCAAAAAAAGACTCTCAGCGTACAAAGAAGGAAGTGGAGGCATCCAGTTAGACGGTGGAAGAAAAACTGGGATTTTCGATACATCTTGGACGATGTCGATACATGGAATTGAAAGAATGGAAAGGAGCCAGCCAAAAGAATAGATACTAGACATGGGATAGAAAACACCAAACCAACAAAAGAAGGTGTCAGTTTACCGTTAGACAAATGGAAAGCCCATTGTAACCTGACTGAGAAATTAGACGGCGTGCTGATTAAAGCCGTGAGCAACGAATTTGTAGACTTTAGTTACCACCTTGGAAAAAATATTTTTGTCAGAATCAAGGCGCTACATTACATTGTTTGATTGTGCAAGTTTTGGTCTTCGGAACGAGACCGTGACAAATGGAAAGAGCTGAAGAAGGCAATGCCCGTCATAGAACAGAAAATACCAGAAATCAGACAATTAGTTCCTCTGTATAGAACGGATTTATAAATAAAATGTAGAACCGACCTCGTATTGAGTATAAATACGCCTTCATTACTCCATACATCACCAGTCTTAAAGCGATCGCCGACGAGACAACATGAAACATACTTGTACCGTATGTAAAAAAACTTACGTTTGTCCTTCCGATTTAAAAAGATACGTGAAAACTAAACACGACAAAAACGAACCCAGCGATCAACAATCAATGTTCGAGCAGCAACAGATGAAGGCAGCAAGACAAATGACCCCGAATAAGTCAAGCAGCAGCTGCAATACCCCTTTACACGAGCATCAACGGATAGAAGCAGCAGGAAAAATGACCCCGAAGGCGACCAGCAGCTGGAATACCCCAATACGCGAGCAGTATCAGATAGAAGCAGCAGGAAAAACGGCCCCGAATGCGGCCAGCAGCTGGAATACTCCAACACGCGTGCAGCAGATAGAAACACATTTCATACATCCGACAGACAATCCCCTTGCTTTCGACGTACCCAAAGGATACTTGGACGACCATTTCATGCCGTGGGCCCATCCCTTTACCAGCGTCATAGCAGGACCCATTGGAAGTGGAAGCGATGTTTGTCAAAACGTGGAACACATATTGATGCCTAGTTCCTATCGAATAACGTTGTACTACGACGTGTACCAGACAATTTATAGAACCATGGAGGATGTCGACTTTGTACAAGGACTCCCCGACCTTGACACCTTGGATCCCAGAGAGAGACACTGGCTTGTTCTAGACGATATGATGAATTCGGTCGCTGAATCTATCTCGCATCTCTTCACGAAATATTCTCACCATAAATATATAAGTGTCATGTTGTTGGTCCAGAATCTGTTCAACAAAAACAAGTATCACAAAACCATCAGTTTGAATGCCCATTACTTGGTTCTGTTTAAAATCCCAGAAGAAACATTTTCCCGGTTGTGAATCAGGATGTATTTACTATTATACAAGGCGACTTTACCGCGACCGGACTTCATTCTCCGACCAGATACGGAAGGAGTAATATGGTTTCACCCCGCCTGCGAAAACACGCGACAGATATCGCTTATTTACAGAGAGCAAAACCCTGCATCAGAAAGGCATTGATACAGAAAGCGGACAGGGGTTTGGTAGAGTATTTTTTTTTGCGAAATTCTACTAGCACCTTTGGCCTCGGTGGTGGTTCCCATCCTGTCAAAGTTCATGCAATGAAATGAATCGTATTGACCAACCCCTATATCCGACCCCAGTCTCTCGCCAGATACATGAACGTTTACGGCGACTTTATACCACGGACCGTCAAAATGGAAGTCCCTACGCCCGTGACGACCGAGCGAACAGATTTCATCGTAGAAGAAATTTTACGAAGCGTATCCAAAACGATGAAAAACAGTGCTGAACTCTTGATTAGAAGGGAAGGCCACCCTTTCAACGCCCTTACCTGAATTTTATGGACAAACATTGCAGTAGTTGGACGTACAACGCAGTACGAGTACAAGAAGAAGATTCCATCGTGTGTGGAAAACATAGTATATTTTACCTCATACACAGATGTGCAGGACGACCAATGACACACGTGACCAGGACCCTGGACGACCCGGAAGAAGCTACAGGTATAGGTGTCGATTTTGTCAATAAAGTATCGAAAATGTATCATGGCGTTCTTATTCATAAAGCCCGAGACGAAAATAATATTTATTCATAACATTACAACAATCCATCCGGATTACATTCAAAACAACACACGGCATCTTCTACGTTTTGATGCGTCTTATAACACGGACGTGTTTACTTTAAACCCAGAACTAGGTCCGGAATGACTTTCATCACGTCCAACAATGTATCATAATGTATCATACATTCGAATGTCAAACTGATTCCATGCTCACTGGGGTGTCTCAGGTTGTCGTTGGGTGATATCCAGTGACGTCTGATATCCACATACCAACTATCGTTTCCGGTCGTGACGTAGACGTTTGCCCGTAAATGTTTGGTCACGTAACCAAATCGATTGTTCTTTATACATTCCACTACACTGGAAATTTCATCCACGTTATTTTCCAACACCTTCCACCGACCGAGGGGAAAGTTCATTGTCACCGGATCTTGGATTAGATTAACGATTCCACCGTCCACTTCGAGGTGAACGCCTCCACCTAAATTGAATTTTGAATACTGCGGATAACATATTTCCATGTCTTCTAAAGACTAATCAAGGGAACCAAGGTTATAGCGGTAGTCAAAAGAATGTAATCCAGGGACAAAGATCAGACATGAAAAACTGACATACACAACAAAGAATATAACGTAACTAAAATCATACATACAAAGTAACAAACGTTAATGTGCAGCTCTGACCCCACTAAAAACTGGGAGCATGGACCACGTGCACCGGTAGGGTAAGCGGGTTTCACCATAGAAATTCCTATAAGTAGCAATAATTGTCCTTTTGTTTGCTTGAATTCCCATTTATAGTTTCTGTTTCTAACAGCAAACTGTGAGATTTTCCACCAATAGCGTATCGTCAACATCATCTCTCTGCAGAGTGTTTTGTTGTTCTATTTATGACCAAATATTTTGCTTATAGTTAGTTCATTCCAAACCTCTGTATAGGGTATGGAATAATTGTCTTTCAGTGAATTTTTTATTATTGTAACGTGGCTATACAAAAGACTGTCGCCTATTATATTTACAATTTCCTGACGTAAACTATTCGTTTTGAATAGAATAAAATCTTACATTCTTGTATAAAATACCATGCAATAGTCATTTTCCTTCGATCAAACTGATTATTTTTATAGTCTATACATTGTCCGACATATCAGCTTTAAACAAAAATCTATATCTTGGAGACTTGTAACTTCAAACATAGATGCCACTCTTGCAGTCTGTGGTGTAAGACGTTGATAATGGGTATTTCTTAATATGAGTAAAACATGTAAACCCTTATCAAAAAGGCATCCTATAGAAAATAATAGTTACTATGGTAACACAAAATCTTTATTGTTCTATGTGTTGCAACTATTTACATGTAGCTACATTGGATCAAGTTTACTGAGTAAAGTATAATTTTCTTTTTCTAGTTTCAATGTAAGGAATGATTTGTACATCTTTTTATAGTCTTCAAGAATTTCTCTATATCTATCAGCAGAATTATCTGTATCTGAATCGCTCTCAGAGTACCTTGAACTGTCGTCACAGGAAACAGGTAATTCAAATGCGTTTCCTGGTACACAAACTTTATATGTTGCAAGAATATTGATAGCAATATTTAAATCGTCGATGATAGATTTCAATTTATACAGTAAGTCTTTCATTGATGGTTCCTTGTCGAAATATTCAACCATTGATTCGTAAATTTTATTGAGGCATGATAATATATCTCCTACACGACTGTGAGAGTCTTCAAATGTAGGCTTAATCTGTGAATGATAAACTAAATTACTACAAAACTATTCTGAACGATTGATTGACTTGTTGATTGATTAATTAATTTATTGATTTATTTATTTATTTATTTATTTATAGATTGATTGGTAATGCAAGACGAAAACATCTAGCCAAACAAACACTAAACAAAGCCGTAACACTGATCCGGATTTTTTAAGTGCTAGAAAAAATTGTCTGAGTGTCTACACTCAAAACACATATACATATGTACTCACTCTGAGTTAACAAGTCATTGATTATTTGTTTTAATCCACGTGATTTGCGGGGCTGTGAATACCAATTAGTATCCTGGTGTTCGAAATCCCTAACTCCCGCAATAATGGTGCATGATACACCGAGATTACCACGAAGTAATGGAATGGTTATATACATCGCAGTCATATTTAAGCTATGGATCATTTGACACCAAATATGCTATCTATAGAGTATTCAATATAAAATCCCAATACTTCATTTGAATTTAAATAATAGTTAGAAAGAGTTATCAAGGGAACCAAGGTTATAGCGATAATCAAAAGAATGTATTCCAGGGACAAAGACCAGACATACACAACAAAGGACATAAAGTAACTAAAATCATACAAACAAAGTAATAGATGGATTCAGAGGTTGATTGGCACTTTTTAGACAGAATATGTTAACGTTTTCAGCATGGATCTAATTTCTTTGTCAATCAAAGTCAGTTGAAACTTTTTTTAATTTAATTGATTTTTTTAACTAAATTTTATTTGTTGATTACATATATCAACAATCAAAGTAGCGTGAAATGTCTAAGGTGATTTTGACAAAACACAAAATGTCAGAAGTACGCATGACGAGGTTCTAGATAAACAAAAATACTATGTAACTGTGTACAATTTGCTATAGATGATAAAAAGGTCAAGTATAATCGTGATACGATTTGGGTTGTCTTGCTTTGTTTTGTTGAGTTGATGTTGTTTTTTTTTTTTTTTTTTTTTTTTTTTTTTTTTTTTTTTTTTTTTTTTTTTATGTTTGTTTGTTTGTTTGTTTGTTTGTTTGGGTTGTTTTGTTTTCGGTTTCGATGAAGCCGAAGATAGTAACATAGTATAGTTTTGCTTCCAATCAGTTTAAACCGAACAGTACAAAAACGACGAGTTCTTTAACTCTTTTTTAAGTCCATTCAAATACTTTTTGCAGACTTATATTCATCCGAAGCCTATAAACCGAACACGTATTTGTACCGAATAAATTACAGTTTAAAATGGATTCAATTTAGACAGATTTCACCGTGATTATTCAGGTTATCCTGTACCTACATCGGTAAGTGCTTTCTCTGCCTCTGATGGTGTCAAGCTCTTCAATATAAAGTCTGCTTCTACATGCTTCTTAATGTAATTTATCCTCTTTTGGCTTTGTACCTTGTCTACTGCCTATAAGTTAAACAATTATGAAAACTTCAATGAATATAACCGAATACTTGTTTATTTTTCTTCAATGATAATACCATTTGCAACACAATATACACAAAATGACGATTCGTAGAAAACGTTATTGAATATTTTCATATTTCAGTGGGTCGCAGTGATGTCGAATTGTTGAAGTAACCTGACTGACTGACTAACCTGTGTTTTCAAGTTGTCCACACATTTTAGTGACTTTTTTCTATACATCGTTTGCATATGAAAAACTTACCAAAACTTAAACGTCTAGAATTGTTTTAACTCGGGATATCAGCATGTATTTAACCCGTAAACTCCGTTATACTTCTTCAAGTTCTCTAAAAAAAACACATCCCTTCCCCATTCCAAATACACTATTCACTGAAAAGCCAACAAAAAGAGATTTTTTTTTCCATTCCATGTATAAGCATTGAGGCATAACCATAAAAAAAACTTACAAATCTAACTTGTATACAGTCCAAGTAATCAAACGCCTCAAGAAATTTTGTCTTTAGGTCCTTCAATATTTCAGGAATCGTTCTCCCTTCTGCAGAACTTTCTGTTTTAACGCACAAGAACTCCTAAAATAGAAGGGAAGTCAGGAACAAATCAAAAGAATTCAATTTCGATGATTTCCATATAAAGTGTTAATTTTAGGGACAGAAAATTAGCAAGTAATAATTGATTGATTGATTGATTTATTTATTGATTGATTGATTGATTGATTGATTGATTGATTGATTGATTGATTGATTGATTATCGAGGGGGGATGGGGTGTTTTCTTAATTTTTTTTTTAAATAAATGTTCACATTTTTTGGGACGGAAAATATATCTCATCCATTGAAAACAACAACTTTTGTTCTATATTTTCCTCCTCTACTTAACAAGGCAGATTTTCAAATTAAGATATTGGTTCGGTAGCTGCTGAAGTATTGATAAAAAATTAGCGTTCAAATCCCAGTCCATCCTCCTCGGGATAAAATGGTCGGTGCCTAATTTAAGTCCTTTCAAATACTAGATTTCAGTGTTAAAAAAGTCTTCGAATCAGTTGAATAAAGAGGAGGATGACAACTTTTCTCCTTTTTACATTTAAAAGTTTGACTTTCAGCGCTGCTTTATAAATAAATGAGTGTTGAACTCACAAAACATAATTTATAAATGATACCATGCGTTACAATTGTCTGAGACATTATGAATATATTATGGTCTATTATTGATCTCGATGACAAAAATAGACTTCGATAGAAAATAGCAGAAAGAAATGAAAAAGTCAAGTGTAATTCTTAAAGTAGAGATAAGTATACAAATAATAGGTCATCTTCTGTTAACTGAGGAATTTGAGCCAAAAATGCATAAACGAACTGATCTTACTCATACATCCTTCCCCTACACCACGCCATGAATCAAGTGGCTATTGTGAGACAAGACCGATAACAAATGTTATATGAATGCACGAACATACAAAAATACTTACTAACGTACAGTTCGACATCTTCGTTACTTATTGCCAGAATTTGTAAATGTGTGAATTTTGTTGATGATAAAATAGCTATTCCAATCCTTTTTGAAAATATTATGTAGAACCGATAGGACTGGTACAAATTTTCTAAAAAAAAAAAAGTATGTCTTTCCGCTTCATATAGTATTACATGTACATTTATGTTCATTGGAAACAACAATTCAATTTTAAGTAATTTAGAACAAGTACAGTAAGACCTGGCTAAAATAAGGACATGTTTCGATGTTATTCTTTTCCTGTATTAGTCACTGTCATATACACGAACTTTTTGTATCGCGCTAGACTTCTTACAATTAGGCTTTTGCAACAGTCTTCTGTTGCTACAAGATTGAAGTCATTACTACAGAGTTTTTATGGTCGTTGTCATGAACTCCCTGATCTTTATGGTGTATCCATGTGCAAAATGAGAACCGATTTGTTCACTTTTTTTTTTTTCATTTCATGTTCTTTGTTGTGTGTGTCTGTTTTCCCTGTCTCTTATTTATCCTTGGAATATATTATTTTGATTTCAAAACCTCAGAGCCCTTGAACCCTTCCATGAGGTCTGTGGGATATTCTATAACATGTGAATGGACTAACAGATGAAATGTCTTACGAACAGGCGAATTAACGGTTCAACATATCATAAGATTATCGAATGAATAATCGGACGGTATTGAAGTTGTCACTAATGCTTATATGGAAAAATGGTACATTTTAAAACCGAACCGTCTTTAAACTAGTTATGTTGTCAGTTCTAATGCATTTAGAATCTTCATAATCATAACCGAACAAAAGGTTCAGTCCGAACGTGGTTTGGTTTAGTTAGATTTCAGTGTATTATCAAATTACAATAATCATTCAATTCAGGAATGTGGAAATATTACATTGTCTTAATTTACTTCAGGAAATTGTACCATGAGGGTGTAGTTTTTAAACAGTGTCAAGTGCTTAGGTTAAGGATACACCAAATTGCTTATCGTGAGAAGTTATATAACATAGTGGGTAAGTATGACCTATTAAACTACATGTATTTAAGGATTGGTTTTAATGAAATAACAAAGCGGCTCATTCTTTTTATACCATATGTTACTATATGGATAAGAACGAGTATCTTTTTGCGCTTCTCGATACTTCGATTACAAATTAAAATAACGTTGCTCAAGTCGTTCCTTTTTCATTTTTCATTTTTCCTTTCCCTTTTTTCCTTTTCCAACATTCGAATGCAAAATTGGAAATTATCATAGGGAACATCTCAAAGGTGTCTTTTACAAATGAAATATTTTAAGTTCACATAAATCATTAAGAATCTTTTGAGGAGAGATTGTGAGAGGGGGTTCGGGAGGGACCAGGGGCTCATTTCAATATTCATTTCCTTTTTCGCCATTTTAGGTCGCACAGAGTTGCGAATGGTCACAATCGACTCGGGAGAGGTAAGAGATTTCATTTCAACATTCATTTCCTTTTTCAACATTCATTTCTTTATTCACCATTTTAGATTGCACAGGATCTTGTTTTTTTCTTGCTTTATTGTTGTTTTTTTTTTATTATTATGTTTTTTTTTTTTTTGTTTTGCTTTGTTTTGTTTTTTTTTTTTAATTATTATTATTATTTACCTATTTTTCCTTTTAACGCAATTTTGTTTTCTGTAAAAAAGTATAAACTGAAATCCAGGTGCATCTGACTGTTCAGGTATATCCTTTTAAATAGTTTACAAACAATAATATCAATTGATTTGTCTATCCATTTAGTAGTTATGCGAAGTACATGTACGCGCGTCAACAGATTCGTTTGTCTTAACTGCATAAGGAAAACAATACGTGTTTATATAAATATATCTCTAGTTTCGCTTTTACTTTCAGTTCGCTTTATGTTACTAGAGAATATTGGGGCAGCTATTTCGCTGTAACTGTGTATAATACTGTTTGGGGGCCAACTGAAGCCTGCCCAATGGTATGAGGGTTTCTTTGTCGTTCATTAGAGACCCGTGGGTGGCTTGAGCTGACATGGTTGTTGTCTCTTTGACAAATTCACCATATCCATTATCCATATGTATGATAAAAAAGAACGATGGATTGAACAAGGGAAACTGTTTAACAAAACAATAAAACTAGGAAAACTGTAAGCAAGCTTACTTTGTAATACCTCCTTCCTCCCTAGGACCTTATTCCCTACTTGAGGAGCTCGGGATACAGCCATATTTTATCCTGTTTTTGCAGAGTTATCTCCCGTAAGAGCAGGTATAATTTCGAAGTCTCTCTAATCGATGTACGGATTCGGGTGCAGAAAAAAGAGGTAACTCGAATGAAAACGGAATCCCCAGCAGACAAACACAACGGTGTTTTCCCGGGTAAAGAAAATTAATGGCAGGGTCAGTACAACGAGAAATTCCCTTTTGACTTTCGAGATTTTCTAAAGTATCGTCGATATCGGATGGAAAACCTTACGTGTTCCCAATAGATATATGCTACAAAGGGAGATAAATGTTGACAAAATGTTGGTCCGCAAGTCGGGAATTGGAAACCCCAAAAGTTCTTCAGATGAACAATTGATAGCAAATTACAATGACATCATTTAATAAATGATGAATTTCAAGTGATTATACAAAGAAATTAATTGCTATATATGTTTATGTACTTACCAATACGAATTCCATTTCGCGCGGGATATTCTTTGTAGAAGGTACTGTCCACGAATCGCAAGAACTAAAAACGAATCCGTTTTATAACGATTTTCTGCCACCTACTCATATCGTTAAAACTACCCTTGTTAAAACTGTTCGCTTTTTCTCTTTTTTTGAGGTTCATTGTACTCATATAAGTGCCCATTATGTATTTTACCGACCATGTTAGCTCGAAATCCGGCATATTAATATTTATAGTACTGTTATACAAATAAATTATTTCTTTTGGGATGAATGTTGATGGTCTGCTTATTACCGGACGTGCTATCAATTATTTTAACATTCAGCTTATCAATCATGTGTCAATGTGTGTTTTTCAATCTCAGTATGAGGCATATATAACCTGTTTACTCGTTCATGGCCCACGTTTTTAAGTTTTGTTAAATCATTAAGAAAAATAAATCCTAATTAATGCAAAGCTGTGAAGAGCATGAATATATTCCTAAGTGTATGAGGCAGGTTATAGATACATTTTGAAATTTTCTTGTCACTATATTTTCCCTATTGTCGCCTTTTTTCTAGACATATTGATGGTTATTGTCACTTTATGAGTCCTCTTTACACTTCTTGTCGTTAATTAGTGAGAACGGGATTACTTGGTGTTAGTAATTCGGACTTTTAGGCTGAAGCCGAAAAAGTCTACTTTCATGGCATGTCGGGAAGGAAAGGTATCTGAATTGAAATATTGAAAACCATATCATAAACACTTTAAGGTGAAAATGATATTCATGTACAAATCTTGTATAGGAAGTTCCGAAAGACGTGACTTCCGGTCAGACTGACTACAGGCTCTTAGTGCTTCCAAACTTTGGCTTTATTTCGCATTATTAGCCAGCTGATTACATTTTGTATACAATTGCTTGTTATTATAACACAATACTGTTGATATTACGAGTTATTATGGTTTCACTGACCAGGCATTATGACTTATTTTGGACTAGTCCATTATAACTTTCTAAAAATAGGCCATGTCACATTACTAGATAAGCAAAAACAGGTCTAAAGAGGGAGTCCATTCAAAAACCAGGCAGTGGGTGGCACATTTAAAAAAATCACAGATTTTATTTCACAAATTCGTCCTTTCTCGAAGTTATTAGTTGGTTTTTAATTAACTTCATCGATTAAAGAGAAAAAAATTGAATAGAAAGCATTGAAATTCATTGAAAAAATGAGACAACTCTCAAAACTTGTTTGGGAACTTTAAAATCTTTTTCTGATCCATCCATCGTCAATTCACATCGAAATTTATACTTTTGACATACACGTGATATATACATAACATTGGATTGGTCCACCAGTTTGCTTTGCCAGGATGTGATCCTTCCGAAAATCTATTTCCGCGTCCTTACAGAAGTTCTTTTACATTGTACGTCGGACCTATAGTATAACAGATTTTTAATTTTTACTTTACCATTTTTAGGCTTCGACTTTTCTACCATTTAGCTCCCTTTAGAAGCTCCCTACAGAAGCTCCATTCAGAAGCTCCTAGCAGAAGCTACCTTAAGAAGCTCCATTCAGAAGCTTCTAGCAGAAGCTCCATTCAGAAGGTCCTAGCAGAAGCTTCCTTCAGAAGCTCCATTAAAAATATAGGTTTGTTTGTTTGTTTGTTTGTTGGGGTTTAACGTCCGAGTAGCAATATTTCAGCTATATTCAGACGATGAACATGAAATTGATGATAAAATGAACATGAAATGATGATGAGTTGAAAAAGGGATGGGACACAAGGACAATGAGGTCGACAAATTTTGATTGCCACTGGAAATTGGGAGAGATGGTTAGGGTCGGGCAATTTAGCCTACTGTGGCGGAGCCCTATGGTTCCTACTCCGGGAGAATACCACACTACGGTTCTTTAACGTGCGAGGAACGTGGCATCTTTCGCAACACGGTGCACCACTATGGTTTGCGGTCAGGTTTTCCGTATTATAGTCTGACAACCCCAGCATGTAACACACCAGGGGTACCCCATTCCACCACCTGGGGCACACATCCCTGTTGCTCTGTGGGCAGAACGCCCTAGCTCCCGGCTAAGGTTCTGAGCACTATTTAGTCGCCTTTTACGACAAGCTAATTAGCGCTGCTGCAGGCCTATTCTTTTAACACCCGGACCTGCACGAGGCTATCCTTCTTTGATTTACATGCACCTCATTTAACAGTTAATATTTCCATATAAAACCTTGCGCGCTGTCTGGCATGTAAATATTTAATAAATGATAAAAATTATGAAGTGCCATTCTTTGTAAGAGAATTAGGCAATGAGTGGCACATTCTGTTTTTTTTCTCTCTTAATTGTGTCTTTTTTTGTTTCAAACATATTCAATACATCTAGAAAACAACTGAAAAGTTATTTTCAAATTTATTCTAAAGCATCTATCTAAGTTATTTTTTTTACTGATTACACAAGAAAAGTGTGCGGGAAAATTTCTCGTTATATTTCCACCCAGTTTAGTATACCTAAGCTATGTTTGATCTCACAATATCTTTACAAACACTTTGATAGTAATTTCATGAGAATATGCGGTATAAATACTTGGATAATGAAATAAACAAATTTTGCCTGATTCTTATACAGAGTAGTACTTAAACTCCACATCGCTCCTTTCTTTATTTGTTAAGTACACGTAAACCTTGCACTCTGATATCATCCTTTAATCTGCATTTCTCCGAAATTGTGGTTAACTTCGGAATGTACTCTTACATGCAACCGTTCACCTTAACAAAGTCAATAGGGTAATTCATTTTTTTCCTCGGCCTGACATTTAAATTCAACACTATAATTACCACTGTGTTATTTCGCACAATATCCTGGTTAAAGTATCTAAAAACAACCAAAAGTATAATAAATGGGTATGATATGGTGTAGTCATGCATGTTGCCTATAGAAGCAAGCACCGAGAGATTCAACATTTTTTTATCTTCACTTTAAACTTAGCGAGCAGCTCCGGCTGATTCACATAATATGTATATGGTCCAGAAATATTACACGTAACCTGTGACGTGTAAAACGCAACCGCCAGCTTCACAGAACAGCGAAGAGAGACGCGTAAGAACACTTGTCGGTGCACTTTCCCGAACTTTTTCACGAATATTTGATGAAGAAGGAAAAAAGGGAATGCATTGAAAACGACCGGATATTTTCAATGATTATTGATCCCGATGGGTGTAAATTTCTGACTTTCTTGCTGCGAAATTTCCATTTCAAGACGGTTTCTGCTAATTAGCGGACGTATTCCTGAACCATCTCAAGAATGCTATTTTCACGTGTACACACGTTGTTATTTAGCTCACTGTGCTCGCTATCATGTTTATTTATTCCAGTTTGCGGTCGTACATTTAAAGACTTATTCTCATGTTTTGTGTTAAAAATATCATGATTTTACCAATACTAAAATGATTATTAAGGAGCTGTCACAGCATTTACGTGCCTAAATATTATCACGAGCGCCGCGGAACACCTACATTTGTGCAGAGCTTATTTCGTGCACGAGCTAAATCTTAATGTGTTACACGTGAACAGCGGATTGATATGCATGTTGTGACGTTTTGGCGGTAGAAAGTCTGGACGTGAAATTACCGAATTTATAATCAAAAATTTTTACACAGGGAACATTCGGTAAATCACTGCTATCTATACTAATAAAACGACATATTTAAGTTGTCGACACAGGTATCAAATGTCTCTTGCAATGAATGTCTGAGGTTGAAAAAAGTATTTGCCTTGTCGTGTCTTTGTCCTGCAAAGAAAAATGCTATAAATCAAGTGTTTTAACCGGATTTTTCAGGATTAATACTTTGGCGCCATTTTGCTAGAATATTTCTATGTAGTGAATAGGTGAGTAACAAAAATGTTCTTGTTGGCGAGGTATGCAAACATTTACAAATGATCTATGATTATTATGCAACATCCATGTTGATTTAACCAAGTTTAATGTCAAGGTCGACTTTGATATAAACCAAATTAACATAGTCCTTTGCATTTATCAAAAGTATCTGACCGAAGGCTTTGTCAGGCAAAATTGCATTTGTTCCAGAAGACATTTTCATAGTTTTCTTTTGAACTTATAGAGAAAAGTCAAATATACCATTCGGTTAGATAGATCAAAAACTAACTTTGCAAATTCGGAGTTCCCACATTTGAAAATATTGAGACGTTCTGGAGTGTTTTGTTTTGCATTGGAAAAGCATACGTACTTTAAAGTTGTTTAACATGCAGTCAATGATTTTTAAAGGAACAGACGAAATATTCAGTTAATTAATTCACTGGTCGTGACACGTCTTCTAAAAATATAGTACCATGCAAATTTGATGTACATAGATTTTGCAAACAAGAAACGATGCGATACTTAATTTACATGTTTCCCTCAGCTACCCCGGATGTTATATCATTTTTAGAACTAGAAAATGTTTTTTTAAGAATTTTGTACATTAAAAATCCATTAAAATATACTAATCTAGTAAATGTCATTTTGTCGAACTAACTGAATACGCCTTAGACACACAATTAATGGGCTATTTTAAACTATTTTTGACATGCACGTATGATCCCGTATACACAGAACGTTGTACAAAGCTAGGAAGAAAGAGTAATGTGTGGTTTAAATTGGATTTATAATTTAGTTCGTGGACTGAAGTTGGAGTACAGTTCACTATTCACTATTCACTATTGAAAAATGAATAGTAAGCTAGTTTACTATTCATTATTTGAACCTACATGAAACATCAGACAGGTCGTTAAGTACATGTAGATATCTACTTCACGACTAGCGAGATGAATATCTTACTTTTCAAGATTTTGAAATGAATAAGTCGTTAATATCTCAACGGTATCATTTATGATACTAGGCACACATGCTACAGATAAAATACACTCGGGGGCTCAGGGGAACTCCAATATTTCTTTGACCTCTTATATAAGGAGTGTTCCCTTGATTATGATACACTACTAAGACACATGTAAACTTTATTGACATACATGTATCATATTTTGTTTTCCCCACCTATTCGCATATTTGCAAGCTGGAAAATGGAATATTAAGGAAGTGCCCCCAACTCCCACACCGAGAAAATACAAGATAAAATTATAAACATTCATAGTAATATATTAATGTTACAATACTTACGACTAAGATATAGCAAATCAATATTTATTAGACTTGAAAGTAAAAATTATCACGATGAAAAATGAAAAAAAGAGAGAGGTTTAATTAATGATTTTGCATCTGCATCTGCAACCACGTTCAATGAAGTATGAACCTACATATAAAAGAATGAATAGACGAAGTCTGGCAAGCAGTACATATACATTAAGCACAAACGATCGTCAGTTTAGCTGCGTGGTGAACACCAAGACGCGATATTTACGCTGTTGCCGTACGCAGCATGTCTTTACATTTCTTAACATTCCGTTCCCGTCAAAAATATGACAGCATTTAGTTTAAACATATTTATTCAGCAAAAATACACATGTCATTTAATACAAAACAATTTTATATCTGACAGGATCTGGAAACAAGCCTCAAGGCTTTTACAAGTCCATCTCATGCGAAATTGACAACAGTACAAAGATTGCCTGCTCTTAATACATTTAACATAATTTAAACTGTTAACAAAGTGTGAAAAAGGAAATGGTGAAGAGTTCAATTTTCTTTCTCTTTAGAATAATTTCTGCACCTTGATAAAAACTTCCTTATTTTGATCATCGGTCATCTGATCAGAACCAAATAGTAAAATGTCGGTACTTAACATAACTGGTAAATTTAGGGAAAATAGAGTCTCATTACGAAGTTCTCGATATCTATCACAATGTAATAAGAAATGAAAAATTGATTCCCTTCTACCACAAACGCAATTCAGTGAATCCACTAGGTTGCGGGAAAAAAGATGTTCATTTAAAGAACTGCAATTCATTCGAAGTCTACCAAGTAAAATCTGTCCAATTCTTGATCCTCTATGATAATAGGCAGCATTTATGTTACTATAACAATCATCAATGAAGAAATACTCCAAAAGAAGCAAAAATACACAATGTACTATTTTTTTGTAAAAATACTTGAGATTTAAAAACAATACATGTCAGGAATCGAACAACAAATAAATTGTAAATATAGAGTATTTATTAGCTAAATAAAAATTCTACAAGTTCTTCTCGCAGATCCGGTCCTGATTTCTGTAAAAGAAAACAAAGGTTACTATTATTCAGACAAAAAAGCCCAAATGTTTCCTGAAATTTCTAACGCAAGGAAAAAGACAAACTATAATAACACTGTATCAAATGATATTACTGCTAGGAAACAACTTCAGAGATATGTAATAGGCGCCATAATTGTAATTCTAAAGGTTAACGTCCGAGAAGCAATATTTCAGCTATAATCAGACGTTGGACATGAAATTGATGATAAAATGAACATGAAATGATGATGAAATGAAAAAGGGATGGGACACAAGGACAATGGGGTCGACAAATTTTGATTGCCACTGGAAATAGGGAGAGGTGGGTAGGGTCGGGCAATTTAGCCTCCTGTGGCGGAGCCCTATGGTTCCTACTCCGGGAGAATACCACAGTAGGGTTCTTTAACATGCGAGGAACGTGGCATCTTTCCCAACACGGTGCACCACTATAGTTTGCGGTCAGGTTTTCCGTATTATAGCCTGACAACCCCAGCATGTAACACTTGCACGGGGCATTGTGAATATGAGAAATGTCGTCCAATTACATTCGGTGGTGTAGGAAGAGTAACGGATTAGAGGTGTTATTCTTCTGCGCAACATAATGAAAGAAATATAAAGTACGGACGGAAGAAAGGACTACGGGGTACCGAATGGGAGTTGATTTTTTTGTAATCAAAATAGATTTTGTGTACACAAAATTGAATTCCTTCATAACAAAATCATTTTTTTCGTACAAAACTATTTTACACAGACTTGTTTTATGATCACTTCATTTTATAGCATATACGGGGGACCCAAAGTGTCAATTATGGTATCTATGGACGTAAACCATTGTAACTTTGAACATTTTGCGCATAGTGTTATCCCCGAATTAGTCCTATCTTAGGATTACACAGTAGGTATTCCTTTCATCCTACTTGGAAAATGCGTAGAAATACTTGTTTGACGATAAAACTCCAAAAATGAAACAAAAATGGTTATGGATTTCTGTATAATTGACATAATATTATTTCTGTGGGTAATTGATGCGTTTAGTAGCTTTAAGAACTATTTAACAAGATGTAAAGTAGATTTTATTGTGCATTACATTCGAGCTACACGAATGGGCAGGCTACAATCACTACTACTGAAATCGTAAAATTATTAAAAAAGGACAAATTAAATAAATTATATATATATATATATATACAAACGTCTCAGAATGTGACGACTCTATTCGCTACACTGCTCCATCGGATCAAATTGATACAGGGAAGATATGTAAACGTATAGAAAGGTCTGAAAAATTCCCAACGATGTTAGAATTGTCAAACTTGCGATGCAAATTTTGGTCGTTTCCTCCGCTGGACTCGAACGCGTACCGCTGTGACATCTATGGCAACACCGCCTGCACAAAGTCCAGTGCTATAGACCACTCGGCCAGCTAGGCTATAAAAATACAGCTTTCGCTGACCGGGTCATTCCTCCTCGTAGGATTAATTTAGGGCTCTAACTTGGTACACGATGTATGGTAGAACGGGACAGTTCATCTAGGTGTTATTATGTAGGATATAGGATCAAATTAATGATGCATGTCACAACAAATCAATATTATACAAACGTCTCAGAATGTGACGACTCTATTCGCCACACTGCTCCATCGGATCAAATTGATACAGGGAAGATATGTAAACGTATAGAAAGGTCTGAAAAATTCCCAACGATGTTAGAACTGTCAAATTTGCGATGCAAATTTTTGGTCGTTCCCTCCGCGGGACTCGAACTCGTATCAATAATATTGATTGAAACCTTAAAAGAAACTTGATCATTTAAATGGAGAAAGTGTAGTATATAAAAATATATATCTACATCTTTCGAATTAGATATATTTTTTATCAAAACTCATAACTGTCAAAAACAATCATATAACCAAGACAAAAATACAAAAAATTACAAAGAAAAATCCCGAAATCGGAGTTGAATCGTGTTTTCTAACAATTTAAAAGAAATGGCTAGTTATTAATTCATATTTTTAAATCATCGACTCGACATAATATACTATATAGTACATGTATTAAATATTATGATGAAATGATAACTTACCTTGGAACTAATTGGCATGTGATGACACCGTCCACAAAACATGCATCGGCACCAAGGATTGTCTGTAGCTTTATAAAGGTTCTAGTACTGCGATACTCCGTCGAGGTGGGCTTTCACATTTTTATTTCTCTAATTTTATCGGACATGATAAAGAGACAAGAATGGGCACATAAATTTCACACTTCAGTATTTAAGCAAACTCTTTATTTTGTTATCATGACAGATTACTGCCATCACCTTTAAACTCATCTCTTAGTATGGAAAGAACTTCTTGTGATGTTCATAATCCTTGCAATTGGTGGGTGATAATTACGTAAAAGTTCGTAAACTGTATGTGTACCCGGTCTGAATCTCAACCTAATGTAGTATACATGTGAACAACTACAAAATATAAAAGGAAGACATTTTTATTCAAGATGACACCGTGCAATCACGGCTTGGTATCATAGGTTAGCCTTGGTCAGGGCAAATCGTTGAATTAATCTGACCAGATAAAGTGCAATCGGGGATAAAAAAATATCAATATTCATATTACCTGGGATACCGACGGTGACTGTAGATCTACCTCCAGCCTAATATTCACAACTCCAAAACGCCGCCCATCACGTTTAGGGGTAATTACTCTGTGAAATATATTTTTCGACCTATGCACAGTATATTCTTGGTACAAAATATATAATCCATAAAGAAAAAAAAGTGATTTATTTTCTAAGTGACGATTTTATTTTTTTTATTTTTTTTGTTTTGTTTTGTTTTTTTTTTGTTTTTTTGTTTTTTGTTTTTTGTTTTTTGTTTTTGTTTTTGTTTTTTGTTTTTTTTTATTTTTTTTATTGATGAATAGTAAATATAGTGTTAAAACTTCACAACGATGTAAGAACTGTGAAAAACGCAAAGCAATTTTTTTGCTGTTATCTGTCAGGATTCGACATGTATGAAGATACCACCTGCACTCTAGCACCCTAGGCTACTTCATATTCTTTTAATGAACAAAGTTGACACATATCCAATATGGACACGCATGTTGAGCATAGTCAATTATTCAGCAGCAGTATATATAAGCACAAGAACGTACTTTCAATAATTTGTAACCCACATTAATATTATTATAGTTAAGTCGCCAACGAAGTTTTGCGACTTGTGTGTTTTTGATTTTTCTTCTTGTGAACGTAAAGATGTCCGAGCGATGACTCGGCGCCCGTTTATTTGATTCATACCAAACTCAAAACTCAAGCATACTTAGGGGTTGTGCATGCAATTTATGAATTTTAAGATACCCACCAAAACAAAACTCGAAAAATGAGAACACAATCCATAAAATTACTGGAACTATTTAGTTACAAGTGTGAATGTAAATATAAATAGCAACTATTGACTTGCTGCCATCACAGGCATCAACACTATCTTTAATAAAGCCGCATTTTATTCAAAATGGACATCAAATCGGCAAACTTTCAACATTATTTGATTTTTCTAGGGTTAACGTAAACACGGCCTTCTAATTCAATGTTGGCTTCATAGTTTGGTTGATACCGACTATTTGCAGGTGAAACCGAACCTGCATCGCAATTTAACATGGACTGGTCGCCGACATTGAATTTCCATAATCTTAATGTTTACATGCATCCACCACCGAATTCCATGCATGAATGTGACTCGTTTCGTGACGTCATGATACAGTAAAAGCGTTTGACAAGACTTGTCGACATTTTTATCCAGTTGTAAAACAGTTACCTTTTTCATTTATATTATTGTGATGTGTGGTTTTCACGATATAAAGTTCAAAATCAATCATAAATTTAAATTTATGAACTCATTTTAGCGCCCATTGTCAACAAGTTCTTCAGAAAAGTGCGTCGCCGGTTACGCAAAAAAGGAATAACTCTGCAACCGTAGTGTTGTATAAGAATCATTTTTCGGCATTGAATTACAAAGAAAATATTTTTCAAAATACTTTTAAAGTCATTCACATTATAAAAATATTTAGGTTACAAAAACAGAAAGCATTTTCTCCCGAATGTATTATATTAAAATGAATTAGCAGACTTGTACGGATTTGCATACCCATACTGCCGCTAGGATATTACTTCGCGCTGTGTCGTGAGAGGCGCAATAGAGGTACTTGTTGTAAACCACGTAAAAAAGCGATTTTACATAGAATTGACTTCAACTAATATTTTTTTTATATTTGCAGGATAAACACAATACAAAACCAGTTTCCTAGTATATCGGAAATATGGGTTACTCGGCGCGTAACGGGTAACCCTGGCAAAGCCTCACAAAACCCCCGTTTCTTAGCCTCATACCCATATTTCCGATATGCTAGGACACTGAATATGTATTGTATATTATATATCAAACGCTACTTTAAACATCAAAAGTTATATTATACAGACATGTGCCATGTGGATTGATAACGTTCACATGGCTACAATAATAACGGTCAGCACAATCGTTTTCTATCGTAAATTTATTTGTCAAATGTAAATGTGTCATTGTCTATGTAGTAATAAAATTAAATGATTAAATTCAGTTGTCATTTAATATTCATTAAAAATACGTAAAAAAAAACATGGATAAATACGTAATCTGCCGACAGCGAATACAGAAAAAAAGACAACCTTCTTCTGGAATCATTTATCTCCCGTATAAACCGAACACACGTCTTAAGTGAAAAAAAGTTACGGTTTAAAGTTGATTTGATTTCCACATCCATCCATCATAAAATTTTCTTACCATCGTCGGTACCATCGTGACCATCATAAAAAATTTAATCAAACTTAAAAGTTATGAAAAATGAATAGTAAACTAGTTTGCTATTCACTTTTCAATAGTGAATAATGAAGAGTTAACTATACTCCAACTTCAGTCCGGTAAATTTAGTTGTAGTTACGACCATATTTACAACTACGTGTACTATTTTTTCAAGTTTGTCGGTTTTCAGTTTAAACCGACCATACCGCTGTTTAAGGAGGTAGACCTAGGGTAAGGGACATAACTCTTGAAATCAGTGATATGTTTTTATTATATTCAATTTTAACAAAGCCTCTCAAGCTTTCGTTTGAAGCAGAATAAAATGAATCCAAGTTAATTAGATGCTTACATAAGGCTGATGTAAAACGCTGAAATCAAACATTCCAATGATTTTTAAGAGTTATGTCCCTTACCCTAGGTATACCTCTTTAACTAATATACAACCAATAAATCAATATTTAATGCAACTTTATACAGGGATGGGTTAAAGTAATAACACATTATATAAGTGCAAAAGGGAGGTAATAATTAACAATTAAAATATCTTGAAATGTCAAAGAGTCAATGGCACGTGCCAGTGGGCTCATCAATGCTACTATTTACTTTGAATAACGTTTAACCCTCTGTTTAACTAGCATACAGTTTCTTAGTTTGAAAGTAATATGAATAAGGATAATTTTACTTTCTTTTTTAGAACTCTTTACCACTTCGTACATGTAAATTATTTCATATACATGTAAAATGTGAGGTTTTTTTTTCTAGAGTTGAAATTGCTTGCTGACATGCAACTCAACAACTTTAAATACGGTATTTCAAATTAAACACTACACAAAATGAATTTATTTTTACAATTCATGCAATATCAAACACGGTTTACCAGTTAATTACGTGATCGAAATGGGTACAAATGTACTTTAAAAAGACATAGTACAAAAGGTCAAGGAGTTAAATTTAGATTATAAATAAATCCTTGAAAAGGTATAGATGCTTCATAATGAATTAGAATACTTTTTCGGCTGTTTCCCAGATATAATGAACACATTTGAGTAAAAAAAATAATAATTTGAGAAAAATGATGTGTCTCTCATTGCCTCATTCTTACACAGAATGGTACTTTAATTTCAATTAGCTTTGCTGATGTCTAATGTTTACATGTCAACAAGTCTTGCAGGTGTATTCCATATACAACCCATGTAAAATATTACAAAAATGTAAATAATTTAAAATTCACCCGGAAATGTCACGCAAACGCTATGTGAAAAAGGTACATTCTAAAAAATAAATGTCCCTTTTAAGCTTTATCAGAGTGATATATAGTGGTATCTTTGATTGAGTCTTTTCATTTGTTTGATATATTAATTCTATCTTAAACAAGTATATAAACCTCCATTCAATTCGTTATCTCTGATTTTCTTTTCATTCACAAACTTTAACTCAAATGTTTATCGTTCGTCCACATACAGGGGCTGGGATTGTTTGAAATAACTGTGTTATAAGGCCAGGCAGTCGTATCTTTATAAACCCACTTTTTGTTTTTAGGTTAAATAAACATATCTTATGGGAAGGACTACGCTTTGTCAAAAAGATAATAAGAAAATACGAATATGTTCGGTTATATTTAAATTAAGAAATGTGGGTAGATTTCCCCACTCCCGGTCCTCTATAAATTGCGTAAATAGATTTGATAACGAAATGGCCCTCGATCATTAATTAAATTTTAAATTCTATAGAATGTCCCCCTGTTATAGATTGGAAATGGGCACACCTAGAAATGACTAAAATTATCAGTAGTGCGTTGCATTTAAGTGCTTAAAAAGAGGAAAAAGTCATAATTTGGATTATTTCTTATTTGGAAATTGGACTTTTTCGTGTTCGGAGAATTTTCATTCTAATCAAGACATACATTTTTACACCTGAATTCAGAGAAATAACGGAATGAGAGGTAAAGTGTTACTGCAACGTCTGTTTTAACCTTACAAAATCATGCGGTATTTAGTGTTTTTTTGCGTTTTTTGTTTGTCTTTTGTTTTTTTTTTTTTGTTTTTGTTTTTGTTTGTTTAATTTTTTTTTTATTTTTTGTATTTGTGGTTTTTTTTTTTTTTTCTCTGTATTTTTGATGAAATTCTACATGAAACAAAACGTGAGACATGTCATAAACACGAATGAATGTTTGAGGTAAATCGCTTGTAAAATCTAGGACATTAACATATTTGTGTTTAATTGTGAAATATGTTATCCACAGTGGTCAGATTTTAAAGGGGATGGATTGTGTTACTTGAGTATATACAGGGGCAACTCTCTCGATGTTCCTGTGTATAATGATTTTCGGGAACAGCTGCAGCTTGCCCTGTGGTGTGGAGCTGACGTTTTCATCCGGATGGGGTTGTTGTCTCTTTGATATATTCACCATAGCTATTCTCGTTAGGGGACGACCATTAGATTCTTAAGAGGGGGTGGGGCTGGCAAATTTTGAAGATAAATAATCTGTCTTCGATTATTTAGGAAATAAATAATCTTGCCTCATCATACCAGAAAATAAATAGTCTGACTTTGCAAATTGCTAGAAAATAAATATTTTGATCTTGGCTTGTAAATTGATAAATAAATACCTGAACTCCACAAAACCTTTAATAAATTGGCTCGCCATCGTTTCATAAATTAGAAAACTAATTTTCAAGAATGAATTTTCAAAAAATGCCAAAAATATTACCCTTACCCCTAGAAAACTGGTCTTAGTATCAAACAGAGTTCTCATTCACAGCATACTGACATGGTACCCAACATATCTGATTAATTCAGGCTTTTAGATCTTTTTAGGGTTACTATAAAATCGAAAATATGGAAATTTTTAGAATTTCATAATTTCTTCAATCATTATATCACCCGTTATTGTCATTTTCTTCATAACTCTATTGTTAAAACAAGCTTTTCTGTGATACGATACATTAATATAGTGTCTTATCTTCCTAATGAGTCTATGTAATAAATGTTTGAACTATTCCAAGTCCAATATAATTTTTAGTATATTATCGATGCTAAAACAAGTTGTGTACTAGTGTTTTAATTTACGATGTATTCAACATACCTGCTCATTTCAGGCGCGTATTTTTTTACATTCGATATGACAATAATGAGTTTTTCATAAAAAGGTGTATTTCGGAATTTCATAATTGTACACGGTGTATATGCCAAAAATTAACATTTTAGTTCATGTTGAGGTTTTTTTTTCATGGGTAGGGGTGGCAATATTTCAGCTAACTTGACTTGGAAATGTTCAAATATTTATTACTTGGGCTCATTTGGACGTTAAGACACTATATTAATGTACCATATCACACAAAAGCTTGTTTAAACTACAGTATTCTTAAAAAATGAGAATAACGGGTGATATAGAAGAAATTCTGA
The DNA here is from genome assembly GCA_037379345.1 of Perna viridis. NCBI lineage: Eukaryota > Metazoa > Mollusca > Bivalvia > Mytilida > Mytilidae > Perna > Perna viridis. Next base: position 9,222,570 of record CM074523.1, read on the forward strand.
AATTCTGAAAATTCTCATTTTTACAATTTTATAGTAATTGTAACCCCAAAAAAGAAAATCTAAGTTCCTGAATTGATCAGATATGTTGGGTTTATCATTATCTTAATTATGAATGCCGAAAATGTGAGTTTGATGTTGTGTCGGTATGATTTGAATGAGAATTCTCCGCCATACAATAGTCATTTGTGGCAAGTTTGTCTTGGAACGATTTAATTTAGGGACGATTGCAACATTGACTATAACAATATTTCTGCTCGTTTCTTCCCCCTGTTCTATGTCTCCCCTTTGATTAGTAAAGTTTATTTACATTTCGTGCAGTGATTTAAAGCCTTTATTACTTTATACTGGCTCTGTTTAATACCGAGACCAGTTTTTAACACTTTTTTGAAAATTCATTCTAGAAAATTAGTTTTGCGTAGTCTTTTTTGTAGAAGATTAAATTATCTATCGAATGACACCAAATTTGAGACGTTTAAATTAAGTTGAGCAATAACATGGAGAGTCGAACTTAAGTGACTTTTTACGGAAAAATCGAAAATCCATTTTTTTCATTTTTTGATAAATTCTGCCTACAAAAATCTCAAAAATTCACCAAAAGAATACCAGAAGTATGAATTGTGATAATACTAAACAGAAAATACCAAATAAGCCATACTCTACTGAAGCATAAATACTCTAGAGGTTTTGACATGAAAAAATATGTCAATTTAAGCGATTTTTCGGTGTGATAGGGGTTCATTTTACCCCAAAACCGTAAATGTTACCACAAATTTCTTGATACCATTGTAAAGCTGAGACATTGGGTGACATGATGATTCTTATACGTGTATATATGTCAGTTTATTTTATTTTGTTGAACGAAGAGAAGAAACAAAAAACCATTAAAATTGGATTTTTCCCTCAACGAGAAAAAAAAGACAAAAATGCTTCAGTTTATTTTTTGCCGACAAAAAGATTCATTAATGAGAGGTGTAATGGTACCTGAAAATCATATTTTGGTTGATGAGTGGGGTACATTGGAGTTTATCTCAGCCCACGTACTATAGTTAAATATTGCAATTGTAGATTTCATTCATTTACATAAATATGCAAATCTATCCCCTGAAAAGTCCCTCGCAACATGTCCTGTTAAATTTGGGGCATATTTCAGGTCAAGGAATATCCTGTTGTATATAATACCCAAACCACATATATTTTGGTAACCCGGATATGCACATTTAAATTGTTATAAAAAAAAAGAATCTAGCCAAGGTTATGATAAAAATAAATATTCACCAGCCTGGAAATAAAATTTCTGACCTGAAAAAAAAAAACAAATTGCCACCCACCCACCCAACCCCCCCCCCCCCACTTCCCCAACTAAAATTTAATTGTCGTCCCCTTTTATATAGACACGAGGTATTGCTTAATTGAATCCCTATCAAATTTTGATAATTTTACAGTCCTAGCTACTCGATTTTACGTTTTACTAGGATTTTATGGATATCTGATATGCACAAACATTTTGTAAGTAGCTCGTTGACACATACATTTAAAATAATGTACTTACATGTTACAGTACATACATGTACGTGTCAGCAAGTACATGTATATTATTCATTCTAGCATATAATGCTTACTAGCTACAAACCATATACGTGTTATTCGTAGGCGTTCTTCACTCAGGACTCACAATTTTCCTGCTGTTTAAATACGCGTTTAGAAATAGTTTTAAGTCAATCTACTCACAATAGCATAAATGTACCTGTTGTACTTTGTGAATGTTAATGGGGATTGTTTTTGATGAAATAGTCTTCAGCAACAACGAAAACTTGCATTGCATAATTACATGGATCTGTTTTAATTTTAAGTAAAAAAAATGTGTTTGTTGACATAAAATGAAAAAAAAAACGTACTTAATTGTCTGTTTATAGAAGTAAAACATCTCAGTGTTCTCTTTAAAGAAAACTACAGAAACCTACGGAAGCCTGTAGGTGTAAAGACATTTTCATGCAAAATCATTTCACATAACTTTTATATAAATGGAGTAAATGAAATTTCTGACAGTTCATGGGAAATTCATATGATTCGAGTGTTAAAGTGATCTACGCATGCAATTTTCACATGTTTATTAAAACATTCTGTTAATTCTGTGTACAAATTTGGCAAATATGAGCTTAGACCCCTTCCAATATCCTCCTGATAATTTCTGGAACGCTCCTAGGTTAAAATGTATGTGTGTACTATACATGTACGTACAATCGTATGATCATGCTTAACTTCATGCTTGTGTGCGCTTTCAATTTATTATATATCATTTCTAATTCACAGGACAAGATCTGAGCTATGTTGTGGTAGTTTTTGTTGCAGTGGCGCATTTTACATGTAAGTACACTGGGAATTGTATGTACTGACTAAATTTTATTGTGTTGTTTTAGTTTATATTTTACCTTACATGTACTTTAAAGGGTGCTTTTGGCCTTAAAAACTAATTAAATCCCACCGAAGGTCAACAGTCAAAAGATGTTGGTCATAAACCTGGCTTTGAGTCGTTATTGTCGTTAGCCAGTAGGACTTTGCAAACAAAAGTATAGCTGAAGGGATTTATTTATCCTTTTTTGCAAAACTATTTAAGGGGGTAGACCTAGGGTAAGGAACACAGCTCTTACAAATCACTGGAACGTTTGTATTCACCAATTTCATCAAAAACATGAAAGCATCAAAGTAACTAGGACTGATTCATAAATGATTTTGTTTCAAAAGAAAACTTGAATGGCATTGATGAAATTGAATGTGATACAAACATACCACTGATTTCAAGAGTTATGTCCCTTACCTTAGATCTACCTCCTTAAGTTGTCAATAAATGTGCATCGAATATTCCATAAACAAGAAATAAAAAAATGGAAGCTTTAATTTATCAAATTACAAAGTGTTTTAAAAGGTTATATAACTCCTCTCCTAAATGAATCTGAGAAATTTAAATTCTGCATGTATTTATGCTTTGTACATTTATGTTTATAAGATAACTTAAATAAAAGAAAATACATGCCAATAGTAACAATAAAGTATATATAAATAGAAACAGGCCCAAAAAGATAATGAAAGAGTATTATGGAAATTTGATAACTGAGAAAGTTGACTCTACTGATAATCAAGTTCATCATTTTTATGTAAAATAATTTACATTACATTCTAGAAACTAAATTTTGTCACAAAGATGAAAATAAGTGACCATAAATCAATGATAGAAAAAGACATTTACAATAAAATTACATTTTTATAAAATAAAACAAGAGAGATAAAGATTATGTAATACCTGTAACGTAAGCGATGATGAAAAACATTTCTTCTTATAATGTCAATAAAATTTAAAGAACAAAACGAAGAAAATAATTCTTCTGTAAAATGCAACACCTCTAATTCTCAAGTAGATAACAAGAAACTTTATTCTTGTTCTGTTCATTCCAAAAGCCAATGCCTATAGAAAACACTTTGTTAATGACATCGGTTCATTCTAAATTTTGTTCAAAAAAATCTTCCATTTGAGATTATAAATTCATGTTTTCTTAATTATGAATGTTGGTTCGCAATTTACTGAAAAGGTATGAATGAAACAAATTACAAAGAGAGCAATTAAAAAATATTTAAAATAAAGTTACATTAGCCTTTGATCTTTTCATAATTTATTTGATATGTCACGGAGCTATGTAAACCTCCACTTAGATACAGAAATAGCCATGTTAATGAGGTAAACTTAACCTTGGAACACAGCGATTAGTGGGTTGGTTTTTCTATAGGCTGCAATATCTTAGGATTTGTCTGGTTTCCTTAATATATAGGACTGATGTACATTTTTTTATATATTTTCTCTTCAATTTAGATGTCTCTACGATTAATGGCAATGATACAAAAGAAAACAGTTCACAGACTGAATCATCTGTAATCATGAATCACACAATAATATCTGATAATACATTACCCCGACACTCAACAGCGAACACACCATTACGACACAACAAGTCCCCGACAACCGGGATTCTAACAGCTACGACACCTACTGTATTACCGACACATAATCATAATACAAATGTGTCGATTGATCTAACGGCATTTAGTGTCACTAAGTCGACAACTACAGAGATTGTCGAACGAACAGCAGATCAAGAACCTGCGACCGAAAATGACAAAGTCAAAACCGCGTCGACGGCCACATCAACACCACCAATAACAGTTCGATCCTTGAAGACGACAGAAGAACTAACAGGAACAGTTACCAAAGATTTGTCTCATAACACACTTCCATATCTAGACACATCACCGCCAACCACCACTGGATACTTTGAATATACAAATCAAGTATCAGATTCTCCAACAAGAAACGGAGATAATTCTGGAAATTCAGTTCTAACTGGTTCCTCTAATCTCGGAACTGAGGAACAAACTACTATCAGTTCGCTTGGAAACAAGGGAGAGATTAAAAATTCAGAAAGTATCACAACTTCGTTAAAAGTTGACACTGTAGGTTTTATGTCAACATCAAAAATGATTTCAGAAACAAAAACGGAATCAGTAAATATTATCGGAAACTTGACACCAATAACATCTAAGACACACGGAGACACTACACATAACATCACAACCACTTTAGAATCTGCGTCTAGAAAAGTCGATTTTCCGCAAAGCAAACCTATTACTGCTACTTCTGTGAGTAGAAGTGTATCAAATACGACTGCTAGTACACACAAAGGGACTCTCAACGCGACAAACAAGTCTGTAGATACTACGCTAAATGTCGAAAGTTCGACCAACCCGACTTCGGAAAGTCCGAACGTAACTCCAACCAACATTGACAACGTGAATAATTCTGCTGAAAATATAAGAAGCACGGAGGAAATAATTTCTGAAGTAACAACCGAAACCAATGAAATGAAAACAACTGATAATTTACGTACACGTACAGCTGAGGTCGTTTCCAGTCGTAAATCGCAAACTTACTCGCCAACAACTCGTAAACAAGTCTCCAGCAAAAACAGCTCGACACAGCCAAGTCCTCAGACCACTGGAGATGGAACTGAAGTAGCCACATCAACATCTAAAATTAACAAAATTGACAATTTGGTTACTGATAGTCATGTTATTTCTACAACAACCAAAGTCACTGAAAGTAACATCCCTGCTACAATTCAACGAAGCTCTAGAGCGACACCATCAACTATGTCCGAAAACAGCATTACCGAATCAAGTATGACCGACAGCCCTACTTTAATGATTTCCACTACTAAAAGTTTACCACCACCAAAATCATCTTCTACAAACAACAACGTACCAGCAAATACATCTGAAACAAAAACTTATTTAATTGACACAACTACTTCTGGTAGCCCTTTAGTATCCAACACGGTCATTGCAGAGACAACAAATAAAACAGCAGATGCAGGAAGCACAACATCAGCTAACACCACCATGGTATACAGTAATACAGAAGCAGGACTTACGCCTGCAAGAGGCACCTCATCAACGAACACAATAGTCTCAACCGAAAACATATCAATAAATACAAATACTGATACAGATTCTCAATCAATCAAACTTACTACTTCCGGTACAGGTGAATCTTCAAATACAACAAATCCTGACAACACTGAAGCAGCAGGCAAAATCGCTGTATCAAGTAGCACTATTTCAACAAAAACATACACTGTAGATAATACTCTATTAGCAAATACAACCAACATTGACAACGTGAATAATTCTGCTGAAAATATAAGAAGCACGGAGGAAATAATTTCTGAAGTTACAACCGAAACCAATGAAATGAAAACAACTGATAATTTACGTACACGTACAGCTGAGGTCGTTTCCAGTCGTAAATCGCAAACTTACTCGCCAACAACTCGTAAACAAGTCTCCAGCAAAAACAGCACAACACAGCCAAGTCCTCAGACCACTGGAGATGGAACTGAAGTAGCCACATCAACATCTAAAATTAACAAAATTGACAATTTGGTTACTGATAGTAATGTTATTTCCACAACAACCACTGTAGATAATACTCTATTAGCAAATACAACCACTACTATCGATACTTTGTCAACAAGTTCAACCGTTTCAAACTTACCAACTGCAACAACTAATGACAAAGAAACATCAACGAGCTTAACCACTTCGAATAGAACTACCTCTGCCAAAAATCCATTTAATGGTGTGACAAGTTCAGGCAGCAATATGTCAGTAACAACCACCATTTCAAGCAGCACCATCTCAACGGATGAAACAACTGACTCAAGCTCCATTTCATCAGATACATTATCTGCAACTAGTACATTAAGCAATATAACTAGCACAAAGCAATTAATACCGGCAAGATCAAATGAAGCTACCACAGGGCAACCTCCTGAAACATATGAAACTACATCACTGAGTTCAACAACTACAGTCAATAACAGTATGTTTCCTAATTCATTTACGTCTGATATTGCTAGCAAAACTACAACAGGTATCAGTCAACAGGCAGGTATGTCGAATATTGCGAGTACAGCTTTTGTAACTCAAATTGAAGTGACATCGGCGACCAAAACAACACCGACAACAAATATTTCAGTAAAAGGGTCGACATCATCTTCCTTGATGTCAACAATTCAAAGTACGACAACGCATCCCAAAACAACGACATCGAGTGAGTACAATCTATTTTTAAACTATGTGCTAAGGTAAATGTTAAGTGATAATCATCATTGAAATCTTTGATTAGAATTAAATCTAAACCATGTTCCTGAACCACTTCATCAAAAAGAAGCAGATTAACTAGTTATCTTGCAAATTTCGTAAAATTAGAAACATTTAAGTGGAGGAAAAAACCCATCGGTACATTTGCACTTTTAGTGGTCTTACACTCCGATGAAGATTCCTTCGCTGTTATCAAAATGCTTTTGTTGATGGATAATTCTGGTGTATTACCGACACATAATCATAATACAAATGTGTCGATTGTGTACACAATAGGCAAACCAGGCAGCCTAATAGATTTCAAATGATTTTCAACCTCTAATTGTCTTTTAAAATCTAGGTCCATGTGATAAATCGTATAAAAAGGTTTTGGGGAGCTGTCGTAAACCCTGTGTTGACGATTCCATTCAATGTGGTGTCCACGGCAGATGCTATATTACTGAACATAAAAATATAACCAGTTGTATGTAAGTCTTCTTCATTCAGGTGCACTATGTCGTAGTCAATCAATCAATCATTTCATGTTGAAATAATAATCCTTTCTGTGTTGCCCGACACGGACAAATCAAATTTGGTCCCGTTGCAAGTGATGTTAATTTCTGTGTTGCCCGACACAGACAAATCAAATTTGGTCCCATTGCACGTGATGTTTGAGCGAGATATTCTGAATGTACACGTAATCAAAGAAAAAAGACAATTGTTTTGTTGGATATAATTCAAACAACTGTTAAAGTCACAGTTTTTGTCATGATAGAATAAGCCCTTTATATTAAGTATATTAAGTAATGAAAAAAGTAAAAAAAAATTAAGGTAATGTTAGAAACAAAACTATATTTAAATTTCGTAAAAGGCAACAGGAACAGTGAATTAATGCGCCGATAGGTTTAGCGAAATTGTTCGTTTTACGTTTTCTCTTATGTAAGCATGCTTACTATAAAAAACTTAATCACGATTTCTTATGAAATCACGAAGTTTTATACTGTGTCAATTACATGTGTGAATTACTTCATTTTATTGTCAACTTCGATTAAATCATAAAGATAAAGTGATGTCATGATTTTTTTTTCTTTTGACAGATGCAAAGATGATGACAGTCTGTTCCAATATTCTGGAAAGAAATGTGAGGTCAAAGAGATGAAATCCCGATACGTCATAACAGTCGCTGCCGGAAGTTGTGGCGGGATCATACTCATTATTTTGTTCATTGTGTGTGGATGTTGGTGCTGGAGGAGGTCACATGATAGGGGATACGGGTGTGTATTATTTCAAAAGGCTTTGTTTAATCCCTTGAACATTTAATTTATTGAAGAGAATTGAACGAAAAATTCGAATATTTTCTATATATACACACACTATTATTCATTTAATGTCTTTCTCTACATTCGTTCAATTGTTAATACGAATGTATGGTTCCGTTAAAGTAATACTGAACAAATATCATGTTTTGTAGACGTACATGTAATCATAGTGCATTATTTCATTCATTATATACAATTTTAGTCACACAATTCTGAATTCTGTGACGATGTGTTTCCGCGATATTAGTATCAATTCCTAACGGTGTTGCAATGTTTTGTGTCCGTTCCCTGTATTTTGATACAATAATTGATTATTATAAGATGTACATGTACATTTGGGGCTTGTTTGTTTTAATCCTTGGTTTTCAATGATATTGTTTGCTTTAAGTTACCTTCGAAATAAGCCTATATGTTTCACAATTTGTCAAAACAAAGTTTGATAAAAGATTCTCAAATAAGATATTTCCCAATGGGTAGTTGAAGGGTATGATATGTGTATTCTGTTCAAAATTACACTGATGAAGTGTTTATGACCTTTTTTTTTTTTTAATATTCTATAAAATTACTCATTTTAATTACGTTCAAATCTGAAGTTTTGGACGGTTATTCCAAGTTTCCCAATTTGGAAAAAAAAATGATATTTTCCAAATAAAAAAATCTGTGGTTGTTTTGAAAAAGGCAAACAATGTCACTGTTTTTAATTTACATACATGTACATGCATGATGCATTCATGATGACTTATGCAATTTAAGATTCAAGATTCAATATTTTATTATACACGTAGTCTCGCTGCATGCAAACACACATATTTAATATATACATAGAACACATAAAACATTAGCATTGTATGCACCAATCTAAAAAGATTTATGAGGGACTGTTGAAAAACGTAACTATGTACCTTTATATACATTTTTTAAGTGTATGTATTTGTAGGATTCAGGCAAAATGGAAAAAATCAGAAACATGCGTGTCAAAAACCCACTGTTCTGACAATATAACTTAACTCAAGGATGCTTTCTCTATTTGAAAAGACCATTATTTTATCTCTGCATCTTTGGATTTGCACGTAAATTTTTCAATATTATGTTAGATAAATTAGGTTTTTGACAGAGTTAACTGCCTTTTAAATGTTCATTTACAGTGTATATTAATGAAATTAGATCTCATTGTCTCTAAGATGATATGGAAAATCTTGTTTTTCCCTTCATTCTGATCGTGAAAATAGTCACATTACACTATCTAAATGTAAATGAAGGTTTATTTTTCATACCGTGTTACACCCACTGCCTGATTCTTACAAAGACTGACACTTAATCATATAATCTGAACTTGTACTTCCCTTGAAAAGACACGAATATAACATCTATTAACCATACTTTCTCTTATCTTTTCATTTTCATAAGTGAATGGGATTCCCTTCATGACTATAGAGTCACTCCTAGAAATGTCAAATACATAGATGGGTTCAAAACAGACGGAACGTTTGGAAAAGGCAAAGACAACCCGGCCTACGATAAATATTACAGAGACGATGATGAGAATAAACAAGTAAGAAAGTGAAACCTTTGTAAACCAAACAGTTAATAAGCTTGAATCCTGTCTAAACCGAACGCTTTATATACTGAAATACTTCCAGTGTTATTTTATATGTTGCTGGAAACTATATGGGCAACCAGTTCGCTTTACCTGTGTATACAAGCGTGGATCCAAGGACAGGCGTGCCGGGCGTACGCCCCCCCCCCTTAATCGGTAAGAAAAAAAGTTTTCACCACAAGTTTCACTCCATAATATTATTTGCCTTGCTTTGAATGGCATTTAATTCAATTAACGCCCCCGCCCCCCAAACTCAAATCCTGTTGTTTTGTCGCCTGTTGTAGCCTGCCCTATGGTGTGAGGGTTTCCTCCTCGTTCGTTGATGACCCATGGATGGCTTTGAGCTGATATTTTTATGCCAGTGTGGTTGTTGTCTCTTTGACATATTTACCATATCCATTTTCGTTATAGTGTTAACCTGACATACCGTGAATCTTTCTTTACCCATTTTAATGAGATTTTAATGACCTATCTAAACTGAACAAAATTGTCAGTCTGAAGGGGTTCGGATTAGACAAGTTTCACAATACATGTATGTGATAATACACAAAAACCTGGTCTCGTTTTCACAAAAAGTCGCAAGTGTAAAGTTGATCGTAAGTAATGACTTCATTAACTAAAATAGCATTGTGACGTCATGATTTACGATCAATTTCACACATACGACTTTTTGTGAAACCGACGCCAGCTCCTTAATCGTACGGTATACCTTGCATAATACATTGTGTTTAAACAGGTGTGTGTGTATTTTATGACAGTAAAATGACTAGTCAAAATCTATATTGATATTTGATTTTTTTAGGATATAGTAATTCCCGTTGAGAATGTCGTTACTTCGGAAAAACAGTCACTGAAAGATCCATATGTGTATGAAAACAATAGCTTCTTATACGTATGTATTATCTGACTTGCACAAATAACTCGTATACCATGATACATACTTAGCATTACAAATAGATGTGTTTTCGTCCTTACATGGACAGGTGTAAGAATAATCAGGGGATCCAAGTTTCGAGCGGATATCAAAAGAATTTATACCAAGGACAAAGATCAGACTGGGCAAAAAGACACAAACAATGAAGAACATGAAATAACCAAAATAACACGTACAAAGAAACAAAAGTAAATAAACAACTCGAACTCCACTAAAAACTGGGTGCATGGACCAGGTGCATCGGCAGGGTAAGTGTCCGTTACCTTCCTAGAAAACACCCGTTGAGTAGCTCATACAATGTCAAGTCTGGGATTGACAAAAGAGGAAAGGGGCCAGTTCTGAGGACGAAGTTTTCTAGTGGAAATCATTTATTGTTCGTATCTTCTGTATTGTTTTGACTACAGATTTTAACAAGTTTGACTAGTATTGTGTGCCTCCCATTTGTGTTGAAATATACCTGAAACGAAGCGAGAGATTTACCGCGCTATAAACCCTGGTTTAACCCACCTTTCATTTTTGAAATGGCTGTACCAAGTTAGGATCATTGCGGTGGTTTCCACTTCCCAGTTTTTGTCCTGATATTGCCATTTGTTATACAAATTTTCGTTTTGATCATTCCTTTTGACTACTGCCTAGATTTTTTAGTTCGGTAATTTAATTATTACCTTTCATTAACAGGTAAACTTCCTGTCATACTGACTGAATCCTGTCTCTCAGTGCTTATTTGTAGAACGATGTTAGTTATTTCCCATACGCGACAATAGTAAAACTTGTGAAAAAAAAGTCCCCCTTTAAATATAAATTGACTTTTCCATGCAATCATTTCTTCATTTCCCTAGCTAAAAATGTGAGCAAAGTCATAGCGTAACCTTCTCGTTTCTTTGGTGTTTTAAGCAGATGATATATGGGATCAGAGTTTCCCCCTTTTCTGCGAAAGAGACATAAATTTTTAAAAATCATAATATTTATATTGTTAATAAATGGATTGCAAAAAATATAATGCAATTTGTTTTTAAAGTATAATCATGTAAGAGTCTGAAATTAATAAAACTGTTAAACATTTTGTGCATCAGCACAATTTGTCCAATCACAGTGTCCGGAAGTATTTACTTGTTATAATAAGTAGAGTATACAAAAGGCTAACCTAAAATAATGAGCAATAGTACCGTTCTACCTACAGTATAAGGCTTAAGATTAAATTCGTATTCATTTGATTATTATTAGGAGGACTTAAATTTGTCCTCTATTCATGACTATGTAATACCAACTGAGCGGTCACCTGTAATGAGCAAAAAAACTTGCTGTCCTTAAAGACTACTATTTAGTTACGACTATGAAATGCATTGTGTATAACACTGACCTATATATAAATGCCACATGTCTATTGTGAAACACATTTCTCTCCCTTTGAAGGTCACTGAAGACCGGTTTGACTGAATTGCGGAAGTGTCTTTGTAAATTAAAATTCATAAAGTTTGTTTGTTTATTTGTTTGTTCGTTAAACCCCAACAAACAAACAAACAAATTTTATGATTTTTAATTTACGATGTACCACAAAAACTTGCCTTTATACTTACATTTGTGCATTCTTATCTCAGAATAGTCCCAAAAGTATTCGTGTAAATTAATTCAATGTTATTCATTTTGTTTTTATTTAAGGGAGATATGTGGAAGCCACGAAGCTTACGATTGAAACCTGAAGAAAGTTGAGGTAAACTATGTTTGCTATACAAAACGATCGCACTCATGTATGCACTTTAATGTACGCACAGAAATAAAATTCATTGGGCTCCTGCATACATGTACTTTGTGCCCATTTTGCACTTATTATACCTAAGAAAGATGCAAAATTTACATGTACTTCTTTAATCTCAGTATTCAGGGATGATCCTATTTTGCTGTCGTTTACTTTCTATTTCAAGTGCGGAAAGAAGAAATTAAAAAGATAACCCAAATTAAGTAAAGACATGCATGCTTATCTACAATAAACCGTATACATATAGGTCTGCAGTGAATTACCTTAGACTTTCATAAATGTAGTGAACTACCATTGACTTTCATAAATGTCAAATTCAATCTACGAATATTGGTAAAAAATGTTTGTATCATGAGGGATATACAAAAATATATGTACCTCCTGCTTACCTGAAACTTATTGTGTTACATGTATGCTAGTTTGTACATATATATACATAACAACTGTAATTTTTATTTTTGTCAGTATATTGGATACTTTGATTTCATTCCAGAGTTTTATTTTTTTCTAAGTGGTTCAAGAGAGCATGGAATTATGAAGAAAGAATACTTCAATACTCTGACAATTTTTGGCAGGAACTGTGTAGATCTCTCTAGAGTGAATCATGTCTCACATGACGGAATACTCTCGGGCAGAATCGGTTCTTGCTTTTTAAGAGACTTTAGAAGCAAGATTGTTCGGACATTATGAAAATTCACGAAATAATTTATTGACGAGTATTCTTGAATGTAAGTCTAGTAGAAAATCAAGTAGCGAATCCCCTCTTGAGACCTGTAACCGCTTTTTACTAAGTACAGTATTCCTCCGCTAACTTGTGGATTTATTGCCTTGGCGTAGTGAATGTACTAATCTCTGTATAGGAGATAATGACCAAAAGTTAGATACAAGTAATAAAAAGTCATGTATGTTTCTGTGTACATTTCATAAGAGTGAATTCAAAAAAGGTCAATGATTGTATGTTATCATTTATGGCGAAATCTAACTATTATTAAGTATCACTGAAATGGACTTTTTACTGCATCGATTGTAACGTAAGTATATATGTCTCATATATTTTACATTGTCATGTGTGATTGGCGACGATACTAGTTTCTACATAGGTCGTGTAGCTGAAATATGTACATATACATGGTTTTTTTTAAAGATCTTTTTTTTTTCATACGGCGATATATAATTCATTGTCAATCAAATAACTCCCTTAGCGAAAGTGTTTTTTATACTTAAGAACACTTTTTTTATTTTGTTTTATATTTTGACAATGAAAAGCTTTTCGTCGTATCTGCCTCTACGTCTCCATGTAATGATGTGTTTACGTATGGATGTAGAACTATGTACAGATGAGATCAGTTCTAACCTCTCAGGGGAATAGTCAGAAGAGCCGGCTCTGGGTTAGTTCTTAAAGTGTCATAAAACAGTTCAAGAGCCAGCTCTTCCGAAAGTTCTGCTAGCAGAACCGGCTCTATAAGTACAGGTCTGCTACTAGAGCCCACTCTTCTGACAGTTCTAACAGAACCGGCTCTACTAGATCAGTTCTGCTACTAGAGCCCACTCTTCTGACAGTTCTAACAGAACCGGCTCTACTAGATCAGTTCTGCTACTAGAGCCCGCTCTTCTGACACTTCTAGCAGAACCGGCTCCACGAGAACAGTTCTTCTAGTAGATCCGGCCCTACTAAAACTGTCATAAGAACTGGCTCTATAACTGTTCTAAATCTGTCATAGAACTGTTCTTCTGACATTTCTATGAGTTTTGTAAAAGGTAAGAACTGATCCCATCTATAAAGGGACGTACTTCTAATACATTATTGGATCGTTTTACATAAATCTCATGTAAGCATCTATGCATATTTAGATTGATTGCATTACTTTCCAAATGAATGCTAGACAGGCTTTGATGAAATTGAATTGATAAATAGATATTATTTTCTTTAAGACTTATGTCCCTTACCCTTGGTATACCTCTTTCAATTCCTTTGTTTGATTGTTATGCATTTAATGCGTAGTATATGTACATTTAATTTTGAGAAAAAAATCAATATCAATGTTATAAATAAATTCAATAAATGTCCGCATGTCTGCTATCCATCAAATATTAATGCATTTTGCAATTGGTTATTCAGTTCATTTAATATTTTGGTTGATCTGTGCAGTATTTGACAAAATTCCACTGTACTAAATGAGTTATGATTGGTATATGAGATCGTATTTTAGTGCAAACATTGTAGAGTATCTTCTTTTCATATTATTATTTAAAAAAAGAACGGATAGGATGAAACATTACAAATACATTGGCGTATAACCTAAATACAAAATAATGTATACTTTGCGAGATCATCAGTAGGTCTTCAATAAGTGTAAACACACCTATAAGGAGGTAGACCTAGGATAAGGGACACAACCCATGCAAATCATCGGAACGTTTGTATTCAGCATTTTACGTCAATGTCATGTAATCATGAAAGTAACTTGGATTAATTTCATTCTGTGTCAAATGAAAGCTTGATAGCCTTTGGTGAAATTGAATATGATACAAACATATCACTGACTTCATGAGTTATGTCCCTTACCCAAGGTCTACCGTAGATTTGCGGAATATGAAAACTTTTGTCAAATCAAAGAAAACAATTTTATGTAACAACATTTAATGGCCCTCTTTAAAATCGGTTACAAATAAAAACAAAACGCATAAAAAAATAACTTCGTTATGGGAACGTGAAGGTTTGAATATCGATAAGTTGTTTCGATCATCCGGGTATGTGTAGCCATGTTGTTGATGGAACTGTACTCTGTACTGAAACAAAAAAAAATGTAGTTAAAAGGGATATACAAATAAATGATTAAGAGTACAGATAAATACATTACATTGTTAAATTCAATTCTATGTTGATGTGTGAAAGACCCCCCCTTCAAACTTGGGAGGTATTTGGATCCACCTTTGCTTCCTCGGCAAAACAAAGGTGGAATCGAAACAATTTAGGGGGTGGTGGATCTTTTGATGGATTGATTTGAACATTTAATAAAATCTACCATTAACAACATGACAGAGGCGCATTTGTAGCACATACGATCAGATTACTGTAATATGTACGTTGTACTTCTGTTTACATACAAGTTCTTGCCACTTGTAGAGACAGTTCGCAAAGTTTCCCCGTGTAGACAAAGCGACCATCAGCTGACATGCCACACGCACAGATAAACGTGTCGGCGACGTCATGGCATTTTCCGTTGTTTTGGCACGGTGAGCTTTGACAATGGCTGCTTACTGAAAGCATACAAACCGGTAATAGAAAAATACATGTTTTAATTTGCTTTGGAAAACATCTAAAACCAAATGTATTTAGGACCACTATGAAAAACATATTAAAACATGGTTTGGAATATCGAATTAAGTTAATTCATAAAAATTAAATAACGATTTTATGGTAATGATATAATTTTTGATACGACGATAAAAAGTACAGTGTTTAAATAGTTTTAAAGAAAAACATATTTTCATGTCCTTTCATATGTAGAAACACATACATGATATTACTTCCATATCGGCCCAATAGCACATGCTTCCGTGTGTTTTTAACTCGTATGAAAAAATGTTTTACAACTATTGATAAATACAGTAATAGAAACAGACAGTACATAATTTCCTTCTACAGAAAATAGAAATGAGATTGACTGATTGATTGTTGGGGTTTAACGCCCGAGCAGCAACATTTCAGCTATATTACGGCGATGAACATGAAGTGGATGATAAAATGAACATGAAATGATAATGAAATGAAAAATAGGATAGGACATAAGGATAATGGAGTCGACAAATTTTGATTGCCACTGGAAATAGGGAGAGGTGGGTAGGGTCGGGCAATTTAGCCTCCTGTGGCGGAGCCCTATGGTTCCTACTCCGGGAGAATACCACAGTAGGGTTCTGTAACGTGCGAGGAACGTGGCATCTTTCCTAACACGGTGCACCACTATGGCTTGCGGTCAGGTTTTCGGTATTATAGCCTGACAACCCCAGCATGCAACACGCCAGGGATACACCATTCCACCACCCGGGGCACACAACCCAGTTGCTCTGTGGGCAGAGCGCCATAGCCCCAGGCTAGGGTTCTGAGCACTATTTAGTCACCTTTTACGACAGACCTAGCGCTGCTGCAGGCCTATTCTTTTGACACCTGGACCTGCACGGGGCAAAATAAAGAAATGAGCAGGATTAAGTCATACCTGACGTAGACGTGCTAGCTTGTGTACTATGTTGTGTCTGTGGATTAGAACATGTGATGCTTCCTTGAATTAGAGGTTGACCAATCAAACCGATTCTCATAGATATATGGTTGTTAAAACGGATTGGATTGACTCTAATGCATCTAGCAACTACCGGTTTAGGAAATTTGTGTTGTACTTTTGTATCTTCGTCAGAATTTCCTTGAAATATCTGTGAAACAAACTAGTATAAAGCATTTGTATACGTGATTATATCGAATTGATCTGTTGAACATTGATAGCATTCTTAAGACCGGGGACGAATGTAAATAAAATGTGGACACTGTCACTTATAAGTAAATGATCATGTAAGAAAATAAAATCAGTGGACAAAACAATTGGGACATTACGCAATGCACATCTTAGCAAATGCTTAAGTGTCAGTCCCTGTAAGAATCAGGCAGTGGATGAAACATGGTATGAAAAAAAAACATCATTTAGATAGTGTAATTTGACTATTTTCACGATCAGAATCAAGGGGAAAACAAGACTTTTCATATCATGTTGGTGCATTGAGATATACTTTCATAGAAATGCACTGTAATTAACATTTAAAGGCAGATAGCTATGTCAAAAACCTCATTTTCTTAAGATTCTCATGAAAATTTTCTGACAAAGCCAATTATGCAGAGATCAATTAATGGTCTTTTCAAATATAGAAAGCATTCTTGAGCGATTTTTTTTTTTTTTGGTCGGATTGGTGGGATTTTGACATGCATGTTTCTGATTTTTCCCAGTTCACCTGATTCGTACAAATATGTACACTAAATTCAAATTCTAATGCATACCATATTTGTGACTTTTTTGTAGTGTCATCGAACAAATCACAACCGATAGATTGGTCGTTTAATTGTTTATCGCAACATGTAATTGTTTATAAGTTACTTTGATAGACGCGGTAAAATTAGTACGATAATTTATTACAAAAGTGAATAATCAAAATATGATCACGAATGTACATGTCGAAGAAGAGTGGAGTTACATCTTAATGGGTTCTTGGCACGAGTGATCATTTTTTTTTTTTTTTTTTTTTTGTCATTCACGATTACCATTATATAGATTTCCTCCATTATTAGTTGCTATTTTCAACTTAAAATTTAAATTTTGTTGAAGGCGGATTGACATTCCATGGTTGTAATCATTGGACCTTTATAAGGACAAGTTGATCTAAATTTATCATAAATACATTCGAATCCGACTGACGAACAAGAGATTCCAGTTCTCGCCATTCCATGCCTCCGTGTGTCAGCTAAATGAATCAATAATTTTCGAGCGAAAAAAATGATGTTACCTACAGCACCATTAGGGCCGTCTAATACGTGCCATGAGGTACAATCATGACTAAACAGTATCCGGTATGACGTCACCCATTCTTGACAGCATCCGTTTTTGCCCTGGGTTATAACGCCAGTGAAGTTAAAATCCGTCTTCGTTTCTATCTGCAATTCATAATCATGTTGATATTTTATGTAGGAATTAAGAAACCCATTTTAGTTTATTACGTATTTTCAACAGCCCTACTTAAAAATAACGATAATTTTGATGAATGAATATGGAAGGAAAAGTACTGCCATCATAAAAGAGAAGGATGCCAGGTAGCATACCTTATTAAAATCCTAGGCTAAAGAAATAACTATTTGCAAAATGTGAAATAGTGATGTTTCCTCAAAACGAGTTTTCCCTATCATCCCACGAAACTGATTTTAGAATGAAATGGTATACTGACCTCTATAAACTGTCTAACATCGTTAAAATTGGACGACCATCCTCCCATACGTGTAACTCCATCTGATGATGTGGTTTGTGTCAAATCGAGTCTACCGCGAGAGGCGCTGTAGTCGTGTGTGTTGTCATCATGAAAGAGTTCACTCGATGATCTAATAGTGACGTCATCTTTGTATGTTTTGAGTATGTCTGTTTCACAACCTAAAGGATGCCTTGAAATGAATTGAATTGCAAAGAGCGATTTTAGAGAACGAAAAACCTTTTAGAGTTATGCGATTGTCAATTCTCTCTTCACAATCATTTCAATCTGCCAAGTCATGACCAGTGTTTGAACATGAAGGTTTGTTTCATCGAGAAAATCTACCATCACACTAACAGCCCTAAACACAGTAGACCGTACCGCACCGATAGGGAGTTGTTTTAGATTAAAGAGTTTCCTACAATGTTCATACATCTTATTCACTTTCAGACAGATATAATAATCTTTTGTCTAGTTTACAACAACCCTGAGGTGTTCATTACATTAGAACGAATCTTTTTTCACTGCCAGTCACCCTTCGAAAAGATCTTAGAGGCTTCGGACTCGAGAAAGAAGGTGTCAACCCCTTTCGGAAAAATACATATTGTCCAGAATTATATCTGGTGTGACCAAATTCCGTCTTTTTAAACCTGTTAAATCTGAACCTCTTCACGATGAGAATCAGAAATTCATACATATTCCATTTCCCAACAAGGGAATAGAGTTACACTAAGACAATAAGTAGTAAAATTTTCAACCATAAAAAGACATTACAGAATCTGAACATTGGAGAATACTTAAAATCACCTCTGACATGTGAGTGTGCTTCTTCATTCTCTAATTACTGTCCTTCTGGTCGTGTCATCACTGGAGATTTGAATATCATTGAGAATGAACTCCTATATAAGGTAGTTTCTCATTGTCCAAAATTCAGAGAACCACAGCGCTTCAATTGGAAACTTAACTTCAAAACCATAAGGATGCTGTTGAAGATTATGCCAGATCATGGATAAAGAGAGAAAAGGATCAAGAAGCAGAAATTGAGTCCTTGTCAGACTGGATACGTGCCATCCGATCGTTGGTACGTGATCGTATTGACAATCTCCAGAAATGTGTCAATAAAAGACCCAAGCCCGTATTCAACGATCGTGAGGCACTTGAATGCCTTTCCTCACTACATGAGAAATAAGTTATCATCCCTGCGGACAAAGCTTCAATCAATATTGTATTTGTTTGTAAAGCGCATTACGTCAGTTGCCTAATTAAGGAATTGGGCATTGATAGTAACATCCCAGGTAATGCCTCATACAAATGTAGTACTTTTGATAAAGATGAAATCCTAACAACTACAAGTTCTTCATGTCTTCTCTCAACATCGAAACAAAATGTGAGGACTTACATTACTTGTATAGGATTTCCAAACATCATAAGAATCCATACAAAGAAAGGTATATTGCAGTATCTTCACCTTGTTCCATGAAGGAGATGTCAATTCAACTTACGAAGATATTGTCCGCAGTGAAGGATGGACAGCAAGCTAGTTGCAATACCACCTACTCTCGTGGAGGCATTAATCACACGTAGATACTAAAAACTTTTAAAGATTTACTTCAAAACCTAAAATTCCGCAGTTTTTTTCCAAAATTAGTTCTCTTCAAACTTTTGACTTCTCAACTCTTTACATTACGTTATCATATGATAAATTGAAATGTCGTTTGAAAGGACTGATTCGTAAATAGTTTGCTGTTTTAAAAATTATGTTGTTCACGGTTACAAATCCACATATTTTTCTAAAACATCGCAGAGGGGCAAAATATACTACACAGAAAAGCCAATTTGCGATATGCTTGATTTCAAGTCAGGAAATGCGTCTTGAAAGGTCTCTTGCCAAATTCTTTTTTAGATATTGTTCCTTGGTTGAGGGATGCTCGGTTTCTTCTAGAACAATGGGTGATGGTTGTTTATTGTAAAATGTTCTTTGTGTGGCCGCTGGTTTGCCGGTTGTGTTCATTAAGTCCATCGTTTACCTGCATTTCTTAACTTTCTCTTTTCATTTTTATTCATTCTTTTGTATGTCTTTGTTGAGTTTTTTTCAAAAGCAGCCGTTTATTAAGTAGCATTTCTGCTTCGTGCATGTAAATTCATTTTAATGTTATTCTTGGGTATTGATCTGTTTTTTTTTTTTTTTTTTTTTTTTTTTTTTTTTTTTTTTTTTTTTTGGGGGGGGGGGGGGGGGTTTCATATGTATATTACAACTTACCGACGTCTTGACCAATCAAAAGCCGTTTGGACGGAATAGCGCTGCTGGTAATCAATTCCAGACATATACAGTAAACCTACAAATTTGTAATAATTATAAGTCATGTACATGTATGATACGATGAAATTCATCGATCTGAATGACGTTTTTCTTTGTTATTTTCATCAGAACACAAGTGAACTAACATTAGACCTCTGTGAAATTTATACAGTATCAATAAGCACGTGCATGTACAAATTTCATTTGCAATAACGAAGTTGGAATATGGTCTACCCAAACAATCGATGTTTTAAGTAGCTGTCTTTTGTAAGAATCATGCAAAATCTGAAAAATGTGATACACCCAAAATAGTTACATATTTTCATTTTGGTAATTAAATTGTCTTATGGGTCTGTATTATGAAATGTGTAATTGTTCGTTCCAATCTGTCTGCTCTTAAGAGATAATTTTATCATTGAAAATCCAATAGATTCCATTTTTTAGTGTCATTTAGAGAGTTATCTTCCTTAATTTTGAAATCTACAGTGCATTCTATATACTTTTTATCTCCTAAGAACACGGGTTATACGAAAAACTGAATGTTAATTTCTGTTTACTATGGCAATTTAATCAAAATATACAAGATAAAAATACATAGACTTTTCACCCATGAATCACATTTTGCATGATTCTTAAATGGAGTGCTACTTAAAAGATAATATGGCATCTAGGTATATTTAATGTTCTTGTTTTATATACAACTTAATATCCATGTAACAATTTCTGTTGTTTTATACATTATGGTGTTAGAAATCTTCAGTGACAAAAGCTGCACTGAAACAAGTGAACATAAAAGTTATTGCTACTTTGTGTTACATACCAATAACGAAAATTTCCGGACTGGTCTCATTGTATGCAAAATATTACACACTTTGTTCACTTAAAGTACTTATCAGCCGGAGCTATACATGTATTCTGTTCATACGTCATTGGTATACATGTATGTCATTAGATCAAGGCTGGAACCGGTGATAATACACAAAAGGACTTAGTAAAGGGAGATAAATAATCGCGCCTAGCAGCATTTTCGTGTTTAAAGACAAATTCTCTTTGTAAAGATCAATTTAAACTGCTTTAATGTTAAAAATAAAAACTTTTTTCATAGAAAAAAGGTTATAACAAAATAACCGAAGTGATTAACTCATGTGGGTTAAATTGAAGTTTTATAGCACACTCAGCTTCCCACTTCCAATATGGTTAATTGTTCTCTCTACATTGCGACACAAGCAGGCAGCACACAATTGTCGCGGGTATTGTACATCTCTTTTTGACTTTTACCCAAATTGAATCAATGTAAGGGTTTCACATAGCAGGATATGGACCTTGTTTTTTTTTAAGAATGTGGGGACACGAGGTACCCATCTTTATTTCATTTCTCCTACACCGCTGAATGGAATTTAATGAAACTTTCAAAGAATCAATATTACACATTTCCATTGACACAAGCAAAGTATGTACTGTAGATGTTTTAATGAATATTGTGAAAATGATAAGCGGAAGTTTCGGTCTAGAACATTTCGGTCAACTGAAGTTTCGGCTGAAAATATACATGTTTAATGTTCCTTCGCTATCTTTTTTCAGAAAAAAATACATTATGAGATTCAGATTCGGATTCAGTATTTTATTATAGTCTCATCACATATAAACATACTTATTAAAATTTTCATAGAACAAATTAAACTTTAGCATTGCATGCATAAATCTCAAATGAGATACTTTTGAAAGACATAAGTATATTCTATATACAAATTATATACAATACAATTAAAAAAATAGAATTTATTTCTTAGAAATTAACATGTAAAACTATAAACATGTTTTTGAAATTAGTGAAAGTTTATTTCTTCTTGATCAGACATTACTGCAGGTTTTGGCAGCTATATTACTCACTTATTCATTATTAAATAAAACTATAAAATTTTTATTTACTGACATTTACTGATTAAAATGTTAGTCAATCAGTTGCATCATTTGGCATAGTTTGCATAAGATCTGCATATACAGGGCATTGTATAACAACATGTAATTCATCTTCAATATTAGTACTGCTATTGAAACAAGTTCTTTCAAAAATTTCTAATCTTTCATATCTACCAGTTTTGCATTAGAAGGGAGACAACTCCATATCTAAAACGAACAAAAGCACTTCTGTGTTATTTTGATATGTCTCTATGCAAAATTATTGCTTATAAATGTTATTCGATCTTAATTTACTACCATCATTGTGAATTCTACATTTGATTTGAACAAAATTGAAATTTACTAGACATTCCACCATACATCGTATACTAAGTTACAGCCCTACATTAATCCTACAAGGAGGAATGACCCGGACAGCGAAAGCTATATTTTTATATAGCCTAGCTGGCCGAGTGGCGCTGGCCTTAGTTCAGGCGGTGTTGCCATAGATGTCACAGCGGTACGAGGTCGTGTCCCGCGGAGGGAAAGACCAAAGATTTGCTTTGCAAATTTAACTGTCCTAACATCGTTGGGAAGTATTCAGGCCCTTCCATACTTACATTATCTTCCCTGTATCAAATATATATGGACGTACCAACTGGTGCAAAACCATTTTACTCGCGTGACAGTGTGTTACATTGTATTTTATACATTTAAGGATTGAGTTTTAATTCTTGATCAGGTTATGCCAAATAACTGATATTATGGAACTGCAGCAGTGCGCAAGTATGCGTCATGCGTATTCAGCTACATTGTCGGTTTATTTTGAACATCTTGATGAATGAACACAAGACTCTCCGACTGTTTTTTTCAAGTAGAGATTCAATTTAGCGAACAGCAGGTCGAAACTGACTGTCATATTGTTTAAACTTGAGCAGCAATTATTGAAATAAATCCTATTCTAAGATACATTAACCTCTCATTTAGTTACAACTATTTCTCAGCTTATAAGCTATAGCTCAATTGCTACTAATTGTCACATAAACGCCGAATTTCAAAAAGGAAACACTAGCCTTGCATTTTAAATCCCTTAAACACCTACAGCTCTGTTATCACATATAATCCAAGATACATCTTGTTTTAAAATGACAAGAAGTTTCCCAAAACATATGACAAATTAGCCAGATAGAAAAGGAACAGATATGGTGAACAGATATGAGAGTTTTACTAGGCCTTCACAACCGCCTTTAATGTACGGTCAAAAATAAACTGTAACAACAAATAAGCACACCATAAAATTTGAAAGATTACATGTACAACAAATTAATATGACAACGCCTAAGCGAAGTTCTGTTGGTTTTTTTTTTTCAGATGGATAAGAATGATTTCTGTAGCTAAATGGGAATGAATGAACCTTATCGGCATAACGGTTATATGCAAATAAAGTCTTCAAATTTTTATAAATGATATTTTCATTATTTAAATGCTGTTCTGAAATGCACAAAACTACGACAGATACATTAGGATGGTTTCGTGCGTTTGTTCACCTTGTATTCATAAGTTTGTGTAGAATTTTGTCCAAAATGAGCAAATAATAGCCTGGACCCCTTTCTTCATCGGAATCGCCACTTCCTTGATGTAAATATTTGGGCCAACCCCTGCATGATATATAAAGACTGCTCTTTCGATTGGTACTCAGCATCCCTCTTTTAAAATCATGGCTTTCCTCTGAAGGACTGTTGAAATTGTATAATCTCATGTTTTCCTTCGTACACTGTAGTTAAACATCAAATGGCTTATTATTCGTCTAACATCTGTAGACTACTTGAATTTCGTAAGTAAACGACTGCTTTAGTCATGTAAATAGACAGAAATGATAAAAGGCTAGAGGTCAACTGATTTTAATTGGATTCTTATTAATTAATCAGCATATTCAGTTCGGTGTAAAAAGCTACTTAGTGGCGTAAAAAAATGGAATTAAACTTGATGTTTTCAAAATAACTGTAAGTGTGTGCATTTGAACTTAAACGGTTGTTTAAATGGAACTATTTTCCTGCGGCTGTGTAAGAGATAGGCGTACATGTAATTATCGATCTTAATTGATAAAAACGTCAATTTTCTTTTATTGCACGTATATGTGGAGTTGAGTTCTATATTGCAGGAGATTACAAGTGCAATGTATATTCTGTAAGGAATAATTTTCCCAATATTCATGTTATAACCATGTTATTGTATAGCGGATACTATTAACTTATTTAGAATGTGTATTACTTATTGATTATTTCGTAATGTTAATCTCAGTTCCCGCTATATAGATGACGCTTTATAGTTAAACAATACTAGTTTCGGGGATTTGATCGCGTCTATCCCAAAAAAACATGAAATAAAGGATACTATAGACACAATGAAATCAGCCTCAAATCTTGACCTACACTTAGAGATCGAGGGTAAAGGAAAACTATTGGCCAAACTATATACGACAAACGTGATGACTTTACATTCCGTATTGTCAACTTTCCTTTCATGTGTGGCAACATCCTTTTAGCACCTGTGTATGTAGTTTTCATATCACAACTTACGTTTTGCCAGAGCTTGTAACTACGCAAACTTTTAAATCGTATCGCGCTAGATTTCTTACAATTATGTCCCTGAAACGGTTATGTAGCTACAAATTGACGGCATCACTACACAAGTTTTATGGTCATCATCATAACTCGTGGATCGTTACGATGTATCCATCTGCACCATGAAAACTGATTTCTTCAATGTGTCATAGTTTTCCGTTCTCCTTTCGTCTCCCCTGGACTTGACTTTTTATGAGCAACTCGGCGGGTGTTTCCAGATGATTTACATCCCTTAGAAAAGCAGAGGACGCTTACCCTACCGGTGCACCTGATTCATGCTCCCGCTCTTTAATGGAGTCCGAATTACTTTGTATGTATTATTTTGGTTATTTTATATTCTGTGTTGTGTGTGTCCGTTTTCCATATTTGGTTTTGTCCCTGGAATATATTCTTTTGATTTCTGCTAGAATCTTGGTTTCCTTGGTTACTCTTTTAAGCTACAATACAAGCCGTGCTATAAAAAAATATGTTGCACGCACACTATCACTTGCTTTCTATTTGGAAAACATATAACTGTAAAATAATTTTTCTTCAATTGTCAAAGCAAGGACATTTTTAAAAAGTTCAAATTCTCGGGTGATATACTGTCTCAATTTTTGGAAAGAGGCTATGATATACAGCCACATTTCTGAACTAAAATGAATCGATTCATGATTTAAAGTCAGAAAGTGAGAGATAGATCTGAGTGTCATTTCAAGAAATATAAAATGCAAAGCTGAAGATAGTCCTATAAGGTACCGAGGCACATTTCCAGATACAAGTTATAGAGATACGAAGAAGTATAAATATAGCATATCAAAAATTATGTAATAATTATTTGTTTATTTTCCGTGTCCGTGTCCATGAAGATGTTCGTTGGCGACAAACATCTGAAAAAACAAGAAAACGAGAATATTAGCATAAAAAACATACTAAACCATACCATATTTATACCATACGTATGTCTAATGATTTTTAAAAAAAAATCTAAAATCAACTATGGATGGCTCATAAAATAATTTTATTAACAAAACAACCAAATATTTTGCACAAAATTAAGGCTTACCTCCCTTTTTCAATGAATTTCAATGAATTTGTATTTAATTTATTTTTCTTTAACCGTTGCAGTAAATCAAAATTGAGAAAGGATGCATTTGTGATATGAAAAGGGTAAAAACTGGGAGAAAATGACATGTGCCACTCACTGCAGGTTTTTTTTTTTAATGATACCCTATTACATTTATCTTAGCCCCATCAACGGCTTTAACCCAATCATAAATATTATTATAGGCGGATGCAGAAAGTGAATTGAAAATTTATTACAATACTATACTTTTTTTTAAATTAATACGTTAATACATTGTAAAATACCCAAAAGGCTATTAGTAATCCATCAGAATTATTATTTAACGCACGGGAATATGAGGGTAAATTTTTAAAGAGATTTCCAGGAGAAACTTT
The DNA here is from genome assembly GCA_037379345.1 of Perna viridis. Taxonomy (NCBI): domain Eukaryota; kingdom Metazoa; phylum Mollusca; class Bivalvia; order Mytilida; family Mytilidae; genus Perna; species Perna viridis. The sequence continues at coordinate 9,249,125 of CM074523.1, forward strand.
TGGGGACCCGGGATTGTTAATGTACGCACCTTTGTCCAGTAGTCCACAAACTCGTCAGGAACTACTCTACCGTCACCTAAACAATCGAACAAAAATGTTTTGTCAGTGAGAATTCAGAAGACCTTCAAGCATAAAAGCATGGGCAAAGCAGAAAAGTTTTTTTTTTGCAAACTCTACCCACAATTGTGTATACATGTGTATGCTGGAGAGAGTATATTAATTTATTTTTACATGGAGAGTGCGTGTTATATATTTGTTTGTATTATCTCCGTTTATTCCATGAGATTTTTCATCTGCTTAATTTGAAGTATAAAAAATACACAAATCCATGCTCTGATGGGAAGGCGAAACAGTTCAAATTCATAGCTATGAAGCTTCCCATGTTTGAAGGGAGACACCCCACATTTGAGCTCTGTCTCTCACAACGAGTGATCTCCTGCATGTGAGGCTAAACACTCCAACTTTGAAATATATCTCTTTTAAAAAATCCAAACCTACTCCTTGAAACAGTGTACAGCATACCGAGATTTGCAACATTTATACATGAATATACTTTTCAACATGTTGGTACCATTGGCACTGTTTTAGTAACTATCTACTTACTATCTTTATCTAATTTTGCGTAGTATGCATCGTAGTCGGGCAGGTCAAGGTGATGGTCGTTGTTCATATCATAGTCATCGTACAGCACATGCGCGAAATCATGAAGTTCCGGGTTGGTCTCGGTGATGTGGACAGTGTATTCATGTCTGGTAACTCTGCCATCATCTAAAAAATTGATGAAAACATGTTTTATATCTAAGGCATGGCAAAGTTTAAGGCAATAGCTTGAGATACTTTATACCTCCCGTTCTCTGCATATGCACAAAAAAAAACTTGACTTATTTACACTGTTCATGATCTCGTCTCGAATGTGCTTTTGGCGAGCTTAAGGCCTACAAGACTTTGTCAGACATGGTTAGAGTTAAAATGCATTACGTGAATATGAACCGTCATCTAAATATGTCGTATATGGAATTGTTTACGTACGGTTAGTATCGTATACTGAGAATACTCTGTGTAATTCATCAATGGTGAAAACTCCGTCTAGGTCGAAGTCTGATGAATGAAACATAGCCAATGCGGTTTCATTGTAAGGTTTGAAGTCAATCCTGAAAAGATGCGAAAAAGATATGACTTAAGTGATTCTGTTTCTTAATCTTATGGCTTTTCCTTGGTAATTGCTGTACGCAAACCATAAAATGGCAAATAACAATAAGTAAAACATTTATTTCTGCCTGTCAAACTTCATTCTTTCGGAAATAGAAACAAACCGTAACATCCTCAAAACAAAATATAATTTTAAGAATCCAAATGGAGAAGAAATCTCATCTGCGCGTTCACGTCTTCTGTAAAATAATTTGTCATATCCAAACGCCAATTGAATTAAACTGCCTAATTAATAGCACTGCAGACGGATACGATAGAAGGTTAAGACTGGCTATTACTGTACATATATTTTGAAAACGTTTACTTACTGGGCGCCATAAGCGTATCCAAGGAGAACACAGACAAGGACAAGAACTTTCATGATTTGCAGACGTGACAATACGGTTACTGTGCCTAATCTCCACTTTATCGCTATATATACCTACTCCTAAAGGTCTTATCGTGACCTAAGTACTTCGTGACCGTTATGTCACAAATTTTCATATGATCCACACGAAATTTTGATACCAATAAACAATTATACAAAATTTGAATAATGTGATATTATTCGTTGTTATGTTGAATTCTTGTCTTCTGGGCATTGACCCCTCATATTAGCTCTCTTTACTACATGTACGTGATGACATTGTAAATTCGGTCAGTTTTATTTTCTTATAAGGTGTGTTGTTGAAGTCTCACTGTCTTAAATTATGGACTTTTATATAGGGCACAAACATCCTGTTTTCCAGCATCTAGAATTAATTCAGTACATGTGAGTGAAATGCTACATTTGTATTGACAACTCAAATGTATTTCATTTTCCAAAGAACCTATTTAGCAGCAAATTTTCAAATCTATGACATGAACTATATTAAGCCATAGGAATTATTCAGACAGTTTCACCACTCGGACGCAGAAAGGATAATTTCTTCTTAAATTATTTGAGGGTAAAATTTTAGTTAGATAGCACTGGAAATTAACCGAATTTCTAGTAGGTCTCTTCTAATGGAGTGACCGCAGGGAACGTTATGTAACGACCAGAATATTCGATTTGTATCAATAAAATAAAGAACGGTAATCCTCAAAAAAAAAACGCGAAGAAAGGGGCTAAGAAAAACAAGAGGCTCCCAGGTGCCTCAATCGCTCACTTTGTTAATTTTTTGCCTTTCAAGGGCAATAACTAACAAGGAGTTGTCAAACAATTTTGACTCCATGAAGACTTTGGTAGGACTTATCACAAGGATCATTTCATCAATTGAAAGTTTCATTCTATTATAGTATTCAAGATATTGGATGAAAACTGCTAAAACGTAATTTTTTGCCTTTCATTAGCAATAACTCTTACATGGAGTCGTGAGAAGTTTTATCATTGGAGAATTTTGTAGGCCTTATGATAAGAATCATTTCAGCAACTGAAAGTTTCGTTCTATTTATTATAGTTTTCAATATATTGGCTCAAAACTGAAAAAAAAGTCATCTTTCACCTCTCAAGGGCAATAACTCTTACATTGAGTTATCTGACAACTTTGATCCCCTAGAGACTTTTGTATGCCCTATAGTACAGATCATTTCAGCAATTTAAAGCAATTGGCTAAACCTAACGGTTTTGGAGATATACGCAAAACACTACTGTCTGACACCTATGTTCTATTTTTAGTAACGGCGGCAATAATTTTTAAGCGATCAAAAATTCAAACGGTCATTTTGTTCAGGATACTCTAAAAATACATTCATTGAATTCTTCATAGTAGTTTCTGAGGAGAAGATTTTTGAAAGTAATAACATCAAAAACAGCAAAAAACGTTCAAAAAGGGCAATAGCTCCAACATGGGTCATTAAATTTTTACCAATACTTGACCTCAGATAGATTTCATCATGCTGAATACTTTTACCCTGTGTCAGAATTTGGTTAAACCTAACAGTATTTGAAATATATGCCTAAATCTGCTGTCTGACCCCTGTGTTCCATTTTTAGTAACGGCGGCCATGTTTTTAACCGATCAAAAATCCAAACGGTCATATTGTGCAGGATACTCTAAAGAACTTAAAAGTTGCAGCCAAATCTATTTAGTGTTTCAGAGGAGATGTTTGAAGAAATTGTTGACGACGATGACGAAGACGACGACAACGGTACTCCTACAACGTAAGAGGCTGGAATTCCGTTCCTCCATACTCCAACCTCTTACTTCCGAGCGCCATATTGCATAACACTCGTTCCGTCGTTCATTGAAAACGGCAGAATTGTAGTTAACTATTTGCCATTTAAAACATTTTATATAGTTTCTTTACCATAACACGGCAGAGGGTGACTAAACTGAAGAAAAACAAATCACCTACCTAATGAGAAAATCCAGCAATTCTGAAAATCCTTTATAACAGCAGTTAAAATGAACTTCATATTTGGTTTTAAGTGTAATTCCGGTTGATAAAATTAAGGATTTTAAAATTTGCGAAACGAACATGTCAAAGTTCGTTTTGTCAAAAACATATTGTAGTCCGTAAAATAAGTGATATAATTCAAAATGGCTGGTCATTTTGACAACTGTCATCATTACAAATGTTTTTGTTAGGTATTTTACAAATATTCAGGATTTTTATCGCACGATTTCCGGTAAGTTAAACTTCTTTTATGTGAATGAAAAACATAAAATATTTTAAAACACGTGTTTAGCTAAATCACATTGGCGGAGGCTTTCAATATGTCAGATGCTAGCGGTTAGGCTGGCATCAAGTCAGAAAATAGCTTGCCAGACAACCTCTAGCATTGTTGGAGTACGACAACGGATGCCAAGTGATGGCAAGGTGAGCTAATGAAGTACTACTAAAAATTTAAATAAGTTCTCTTATAATTTTAGAATCGGATCGGACAAATTATGGACAATTTCTTCCGCATAGTGTTTACGAGGTTTTTTTTTAACAAGAAAGGTTGATAGAGTAGTTCCGATTGCATTTCAAGTACAGGGCTATTTTTGCCTTGTGTGTATAATTATATCAACAGATATAGTCTTGAACGTTTTTTATTTTTGCTCCGTATGGCTTTCTTTTTTTCTTTATTTTTTGTTATTTTTGTCTGGCTAGTTTATTTTGGCTCGTTTGTTTTGGTTTATTCATCTCTTTCATCTCTTTCAGTACTCGATCAACCAACTTACTACTTAAAACAGTGGCTATTTTTTGGTACATTTAATAAACATGCCGTAGGGAGCATTGGTTTTTTTTATGTTTTTTGTCCCACTCCCTTCAAAAATAATTGGAGAAATGGGGAAAATATGTGTTGTCATGAAAATTGAAAGTAATAGTTAATTGATAATTCGATTGTGATGATTCTGTTGTCAATGTATTCCTTTTAAAATTCAGTTTTAAGGGCATTTTATACAGGATAGACTTATCTTAAGCCGTTTTGGAACGATAGGTGACGAAATGGGACCCCACCCAGACAACAAAGTCGGCTTTGTTATTTTTAGTCCGATTCTGATTTTTTTTCAAATTGGATTCCTTATGGAAATCCCTGCCTGCATTTGTCAATCGGATTTCAGATATCTCTTTTGGTTTTTGGGTTGTACGGGCCAAAGGGGACACACAAAACAGCTGTTTTTTCCTGAAACAATCAAAACTGTGAATATATGAAAGCCGTATACTATTGAAATCAGGACATCATTAGTTCTAGATATTTGTCACAAATGATACTTTTAATCTCTATAATCAATTAAAGTTGTTAAAAACCCGTAAAATCGTCAAAATTCCGCCTGTATCCGGAGTGGGATGACTGAAACGCAACAAAGAGTTGACAGAACTTTAAAAAGTTATAGACAAGCAGAATGTTTTCTAGATAGAGTGAAAGTAGAAAAGGGAGTCATAAACATTTTTATTTCGGAAAGAGAACCTGCTGAAGCTATACGGGTTTTATATCATGCTCAGTATTTTACAAATAACTTATTGAAAGTCTTAAATATAGCTGACCCTTGTTTTGACCCGTATGTATCTAAGATCTGACCCGAAAGGGACAAACGTTTAACACAAGGATTCATTTAATTTACGTTAATAACAAATATGCCTTTTATTATTTTTTTCTTCAAATAAGCAGTATTTCACGATTGTTCAACGTATTCGGAGCGGATCGAGGAAAGAATATTTTGTGCTACAATTGTAATGCAAAAAAAAGTTTTCACTTAGTAACGGTGTCGGGTTCTCCTTTCTTTTTTATCTCCTGAATTTTCATCTTTGAACAATATGTATTATCAAAGAAATTGAGTTGAAGTTTCGTACAATCATAATTTAAAGTAAAAGGAGAATGAGAAATCTCTCTGATTTCATGTGTGATAGAGTCAGTTTATGATTTTTTTTCTTTCCTGGGTATTTGGGTAATCTATGATTTACAGATTAATCTCCCTTTTTTGAATTCTACAGTGCATTCTATATATATATTAGAGCAAGGGCTATACTAAAAGTCTAATGTAATAAAACAATTTAAACAAAATATTAAACAAAAATACGTAGGCTTTTCAACCATGAATCACACGATTCTTACCTGAAGTGTTACTCTAGTTTTCGTTCAGTTTCGGTTGCACTTCTACATGTACATACAAAACGTTTTTCTTAAAAAAAAAACACCTTAATTTTCTCCTGAGAAAATTGTGGAAGTACATAGTGTTTATTGCTTCTAACAACACTGATCACACTTCAGTGCTTGGTATATGTTACCATTTACCTCACTTCTTCGCTTCATTCCGTCAAATGGGGGCGGGAGTGGAGGTTGGGTAAATAGTTATATACCACGGTCGTAACATCCAGTTATCAGCTAAACTAAATAAAAGCTGGGAGTTCCATTTAGCCCCTGCATGTTGTTGTTGCGAGGCATTATCGTCAAAAGTAAAATGTTAAGTGCAACACCCAAATGAATGTATTTGATTGGTTATGTGGCCTGTAACTGATTAAATAACATTAAAATAAAGTGAATTCGGTGAGTTCTTGACATGTATGAACCACCTCCTGTCTGATTTGCATAAAAACTGCTACTTAATTATTCCTACGTTTATATCGCGACATATGTAGGACTTTAAAATACCACTGACGTCAAAATATTTGCATAAAAGTGGAAATAAGCGTAATTGTTACTTACACGGCACATGTACCTGTATGCCGGCATATTGAAAGAATTAAAAGCACTTACTGTTTTGCAAAGGAAACCCCAACAAGTACACATATCAGTGTAAGGCGAAACATTGTCAGACTAGATATGGCTTAAGTGGACAAGTGCAGCTATCACATACTACATAAAATGGTCTCTTGTAGCATACAATGTACATGTACAGGTGTGTACGTCAGGCGAATCAGGTGAGAACCTTGATGCTATAAGTTCAAAAAGGAGAGCGGATAGAGAGATAATACCGTTTATATTATCACTCGTTAAAACTATGAGTGAATGTAGTTATTTATTAAGTAATGATTTGGATACGTAATGCATGTGCATCGCATAACGATTATGTGCAAGAATCGGTCGACGGAATAATCGACTAATACAATTGTATTCTGTTTAGTCTATACGAGGGTCAACAGCAATTTCAGGCAAATATGGCCTCAGTTTCACAACTAATTTCCCAGACGACAGGCAATGTGTATATCTAGATGAACTTTCAATTTTCTCATATCTACGGGATGCTATGCCTAAAAATTCTTCTAGATATACAGGATTATCTGTACTAAGAAAGAAATTAGTGGTGAAATTAGGGCCATATTTGTCGACAGGTAATGATGAACCTTAAAGAATATCGATTTCTCTATGCATTAGTATTATCAAGGAGTATCGATTTCTGTGTTTAAGTACCAGTCCATATAAAATTCAGGCATTGCCTGTGGTAAGGTGATTCATGTAGTAGAAAAAACCCATGAATCAGACGATACTTTTTTTTGTCTATATATGCTCTATTTTAATTGATAATAGTCCTTTCTGTATTTAGATCTGTACTTCTGAGAAAACTACACTTTAATATCCCACTAAAGTCAACCAAATCAAGAACGATAACTCTTGTAAAGTGCTAATTTCATGTACAATCTATATAAATTTTATGTCAAAAGCGCAAACTCCAGATGAAAATCTAAAACTTGTTATGTGATCTATTACAGTTTCTGAACAAGAAATAAAACAAAATTTCATCACCTCCTGTCTTATTTTTTTATAAAGACTGCTTTTTAAGTACTCATTCGCGAGTTGGGATTCTCGACCGAGATGCGTACCCTTTGTTCGAACTTCTAACGGATCGCGAAAGAATACACTGATGCCCGCAGACCGACTAACTCCTTTTATCTGTTTTTAGTGTGTATAAGCTTGCTGGTTTTGCTATTCAGAATGGGAAAATATTTACAAGACTTAACTTTACCAAACTTGGATAAATATACGTACATATAGCACTCTGCTGTTATTTTACTAAGAACTGTCTAGCATTCAACAAACATTTAAAATAATAGCGTTTATCGCTCAGATGTAATGCATGTGTAATTCACTAGATTGTTTCTAAGTTTCTGTATATAGGTTATTTACCTATATTAATTCATTGCTGAAATGACGAAAGTGGCGATATTGTGTTTAACTTATTGTTGAAAACTGGAACAATGAATCGCATTGCCAAATTCCTTGTCAATCCGAAATCATTTTTCACAAAGAAAGATAAGACAAGGAAGTAAATTGGACGTCAGATCCATATTCTATATAGTTACGTTGAACAGAAAACGTTATCACAGAACGAAAATGGTCGTCTTTCAGCCTGATACAACATGACCTGGTAAAAACAATGTGGTGTCATAATTATCATTGCGGATGTCAACAGCTAGACCCAGCCAAAAGATGGCACATTATAAATTTTGTTGAAAAACTTGTTTTATTCATTAGAGGTCAAACTCATGATTTTTAAGAAATGGTGTGAGTTTATAATTCACTTAAATGGTAAGAATGAAATGAGTGATATAAAATAAAGGGAAATAACTCTTTGACATGTTCATTAATTTAGTTGTTTTAGGGAACGCTGAACACATGTACTGAGTCATCCACTTTCGATACAGAAATAAGCCTTATACTTTCTGACATCATGCTGAGTTTAAAATTCAATTGGAACAAAAGCAAAATTGGTTGAATAAGTTTGTGCCACCCATATCACAAGATCTGTCTGGTTTCTGCGAGGACAGTCTGAAAAGAATTAAATACGGTAAGAAACCACTTTTTTACTATTCCCGACAAACAAGTAAAATGTATATTTAGAATAGTTTAGTCGTAAATTTTTAACAATGATTTTGTGAAAATGACACCCAAAAAAGTATGATGTACAATAATAGGTAAAGTTTACACGGGAAGATGTATCCAGTAAAACGGTTTTACAAAAAGAAATTAAGTATCTCCTACATTGGCATGCAGGTACCTGCACAAATCTTGTGCCTTTAGAAGGCGTTTATTGTCAGATAAGTCTTTATCAAAGTCTTTCAAAGAGGGTAATGGGCATACAATTAAATAACTTTTCAGAAAGAAATTCCAATTCCCCTTCATCCTACGGAAGTCAAACACCGAGCCTTAGTATTATCATTTTAGTACATGTATTTTGGTAAAGACGTCAATAACTTTAAAAGTTAAGTTTCTCAACACGGTAAAGGACATACATTGACATCCTCATTGGACAGAATTGTAAAGCAATTTCAATAAAAGTAACCAATTTCATCGCAGTACCATCTTTCATTTATTCTTGAATCCACCATTGTGATCAAGTATATTATAACAGTACATGCATACACAAACCGAATCGCCTTATCAGTGAATTCTCTTTTGAAGGTTAAGGTTTAAATAAGGTTATTTCCCAAATTTGGCAGTGGTCTGATGATGGTCTTATGGTTTTATCTGAAAAATCTGACATAAATACAGGACATTCATTTGAAGTCATAAGATTTTTCTACAAGTTGTAAACCTTATACAAAGAACAGAACAAAAATGAAATATTTAGTTTTTGTAGTGTGCAGTGCAGTTCTGGGATTTTCTCAGGCAAAGTAAGTAACGGTGTTTTAAATGCAGCTCTTGTAATAATAGATTCTTATCCGCCTTGTACAAAGCTCATTCATGTGGAACAACAGGACGTACACTGTTACTAAGCCAATCTAATCAATCGTGCAAAGTTTTAAGAACCAGTCCACATAAAATTTAGACACTGCCAATGGTACAGTGATTCATGGTGCAGAAATACCCACAGAACAAACGATGGTTTTTCAATCTACGTATGCTATATTTTTACATTACAATAATCATTTATGTATTCTGATCTGCACCTATGAGAAAATCATACATTCATCTCCAACTAAATCCACCAAATCAAACCAAATCAAGAACGATAACTCTTGCAAAGTACCAATTTCATGTACGATCTATATGGTTTTTATCTCAAATGCGCAACGACTTTTTTTTAAAAAGAACGAAGATAGCAGTGAACGTAACAAGTGTACAACAGACATTCAATATACGTCAACAATCAACAATCAACATATTCATATGATATGTACTTCTGTGTATAGATCATAAGAAATCTAGTGCAGAAATGCGTAAATATTATGCATAGTAATATAGCGTTCATAGATCCCGGAAGTACACAATAAAACGCAGACTGGTCTTCGGATTTAAATACGTTCTACATCAGAAATTCCGGTAAGGAAAATGAAACTAGAACGTGCCTTACAGACCCTATTACATGTATGTTTGCATGTACGCCCGTTGAAAGTTAATAGGAATTCTATATACACTGTGTATACGTGACCAACTGTACAACAAAACAAATGTCCCAGTGCCGGATCCAGTGGGTATGCGGTGGTTGGAACTACAGTCTGTACCACCTCTTTGTTGGAAAATTGTGTTCATTTTGAGCAGAATTGAGGAAACTTAGGAAATAATTACCCGGACCACTCTTTTTCTAGATTTTCCCTCCTTTTTAAATTATCTGGACCCGCACATGTTAGCTGTTTTCAAAGAACGAAATGTATTTGTGTCCTTCTTATTTACTTAATTCATGAGATATTGCCTCTCACCTGAAACTGACTTCAGCATGGACCTTTATTTTAGAGTTAACTTCAGACCTTACAACCAAACCGCTTCCACCATGTTTATTGGAGCAGACATTAATTTTGATGGAACCTTATCCCGGACGGAAATAGACACACTCTTTGCTGCTTTTGATGTCAACCGTAAGTACATATTGCGAAACGTAAAAGTTAGTGCTTTACATTGTATATAGTCTACTGAATTGTAAATGTAAAATTGAATATTTGGTAAGTCGGTAAGTAACAATATATCTGAAGTTAAAAAAAAATAAAATCCAAAATCCCATACCTTAACCTGTTTCAGTCTGCTATATAGGCTAAAAACCACTAATTCCACTTTTCATAGGCTTCTATGCTAATTTCACAATATTCAATGGCTTCTCTGGACTTTACCTTAACTTTAACCTGCAGAGGACTATATATCAGCATGATTCTACATATGTCAGCTCACAATCCTCAGAATGGCATGTGGGGTTAGCAGACTTGCAGTGCAGTACTGGTCACCGGAAGTGAAGGATCTATAAATAGCATGGGAAATCCCAGTGTTTTCACAAGATAGGGGTATATTTAAAAATCATTATGGAGATTAGGCTTCACATCACAAGAAGCAAAATGCACCTATAAAATGTACAGAAATGTTTTTCCTTTCAGAAACTGTTTACATTTTTTAAATAAGATGAGAACTTTTTTCACAGCACTATGAGGAACAGGGGTAATTTCTGCGTAGGACTATTTTTGCGTACGTTCCAAATGCTCATTGGTTGAATTGGTGGTCTGTAACCTATATACACGGACAGTAAAACCTATGTGAATCGAACCATAAATTAACATTAACCACCAGGTATCTTATAACATTAGAATTTTTTCATGCATTTCAAACTTGCGTAACCCGAACACCCGCCTTAATCTAAAAATAAAAATCTTCAGTAAAGAAAGGGTTCGGTTTATAAAGTTTCACAGTATTAGAAGTTTAAGGAGGTATACCTAGGGTAAGGGACATAACTCTTATATCAAGCTTTTATTTGAAACAGAATTAAATCAGTCCAAGTTACTCTGATGCTTACTTGAGATTGATGTAAAATGCTGAATACAAATGTTCTAATGATTTGTAAGAGTTGTGTCCCTTACTCTAGGTCTACCTCCTTAAAATTTAAAGAAATTGAATACATAGGACCCAAAGTGATGTAAATGATGATCTGACATATTTTGTTGATATTTCAGACGATGGTAACGTAACAAGGAAAGAATATACTGATCGTATCACCTTCGGAGATGCATCTTTACTTGATTTCGCCAATATTTTATTTGATGATTATGATATGAACAATGACCATATTCTAAATTCTGAGGATTTCGATGCATATTTTGCCAAAGTTGATGCAAATGGTATGTTGTTATACGTACATCTTACGCGTGTTCATTTTTACTATTACAACTGTAATGCTAGAGCCCTTTCGACAAGTCTGCAAGTACTGAAACGCAGTACCCTAGGAAACCTAATTATAACTCCTAAAATGCGTTCAGTACATCACACCGTTTTATTATCGCATGTATCTAGGCTATCCGGTACCGACACGTTTCCAAAACATGCTAACAATCATCTTCTGGTGTACAAATCTTTTTAACATAGAGACCGGGGCAGCAACACAGGCACGCCACTTCTGTCTGTCTTCTGTAAAGTTCCTTATGAGTGGTTCAGTTCGCACATTCCCGACTCAATGGTGCGTCGCCACGTCATCTTGGGTCTTCCTCTGTGCCATTTCCCCACTGGTGTCTAGAAAAGAGCTTTTTTGTGAGACCTTGTTGATCTTTCCTCAAGACGTGTCCAATCCATCTCATGCTTCGTCTGATGATAATCTTGCTCGTGTTTACTTAATTGCTTCTATAGATGATTTTAATGATCTATGTGGTCAAATTATTCGAAAGATCCTCCTTAGGCACTTTGTATGAAAGGTGGAGAGTTTTTGTTGGTCAGCCTCAGTCATTCTCTAGCACTCTGAACCAAACAACAGGGTATGTATAACACATATGTTGTATAGCTTCAATATGATACGTTTAGTGTACTGTCCAGATTACCATGCGTTCTGCGAGTTGTTCCCAAATTGGACCAAAGAGTTAAACAAAAATGAATGTTGTTTCGTTTATCGATTTGAGATTGTTGTGATTCTGTGAGATTATTGGGAATCGTTTCTATTCGTGTAAATGTCATTCACTGAGCTCAATATTTTTTCTTCCTTTTCTTTACAAAACAAAATTGTAGAAATGACAAATTCCCGAAAACGTTCACACCATTAATCATATACGGTACAAATTTGTCTTTCTGTTTAATTATATATTACCCTTTTACATGTTTGCGTTTATTTTAGGTGATGGAGGAGTTACAGAACCTGAATTCATTAAATATTGGACCGAGGCAAGTAATCTCCTTTAATTTAAAGAAATAGTAGTTATCGACTCGCCAACTAAGTTTTGAACTAATTATATCATCGTTGCACTCCTTACGTGTATTCATTAGTATAATAATGTATGATCAATACTCGAAAAAATTTAACTTTATTTATTTTTCTAGTTCAATTAATTAGTGAATCCAACCAACGCATGATAATAAGTGCCAAATTTTGGTCACCGTTCTATGATGTATGGCTACATCTTATTTGAAATTGATGTAAAAAAAACAATTAGAACGAACGTGTGAACTGCGAAACAGTCGACGAGTATGCGTGCGATATACTTCTTTGGTAGCTTGGGTAAAAAGGGAAAGAATGATTATCGCAGAAGTGTAAATTAAGCATATGCTTATCGACCAGCCCTAGTTAAAGGGTCTAATTGTTATATCACGGTTTTTATCTACAATATATTACGTTTTCTTCTGGGATAATGAGTTGTACGTATTGTACTTGTAAACAGATGTTGCATTTACATATTAATAGCTGAGAAATATATTTTTTTAGATTTTCATAAAAAACGAACAGAGTTTTGCATCTAATGCCAAGTAAGTATAATAATTGCTATAACATGTATATTTTAAGGTAACAGATAATAAATTTATTACAATATGCATGTTCTTGAAAAAAATGTTAACTAAACTGTCGTCAAAACAATAAAATTATACCCCAGCAGGCAAAATGCGTCGAATAGACGTTCAACTTATTCCTGGTCATCCCTTTTTGCTTCATTTAAGTGAAACGTCTGTTAATGTGTAATTCAAAGTGTAGGTTTCATTCATGCTGCTGCAATTCAGTGCAGAATTATTTAGTATATGTGCCTATGCACAGGAGGGAGACAACAATTTGCATGGATTAAGCTACCAATATGTTTGAAGAGCAATGGGTTGCCTTAGCCTGACATTTTCATTCCTATGGGTTTGTTGTTTCTTTGGCATTCATACCATACGTTTTCTCGTTATATATCGATACGGAATTTATGTAACGCATTTATAAGTACTGATCAAAATACAATAAATAATTTTGTTATGATAAATTATACAACAATGTAAATTGCACATGAACTGTTTTATGGGCTGGTCTTTTGATGGGCGTTGTACCTACGACCAGATGTCCGTCCGCCCGTCAGAAAGTCTAACAATACCTCAAACCCGTAACTGGAACTCTTTACTAGTTGTTTATGGAACTTTGAACAGCAAAAAAAGGAAGTGTGGCATGTGCCTACTCTTTACGTTAATTGTAGATTAAACTTCAAGCCATACAACCAAACTGCTTCTACCATGTTTGCTGGAGCTGATATTGATTTTGATGGAAATTTAACCAGATCAGAATTAGACACCTTGTTTGCCGCTTACGATGCCAATCGTGAGTTGATATTCTTACAATTTTATTCGGGAATTTATCCGTTACTTCATGTACACCAAAACGCTTATCTTTCTAAATATTAGCTGATTATATTAGTGGATGAAAATTAAACCAAAGTCTCCATTGCCGATTCCTGACTATTTTAAGATTTAACGTGACAGCAGAAAATGGCAGGAAATGATATGATGACACCAAAGCCTTCGTGTGAAATTGGCTGTTGTTGAGTATTTTTAATTAATCTTTATTTATTACATGGAAGGAATAATAAAACATTGCTCGGCTCTGATATGGACCAGAATCACAAATTCTGTGACAATGATTTTTTTAGATTCCATTCAATAAATGACTTTCATATTACAGAGTTTCAAAAAGTCTTTGATAAAACAAAAAAATGAGGCAATTCAGGTCTCAAAAGAACATCTTTTCAAGGGAACTCTCATTTACATTTTTATCTTATGGCATAAAAAATGGAAGTGATTTTTCACAAGTGACTATCATTCAGCAATATTATCCTTTCCAGATGATGGTACTGTTACGAGAAAAGAGTATACCGATCGTGTCATATTTGGAGATTCCTCCCTTCGGGATTTAGCCAATGTTTTATTTGATGACTATGATATGAACAATGACCACAAATTAAACAACAGAGATTACGACGCCTACTTCGCCAAAGTTGATGTTAACGGTATGTTGAAATTACAAACATTTATAGTTTAATTTCAAAAGTAACTTTTTGATTGGCTTAGATATTGTCATGGACAAAAAAACCTGTGACGTCATTAACGTTTTTTATAATGAATAACAGCTGTTATACTTGTAGAATTATGATACTAAAATTATACCATAAGGAATTCCTTAATAAGATTCATGTGTGGCCGAAATTGTGTTTTTAAAATGGTTTTTAAAACATTGATTTTTTAAAAGTATTTAGCATGGCACAAATTAGAAGAATCGCAAGTAGACCATGGAAAGACCAAGGAATGACAATTGTTTCTAACTCTATTAGATACTTGTGTCTCTCTTTTTCAAATCTCGACACGTTGAGGCTAGCTAGCTGCCTTTTTATTTAAGTTCTCAAAAAATAGTAATAGGTAATGTAACTTTTAATAAAACGTCAACATTTCTCACCGACATACGGTTTTATTTTCATTTAGAGAGTCTATTTTTCGAATACCAGAAGTTTCTTACTTAATTTTGTATATTCATACAATCACTTAATTACAGAACAGATCCGAGGGTGGATATGGAAGTTATTAAAAGGAGGGGGTTAAAATCCACTAACTTATGAAAAGGGAGGGTTGTTTCAAACTAGTTTTGCTCATAATTTCTCATATCGTGCACACAATAAACAATATTTTCCAATAAAAGAGGGGAGGAGACTTTAAGGACGATGTTAGTTCTTTATAAAATATATCAGTTGTTCGTTATTGAATACCATAAATATTGAATGGCATTGATCCATTGTAACAGTTGGTATTCTATTTTGATTCAAGATTATTTTGTTAGGGCTATATCACCAGGCATGGCAAATCATATGCCAATTCGCAATTGGTTTTCTACGTTTGAATAAGTTCGCCCATATGAATTTGCTTCCTTTTCACTTATATATATATACACACACACACCACGAGAATTACATCTTATCAGGGGTTTCTGGGGACAGTCGTAAAATACCCAATTAAAAAATATATCGCAAATTATTGGTATGGCAGTAGCATTACCAGCCGTATTAGACGTGGCGCTATGCTCCTGAATCGTATGTATATAAAATTATATATATACTGCAGGCGACGGAGGAATTACAGAATCTGAATTCATTGTATATTGGACTAAGGTAAATCACTATTTTTGACATAATTGAAGTTACAGATACAATATAATGTACTTCTTTATTTATTAATATTTTTTTACAAAATATAAAATACCCGTTTTGTACTGAATTACAATTTTTAAGTTTAAGAGATAAAAATTGTTTAAATTAATAAGTCAACAATGAAGCCTAGCAGACATAAATTTTTTAATAGTAGTTTTAAAATTTTAATTCTAATTTTAATGCGAGTGAGCGCAATGTCTTCATTAAAATAGTTTTCATTACGCTTGTGTACGCCAATGAATGACATACATGTAGCACTAAGACGAGGGGTGGTGTGCAACTTAAAATTGTACATAATTGAATTATTTGCTTTAACTTCATGTACATTGTTTACATCCACGTTTTCACTTTGAAAGACGTAAGGTCTATTCATGTGCATGTATATGCATGCATGTGACACACTCGTGTGTTATTTGTACTTACTCTCGTAGTTTTAGCAGCAACCTCATATTCAAGCTCAGTTTGTGTGTGGGTTAGGGTGAATACTATTTCAAGAACCGAAACCAAACAATACCGAAACGTTTCTTTAACAGTAACTGTAATAACCTACATATATGGGAAATAATGAAACCCGAATATAGAAACTTACAGTGTTAGTACTAAGATGTTAATGAAATTGACAATGATTGGCTTTATATTCGTTACATGATGATTATATGATAACAAAAAATTTCTTTTTTTTCCAGATTTTTATGATAAACGAGCATCAATTCGTTTTTGGAAAGTAGAAACAAAGTAAATACATTTTTATACATTGTTTATACTTTGTCACAGTTTCTATGCCAATTCGTTCAATTTTCTTGTTTACATGAAATGGCAATAATTAATAGACCCGTATTCGTCTGTAAGAAAAAACCCCAAAACACAAAAGAAATTAATTTGAAACAACTAATACGTTACCCGGACTATTTAGATATACGTGTAGAAAAACAAGAGGCTAATAGGAGCCTGAATTGCTCACCTGGTTAAAGTTTGTCTTTCAAGGGTAATAAATTTCATATGGAGATGTCCAACAATTTTGACTCAAGACGACTGGTAGGACTTTTCATAAGGATAATTTCAGCAATTGAAAGATTCTTTCTATCTATTATTGGTTTCAAGATATTGGCTGAAAACTGTAAAAAAAGAATAATATTTTTTCATCTTTCATGGGCAATAACTCTTACAAGGAGTCGACTGACAACTTTGATCCCTGAAGACATTTGAAGGCCTTATAAGGATCATTTCAGCAATTTGAAAGAGTTTGGCTAAACCTAACGGTTTTTAAATATATGATGTTTTTGATGGATCAAAATCCCCACCTTTGTTCTATGCAGGATATCCTAAGGAACATTCATACCAAGTTTGGTTGAATTGGTCCAGTAGTGTCAGAGGAGAAGATTTTTGAAAGAAATAACATTGAAAATAGCAAAAATCGTTGAAAAAGGCAATAAGTCCAACATGGCTTAACAGATTAAAACCAAAATTTGACCAGAGATAGATCTCATGCTGAATACTTTTACCTATCTCAGAATTAAGCTAAACTTAACGGTTTTGGGGACATATTCAAAAATCTACTGTCTGACGCCGATGTTCTATTTTTAGTAACGGCGGCCATGTTTTTCGACGAATCAAAAATCGCCACATCAGTTCAATGCAAGAAACCCTAAGGGTGCACTATACAGTTACATTAAGGCACACTGTTTCGCACACCAAGTTACCCCGGTCAAATTTTGTAAAACTAAACTTAAAATTAAAAGTTGAATTTTGGTAGATACATTGTTTAAATGCAGTTAAGCATTTATACATAGACAGATGTAATATATGTAATGGTAAACAGGTGTAATTTAAATGAAGAATGGTATCCGGAACGTTTCAGTCCCCTCCCGTATTAGGTTCTCTCCTCAGGATCAGATGGCTGATTTTCAGAATACATAATCCCGCACGAACTTTTGGAATTAAAATTGTGAGAGAATGAATCGAAAGGGTCTTATTATTTTTACCCTTTTTCCACCTACTCTATGCATGATTTCATCCTATGGTAGTGTCTAAGTGCCTGATAATTTATAAAACATAGTAATTGGCTGTTAGTTCTGGAAAGGCACCCCTGATTTGTACTAAAACTCAGTAATATTTTGTCAGTATGTTATCATGGCTACTGGATTTTATAACAATAATCACAAAGTTACTTATAAATGACTTGAACCTCCACACACCAAGGATTTCAAAAAAATATGCACTTTTTTATGACAAAACGCTAGAAATTTCTGTGCGGACTGCCTTTATTTCAACAAAATGAGATACAATTTTCAGAAATGACCTAACTGTATTGTAATATCTAAGGAACATTCATACCAAGTTTGGTTTCAATTGGTCGAGTAGTGTCAGAGGAGGAGATATTTGAAAGAAATAACATTAAAAATAGCAAAAATCGTTGAAAAAGGGCAATAACTCAAACAATGCTTATCGGATTAAAATCAAAACTTGACCAGAGATAGGTCTAATCATGCTGAACCCTTTGTCCTTCGCATAATTTAGCTAAACCTAACGGTTTTGGAGATATATGTGAAAAAAACTATTGTCTCACCTATATGTTCTATTTTTAGTAACGGCGACGAATCAAAAACGCCCACATCAGTTCTATGCAGGATACCCCAAGGAACATTTATACCAAGTTTGGTTCTAATCAGTCAAGTAGGTTCAGAGGAGAAAAGTTTTGTATAATTGTTAACGACGACGACGGACGACGACGACAACGACGGACGCCAAGTAATGACAATAGCTCACATGGCCTGTGGTCAGGTGAGCTAAAAATGAGAATCAAATGCCCAATTTGTAAAAGTGACCGATTCTCAAGAAATAATTCAACAGTAACAGCGACTATACTGCACAAACGTAAACAGTGTAAAATGCAGATGATATGATTGGTGAATTTGATTAAATATAATTTTTAAATACCATCATTCATTTGTATGGCAAGCCAAAGTGGACAAAAATGAGCATTTTCTGATATTAAAAAGTGATTTTTTAATATTACAAATTTATTTTCTAATATTACAAATTAGATTTCTTCTATCACAAAACACTTTTTTGATATTAAAAAATCATTTTTTAATATTAAAATTCAATTGAATTTCTAATATTAAAACAATTTTAACATTCGAAAATGAATTTGTAATATTAGAAAATAAGTGTTTTCTAATATTAAAAAATGATTTTTTTAATATTACAAATTCATTTTCTAATATTACAAATTAGATTTCTTCTATCACAAAACACTTTTTTGATATTTAAAAATCATTTTTTAATATTAAAATTCAATTGAATTTCTAATATTAAAATAATTTTAACATTCGAAAATGAATTTGTAATATTAGAAAATAAGTGTTTTCTAATATTAAAAATGATTTTTTTTTAATATTACAAATTCATTTTCTAATATTACAAATTAGATTTCTTCTATCACAAAACACTTTTTTGATATTTAAAAATCATTTTTTAATATTAAAATTCAATTGAATTTCTAATATTAAAATAATTTAACATTCGAAAATGAATTTGTAATATTAGAAAATAAGTATTTTCTAATATTAAAAAAATGATTTTTTTGATATTACAAATTCATTTTCTAATATTACAAATTAGATTTCTAATATCACAAAACATCTTTTTAATATTAAAAATTCAATTGAATTTCTAACATTTAAAAAACGATTTTTTTTTACTATAAGAAATTGATTTCTGATATTAGAAAATGGATTTGTCTTCTTCATTTGCGATTTTAATATTAAAAAATGTGACTGAGTTAGCAATATTGCAAAGGGATTTTTTAATTTAATTTAATTTTAATTAAATTTTTCAATTTGTAATATTACAAAATGTGTGATATTTTATAATATTACTAAATCAGGAATTTATAATATTAGAAAATGTGTGATATTTTATATTTCTAAATCAGGAATTTATAATATTAGAAAATGCATTTTTAATATTACAAAATGAATTTCTAATTTTAAAAAAATGAAATTGTAATACTAGTATTAAAAATTCATTTTTCTAATATTACAAAATACAGTATTGATTTTTGGCCACTTTGGCTTGCTATACATTTGGTCTAAATTAATCATTTCTGTTCGCATTGATGTCAATCATACTGCGTCTTACACACTGAAATCGTTTTTTACACCAATATGTATAAAAGAGTAGTCAAGGGAACCAAGATTCTACCGGCAATCAGAAGAATGTAATCTAGTGACAAAGACCAGACAAGGAAAACAGACAAATTTTACACAACAAAGAACAATAAGTAAATAAAATAATACATACAAAGTAACAAAAGTAAATGAGCAACTCGGAGCCCCGTGCAGGTCCGGGTATCAAAAGAATAGGCCTGCAGCAGCGCTAAGCTTGTCGTAAAAGGCGACTAAATATTGCTCAGAAACCTAGCCCAGGGGTAGGCGCTCTGTCCACAGAGCAACTGGAATGTGTGCCCCAGGTGGTGGAATGGGGTACCCCTGGCATGTTAGATGCTGGGGTTGTCAGGCTATAATACGTAAAACCCGACCGCAGACCATAGTGGTGCACTGTGTTGGGAAAGATGCCACGTTGTTCGCACGTTAAAGAACCCTGCTGTGGTATTCGATAGGAGTAGGAACCTTTGCGCTTCGCCACAGGAGGCTAAATTGCCCGACCTTGCCCATCCCTCCCTTTTTCTAGTGGCAATCAAAATTTCTCGACCCTGTCGTCCTTGTGCCCTATCCCATTTTCATTTCATCATTTCATGTTTATTTTGTCATCCACTTCATGTTCATCGTCTGAATATAGCTGAAATATTGCTGCTCGGACGTTAAACCCCAACAATCAATCAATCAATCAATCCGCTAAAAACTGGAAGCACGGACCGGTAGGGTAAGCGTCCTCTGCCTTTCTAGAAACACCCGCGGAGTTGTTCATAAACAGTCAAGTCCGGGGTAGACGAAAGAGGAAAGAAAAACTATGACACGTTGAACAAATCAGTTTTCGTGTTGCACATGGATCCACGGTTCATGATGACGACCATAAAACTTCTGTAGTGATGACTTTCATACGAGCTGTGATATGAACACTCCATACGCAGGTGCTGAAGGGATGTTGCCACAGATGAAAGGAAAGTTGACAATTCTGAATGAAAAGTCATCACGTTTGTCGTAAAGTTTGGTCAGTATTTTTCCTTTACCATCGATCTCTAAATGTAGATCAAGATATGAGGCTGACTTCACAGTGTAGGTAATTTTAAGTTCTTTGGGGTAGACGTACTGTATCAAATCCCCGAAACTAGGACGATATAGCGAAAAATGAGATTAATTGATCAAGCTACACGATATTCTTTCTTTCGAATCAGATCAGCTATAAAGTCAACCTCATAAGAGTGAAGGAATTGGTCAGCAAGTAGAAGAGCACAATTTGTTCCCATTGGAATGCCGACCGTTTGTTGAAAAACGCGTCTACCACACTGGACAAATAAGTTGTCGATAAAAAAGAATTCCATTATAATCTTGAAAACATTTTCTTCTGTATATTTGGAAGATGATTTGGAATTATTTTTTTTTTAAGTATGAGGAATCTCTACCAAGAACTATACATTGGTATCTAGGTGTACCATTTTTTTTAGAAACAACGATGTATAAAGTTTTTAAGTCGGAGTTTTAACTAAGTATGGGGAATAGAAGTATACAGTGTTGAAAAACCATAGGTTTAATGCTATTATATTCTAATAATTATCTACAATTGAGGGTCTCCAGAAGATCTTGCGAATTTTATAAGATCCACATTGAATTAACATCACTACAGGAGTGACAAGTGTTGTGGTAGGACTGGATACCATTTTTGACAACTGTTAAATTACATTAACGAAAAGGCAGGAATCTTTTAGATTGGGTAAAAATTAATTTGATTAAAACTGATGTACTCACAAAATGCTGATATGAAAAACACAAAAGTTACCTTGGTGTGTACTTTTAATCAGGCAGACATTATAATCGAAATACTGTAAATTTACAAACCATTTCTTCATTAATTTTGGTGATATTAAATTTTAGTCATTTAAAAATAAAATTCCATGGTTCAGTTCTCATGGTGCAGATGGAAACTCGATATATAATGATCCAAGAGTTCATGATGACGACCATAAAACGTCTGTGGTGATGATTTTTATTTTTCTGCAACACAATCCTGTTCCAGAAGCCTAATTTTATATGTTGTATGAAGTCTATTGTGGTACAAAATCAGTTTCGGCAATTTCTTACATATAGTATGAGTAGTGATATGAAAACATCATACGTAAATGCTGAGGAATATTGTCACATATAATGTCGTCAAAGTCATTAAGGGATCATTCATACTCGTTTTATTTTGAGTTAAATATGATAAATTGAAATATTCATCATCATCATCATCATCATCATCATCATCCTTTATTTCCTGCAGTAGGAGCAAAGACTAACTACACCAGGTTAATGTCACAATGTCCAAAGTGTCATATGACTACTGAAGATAATTGTATCGAAGAAACTTATTACAATTTACATAGTTGCAAAATGAAAAGCAATCAATCCTTTAAACCTTCTAAACAGTTTTCTAGCACCACGGTATTTAGAATTTCTGTTTAGTTGTCGGGTTTGAAACAGGCATGCGCAAGACCGGTTGGAATTGTCTATGATCAAGGCTTAATCCCGACAGTTCGTATAGACGACCGTATAGCAAATGCCTATGGGAGAGTACTGCTTCACAGTGGATTATCTGGTGACATATAATATCAAGTACTAAGCTAAAATTTGTTCATTGAAAGATTCAGATTCAACATTTTTATCAAAGGCTCGCCACTTGTACAACATCCATGTATCACGTGGTAAACACAAGTATATACACTATCTAACAGATTATCATATATCTGGTATACATGTGTTTTACATGCATCAGTGTCTCCTCGTGACAGCACATTGCCTGGGAGTCATCTCAGGCAATATCTGCATGGGGATCTCGGAGCAGCAAGTGTGTAGGTCCATCGGTGTGTGGATACACCCTAGGACTCATCCTTGCCCAAGCTATGTGTTAACTAGCCCCGCTATCTTGTTGTTGAATTTTTAAAGAAAATGGCTATGGAAGTGAATACCGACAGAAAACCGGCTAGATGAAATAAAGTCGTTAGCACTTGCAGTCGTCTACAGGATTGAAAACCCCTACAGGAAAACACTTCCATCCACGCAGGAGGTTTTGAATAAGGCTAACAAAATATAAGAAAGGAGTGTTGTAGAAACAGCATCAAGGTATTTTACCACAACTGCAGTGAATAAACGTTTCCAAGTGTTGGTCATCTACCATGTGTGATGATGGTAGACAACGCCCAAAGGAAGCTACTAACATGATAAAGGCGACGCTCAACACCGTAAAATCGAAGATCCAGATTGGACCCTGAAACGTAAGGACAATGTATTTTGCAGGTAAAGTGGCTCAATTCATTGCTGAAATGATACGGTACAACTTCGTCATATTGGGTATCAATGATGGCAGTCGGACTGGATCTGGAGGAATAGTGACAACCACAGGAGAAATTCTCCTCTAGTCTGGTCGTGAAGATGATCAATATCAAGAAGATGTGGCTCGGAAAAAGCACTGATTGATTGGAATCAAATTAATAACAAAATGGTAAGTGAAAGACTAAGGGGAAAACACACAAATATCAGTATCTACACTGTTATTTAACAACAAATGATGCAATTGGTTTAATAAAAGACTCCTATATAATGTTGGATTACATTGACAGCTTGTGGAAAAACCAGTAGAAGCTGGAAATATAATGAAGCAAGGCATACTCTTCAAAATAACAAAAATGATTTGCGGAAAATAAAAAGTATCACCTTACATTCCTATTTAAGATAATCTTTGAAATTCATTATCTGAGAATGACCAGAAAATACGCTGGAGCACTTCACTGAAGGTTTTAAGTGTAGCAGTCTGTAAGAATCATGCAAAATCTGAAAAATATGATACATCCAAAAAAGGCTACATATTTTTATTTTTGTAATTAAGTTGTTTTATGGGTCTATACTATGAAAATGTGTAATTATTCATTCAAATCTGCCTGCTCATAGAAGATAATCGACATTGAAAATACAGTCGATTCTATTGTATTTGAACACCATTTACAGAGTTATCTCCCTTAATTTTGAAATCTACAGTGCATTCTATATAATTTTGATCTCCTAAGAGCACGGGTTATATGAAAAACCACATGTTTATTTCTGTTTACTATGACATTTCAAACAAAATATCAAAAATAAAAATATGTAGGCTTTTTACCCATTAATCACATTTTGCATGATCCATAGCTGGAGTGCTACTTAATTGACCACCACCTACTGAAGAAACTGATATTTCTGAACCTCAGCATGAACCACCAGAAATGCCTGAAATAATATCAGCCAAAAAGTTTGAAGAATGGCAAGCCTTCATCGACTTTGAAAAGGCCTTTTATAGCATCCACAGAATCAGCCGATGGAAAATAGTTAGATCTTATGGTATTCCACAGCACCTCATTAATCTGATAAAGTAATTTTTGATAACTTTGAGTGCACTGTTGGGAATTCAGAGATAATCTTCCAAGTTAAAACAGGATTTAGGCAAGGATGTGACATGTCATCTACCCTTTTTATTATAGACATCGACTGAGTCTTACGACAAGCAACGTCTGACATCCCAAGAGGCATCAGTGGCCCTTTTCACAGAAATTCGTAAGAGTAAAATAAGTCGTAAGTTATGACGTCACAATACTTTTATTTACTATGACGTCATAACTTACGACTAATTTTACACTTACGATTTTTTTGTGAGAAGGACCACAGATGGGATATCTTTTCAACCGTTGAAGATTTTGATTGTGCTGATGATATTGTCTTACTGTCACACAATCATTAACATCTTCAAGAAAACCCAACAGTCTAAATCTTTTCCAACCAATTATGAAACAACAGCAGAAAATCTGAAGTCATGATACTCAACAAAATTATCAAAAGAGCTACTAAATGGAAATCATTGCCTCAAGTAGATACATTTACATATCTTAGCAGTACAGTTAGAGTAGATGGTGGTGCTGCTACTGACATTAAACAACGTTTGTCAAAAGCTAAATTTAACAACTTGCAAAATTTATGGAAATCTGAATAGTACACCACACATATCAAATTGAAGCTATACAGCAGTTGTGTATTGCCTATCCAGTTGTATGCTTTAGAGTGTGGAGAATGACTGAGGCTGACTAAAACAATATTTTTAAGTGCCTAAGGAGGACCCTTCGAATATTTTGGCCGAATATGACCACTTATAAAGACCTCCTCCATAGATGATTTCAGCAAAACATGAGCAACATCATCAAATGAAGAAGATGGAAATTGTTGAGAAAAATTAACAAGACCACAATAAAATAGCACTTTTCTTGACACAAGATAAGAAAAGGTGCAGAGGTAGAACCAAGATGTAACATTGAGTCGGAAATGTGCGAACCTAACCACTCATGGGGAAGTTCACTGATGGTAAAGAACAAACAGAAGTTGCATACCTTTGCTTCTGCCCCACACGTCATTGGTCGTAATTGGCAGTAAGTAGGTAATTAAAACTTATGAGAGACTGTGAAAATATAACTAAAATATAACTACATATTTTCAAGATATTTAGAGTGTCATAATATCTAAAACTTAAAGATTCGATAAGAATAAAAAAGCTGTTACTCTAGTAAAAATATTAAAGCAGGTTTTGGCAACAATTTCAAAGCATTCCATTCCTTGGAAAATGTATATAGTGCACATCGATGTCCACTTAAAAAAACAAGATAGTACATTTTCCAGGATTTTGTTGAAAAAGTTTATTTAAAAACGAAACGGTTCTTGGGGTTTCAGATGAACACCGGATTGTATTGTGGTTTGATCAATTACATAAGACGAAAAAAAGTTTCCCTATGCATTTTATGTTTTGTTTGGTAATTTGTATTTTTATGTCTCTTTTCAATTTTTATAAGTATTAAGAGATCTGAACTTCAGTTTAGCACCCTTTGACTATCATTCTTTCCTGTTTGTTTCTTTTACAATTCAATGTTACACATAATGCACAAAAACATCAAAGACTAACAATATCCCATACGTTTAATAACACAAGCGTCTGTCTCTGTACGAATCAGACAATGGGTGAAACGTGGTATAAAAACACCATTTTGAAAGTTTAATTTGACAATTTGCACCATCAAAATTAAAAAAATAGACAAGAATGTCAATATTATTTTGATAAATTGAGTTATAATTTCATTGAAATCCACTAAAATGGACATTTCAATGGCAAAAAACTCATTTTTCTGACATTCAATTGAAAAATTTCTGAGCTACAGTTGCGATCACTTCGAACCTCTATTCGATTCTGTTAGAATTCGCTGTACTAGAACAGTTCTTTACTGCCAGAAACTGTTCTGATCCGCGACACACCTTGTCAGGGCTTTGGACAAGTTCTGTCATAATCTGTCATGGGTCGTGATAGGAACTGTTTTAGGTAGAATTGAGACGTGGATTAGAAGAGTTCCTGACAGATTCTGACAGTCATTAGCTAGAAAATACTTCTCTGACTGAATTACATACAGAACATGTAGGTGAATCAGAAAAAAGGCGTAGCACCCGATTCCCGATTCCCACGCCGGGAAGGAATCCTTGCTATGTTTGAATTTTTTTTTTCAATTCTAGTGATGCAGTGGTCAAATAATGATCTTTAAAAATAATAAAAGTATCCTTGAGTGAAATTATATTGTCAGATCGATGGGTTTTTAACATGTATATTTCTGATTTTTCCCTTCCTGTCTGATTCTTTCAAAAACTTATATTCAATATTGTATGTATGACTCATGGAGTGCCGCATAAAGTACACAGCATTTTATCTTTACCTTATGTAAGAGTACAAGACATGCACAATTAGGCGGCACGTAATTTTACTGCTGTAAAGTTCATATCGCACATGAATTTTATAAGGTGACATGTAATTATGTTAAAGTACATCTCACATATGTGAATAAGTTCTTCCTTCTTTAAACTTTATGCCTGTATGTTAGGCCTGCTAATTGACTATTACAGTTTTGCATGTAGAACATCTTGTCAATCTCCTTGTCAAATGGAAATTCGCTAATTCTAAGCCTTTACACTTACACTCATAATAATTATCTTAAACTCTTGTTTTTTTATGCAAATAAGCACAACTCAAATCAGAATAGGCTTTCCAACATTATGTCTATCCATGCATTATTGTACATTGTATCGTAAACAACTTCGCGGATAAGTTATGCATAGTGCTCATCCTTTGTGTTATTTCTATATTTTGAGCTGGCAGGGCCTATTACCTATAGCTAATTGAAATGATTTTCCGGAAGTATAGAATTAAACACCGTTTTTTTAGAATTTATCAATGTGTAAAATCGGACCATTCACAAAACAAATTAAAGACTAACGGGTCTTTGAGCGTTTCCTCATTCCGTCTAGAAAGTACGCCAACCGAAGAGTGAAGACAGGTAACTAAGACACTGAAATTATACTGTTGTAAAAGGTGTCTTCACGGAAGCTGTAGAAGATGCACGAAAAAAGACATATATGATAGTAAGATAGGAATTATTTTTAATTGTAACTTTTCTTTTATTAATCATGCCTTGAAATGTTCAAAAAAGCAAAAATAAAAAAATAAAAACAAAACAAAACAATCAATACAAGACCAACTAAAACAACAAGAATAACAAAAACAAAGAAATAAAACCAACCGTTGTATATTTATCTATGTGGTGTTTGTAGCTCAACTGTACGTAGGCTAGGTAAGCTATTGACATCACGTGGCGTCCGTCGTCGTCATGGTCGTTAATAGTTTTTCAAACGGTTTATTCCCGATTGTCCAACATTTGAAATTATGGAGTTCTGATTGTCCAACAACAAAAGTTCCGATTGTCCAACAATAAAAGTTCTGATTGTCCTACTTTCATTGTTGTTAAACAAAGTATGATCATCGTTATAATTTGAGGGTATCAAGGGTTCTCTATTGTAAATAATAAATACATATTTATATATATTAAATATAAAACAATTTCTTATAATTCTTGAAAGATAATTGTAATTTGAAATACATATTTATTTTTGGATATTTCAATCTGAAGCAAACAATAATATCAAAACAAATCATACTTTTTAAACGAAAAATATTTGATATATTTTTTTTTAATATCCAGTATTTTTAATGCTTTTATGAATCAAATACTTTATAAATTAATAATGATTTTGATTTGAGCATTAATTTCAGCAATGCAAATTATTTAATAAAATCATAACTAAAATATAATATATGAAGTGTACTTTTGTAATGAGTTGTATCACTTCAAGCTAATTACTTAATAATATGCTTCATTCAACAAAAATGACAAATGATTTACATGTATAATTTCATATTTATTTAATGAAACTTAAACATTTGAATATTACATGTATACAAATTAAAGTGCAAATATGATGCCATTTTTCCATAAAAATATCTGAATACAAACATCAGCTATCGAATACAGAAACAGAATTGATTGATTGTTGGTGTTTAATGCCCGAGAAATAGGAAGAGGTAGATAGTGACGGGCAATTTAGCCTCCTGTGACAGAGCACAGAGGTTACTACACCTAATGAATACCACATCAGGGTTCTGTAACGTGCGAGGAACGTGGCATCTTTCAAAACACATGCACTACTATAATATGGTTTTCGGTCTGGTTTTCCTTATTATTACCTGAAGACCCCAGCATGTAGAATGCAAGGGTCACCCATTCAACCACCTCGTGCACATAACCCAGTTGCTATGGGCATATTGCCCTAGCCCCTGGTCAGGGTTTTGAGCACTATTTAGTCACCTTTCACAAGCTTAGAGCTGCTGCAGGCCTACTCTTTGATACCTGTACCCGTACGGGGCAACACAGGAACTACAAACCAATAGGATAATCGAAATAATCAGCCATAAGTTATAAAGCATCAGCTAACAAATACTAATGCAACAAACAAAAAACAATAAAAACTAAGACAAATAGAGAGCAAACTAACTTCACAAACCTAAAGCAACACTAGCATATTTTTTTTCTTTCAATGAACACCCCTTATAGAACCTCAAACTATCTTTATCATAACATTTTCTAATTAACCAGCATGTATATTCCTTATCAAAACATCCCCAATTGTCCAACATTTTTTTTACCTTTTTAACCTGTAATTTTCAAATGTTGGACACCCTTCAAACATTTTCTCTTCTGAAAACACTTCATTGATTTAGATGAAATTCAGCATGATTGTTCCTTAGGGTATCCTTCAAATAATAACAATTTCGATCCGTGAAAAAAACATGATCGCCATTACTACAAATAGAATATAGGAGTCAGACAGCAGTTTTTTGCATATCTCTCTAAAACTGTAAGGTTTAACCAAATTGTGATAGAAGTTAAAGTGTTTAGCATATTGAGATCTATCGGTGGACAAAGTTTGGTGAAAATCCATACACCCTTGTTGGAGTTATTACCTTTTTAGGACATTTTTGGCTGTTTTGATGTTATTTTTTAATTCAAAAATATTCTCCTCCGAAACTACTTTACAAAATTCAATAAAAGTAGGTATTTCCGACTTGCGGACCAACATTTTGTCAACATTTATCTCCCTTTGGAGTAGGTGTCTATTCGGAACACGTAAGATTTTCCATCCGATATCGACGATACTTTAGAAAATCTCGAAAGTCAAAAGGGAATTTCTCGTTCTACTGACCCTGCCATCAATTTTCTTTACCCGGGATACAAATGAAAATCATCCTTATGTAACCTACCAACAAAATGGAACACCCTGTAAATTTTAGAAACACCGTTGTTTGTCTGCTGGTGATTCCATTTTCATTCGAGTTACCTCATTTTTCTGCACCCGAATCCGAACATCCATTAGAGAGACTTTGAAAGAGTAATCAAGGGAACCAACGTTATAGCGGTAATCAAAAGAATGTAATCCAGGGACGAAGACCAGATATGGAAAACAGACATACACAACAAAGAACATAAATTAACTAAAATCATACATACAAAATAACAAAAGTAAATGAGCAACTCCGACTCCACTAAAAACGGGGAGCATGGACCAGGTGCACCGGTAGGGTAAGCGTCCTCTGCTTTTCTAGAAACACCCGCCGAGTTGCTCATATAAAGTCAAGTCCGGGTAGACAAACGAGGAAAGGAAAACTATGACCCGTTGAATAAATCAGTTTTCATGGTGCTGATGGATACACCATAACGATCCACGAGTTCATGATGACGACCATAAAACTTCTGTAGTGATGACTTCAATCTTGTAGCAACATAACCCTGTTCCAGAAGCCTATTTGTTAGAGTTCTAGCGCGATACAAAAAGTCTGCGTAGTTTCGGCAAGCTCTGGCATAACGTATGAATTGTGATATGAACACTCCATACGCACGGCCGAAGGGATGTTGCCACAGATGAAAGGAAAGCTGACAATTCTGAATGAAAGGTCATCACGTTTGTCGTAAAGTTGAAATTATACCTGCTCTTACGGGAGGTAACTCTGCAAAACAGGATAAAACATGGCTGCATCCCGAGCTCCGCAAGTATGGAATAGTTGTTTCATAGGGTGTCTTACACAAAAAGACTTTGGATTTTTGATCGGTCAAAAAAAGCATGGCCAACATGACTAAAAATAGAACACAGGGATCAAAATACAGGTTTTTCCAAATAACTAAAAAACGAAGTTTAATTTTGCAAAATTCTGATAGAGAGTTATCATAGTGTTCAGTATCAGAAGACGCCACGTTTTTCATGTGTACAACTTTGACAATCTTCTTCACTGAAACCATGCGACAAAATTTAATGAAAATTTACATAATTGTTTTTAACTGATCATTTATAATTTTTAATCGGTCAAAACACGTGGCCGTTTTTACTAAAAATGGAACATAGAGGTAAAAATGCTTGTTTTTGTTTTTTCCTCAACTACGGAAGAATAATGAACACGAAAAGTACTCATACATAAACATGATATTTTGTTTTGACTGGCAATATTTAAGATATTTTCAAGGGATCATTTTTAAATTGACTGCCATTTTGGGAACATTTTCACCAGTTGCTCGGATTCACAGGATTGTTTTTTTGTTTTTTTTGTTTTTTTTTGTTTTGTTTTTTTTTTTTTTGGGGGGGGGGGGGCAATTTCTCTCTAATTTTTATATTTGCTTTGATTTCAACGATATTTGGTTTACCTAAGAAAATCACCATATATCATGGCTGTTTTGTACGTTTTCTATTTAAATACACCATCGTCTTCTCTTAACTTGATTATTAAAGATAACTGCAGATCGATTCTATGTGGAGTTCTCCGAGTCTCGGTCATTAAACCACTATTTGTAGAAAACAGTTGCTATTATATTTTTAACTTGACAATGATAAAAACAAAACCAAACAATAAAACCCCTTAATACCCCCCCCCCCCGAAGCGCTGTAGGAACATGATAATGATTTACGTTCGTCCGAGAGATTTTGTGGAGGCAACTCCTCTGAAACCGCTTGACGAATTTATTTTGGTATTCGGTGTGGTGTTTTGTGCGTATTTTAGTCATTTCACTTCAACAACTAGCACGTCTTCTCTAGACTAAATCTGACACATACATGACTACGTGTAGCTATCTCGTTCAGGAGTAATCAAATGAATCTAGATTTTAACAGAAATCAAAAGACTTTAATCCAAGGATAATTAAGGACTAGACAGGGAAAACAAACACACACATTAAAGAACATTAAATACCCAAAATGAATAAAACTTACAAAAAAAGTATCAAAATGAGCAGCTCGGACTCCAGTAAAAACTATGAGCATGTACCATGTGCACAGATAGGGTAAGCGTCAATCGTGCATGATTACGCCTGTAAAGGCAAATTTCAAGTTTTTTGCGTTATGTAAAATACATACAGTAAAACCTGATATAGCCATATCCGGAATACTACGACCACATGTCTAAATTTGTAATGTACAAGAATCAATAGCATGCATGTACGTTATTTTCTAGTCAATACTAAAACTGAGTAAACCGAACACTTGTCTAAAATGAATTAAACATCCAGTTCTATTTTGTTCTATTTAAACAGTTTTCACTGTTACTGTACATGGCTGAAAGAATTGTCACGTGTCTTGGCTATCATTGTCATTCTAGTGGTCTTAGTTACATAAAAGTACATTGGTAAAGAACCTTGGACTGACCTTATATAATAAATCTGTAGCTTCATAACTTTATTATCACTAACACAGATTCAGTGAAGGTAAATACTTGTGGTTTCTCTTTTTTTCTGTGGTTTATTTCGTTTCCCTTTTCTGTTCTGGTTCTTTCAATTTCAGACAAGTACTGCTTTTTTACTATTTTTTTTTTCATTTAGATACCTTTATTTGCTTTGTTAATGTGTGATTTCTTAGAAATGTTTTGCAAATTGCATGAAACGATGTCAAACTATAGCAATATGCCATGCTACCGCAAATGAGAATTAAGGTGTTTCCATTCATTCATAGCAAATGCTTCGATATGTAATATATTACATATAAATTTTATACAGTTACAAAATTACCAAAACATAAAATTCAATAAATAAAACAACAGCAACAATAATTTAGATAGACATGGCTAAAAAACGATTCGTAATGTTCCATGAGATATTTTCATAGAAGAACTAGGTTCACGTCTACCATTTTTTTTTTATTCTTGGTTTGCTTTCTTTAAAGTTTATAATTTTATGTTTCTTCAGAATTGGATTGAGTTGAATAAAAAAGACCAAACATATGGGGATGGGGGCACAGTATAATAACATGCGGATCCTTAAGAGGGTGGCCCGACCTGTGGCTCCTTTAAAGAGAATTTGACACTTCAAGATATTTTTTTCAACTAACAATACTTGAAAAATGGTATAGTCCCAAAAAAACAATCATGCAAAGTCGTTATTTAGCATACTGATTAATTTCTAACATTAACACAATCAGATCAATATATTCAATTGACAGTTTTGTGGCCCCAGCCTCGAGTCCCCACTTTTGAAAACCTCTGGGTCCGCCACTGAAAATAAATTCATATAAAGACTTTGATTTGAGTTCGTCTTTTTCATATCAACAGGAAAACACAGAACTGATGACAAACATATTGCTGGTTTATCTAACCCTACCTGCATTGGCCTTGTGCATAAAGAATGTTACTGTACAAACAAGACTTGGTCCAATTACCGGTGAAGCTGGTACACTTTCGTTTGAAAGTTCCAATATTCAATACTCACTTTTTAAAAGAATACCTTTCGCCCAACCACCTGTTGGGGACTTAAGATTTAAGGAACCAGTTCCCTTCGGAAAATGGCAAGGGACTTTGGATGCTACGGAGTTTGGGCCATCATGCATTCAACGCCCACGTAATAACCCTTCAATCGATAGGCTTCTGCCAAATATGAACCAATCAGAAGACTGCCTTTATCTAAACATTTATGTTCCGCCAAATACTTCGAACACCAATAGAAAATCAGTTATGATTTGGGTTTTTGGAGGCGGGTTTGTGATTGGACAGGGAATGTTGTACAATGCCACATATTTGTCGGTGTTAGGTGATGTCATAGTTGTGACCCTGAATTATCGACTGGGTTCGTTTGGATTTTTTAGCACAAATGATGAGTATTCGCCTGGAAATTACGGACTTTGGGACCAGAAAATGGCATTTCAGTGGGTCCATGATAATATCGAAAGCTTTGGTGGTGATCCAAAATCGGTCACAATTTTTGGAGAATCATCCGGCGCTTTTAGCGTAGCCCTTCATGCAATAAATACCGATAATCGAGGCTTATTTCAACGCGTTATAGCGCAAAGTGGCACTAGTAATTCACTAATGACATTATCAACAGTACCTAGGCGATCGGCGAAAAATTTCGCAATTGCATCAAACTGTTCAACTGAGTTGAAAAATGAGACTATGGAATGCCTTCGTAACAAAACAGCAGCCGAAATTCTGTATGCCTACGGACATATGCCCTCGCTCACACCAGAGTCGTGGAATAAATATCACTTTCTTAGCGGTATTGGACCAATTTTGGACGGCAAAGTTGTGAAGGACAAACCACATGCTGTTCTTGAAGGAAACAACCCGTCTTACGAGTTTTACAAATCTCTGGACGTGGTTATCGGGAATTGTGAAGCGGAAGGAACGTTGTTGGTTTCCAGTCTGTGGTGGCACAATGTTACCGTAGGAATTTCCTCTGACTATCTCTGTCGAATTATAGTTGCACCGCTAGCTCCCGACTTTTTCCATAATAATTCGCGCATTGTTCCAGCGATTTGCACGAAATACGGTAGTAACGGCACAATGGTTAAACAAAGTAGACTCAGTGTTGATTTTTACGGTGATTTGTTTTTTTACAGTCCAACTATAAAGAGCCTAAATGCACATGCTAGAGGAAGCACAAGTTCTAGTCAGTATCAATACATGAGCACCAGACGATCATCATGGTCTTTGAGAAAGTCTTTGACGCCATGGTTACCAGAGTCTGGACATGCGTCCGAAATTCCATTTTTATTTCCTGTTGATCCTCTTGCAAAGTATTCCACTGACGACAGGCGAAACGCATTGTTAATGATGCAATATTGGGCAAATTTTGCCAAAACAGGGTGTGTATATTGATCATGTAATTGAATAATAAGAGTCTAGTCGAACAAATGTGAAAAACCCCAAGAACTCCATAATATCTATCGGTTAATATAAATAACTATTCAGTAAATTAACATGCATGCATCCTTTACAAGAATCTGACAATATCTTACTTTGAACACATCTACATAGTTTTTGGTGATCAAAGTTTCTTGAGCGATTTTAGGTATTTTGTAGGATGGAAAACAAATTTATTTGTTGAAATTGATATCAACCATTCGTGTACGATAGCAAGCCAATAAGTAAAGAGAAATTTGCTGTTAGGGTCTTTATCCACACACACGGGACTTAAAATGTGTAGGAATTTTTCTAACTTGCAGAATTATCTGGTGTCGGGGTTTTAGATATGTGACTGTCACTACATGCACAGTAAAAAATGCTCCGCAAGCGTAGCTAGGGAAATTTTCTATTCAACTGAAATGTAAATTGGCGCCTAGCACACATTTGACTGACATAAAGGCGTATATCAACTGTTCAGAGTGGAACATTAGACAAAGTCATCAGAAGAGTGTTATTTATTCGGGCATTTACTTGGTTTTTTAAGAGAGATATACATGTATACCAGATGCACGTTGCATATTAGATCTAGTCCTTTTTGTTTTGACTTTTATTATTTGAATGAATCATCCACATCTTTGTTTTACGGATATTTCCTTCACATTTTACTTAATTATTTTTTACAGTAATGTGAACTCACTTGACCTTCCTCACTGGCCTCAGTATGATTCATCAACTCAGAAGTATGCCTCTATCAATGTTAATGTGACTATCAAGGACCACCTATACCCCGACAGAATGAACTTCTGGTTAAACGAAATACCTCAAATACTCAAACCTGAAGACGTCAAGATAATATTTGGATAAATGGTCGACTGGTTTTATCAGACTTTATTCTGATTATTTGGCAGGGTCAAACTTTTATGTTTTATAGTGCAATTTTGATAGTATATCGTCATTTGGTGGATTTACCTTCTACTACAACTATTCGTCCAAATAAGAAATCATGATAATTAAAATGCTTTTTCGTGGAAGAAAATTCTCGTGATTTTTAATTTTTTTTGTTTTTTTTTTTGTTTTTTGTTTTTTTGTTTTTGTTTTTTTTAATGTTTTGCAATTTTTTATTTATTTTGTATTTAAATAAAAGTAATTCTCTGTCTAAGAATCGGGCAAATGTGTATATGGAGTTGCACATAAAGAGAATAAGAAATATCTACGTGACAGATGCTTCAAATTATAATAGCTTTCCGAATATTTCATATTGTATTGAATATATTTGAGGCAAAACAGACCAAAATTTAGTAAAATGCCTGATTCTTACACGGAATGGAATTAGTTATAGACTTTAAACCCAAAAAGAGAACAAGCGTATCGTTAGATTTAGCCTTGTTTAGCTGTTTGTTATATGAAATAAACGGCGATTTGAAGTGCATAAACAAACAAAAAATACAAATAGAATTCATTTTAAACTAGAGGCGCAAAAGAGCCTGAATTTCTCACCAGTTTTATCATTTGCTTATTTAAAAAATTTGAGGAATGAGACAGAAAAATGCTTTTAATAGCATTTTTATGATCTGAACCAGAATTTTGCTAAACGCAACCGTTTTTTGAATTATTAAACAAACTGTCTTCCGACCCCTACATGTTCCGTTTTTAGTATAGGCAGTTATATCTATTCACAGGTTAAAAATCACAAGTCAAATCGAGCGCAATACACTATAGAATCAATATGCTTTCATTAAATGATCTTAAATGGTTTTAGAGAAGAAAAATTTCAAAGTTGTACGTGTGAAAAAAAATTAAGAATTGTTTCAGGAGCCAAAACTTCTACGTCAGTAGACGAATCGTTTCGAAAATTTTGGCATTGGTCGGTCTCGTGATGCTGAACAATATTACCCCGGCAAAAATTTTGCTAAAGGCAACAGTTTTTTAATTATTTGCAAAATCTGCCTTCTGACTCCTGTCTTTATATCTAGTAACGGCGGCCACGTTTTTCATGGATTAAAAATCCCAACAGTCATTTTGTGTGTGATTTTCTAAGGAACAAATATGCTACTTTTATTGAATTCTGTACTAAGGTTTTAGAGAAGAAAAAAAATGGCCAAAAACTGTTTCAGGGGCCGTAACTCCTACATCATCATTAAAAATTTCGGCATAGGTCCATCTTATGATACTGAACAATATTGTCCTGTCAAAATTTAACTACAGGCAACAACTTTTGAGTTATTTGCAAAAACTACCTTCTAACCCTTATGTTATATTTTTAGTACCAGAGGCCATGTTTTTTCATGAATCAAAAATCCCAACAGTCATTTTGTGCACAATACTTTAAGTAACAACCATGCCAAGTTAACATCCTGTCGGTTATGTAGTTTCAGAGAAGAAGATTTTCGGAAATTTGTCAACGACGACGACGTCGACGGCACGAAGTGGCGGCATAAGCTCAATTGGCCTTTGGCCAGGTGAGCGTAAAAGGTATTTAATGATAATTCAATAGCAACATAACAACACAATAATAAAAGGGGGCTGTAAACGTCAAATAACGTGCGGATATACATTTTATAGAATTCACCACTCATTAGAATTTGTCTAACGAATTAGTGTTGCGAAACCATGCAAGTCGTGCAAATATAACCTTCTAGTTTTTGGAATAATTTAATGTAAAAAGAAATGGCCCGTATCATGAACAACATAAGACTGGAGTTCTGAATGGAAGTGGCAGCTTGGTTTGTTTTTGTCAGTCGCAGAAATTTGTATAATTAACATGATTAGAGTGACCTCACAACATTAAAGTTGTGCAAATACGATGCAAAGAGCTTTCAGATTAACTTTATATGGGTGTGAAAAGGTCAAAACGGAAAACAAACACCACAACGAAGTCTAGCTACACCCCAAGCCCTAGCCCGAATTACCGACCACATAAAATGTCGAAAATGTCCCCAGCTATTCCCATCGGAAATGCATTAGGAAAAGCACACGGTAACGTACTATTAGAAGGAACCCCTCGACACATGAACAATATAACCAACGTACCACAAAACACGCCATATAATCCTATATACCCAAATCTTCAACAAACTGTACAAGCGTTACAATATAGTGACCAGGGGGGGCATCTCCAAACTTAAACAGATAAACAAACGAATTAAATCTACAAGATGTTATCAAAGATATGTACGTTAAACTCAAACCCCTCGAACTTTTACCTGCTATGAACGATCGACTTGGAAATCTTGAAACTGAACTCAATCATTTTAAAACTGAGAACACGCTGGCCGAAATGATATAAAAATCAGTCAACTAGAGTTCGACAATAAACATTTGATTTCAGAATATGTCAATATATAATGCTCAACTACAGACAGAAAGGGGGGAAATGTATGAAAAGGTACTTGAGATGCAGACTCGATCTATGCGTGACAATCTCATCTTCTCGGGTATACCCGAAGTTGAACGCACAGAAACACCAGAACAAACGGAACAAATAGTTGAACAATTTATGAATGAAAAGTTAGGTATAGAGGAAAATAACATTCAATATCATGTCGTACACAGACTGAGACGTCGTAGAGACAATAAGCCAAATAGTATAGTGGCAAAATTTGAACGACTTAAGACCGTAATCTTGTCCTACAAAAAATCAAGAGAAAAATTTGATAACACTGAGTATAAAGTACAAGAGCAGTACCCTCCGGAGATAGTTTCAAGACGCAATGAATTATGGCCTGTGTTTCGTCATCACCTAGATCAGGAATATACAAACGTTAAATTGTTCCATGATAAACTGATAGTTAATGGTAGACGTTGGTACCCGTCGACATACCGCGCACCGCCACCGCCAATGTACGGACCGCCACCTCAAGTGTACGGACCACAGCATGGTCACCCAGAGCGTTATCCTCTGCCTCAACCTCCCAGTCAACAAGGCCCACCTCCGAGACCAGTGGCGGGATTCACAAACATTCCAAATTACCAGTCACCAATACGACCACCGTTCTAATCTCAAGGACCTGTAAGATTCCCCATGTCGGAACCACCAGTTCCACAGCCCGTAGTGACTTCACAGCCAAGCCAGCATCCGGGGTAAAACAGTGTGACAAGAGGCCCTTGAGTTGTGTGCTTCATTTGTTGACAAACTTTCTATCTCATGTTTAAATGCATGTGGTTTAAAACGTAAACTATTGGTTCCAGAATTTTTAGAATTAATAGAATCAAATGATATTTTGTTTGTATAGAGACCAAAACAGATGATCTTGATGTACTCACTTTAACAGACAATTATAAATCTTTCTCTAAACACAGAAAAAATGTTAGAAAAAGTCAGGTGGTATTACGGTTATTTATGAAAAGCAGCTTGACGATTTAATAAAATTCGTCGAGTCCGAGAGTGAATTTGTTTTATGGGTAAAACTTCTGAACACACCTGTTCATAATTCTTCTTGTTTACTGGGTTGTTTCTACAGTCTAATTAAAATTAGCCCCTCCGATTTTTATTTGTTTCGCCCTTGCGTACATCAAAAATTAAAAAAAAACGCAAGGTCTAATTTTTGTTAGACTGGTTGTTTCTATAGCCCCCTTCCAATACTAGATATTCATCTGTTGATGCTTTTGATGAGACCGAGAATGAGTTTTGTTTCTATTAATGATTCCGAATACTATGCACTTCTTGGGGATTTAAATTCAAGATAAAGATGTTTTGTCAGATAATTTTGTTGCAAATATATTAGAAGATATATATTATAGAGTAATTATCAATTTGAAGCACGCATTGTTTTCCGTTGGATTACCAATGAATGTTGCGCTAGACACAAACTAGGGACTCGAAAGAGCCTTAATCGCACACCCGTTTCGTTAAGCAACATACTATTTTTATCAATTTAGATCGAAGATCAGAATTGATATAGCAGTCGCAAGAGCCTTTAGATTTGTAAAGCCCGGTATCATCTGTAATTATCTTACATTACCGCAGAAAAAATAGTCCCATTGGCATATCCCATTACGGTTCACATGCAATAAACAACTTGTACTGCGAACTAAATCTGCTGATTAATTTGGTTTATAATTAGATTACCTCTTATAAGTACCTGTTTATTTCTATGCATTTACCTGAATAAAAAAGTCATTCAGTGTTGATATATTCCAGTTGTTAATTCATTTTTATACGCATAATAAATCATCTAATGTTAATCTAGAAATAGCACGTGCGTGTCTCTGTATAGATCAGGATGGTTTGGGGGGTAATGCTACCCTTTTGTAACAAAACGACCAAAAGATGAGCTGCAAATAATAGCCTGAAGCCAAGTTTCTTGATCGGAACCACTGCCTCTTTTATCCGTCAAGGCCAATTCCAATTCTATGAAGACTATTTATAGTCTTGCAGGGGTTGCATTTCTTGATAAACATTAAATTTGAAAGAAATAGCTTTAAACAGGTAAAAAAGTCTAAAAAGGACAATAAATCTAACATTAACACAAAAAATGACCACAGATAGACCTCACTATCAATTACTATAAAATCGGAAAAATGGGAAATTTCAGAATTTTCTTCTATATCACTCGTTATTGTCTTTTTTTTTTTCAGAATTCCGTAGTTTAAACAAGCTTTGATGTGATACAGCAAAATAATAAAATGTCTAGGCTTCAAAATGAGCCTAAGCAATAAATATTTGAACATTTCATGTTAAGTCATGTCAAGTGGGAAAATGCCACCCCTACCCATGAAAAAAAAGAAAATATCATTATAATACATTTGTGAGTATTCCCAGTATTATTGTGGTGTGTTCACGTTCCTCCAACGGTTCTGGTATGTTTCGATGATCTCTCTCTAACACTTATATTTTGTAATAATCTATCATTTTGGCTGAACAGGAAATAGTACTAGTTCATTCTGCGCTTTGTAGCATTTGATTTAAAATAGTAGCAGGACCGCTATACATTGTAAACGAATGATGAATCACTAGAACATGTAGCTGTTAGTTTAATGATGTTGCTTATTTGTGTTGAGAGTGCCAAATAATTAAAGCTGTTAAAATACTGTAGTGTGTGTTGACACATACTAATTCTGTCATGCTTTATCAGGGGCGGGTGAAGAAATTTGTACAAGGAGGACGATTTTACAGGTTATTGTTTGCTCATGTTTGCCAAAATTGCACAAAATTAAAACAACACTTTCCATCAAGAGGTTGGGGAGGGGAGTTCCAAACCTTGAAACCTCAGGGATCCATCAAGTCAGGTTTCATATGCCTATCAACCATACACATAGACTTAAACGGGGACTTTTTTTTTTTTCAGGTTGCTAGTACATGTATAATATGAGTTTGCTACACGTTTGCATGTAAATTTCAAAATTGTTGTTTTGATCTTTGTGCACGATTTTGTAAATAAAAATTAAAATTTGAAAATTGTGTTTCACTGCTATTAGTCATCACAGGAGGATCAAAGAGGGCACTATGGGCTTGAGCTCCCCCACCCCCTTATGAGGAGCAATTTGGTTGATTACATAGAAAATCTATGCAAAGCACTGGATTGGGCCCCTCTTAGGTATAAGTCTGTGCCCCTCTGTCACTGTTTTTGGAACATCTAGATCTGCTACTGGTCATGACAAAATCATATTATAATTGAATCAAAAACAACATGTTCTTTGTAAACAAATCAATACATGTTAGACCAAAGATTTTGCACATTTTATTTCATATATACCATAATTCAATAAATATTAGTTACCAATTGACATCTGAAATAAACTTAAAACATATAACATCAAATCATATATTCCCTGTATACAATAGAATGCTTTAGAACGAACCAGACAACCTTTAAAAAGATAGAAAACTTATAAGACACCATACAATGTATACATCATCTGATTCTATAAACTATTTTATACAAGTCCCAGAAACAACCTATTAATCAAAGTAACTGTAGAAACAAGAAAAAAAAAGAGTTATTGTACACTATATTTTGACCCAAAAAATGTGTCAAAACATTTTGCATGGAGATAGAAGGAAAACCATATACTGTTTTATTTTGGGTACCCAATATTCCAGCAGTGGTAGAGGATTATAGAAAGCTATTTTCCAATTCTGTGCTATCTGGAGTAGAATTCAAACCTCTTATGTAGCAGGAATATGTAACTGAATGAGAAATTCATGAAGAACTTATTTTTCTCCACATGAAAAAAATCAGAAAATTATGCATTGAAAAAGGAATTTCCTAGCATTGTAACATGGTTTTGTTTTCTTCAGTCTTAACAGTACCAACATCAAAGTATGATTTGGCAGATTTTCATGACCCTAACTATCAATTAA
This sequence comes from Perna viridis, assembly GCA_037379345.1. Classification (NCBI taxonomy): domain Eukaryota; kingdom Metazoa; phylum Mollusca; class Bivalvia; order Mytilida; family Mytilidae; genus Perna; species Perna viridis. The sequence continues at coordinate 9,291,120 of CM074523.1, forward strand.
AGGTTTCACACAGACTGTGTTTGGTGTAAGTAAAACCATTATTTTGTGGGATAGCCGAACCTTTCAGGATACCTTATCTCAATATCTCGGTCCAAGAAATATTGAAACAATATTGTGGAAAATAATTTTCCTTATTAAACAATAATGCTAAATGATTGGCTAGATTTGATGAATTTCAGGGATTTGATACATCACATCTACCCAAAAGAACTTGAGATAAAGGATACTACAGGCACTGTGAAGTCAGTCTCATATCTTGACCTACACTTAGAAATTGATGGTAAAGGAAAACTATTGACCAAACTTTACGACAAATGTGATGACTTTTCATTCAGAATTGTCAACTTTCCTTTCATCTGTGGCAACATCCCTTCAGCACCTGCATATGGAGTGTTCATATCACAACTCGTACGTTATGCCAGAGCTTGCCAAAACTATGATGACTTTTGATGAATTATATAACATTACTACTGGTAGTATTAGAACATGTCTTCCATTGTTAACTTGCTGGAAAGATTTTCAAATTAGTTTTTAGCAATCAATCACAAAACAGATTGAACAATTTATGATTTATGCAACAAGGCCACTGATTGGTTGCAGAGAATTTCTGCCAACACTTCCATTGATAAGTTGCTGAAAAGAATTTTCAAATGATCTTCTGTTCACCAATCAAATCACATTACAGATCTGATGATTTATGTAACACTGCCACTGAATGGATAATAAGTGTTTCAGCTAACATCTTCCTTGATAGCATATTCAGGTTTCCATCCATACAGTAACCAGCGGTACAGTTCTCTAAGCTGAACCGTATCAGGATCTACAAATATAAAATAAAATTAAACAAACCACAAATAAAGCTATTTTTAAAGTCAGTGGTGCATAATGTCTCCAAACAGTCAATCATAATCAAGATCATTACCGTACTAATTTTAGCTATTTTTGGGTTGGACAGAAAATGACAAAAACAGTACACATGAAATTGATTTTTAACACGATATAACATTTATCATTTTGAAAATTGACACCTACAGATAAATTCACTTGACAGAATTCACGAAAACTAATAGATTTACAGTATTTAAATTAGCTCATTTTCAAGTGTTGGAAGTCATGAACCATAAAATGAAAATGAAGAAAGGCAAATGAAACAAGAAATCTGTCCAGCATTCATTCACTAGAATACACCTTTTCCATCACGATATATAAAAAATTTAATATTTTTTTAACAACATGAAGTAGATGTCATATAACACAATGCAAAATCCCAATAAGAAGCTAAGTACAGTATATCAGTAACCTGTGATTAATAGTGAGAAAAATGTGACCAAAACTTAGTACATAATACCATTTTGTATATGGAAAATACAAGTATTTATGTCAAACAGGAAACTAGATGACATAGGAGTTGGAAAATGCATTCCACAATTCAATAAACCCATATAAAGCTTTGTATAAAATAACAATTATTTATAGAAGCTAAGAATTTCATTAGGATAAAAATGTGAAAGAATGACAGAATGATACACAGGTAAAACACAAGTGTAGTTGTTCTATTACCATGGATTTTATTTCTATTGTTAGTGGGGCCTTTCAGAGCTTACTTAAAGGTGTATTTACATTCATTGATGACCTTTTGGTGGTCTCTGTAAGTATTTACTATTTTATATTTAGTTTATATGCTGGTGTATTTATTGGGTTAAACAATATCTCTTCTAGTTGTTCTTTTTGTTACATTTTTGTTTTCTGTTTTACACTCGAGATGATAAAATCAAAATTTTCAACATGGGTGCTTAAGCACGAGTGGAAAAATACTGGTTTCTCCTATTAAATCTATTGAAAACTTGGAAAATTGAAAACTTTCACAAAAATTTAATCACTGCCCAATGTTAAAAAGTCATATGCATTTTAAATCTATGCCTAAGAATGGGAGAAAACGAGTTTCTCACTTGTGCCTGTAGTTCAGTTTCTCAATGATTATGATAAATATCTCACCTGTAATATTAAGTTTAGCCAATAGTTCATGTGTCTTGTCCATTTTATCCATGACCTCTATCAGATTGGTTGACTCAACTCTTGGAAGTGTGATGTTATAGTAGATGTAAATTTTGTTGTTAAATGTTGCATACACAAAACATGGTGAGTTGTCCTTCTGATTGACAGCATAATATCCTAAAAATAGAAAAATGATTCTGATAACTATGGATAAAGTAGCCATTCCTCTCCAGGCCAATGAACAATATCTGTCCTTTAACAAAAAGTACAACTTCTACTAAAGGGTAAGCTTTTACATCTAGAATGAAGTAGGCATTGCCTATAAACGAGCACAGCATTACTTTACGACCAGTATTAGGTTTCGCAGAAAATGGTAAATAGTTGTAAGCACATGTATGAGCATTGCTTAGTCAGCAGAGAACGTCGACTAATCATATTCATTTGAAATAAAATTATAATTAAAATATATGGATTATTTTATATATATATATGTGTGTGTTTTGAACCACATACATATTTGTCTATTTATCTATAATTCTGGGATTTTAATATTGTTTCTCTTCAGAACTCAGTTTGGGATGAAAGTAAAAGGGATGACATCACTAGAAACTTAACAATCTCATTATGTAATCATTGTACATACTTTCAATCCTCTTATGCTATTTGCATGTAAATTAGATTTTCTGACATTAGCTTTTTAAATAATTATTAGGGGCACTTATTGTTATTTTATATTCTCTTCACGGCATATCACTTCTGGACAATGAAATTTTGTTCTCTTCATGCTGCAACACGCTAATTTGCATATGCATGTTCCCACAGCTTCAGCTGTGCTTGATTTACACTCCCATAGAGAACTTTTGGATGTTGAACAAAAGTCATACTGAAATTTCTCAATTTCGATTTGACAGGATAACTTTCTCCCATACTAATATAAATATTAAAAATGAAAGGCAATTTTTTTTTTACCGACGTATATTCAAATTTGTGAAAGAGATTTCCCACCATGATATATTTCTGATTTTTGTACAAATTAAATTAGAAAAAACTGGTTCTCCTTCAGCAAAATTTTGATTAACTAATTCTTCATTCTTAAAGGTAAATATAGAGTTTTAAGAAGTGTTTGTTGTGATGCAGAAAGTTTACCTTTAAACAACTTCCAAAGAACTTCTAAAATATATATATATATATATATAGCAAAATAACCAAATGTTATTCTCAAAATTCATTTTCAAGGGTGCAATAATTCACAAAAAACAAAAGTGTAACACAACTATAGTTTTTGAAAATATAAAGAAAGAAAGTTCAGTAGCCTCTAATTTTCTTTTTAAAGTATAAAAGAAAGTCAGATAAACAAGTCATTTTATTTTAAAACCAGCCAAATGTCAATTCCTTTTTCTTTGCATGATTCTTAGTTGAGCCTGTACTTAATACAGAATTCTAATTACCAGCAGTAAAACCAGTGACATTCTCTTCAAACTGGTACACTACAACATCTCTTGTGTGGTTGACAATATAGGTGGCGCCTTCCCATCCACAACATACCACCTCCTCCTTACCATTACCCTTAAAAAAAAAGAAATACTTGATGGTGACCTGGCAGCCCGAGTAATATTTTTGTTCTACAAGTTTCTTACCAATGTATACCTGGGTCACCAGTGACGTCTTTTGTCTTTTGAATGACTGAGTGGATATGACATTTCTATTTATTTGTATACATTCTAATATTCAAAATAAAAAAAAAGTATTTAAGTGTCAGTCTTTTTAAGAATCAGGCAGTAGATGAAACATAGTATGAAAAAAACCCCATCATTTTGATAGTGTAATTTGACTATTTGCACAATAAGAGTCAAGGGAAAAAACAAGATTTTCCATATCAGGTGGCACATTGAGTTATAATTTCAATGAACATTTAAAGGATAGATAATTCTGTCAAAAACCTCATTTTTCTAATATTCTGTTGAAAATTTACGAGCAAATCCAACGATGTAGAGATCAAATATTGCTTTTTTGAAATAGAGAAAGCATCCTTGAGTGAAATTATATTGTCAGATTGGTGCTGTTTTGACATGCATATTTTTAATTTTTCCCATTTTGCCTGATTCTTTATACAAATACATACACTTTAATATTTCTGTCAAAATACTCATACTACCTTTCGATACAAATGCACAATAATTAAAGGAGAAATGACACAAAAAATTAGATTTTCAATTGTTGGTTTATTTGATTTATTACACGTAATACATGTATCATAATAAAGCCCCTTGTAGTCACTAATGTCGTCTAATTGAAGATAAATTGATTCAAAATCAACGATGACCCAAGCCATATGAATTTTAACTAGCCATGTGGTCATGTGACCTTGTTACATCATTGGTTCTCAATTCATAGATCAAGTGGTTGAAATGCATGGGGCTTCTGCACTTTTTATGTGATTTCTACAAATGAGCGAGAAAATATTGAAAGTTTTGGTTTGCCAGCGAATATATACTTACAATTGTATCAATTTAAAAAACTTCGAGAAGAAAATGATAAACAATGACAGAAATATTTAACTTCTACGTGTGTGGAAACTGGACTCCACAGAGAGACGACACCACTTCTTCTCAAAGATTGCATAGAAATATTTCATTATGTACTGTCATGTTCGACTGAACTTTATGTATAAAGTAAATTAAATTCACATTCTAAGACTTAAACTGTTCCAATCTCGATCATCAATGAAAATATTGATTTTTCCCCTTTTTACAGAGCGTTACTCCTGACAAGTGTACATGTACCAGTACCCCGCCAGTACAGATATAGGATAATACGTACATGTTTATTTTTTATTGTTTTTTGATAATTCTATTTGAGAACCCATAAAGGTTTCATGCTGAAGCTTCCTCATGTTCCAAATCAGTTTTGCTAAAACTAAATATTTCAACTAACCTATAAAAAAAATATTTTCGTACCAGAAAAGCTACCTTAAACTCACTTAGGGTCGCCTATTATAAATTGTGTATTATGACAAATTCTCCATGTAAATTGTCTTATTTCAAAATTAGTAAGACAAAGAAATACAATTTCATTTGAATTATCGAAGTCATACACCTGCGTTGATACCTGTGTCACAAGGTGCCGAACCATGTAAAGATCGAAGAAGCTGCCCACGCTTTCTCTTGGCCATAATTAAGTCTACTGGGCTTGTTAATTGATATAACCCAGCGGCAAAGAAAGAACGATACACTGAGTGTCATTATTTTATTTGCACCCTCCTGTACAAGTCCTAAAAAAGTATGCAAAGTAGTTATGTTTTCGCCATGCGGGGATGTATGCCTAACAAAAATGAAAAGTTGACAGAAAACGAGAAGAACTTTAGTCTTCTTACTTTTTAAACACCATTATCGCACTCATACACAGATCATTTGACCACTCTGCGTTGTATATACAAGCTATTTTTGAAGATTTATTAATTTTTTGGGCACATGTATACATTTTCAATGCATCCAAATGGAGATTGAGAACCAATGACATAGCACTTCCATATATGGTAATTGGATGTTACTTTCAGTTTTCATTTATGCATATTAAGTCGTCGAGAAAACACAAATAACTCATTCTAACTTTATTTAGCGCTAACCTGATGAGAAAACATTTGTGATATAAAATTGTAAATATAAATGTTTAAAAAGTAAAAATTTTGAATCGTGTCTCCTTTAAGCTTAACCCCACCACATACATGTGTCTGCCTGTCCATAGTCAGGAGATGTTGGTGATTAATGTGTTTTTGTGTCATTATTTGACTTTTTGGTTTATTTTGAAGAAGTGTCATCGTTCTGTTACCATGGATTTTATTACCTTTATTGTTGAGGCCTTTTAGACCATACGTAAAGGTGTGTTTACACTTGTTGAAGACTGGAAGTATTAACTATTCTATATTTAGATCTAATGCGAGTGCATTTGTTGTGTTTCATCGTACCTGATCCTTTTATATTTAAACCAACTTACAGTGACATCCAGTTTTGTTAAGGAGAAGAGTTGATGATCTACTTGTAGAGACCATAAAATTTCTTTGTTTTCAATCAGTATTAGTGTTCCTGAAATAGAATTTTACAGTGTATGAAGTAATACTGTCTTCTTTAAATATAGATCTAGAATTACATGTATTTTTTTATTGTTTCAATGGATGAGAAAAAATTCATTTTCTCTATAATTTGGAACTTTTTTCCAAAAAAAAAATCCTTGCACCTTAGCCCCAACCCATCAATCTCACTCATAGTATATTACTTTGTATAAAAATCAAAATTTATAATGCAGCATTCCAACATTAAGCAATACTTTTCACAGCACTTTCAAGTTTTATCTGAGTAATCGAATACTTGTGAGTATCACGACTGAGTACTCGAGTATTACATTTCATATCTTTTGCCATCCCTATTAAACACTGATCTTGAAATGTTCCCCCTTTAGTGTTATTTACACTCCCCTGTCTACATCACCCCAATCTACATCTATACTTACCATCAGCTGTACAGAGAGCATGAAATGTTCCACCAACAGGGTTGCTACTGTCCCCTTTCTTAATCCCTCCCACTATCTCTGTTGTAATCATACTGTTACGTATTCTGGCTGAACCAAGTCTCTCTTCTACAAACCTACAAATAATTGCAGTAAATTTGCCACACATGCTCCAATCAATATTTGTTAAAGTATCATACTTATTCCAAATTTCATCACAATGTGAACAAACCTTTATAGGTACACCACAAAAATACAACAAAAACAAAAATAGAGATGGACAAAATGAAATTGAAAAATGAGTACAAGTATTACACACACAATCATGAGAAGTGTAGAACTTAAGTAGCACTCCAGCTAAGAATCATGCAAAATGTAATTCATGGGTTAAAAGCCTACACATTTTTATTTTTGATATTTTGTTTGAATTGCCATAGTAAACAGAAATAAACATTAAATTTTTCATATAACCTGTGTTCTTAGGAGATAAAAATTATATAGAATGCACGGTATATTTCCAAATTAAGGGAGAAAACTCTGTAAATGACACTCAAATACATTAGAATCTATTGGATATTCATTGTTGATTATCTCCCAAGAGCAGGCAGATTTGAATGAATAATTACACATTTCATAGTATAGACCCATAAAACAACTTAATTACAAAAATAAAAATATGTAGCCTTTTTTGAGGCATATCACATTTTTCAGATTTTGCATGATTCTTACAAAGATAGCTACTTAAAATGCATTGACTTGACCAAGTTCGAGTACTTAGCACACATAAGTCATTAATATAAATGATTTTCTATGCCTTTAATCACTCTGTATTTGTAGTATAAGTATCATTTTCATTAAGTTCATAAAAGACACTTCCAATATATTCTTATAGCAATAGTTTTAACGTCATTTTTGCTTGGTCTCCACTGTTCAATTCAAGTTTTTACACAAAAGTTCAGGGCATTGGCCTTCTGGGTATAGCATTATTTCGTGTAAATTTCCATCTGTTAGATACTTACGATGATTCATTTAAAGTTGGAGAATCTGACACCTTTGGGTTGGGGAAACACAACCTTACAAAGGATCCACCTGGTTGAGAAACAAGGAGGGCTGGTTTACCTTCATCTGAAATATTAACCGTCAATGATCCTATCTGAAAAAAGAAGGAATTGTGTTAACTTTGCAGGTTCTATGAAAAATTGAAAACCACAAGTACACCGTATTGCACCAAGTAAAGAATGGATTAATTCAATCAATTTGAGTCTAGTTTCATGAAAAAAAAAATCAAATTGAGTACTGTTAACCCATTAATTTTTGCGGTATTCTAATTTTCGCTATTTTATCAGTGTACAGAAAACCACTGTACATAGTACACACGAAATGGATATTTCAACACTATATGAAATTTGTATAACCCTAAACATTGTTCAAAACCACAAAACTTGATACCTGTGAATATTTTCACTTGACAGAATCAGACAAAACTAGCAACCGTGAAAAGTACTACTTTTTCAGTATGTTCTCAAATCCTCCTCCAACTTATAATTAAACCAATATATATATGGGCCTAGGACTGAAATTGAAATTTTGAGGAATTTGATATTTTTACTTAAACTGCACCTAGACAGCTTACCATGATGATCCTGACAATCCAGGATAATATTTAGAAAAGTGTGCATTGGCCAGTCAAAAGGAAATAGTCATCATGGATGGAAAATATCAGATGAGACCAAAAATTTTTCAGATTGATATTTTTTTTACTGAAGTAAATGTGGTACATGATTAGTACCCAATGTCATAAAAATTGCATTAAGAGAATTTCCTCTTCTTCCACTCAAACATCAAAACTCTACTTCAACTCAAACATCAACCAAATTGAGATTCTTCATAAAACTGGAACCCTGATTGCGTTAAACTGAAGTTCTGAGGAAAAAGTCAAGGATTTGAAGAAAATCTTAATAAGAAATTTCCTTAAAAAACCAGCCAAAAGCAACTGATTGATTGATAAGACAATATTTTTGGGGGTTTTAACCGTAAGATATATTTAATACAGCATCTCAGTTAAAGATATAAAATCTGACCCAGCAAGTCTGATCTTAGACAATGAAAATCAATAAATGAAGATGAAGTATTTTAAAATTATTTAAAAAATTCAAATTTAAATATTTATCAAAATCACAAAAAGAGTATTAAATCTAGTGCTCTCAGGGATACAGAATGATAGAATAAAGAATGGTAATTTTAATCCTTCACTACTTTGTTGACAAGGTATGAAGTCAACACTAAATGTAAATTTCATTTAAAAAAGATTAAGTTTGCTTAACACATACTTGACCACTAAGCTGCCAATGTGAAATCTGTTTCAGGTAACCAGATTTACTTCCTGCATCAGTTTGATCAGTGCTGCCCTCTTGTGTCCACCTGAAGCACCTCACCACCCTGTCCGAATAAGCTACAACCACCTCTATTTGACCATCTCCATCTTAAATACAAAAAAAATGTCAATTGATACATGTCTTTGACTCACCTTTTTTACTCACCTGGCATTTATCAGATAAGGCCAAAAAATAATAATAGTCTTCTTTTCTGCTACCAGCAAGAAAAAAATAGGGTAGGTAGGTAGGGAAATTATTATATTTTTCAAAAAGCATTTTATATTGAGTTAAATAATAGAAAGACAATATAGACTTTAAAAGAGCTTGAGCCAAAATGACTATAAAATGTTTATTGTAGGCACAAAAAAATAAGGTCGGTAGGGTAGCAGAAAACCAACATATTTATTTTTACCTTAGCTTCAGCATTTTGCAAAATTCAAATTTCTCCTGTGATATGTTTGCATGTATAATACATCAGGGATCACTTCAGGGATGGGAGTGGAGGTGTAAACTCTTTTTTCCAAAGTCATTTGCACTTGTGATCTTTACTCAGCACTTTTTTAAATTAAATTTCAAGCTTATTCAGAAAATCTAAGACTTTTTAAGAGATTTCTGAGCTCAATCAGAATTTTTTTTTCACCATATTAAAATTACGAGTAAAAATTGGAATTCTGATTATCTCTGATTAGACAACAGAATTTTGATTTTTTTTTCTAAATGAAATCCAAAATTTTCTTTGATTTCAGATCTTAACACCATTTTAAGGTAAGAATAGTCTGAATACCCACCAGTCAGAATCTGACCAAATACCCTTGACTCAGTTTCTGACCAAATACCCATAATTCAGTTTCTGACCTGATTCAGGTTAAATATTTGGGGTATTGTACATTTTCCTATGACCTTTACATTTTACCTAACGGTTTTGGAGATATATGCGAAAAACTACTGTCTGAGCCTATGTTCTATTTTTAGTAACAGCAGCCATGTTTTTCGACAGATCAAAAATCCTATGCAGGATACGCCAAGGAACATTTATACAAAGTTTGGTTCCAATTGGTCAAGTGGTGTCAGAGGAGAAGAGTTTTTAAAAATTGTTAACAACGATGACGGATGACGACGACAGACGCCAAGTGATGGCAATAGCTCACATGGCCTTCAGCCAGGTGAGCTAAAAAGTACCTCAGCAATCAAAACAGGGTTTTCCTATATGGCAATACAATACATCTATAAATAGAACCTTGCCTACACTAGGCAACAGGTTTTTTCTATAATTGGCAGTACAATACATCTATAAATAGAACCTTGCCTACACCAGGCAACAGGATTTCCTTTCCTATAATTGGCGTTACAATACATCTATAAACAGAACCTTACCTACATCAGCAATCAGCAGGGATTTCCTTTCCTATAATTGGCGTTACAATACATCTATAAATAGAACCTTACCTACATCAGCAATCAGCAGGGATTTCCTTTCCTATAATTGGCGTTACAATACATCTATAAATAGAACCTTACCTACATCAGCAATCAGCAGGGATTTCCCATTAGCAGGTAAATGTTGGGTATAATTTGGTTTGATGATGGTCTTATTCTCTTCCTCAACTTCTGTCTCACTCTGTGATAATTTTGAGAAAATATATTTCAAACATTTAATCAGATCTTTACAAATACCTGTAAATTGGTAAATGTACTTTTCTTATGCTCAACTTTCAATTGCCATATTTTTCTAGTACATGAATTTAATCTGTCTTCAAAATCTATGTGTTTCAATAATGACTTTAAAAGAGTCAATTTCTTGAAAAAAAATGAGTAATTTTACAAACATTACAATAACATGAATAATGTCCAACTTATCATTATGAAATTTATATGCAGATGACAGTGTCATACATATTCATTTATTACACTGGTACAAACCCAGGTAAGAATCAGGTACATATAGTTAAAATAGAAATATTCAAAAACATTGAAAAACAGATACAGCAGAAATACATTTAATGATACCTTGAGAAAAAAAAACACCATAAACTTTATAGTCCAAGACAGTTAAGAGACGGAACTGTGGTTCTGAGAGTAGGTTAGAGTGTCAACACCACAGCCCAGTCGCTAGTAGGACAAACTCTTACCAAAATTTTGGTCAAGTATCCCAAAGGCTTTACTCTGTTACCTACATTAACTAGCAGCTCTACTGGCAAAATTCCTATAAGGGTTGACAGTGAGAGACTGGGAAGTTTAGATAAGTCTTAAGACTGTAAAACCCCCAAATCAGCATATTTCTTCACCCCACTATCTCAGAACAATAGTTTGTGTAAAAAGTCTCTTCTATGCAATTTTTCTGCATTAAAAAGTTGATCACCCTCCTGATTCTTAAATGGACATATACTTATAAATACCTTTGTTTCTTCCTTCTTTAAGTCTGGCAATACTTCAAATGAATAACACCAGCCTTCAGCTGTAAGGGCTATCAGTGTGTTCTTAAAGAAAAATACAAACCAAAAGGTACATATACAATAGTCTTAGCATAACAAACTCTCTCATTACTACAATGCAAAAATTGTTTAACAATTAATCTTGAGATATAGTTTCAAAGATAACAAATAATGTCAAAATATTATTGCCTGTAAGACATGTACATTTTTTACTGTAGTATTAATGCTGATATATATTCATTCCCTTCGATAGAAACCTAGAAATCTATTATTGTCCAAATTTGATACATAGTTTCAAAACATATATGGATATCACACAGAAACAAAATTGTGACATACAGACAGACATGCAATAACAATAAGTTATTAAGCAGGGGCACTAAACCTGAAAAATCAATGTATTGTGGCCAATAATTACCTTTCCTTTATTATATACATTTCCTATGCCTATACATGTGAGCTGGAAAACAAGAAAAAATTTGTTAATTCTTTGAAACATAAGGAGAGATTTCTCAAGATAATCAATACATGGCATAGCATATATTTTATCAAATATAAATGTGTACACTACATATGTATAAAACAACCACAAGTAATAGTTAAGTTTGTTACCCTATATACCTGCCCATAAAAATTGGCCTTATCCAAATAATTTTATTGCCATTCTCTCAGGATATTTTTTTTTAAGTTTTCAAAGCATCATTTTTCCCTTCTTTGTTCATGGTTTTCACTGGTTTGAGAATCAGATGAACTTAAGGGGAAAATATTTTCTCTATCTAAAATATACCTACCCAAAGCCAGGAGATAGGGTTGGGTAAAGGGAAACAGACATTTAAAGTGTGGTATTTTTTACAATTGTAATGTTTTTAAACTAATTCCTTTGATACCCTTACTATTGGTGTCACAAGTTCAGTTCTGTCAGCAGTGGATAATAAACAAAAGGATTTGCAGCCAAGTTTGCATTTTCAGAAAGTTTCTGCCCTTTCATCTATAAATAAATTATTTTTAATTTCTGGTTAAACCTGTGCATGTATGTTTAAAAATAACTCTTTATAAACCCATAAGCCTGTGTTCCCTAAGACTGCACTTTTCTGATATTGAAAGTAGTTGTAATCAGCAATCCAATTCTGTTGTTTATGGGATTAAATATAACTAATGTTTTATTGGTCCCAGCTTGTATTAAAAAAACTTTTGCCTTTTTTTAAATGGAAATTAAATCAGAAAAAAAAGACAGTATGAATATGCAAACCACTTTGAAACAAGATCAAATAGAGGTAATGTGTTGAGCTGAGTTGTTATTTAAACATAAACTCTTAGAATATGTGTCAAATTTAATCTCAGGCTTTAGTTTTTGCTTAACAATAGGGTCCATAGAAATACCCAAGAATACCCCACAATACTCCAAAATACCCCAAACATTATAGAATAATTATGATAGAAAATATATATATTTTCTATTGAGACATGATAAATTTGTATAGAAATTTAAAAATATTAATAACTGATGAGTTTTGACATTGTAAATATGTCAGCCAGTTAAATGCATCCAGTACTAGTTAGTTCATATTATTAACAGATCCATGGCTTTTAAGGTTTGTACGAATTTCCATAGTGTAAGTTATTTTAACGGTTGTGCTTATATTATACATCCTCTTGTGATTGGTCAACTGTGAAAACTTATTCAACTTAGTATATTCAAATGAGATTGATTGTTTATTCAGAAAAATATCAAAAAATGATATACCAATGTTCAAATATAATGATGTTAATATTTTATTGGTTTCTAGGACAGTGTACCAGACAGACAATGGACACAAAGTGGTGTTTATTTCATTGGTTTCTAGGACAGTGTACCAGACAGACAATGGACACAAAGTGGTGTTTATGAATTTCATGATAAGTATATTTAGTATAGCTAAGTTAAAATTTCTTTTATTTTTTTAAATATTTGTGTAAATTTAATTATCGCCACACTATCTTGTCTAACATTTATCTTGAAAACTTCAATTCATTGATACAGAATTGTGATCTAAGTCAACATATCAAAGAAAATTGATAATCATGCATAATAAATGATCACATTGATAAATTTAGGGTGTTTGTTGAAAAATTATTCAAGACCCCAACTATCCTCAGCATTACCTGTATCTAATATACAACAGAAAATGGCTAATTAACTGAACAGGTACATAGACCGGCTCGTTCCCATTTCGCCTTAGCTGTCAAATTCGGTACATAAAATTATTCCCAGTTCGCCTTCGTAAGGTTCGCCATTTGAGGTGAACTAAGGCGAAATGGGAACTTGTGTAAACATGTAATTTTAAGTGCAAGTTGTGTTTTTATAGCATTTAAACCAAATATACACATGTATATGTAAATCTTTATATTGTTTGTTGGTATTTTTGGTCAATTAATTTAATTTATTTTGTGAAGTGTTTAAATGATATTAGTTGGGTTTTTGTCTTAATTTTTTTTTCTTTAAAGATGGCCTTTTCATTTTCTGATTTTAAACACTTTTCTTTTTTATGGATACCCTTAAAGAACAAAATTCAAAATAAATATCACTGACCACTTTGATAGCAACTTGACTCAGAGAAGCACATCCAAATATTTATGAATATAAAACAATGAAGAGGCAAATTAAAATGTTCATACTAAACATACAACAAAGAATGAGCAAAATCGTAATAAAAGCAGGATTCCTGCAGAACAAATTAAAAACAGCAGCAGAATACAGTATCAGGCTGAGGTCAGCGGGTACTATTGCAAAGGTTCATAGACCATATACAATAATCAGTGAAGCTTAAAGATGGTGAGGCTGCATCTCCAAAGTGAATTCTCTTTATGTATAAGCAAGTTATCGCTCAATTATATGATGTTTGGCTTATTAATTTAATTATCAATTATCTATGCTCCCAAATGTATAATGTCAATTTATTGAATTCGCAAATAAATAAAGAATATGAGTTACACGTCTACATATGTGTACATGTTTAATAAGTACTTCGATAGTAACTATTCAATTATATACATATCAGTCATTAGATTTATTTAAAAAATCATATCTCATTTTCTAACATAATTATTTGTTGTTTTTTTAATAGTCCCTGAATTGTATGTGTACTAGAATATGATTCAAATTATATATATTTTAGTAGTATCTTTTTTAAATGAATTTTCATCAAGATAAATCATAACTTGAAAAGTCTTCAAATATTTTAAATTAGTGGTTTAAAGGAAAAAACCTATAAAAATTGATTTCATAATTATTTTGCCTTAATCATTGTAACAACACCACATTAGTTTAGTGTTTTGTTTTTTACAACATAAAAATATAAAAATTCCCATTTCGCCCTAGTACTTTTTTTACCTATTTTTACCTGTAATTCACAGCTAAGGCAAAATGGGAACACACCCATAGACCCACTGGTGGTTTTACCTGTACAGTTAATTATCACACACAGGTACTTCACCTCAGTATTTTAGAATTAACATATAAGTAGAATTAGTTACAAAATTTGTATTAAACATATTTTTTTGCATAATTTAGGGTTTGAAATTTATTAGTATGTACAAGTGAATTTGTTTTTAAATGCTATTTATCATTATATGTATGCGACAATAAACATTTTTCATATTTATAGAATTCAAGCAAATTGAACAAGTTTTTCAAGGGGACATATTCCACCAATGCCCAACAACCTGGTTGGCGGTCTCACTGGGGAAAAGAGGAACTGTAAACATTTTTCTTTGAAACTTTAACTACTTTCACTTCAATTAAAATAGCTAAATGGTTTGAAATCAATTATTTTAAAGTATCCATGTACTTATCATAGCTCCAATAAGTCAAATACTTGGATTTGAAGTCTACTGCTGTCCATTGCTCCATTTGGACAGTAAACCAATCTTTCAGGTTGGAGAGTTACTTCCCTTTGCTCAAAAATTTAAGTCAGTCGGAAATATGAAAAAGTTAAATTTATGTCTTTATTATCTATGGATTTAGAAATGTGTACAATGTATCCATATTAAATATTTATATGTACTTCTAAGAATCACTTACCATGCCTAAATCTGAACACTTTCTCCAAGGAGATGGATGACTCCCTTTATAAATGCTTAAATCTCCTTCTACATTTCCTACTACCAATTCATTAGCCTGAAATCAAAGAAATCAAGGAAGGTCCATACACAAGCTGAGAGCAATGAATGTAGGAAAAAAAGTCACAAGAAAAAAAGTCACTGAAAAAATGTCACAGATAAAAAGACACATGAAAAAAAGTCACACGAAAAAAGTCACAGGAAATAGTCACAATATACAATTTGCATACAGATGTAAGGTAATGGTCGGTTACATGCCAGAAAATGGTCATATATTTATACGAAAAAGTAACAATATATTTTGTTGGAATTTTTATTCTAAATCAACATCATACACATTTTGTAAACGTATTAATTTTCGTGGTTGCTAATTTTCGCAGATTCTGTCAAGTGGAAATATTTGCGGATTGGGGTATCAATTATCACAGTTTCAAAAAAATGATAAGCATTATATAGTGTTAAAAATCAATTTCATGAGTACTATTTATCATGGTTTTATATTCACCATGAAAATTAGTATTCAGTATTCAGCAAAATAGTTGCCCCTACATACATTTCTGTAGACATTACATAAGTATACTTAATTATATACACAAACATCACTTTGCCATAAGAGTATTAAATTTAGCCCAAGAAGTATTAGTAACATTAAGAAGCCTTATAAACCTTAAAATAGAGGCTCTAGAGAGCTTGAATCGGTAACCTAGAGAATCTGAAATCATGTGGTCATACAATTTGATCAAAGGTTTAGACTGTTATCTATACTTATATGTACTTCATTCCTGCCACTCCCTGAGCTAGTACCTGAACCAATAAGTAGACTTTTTGTAAAGGGCTTAGAAGTCATTAACCCCATCATGTTTCAAAACAATGGCACATGTACATTTTTTTATCTGTGGTTTCAGAGGAGTCATCTGAGGTACCGTATTTTGGTGTGTATAGTGCGCATTTGTGTACAATGCGCAGGGTGGTTTTTCCTTTAAAAGTTGATGTAAAAAACTTTTTTTACCGATGTATGCATGTATGTACTGTACACAGAGAAAACAGCTTAACTTGTTTGGCAGCTCATAAGTGATCTCTGAACTTGAGGTCGTTGATTTTCGACCGATCTTAGGTCTGTAAAAATGTATTGAAACAATGTATGGGTGTATTATACGCACCCCCATGTTCTGAAATTGGTATCCAGGTAAAAATGTGTGCACAATACACACCAAAATACGGTACACAAAAAGTGAATTGTTTGAAGGGGGCATTGAGGTCATTAACTCCACTAATTTTTAAAACATTGGCACCTGTAGTTTCAGGGGACTTGATCTTTGAAAATTGGCCAATCAGATGCTTAAATGACCTCTGGTGGCCATCTTTTTTTGTCAGTGTTAGGCTTGTTAAGTTTACATTGTACTAAATACCTGACAGTTAATTAATTAACACCATCACAAGGACCAATTAATATCAAATTGAGAAAGAATTTCTAGGTTGTATTGGGATAGTAATGAGTAATTTACTAGTCCAAATAATCACATGACATTTAATTAAGAATTTTTTTTTGTCTCACATTTATGTCAACCAACCAAAATAAGAATTAGCCTTCCAGAATTTACCTCATTCTGGTGCAATCACAAATTCTGACTTGAAATGAAGAACAGGGGCCTGTGCATGTGGATCACCACTTATCAAGGTCAAGTCAAGAGGTGTTTACCAACATATTTAAATCAGCTCAGCATTTCATTATATATATGATGTGATATGTTTTTTTTTCCATGTTTGCCATTGTGGTTTACTGTGCCAAATTACATGTATGTCGATAACTGAAAATTTTTCACCCTACGGAAAGTTTGTTCTGTCAAGATTTTTGATTTATTTCTAAATTAATTTCAAATATCTATACACCAAAATGTAGCAAAAAATATAACCTTTAAGAATATGATAAAAATTTTTGACAGACATTATATTAATTTCAGATATTTTATGTCTTGTTACCTTACCCCCTCCTGTCAAGATATTTCCCCTTTAATGTTCTCAAAATTAAATATAAATATATTTTGACATTTTGACATTGATCATTTAGAAAAAAAAACTTTGTATGTTCCCACACCCAATACCCAATTGAAAATTTCCTGTTGGAAAAAGTTCTTCATGTCAAGATTTTGAATTTATTTCTGCACATATCTACGGGTTGTAGCCCAAAGTGTCTAATCCCAGAGTGTCTAAAGGTAAATTTTACCTAATTTGACCTTTAATTCCCAGACTTTTAATAACAAATTGAGGGTAATTCCAATCAAAGCACCGAAGGTGCTGAAACTCGGAAGTCGCTTGGCGTGCAACCTGCAAGATAGGTTCCCGATGTTTATTTTTTAAGCAATGTGCTAGAGTGCCGGTCATGACATGGACTAAGGTTTGAGAATGTTTTGGTGTTGAACCCATATTTCCCTTGCAAACTGCAGCAAAACAAAACAAAGATGTACATAAATATTGTGAAAATAAGATTATTGCATTTGTTTACGTTCTTGAGAACTTAAACTTGAAAAAGGGCAGCTGATGATGTTGATTGTGATGCTTCTTGATAAAATGATTTTCATTATAATACAATTCATGGGGCATAGTTAAAATCCAACACCACTCAAAGAGAGATAACTCCAATTAAATTGTATTGGTTATTATTTATCTTCTTTGAAATTACTACGCAGCCAAGTGAGAAAAATAGTTTGGCGTCTCGATTTACCAGTTTGACAATATTTAGCTGAAAATTAACACTTAAAATGTTTGAAATATCATTCATTTGGGATATTGGTGAAATATTTAAAGTTTAAAAGAGAATCATGCATTAATTTGAAGAAAGCATTTCCGTCCGTGAAGTTATCTGCCGGAAGCCCTTTTGTCATTCTTATATTTACAATACTCGAAGCCACTCTAAATCTCTGAAGGTAAATTTTTAACCTGAATTAACATAAATCAAAGTTTTTTCCCCAGAATGTCAAACAATATTGTAACTGTATAGAATTTATTATTTTAATTTTGAAAGACTATGTTTTTACAACAATCATTTCCAACATGTTTTATTCTTTTGCTCAATTCAACCCTTCATCATTTGTTTCCACACCAATATCCCCTATGTCCATGTTGTCAGACATATTTAATTATTAATTTAATTATTAAAAAAAAAAAAAAGTGTCAATTCGGAAGACCAACTTAAAAATCTTATATGAAAAATTGTAATGGTATTAGGCTAAAATCATAAAAATATTTTTTTTTAAATCATATTGTCATACTTTTTGTTTCTTTTATTACTAATTTTTCCTTTTTAAACATTTTGGAAATAAACTATTTTTTTCATCAGACATTCTGGGCATAATATCATTAGCCATTCTGGGATTAGACATTTTGGGAACAATCCTTCAAAAACATACATAGCAAACTATAAAGCAAATTAAAGTTTAAGCTTTAAGAATATGTTAAGGATTTTTAACAGACTTGAAGTAATTTTCAACTATTTTGTGTTTTGTTACCGTACTCCCGTAAAAAAAGACACAAATCACATAACAGAATAAGTCCGTCCTGTCAAGATTTTTTCTACTTCAACTGACTCAAAATAAAAAAAAAATTATATCAAAATGTGTCTATTAGTATCAGCTCTAAGAATAAATAAACATTATTTGACAGATGTGACACATTTGATCAATAATGAACTTTATTCATCAACAAGTCCCCCTTTTTATCACAATTTTCTTGTCAGAAAAAGTTTGTCTTGTCAAGTTTTTCGCTTTATTTTTTTACATTTTCCAACAAAAATTATATCAATTAAAAGCAATTTTATTCTTCTTTAGAAATCATATTAAATTTTTGAATTCCATTAAGTAAAACTAAATATATCGCCAAAAAAGTATCTAAAAATGCCCGTCCTGTTTTTTTTCTTGTCCCGTTAATAGACCGACACTGTGACACCACCTATCTATAGGCACTATAAAAAAAACTTGGTGTCACATAAATAAGATACTGTACATGTACTAAGGGCAGTAAGGCAGAGTCGGATAATTTCGTTAAATATTCAAATCTTCCTCCGCTTAAACTGGCAGACGAAATATCTCATTACCTGGTCATTATCTACATCACCTAACAAAAGTGCTTGATTAAATAGATTTCCTGTAAAATCTATTTCAATCCTTTCAACAAACGACACGGTTCTTCTCCACATTCTGTGTCTGGTAATTCTATCAAATGATGGTGAAGAGCGAAGGCATCCAAGTCGCAACCAGTCGGTAATACCAAAAAGCGTCCGGACACGTCCGAGAGCGCACGGGAGATCAGAAAAAGCGCTCGGAGAGAAATAAAAAGCGCCTGGTGTTATTTTTATTACATTATTGGAACAATAAAATAATTAAAGTATAAAATTGTTATTATTACATATCAAACTGTTATTCTATCGAATTTCTTCATTCACGATTGGGATGTATTCCACTGCTAGTATTTAGATGTTGATTTAGATTATACTAACTTTTAAGTTGTTTTCGCGGCAAACTCTAATAACATCAAGAAAATTTCATGTATTTTTCGATTAATCACGATTTTTCTTGTTTTTAATTATTCTAAGTTGGGATAATAAGTATAACTATTATAGTTAGTATATGGGTATTACATGTAATCAATAATCCAATTTTCAAATAAATGGGGCAATTCGACAGACTTAATTGGCATGTTTAGAGAGCAATACTAGTAGATGTATATTGGCCGCCAATCATGCTATAAACCCTGGTTAAATGTGTCCATATTCGAACTATTTTTAACTCCGAAATATGATTTGAATGAAGACGGACATAGAGTGGTGTTGGTCAGATTATGGACTTTATATTACTAATGTACCCTCACTGGTCAGATCATTACAATGCCAGCCACAAAGAGACGGAAAATAAATTAAGCCGAGACTATTTTGTATTCTGGTCATGTGATATCTACCGCAAGAACTATCAAGTATCCGGTATCTGATGGGATTCATAATATGTTTTATTACCTAATTAAAAGGTTTTATCTTGTTTATTAAATATACACATATTTTTCTCTATTTTCAAAATTTATTCAGGACAGGGCGATCTATTGTACTGTCGATGTACTATTGCACGGTGCAATAGTCTCCTTGAGGAGTCTATTGCACTGACACCATGATGACCTTTATCTAAGCCTTTTGATTGGTTGAACTTTTTTTAAGCGCTTCATTGAATTGGAATTTACACACAAACAACTCGTGTGTAAAAACGTAGATGTGACTCTCGTCTGCCAATTCGTAAACATGGAGCGGTCATAGATAGATAGATAGATAGATAGCTTTATTCAGATCAGAGCATC
This sequence comes from Perna viridis, assembly GCA_037379345.1. Taxonomy (NCBI): domain Eukaryota; kingdom Metazoa; phylum Mollusca; class Bivalvia; order Mytilida; family Mytilidae; genus Perna; species Perna viridis. The sequence continues at coordinate 9,311,860 of CM074523.1, forward strand.
ATACATACAATTTACAGGACAGCATCCATTCATTAAATACAGTCATACAATATATAGTATACTCTTATGACAATATAGTATGACAATATAGTCAATTTCCTATTCATGGTCGAATGGTTGTCTCTTTGACATATTCCCCATTTCCATTCTTTATTATATCTCATAGACAAATTAGGTAATGAAACAGTTATTAAATGGGTTGGATGCAATAGACCAGAACATTTGTCCTTTGGTACTGAGAATGATCAAGTGTTTTATTGCACTCGGCCGTTGGCCTCGTCCATTAGAACACTTGATCATTCTCAGTACCTCAGGACAAATATTTTGGTCTATTGTATCCAACCGATTTGATAACTGTATAATATTTGTGGACAAAATAAGATTGAGTCAACATCTAGTGGTCAAGATTCACCATTAACAGAAATGATATATCAATTACAAAATCAACAGTTTTAATTATACCATAGTACATACCGATAACATATTATTAATATATTAAATCTCATTTTTGCAATTAGATATTATTCCTATTTACAGAGAAAGTTTACCACAACCAGTTGACTCTTTCGTCATCATTAATTAGAGTCCACAACACTAGCCCGTTTCAATATTTGACATGATGAATACAATTATCATGTAAATGTGGGTGTAATTTATTAAATATGACACAATTCAATTAAATTTTTAAAATATAAATATGTAAACATCACAAATGTATGTTGTTTTTTTTTTTTTGTTAATGGATTCCAATAGTCTGCTATGGACTTTGTTATAGAACCACCGGTCGTCTCTTGGATGTAACATTCAACTATAGACGTTAAAATCTTTTATGGGATACATATATTTTATATTATATGGCAATTTGTCATATCAATACAAAATAAACAAATACAAAAGTAATACAGATGTATCTACATTTAGCATAATAGTATAAAACAGATAAATTAACAAACAACTATCCCAGGAGATTACATTTTTGAGTTAATAAAACATACATTAAATTTGCAGAGATTTTTTTTTAAATCGGCAATGTTTCTATTATTCATTAATTCATTGAACTTAATAATGTTTGGTCTGTCTCTAATGGTCTTCTTCATAAGTTTTCTCCGCTTCTCTCATTTTCAAAATATGAATATAAAAAGAGGTGGTGGAATTCGTAACCAATATCCCCATTGCTGCATAATATGCATTTTTGGTCTTCCTGTGCAATATTTTGCCAATATTTCGGATTCTATTGGCAATTTATTGTTGACAGTTCGAAATTGACAAGTAGTTACTATGTTTTTTTATGTCATCTAAAACATTTAAATAATTATCAAATTTCAGTCCATCCTTGAAAATTCTATAGTTAATAGACATCGGAGAATTTTGTAACTGTAAAATCCAAACCTGAAAAAAATTATCTGAAGAATTCTGTTTTAATTCATGTTTGTATAGAGGTGTTCAGAACATGTTGGTTAATCCATATACATGTATATGATAAACCACAATCATCTAAAAGTGATTTGATTTGTATTTATGCCATGCCATGTAATGACCGTGTTTCCTAAAGGCAAAACTGTACAAGACTGCTGACAGTTTCTCTTGTTTTCCTGATATTAAATTTAACCAGTAATTGATCATACCATAAAGCAATGTGGGTTGAATCACTTTATGAAATAAATCAATTTGGCATTCGATAGAAAAATTATGAATTCTACCCCTTCTGAGAATATTATACATGGTGCGACTTGCCTTTATTGCGTTTGCCTTCGTTACCTTTACGAAACCACCTGTTCTTGAAAATAGAACACCTAAGTAAGTAAATTCGTTAACGACATATAGAGACAAATCATTATACTTAAAATTTAAATTATTTTGCATTCTCCCCTTTGAAAAAAAAAACAACAACCTTACTCTTATCAATATTATCCTTCAACTTCCAAAGTTTACAGTTGTCGTACAGTGCATCTAATTGAAGTTGTAAATAAGATACATTTAGACATCAGACATCAGAACGGTGTCATCTGCACATAGAATAACGAAAAGTTTTAGAAAATAATTCATCTCGTTTTTAATCTCATTAGAAACCAGCAACATTTTTACTTGTAAAAATACCTCTTGAACATTCACATATAACGAAAATAATGCAGGTGATAGATTTCCACTCCAACATTACAATTTAAAAAGTTAGAGTATTCCTCGCCATCGAATATACGTGATTTAACATTACTATATACATGTTAACAATTAATGACATTGAATATTTTTTTCATTTACAGAGGTCTTCAAAAGTGTTGGCCATGCACAGGCCCGGAATAGCAATTAAAAGTTTCCAAAAAATTGCTTAATCTTGCATTTAAGGTGCAATACCACTATTTCGGAAACCAGTCGCCTGCACATTTAAGAAAGTAGTTCTTAATGACACGAAGTAGTCCCAATATTGCACCCTATCATTCTCCTTGTTTAGTAGAGGTATACAAACTTGGTGTCATCTGGAAGCTGAATGAATCAGCAGTAATCTAAAAGAGTAATCAAGGGAACCAAGGTTATAGCGGTAATCAAAAGAATATAATCCAGGGACAAAGACCAGACATGGAAAACAGACACACACAACAAAGAACATAAAGTAATTAAAATCATACATACAAAGTAACAAAAGTAAATGAGCAACTCGGACTCCACTAAAAACTGGGAGCATGGACCAGGTGCACCGATAGGGTAAGCGTCCTCTGCTTTTCTAGAAACACCCGCCGAGTTGCTCATAAAAAGTCAAGTCCGGGGTAGACAAACGAGGACAACTTCATTTTCTTTATTCAGTGTAAGGTAAAAAATAAATCTGAGCAAAGACTCTAGGTCCCTTGACATGGGTAAATTTCAAAACAAAATCCTAATTTTGGGGATTTGATACACCGCATCTACCCCAAAGAACTTGAGATAAAGGATACTACAGACATTGTGAAGTCAGCCTCATATCTTGACCTACACTTAGAAATCGATGGTAAAGGAAAACTATTGACCAAACTTTACGACAAACGTGATGACTTTTCATTCAGAATTGTCAACTTTCCTTTCATCTGTGGCAACATCCTTTCAGCACCTGCGTATGGAGTGTTCATATCACAACTCGTACGTGATGCCAGAGCTTGCCGAAACTACGCAGACTTTTTGTATGGCGCTTGGACTCAAACAAATAGGCTTCTGGAACAGGGTTATATTGCTACAAGGTTGAAGTCATCACTACATAAGTTTTATGGTCGTCCTCATGAACTCGTGGATCGTTATGGTGTATCCATCTGCACCATGAAAACAGATTTATTCAATGGGTCATAGTTTTCCTTTCCTCGTTTGTCTACCCCGGACTTGACTTTTTATGAGCTACTCGGCGGGTGTTTCTAGAAAAGCAGAGGACGTTTACCCTACCGGTGCACCTGGTCCATGCTGCCAGTTTTTAGTGGAGTCCGAATTGCTCATTTGCTTTTGTTACTTTGTATGTATGATTTTAGTTGTGGATGTCTGTTTTCCATGTCTGGTCTTTGTCCCTGGATTACATTCTTTTGATTACCGCTATAACCTTGGTTCCCTTGATTACTCTTTTTCGTCTGTGTTCGTTGATGACTTTGTTCATCTCTTGCTTATATGCTTTTTCTGAACTCTTCGTCAATTTTTTTTTCTCAGTACTTCTGCTAATTTTATATCATCTTCTAGAATGCGATAGGCTTTTCTCTTTTTTCAACATTCTTGGCTGAACAAGGTTTGTTTTATTTTTTATTTTATTTTTTGTGTCTTTCTCTTTGTTATTATTTACTACAATGTATAATAGAACCAAACACCTTTTCTGCCTCCAATAATCGTCAAATTGCATTCTGATTACAGAAGACATTACAAAAAACACACACCAATTTCATAATGCATTGTAGCAGTGCGCCAGTTTTCGTAATACTCAGGTTCGAGGTCGGTTTACATGGAACATCCAGATTAATGAAAACAAAACTCTCCAACATACTGCGTAATTGAATTACAAACTTCTAGTTGGCTTTTCTCGATTTCTAAATATTTTCAAGTCGAATTTCAATTTATCGACCTCCAGGTCGAAACTGTCTGTCAAATCATTCAAATTTAAGCCGCCACAATCATTGAAATATTTTGATTGGCTGTCATTATCATGCTTTGATTTAGTATATATGAAGAATGTTCGAATATCGTCACCAAAATCAAGACCGATATGTAGTGAACAAAATTTCCAAGGACAACTACAAAACATAAATTTTAATCCACATTTAAAAGACAAACTATAACAAACGTTATTATGAATTTCATTACGATCCTAGCTATATGAAACATTGCATCATGCTTGCTTTTTATGCACGTTGATATTTTTAGACAAGGAAAAACACACAATGTCAGACATTGAACACTATTTTTGTCATGGAGTAATCTATATGGTACTATAAAAACTAAGAATTATGTAAAGAAACAGAGAGAGGCTCGATGAATTGTCACTGAACAAATGTGTGGAAATGTTTTGAAAAATGGTCAAAAATGTACCTTTTTCTCAATCGATCATTCGTGAAAAACAAATTTAATTTTGTCTCATTGCTTGTCTTTCTCCCCCAGGCGATCTGCTAGGAATCTCAAATGCACGTCGGGCACACTTTTAGTCATCATTTAGTCGGCAGTTCTCATATTTCCAATAAATGCTCTCATATTTTCAAAATCACGGAATTTGAATTTAACATGGGGTTTGACGGTTTTAACTGTTGCAACGATATCATATGGATATACCAAAATTAGGTAAAATAGAATCCTAGTTCTTTTAACATTTTTCTTTTTCTAGAAATCGGAAGATAAGTGTCGAATAATACATAGTTCTTTTCGTGATGTTCAATTCGTATATTTGATGTTTGATGGCCATGAATGAAATTGTCCAGGAATCTTTTATACCCACCCTTTCTCTTCTAATCAATTGTGTGCAATAAACATTCATTGAATCTTTGATGGTGTTGCGACACACCTTTTATCGGAAGGACGATATTTGGGTTCTTTCAAAAACTTAATAGTTTTCTTGGTCTTCAACGATGTTAAGGTCTCCAGTAATAACATGACCAAAGGATGCATTTCGCATATCGAATTGTAGAATTGGAACGATATCAGGATGATGGGCAGTCCGTTATCAATAGAGACAGAAGTGTGATTAAAAATAATATTTCTAGTATAGGTTTCATATTGGAATAAGATAGAATGGGAGGTTTTAGATTTTCAAAATAACCAGGTATAGATTCAGTAACATTAGAATCCATAAATATACTAGCCAAACTTAATAAATCAATACCTTTTGTTTGTATAAGGTACTAATAGTTCTAGAATTCTCAGGTTTGTCAGTTTTAGGAAACAGTTTCATAGTAACAATAAGATATGATTATTACTTATCAGTACTACTTCATATTGAGGGTTACATTGTGAAATAACATAGCGTTCATCTACCTACTGAGGCTTTATAGAAGCTTACATAGAATATTATGTGGTCTGTTATTTTTAGATATACCAAGAAGGTCGACTCATGAAGAGTAACTGAATGACGGTGGAATTTTCGTTTGTTCCGATTAATGCTTTTTGCCATGAGACCATTTGTTCCTAGTATTTTTGGTAATAAATTCCATAACATTTATTATTTATTTCTGAAGATCTCAACATATACCATTTAGACCGAGAGGATAAGCAGTTTGAAATTTCTTTATCCATGAAAGTTTGCAAATTGTACTCAGACTTTTGATGCTGCTTTTGAGACTGTCCATCTTGTAAATGAACTACATTATGTACCTCCAGTGGATTCTATGTAGTGGTTGTTTGTTTAAATGTTGGTGTTCGAGAGTTCTGTATTTGTTCGGTCTCTGGAAACAATAAAGAGATGTTTTGAAAATCGTTTATGGAGAGACTGAAACATCCTCATGAATGGTAATAATTTGTTATATGCATTTATAGAAAGATGTCCCATATAAAATGTGTTACTTCTTTTTATCAATTTAGATCGAAGATCAGAATTGATATAGCAGTCGCAAGAGCATTAAGATTTGTAAAGCCTGGTAGCATCTGCAGTTATCGAACACTACCGTAGGTAAATAGTCCCATTGGCATACCCAACTAAAGTTCAAATACAGGTTGTTAGGTCCACTTTATAGGTATTTCTAATATACAAAATTCAATTTCATGTTATTTACGCCAATAATCAAACCCAATAAACAACTTTATCTGCGAACTAAATATGCTGATTACTCTGGTTTTATTAACCACGATCCAATTAAAAAATAACCAGTACCTATTTATTTGAATGCATTTACCCGAATAAACCAGTCGTTCATTGTCGATATATTCAAGTTGCCTATTTATTTTTAGAAGCATAAAAACATATTATGCTTAACTAGATATGAAAATCCTGCGAGATTATAATAGTTATCAATAATAAAATTGAAATATAGAGAGGAATGCTGAGTTGAGTACCAATTAGAAGAGCTGTCTTCAGGTATTTCATGCAGGCCCTAGCGGACAAAAGGGGCAGTGGTTACGATGAAGAAACTTGTATAAAGAAAGGGGTTTCAGGCTATTATTTGCCACTTATCTTCAGTACATTTTTTGTTTACAAAAAGGTAGCATAAGCCCCGAAACCACCCTGACGTATTTTTATTACGACTACCGCCTCGTGACATCAGGAGCCCTTAATTGACAAGTAAAAATGAAACTTTGAATAGCAATGCCATAGAGATTTCGATTGTGTATCTCTCGGGAATTGTGTCATTTTATTTTTGGTCTGGTGTTATTTGTTTTTGCAATAATCATTCTATCTGGCTATTTTAGCCACGTATGTGTTAATTATAATAGAGCTGTAGGTGCTCCAGGACCTTAACAGTGCATGGCAAATGTTTCCTACGCCAGACACGATTGGTGTCTCGTTAATTTTAATGTCTGTGTCTCTGGAACTAGATGCCCAGCGCTTTTACATGACACATAGGCGTCTATAGAATAACTTGTAGCACTTGAGCTATATAGCTTATCAACTGAGAAATGTAGCTAGTTTACAGGAACATGTATTTAAGGATATGATTTATTTCAATAATTGTGGCTTAATTTTGAATGATTTAACAGACAGTTTCGACTTAGAGGTCGATAAACTGAAATTTTGTCACCTTCCCTCCTTGAATAACTTCTGCTTTGATTTTCATAAAAAGACACGACACAATATATGAATTGAAAAAGGCCATTTATTGTAAAATGACGAAAACTAAGTATCAAAAGGACATCAGCAAAACAGAACTATATATACAGCGATTTACAATAAGTCTAGAATAACCTGAATTGTAAAAATACCGAAAGCACATACCTAACCCATGAATAATTTCTAAGCTGAAAATCAAAGGTAAGGGGCAGATAAATTGAATATCGACTTGAAAATTTAAAAACTGGGAATGGCCAACTAGTAGTTTGTAGTTTGTAGCACTGCCTGAGAGTTTTGTGTGTATTCATCTAGGTGTTCCAAGGAAACCGATATTGAACTTGAATATTACACAAACTGGCATACTGCTACCATGCATTATGAATTTTGATGTGTGTGTGGTTTTTAAATGTCCTACATAATCAAAAAGGTGAAATTAAAATTAAAACAAAGAGATCAATATTAACCATTTATAACAATAGGCTTGTGTCACCTTTGATTCCGATCCCGTACTTGCCATTTATCCCATATTTGAGGATTATTTTAGGTGTAAAAATTCAAACGATCCATATAAATTGATTCAGTACATGAGTACTTTGATTCAGGATTACATGCACCATGGGTGGAAAGTCTTTTTTGTTTTTATTGGTGTTGTGACTGAACATGCAAGGTCAGTAAGCCATGCTGCAAAAAATTACCAGTACTTACGGGTACATGTATATTCCAGTTGTCCCTGGTTACTGTAAGTTCTGTTCATGGTATTAATGAGACAAAAAAAAAATCTTTAAAATAATTTATTAATGAGTTCATTTGCAAGCACTTAAACAGTTGCATATTAGCATTAACATAAAACTTGACATACACAAAAATCACATGACAATCATGTGACATAATAATAGGTCATCACAGGTCAATGCTTCCATTTCATTATATATAATATATGCAGTTGAGGCAATAGAAAAGGAAGGAAAAAAGGGGGAAATATATGTGTATCCATAAAAATAAGGTCATTAAAAAAATCATACACCCTCATATATACAGCTAACCACAAACAGTTGGATTTTAGGCACATTTAAAACTAATACATATAGCCAGAATGTTTACATATAACACCTTTAACCCTTGAGTGAACTATAATGCTTTTTCACATTCCTTGCATATTTGTAATATAGCTTCAAACAATATAAAATCAATGACCATCAGCAGCCAAGCTTAGAGGATATCAACAAATACAGAACTAGACATGTACAAAGTTCATACAAAAAATATATTGCAGTATTTAGAAATTTCCATCCTTGGGAATCACAGTCTGACAGACAGGAAGAGTTATCCCCCCTGAGATCATATTAAAGCTTTGTGGTTATTCAATATTTACATTTACAGGACAAGATACCGTGATTCTTTACCTCATTTCTCTGCAGTTTCCAATAATGCCATATACCATCCAAATACTTATCTTATAAACGATTTAAATAACATCTTTTGTCCAGGTAAGCTCGTAGCATTAACAAAAAAGAATTGTTACAGAAAACTTCCAGCAGTACAAAATATATACTTGTTAATACACAGGTAATCATTTGATATTTCTATATGGAAAAGAGTATAATTTCTACTATTACACAAACATGTAAATCTACATATATCAAAACAGTCCTGCTGAGTGTATAAATACAGTAATTAGTAAACTATTTATGGTTACAGACATTGCCCTTGTTTGCTTGCCTCAAGCAAAACACAATGCTTGGTTTTTTTAAATACCATATTACCCTTTTTAGATTTGTACAAGTTTCTTCAGTATTTTTAGATCACATTCTGATTCAGTATAAAAAAGGACATCTTACACCTTTTCTAGTACAGGCAGTATTATTTGCTGCAATGACGGTAATTCCTAAAGCCTATTGGGACAACCATTTGATTTTGAGGAGGGTAATGGGGGTCAAATTTTGTGGGGTCAGAACATTTATTTTTGAAATATTGCAGGTTAAAAAATTTATTTTCAACTGCATCAGAGCAAGATTATTTATTTACACTTCACTGAGGTCAGAAAATTTATTTATTGTTTAGGAGGAGCAGGCCACTTCATTTATTTCCACAAACAGCTATCCCCCTCCCTTCTCTTTCCCTCCTCAGAATCAAATGTTTGTCCCCTAAAAACAGGGCATATATTAACAAATATACTTTTTTCTTCTCTTAACCAGTCCTGCTGAAAAGTATACATATTCTACAAAAAAAATAGTTGATATAAAGTGGATAAAATAACACATAATTACACATACAAGATCCAAAACAAAAACTTCTGTTCTTAGTACAAGACAAAACGAAGAGGCACAATAACAAAAACTAAACAAACAAAACACATTCAAAAGGTCACAACAATTGCATCTAGATTTGGAAGCATCACTGCCATGGAATCACTTTACATAAACTGCAATACTCAAAGTTGTTATGTCAATGATGAGATTTTCAGAAAATTCAACTGAATAACCTTATGTGATAGTTATGATAAATTTGACTCAAATTTTGGTTAAGTAAAAAGTAACCTAAGCTATAGTGTGACTTCACACAATAGTTTCATGACTGTTACATACATTGAAAAAAAAAATAAAAATGCACAACTTCAAACAAAATTGAATTCTTAAATTTCTTAAATTTAAAATTAATATGAACACTTCAAATTGCAGTGGAAATATCAGAAATGAACATCTCCCAATAAATTAAGTATTGCTTACATTTCCGAGTATATCAAAGACAACTATTCAGAAGAAAATATATATTTGGTTGTTAGGAACTTTGTTCAATCCATCTTACATGAACTTGTTGGGATTTACAAATGTGACCTCTTCAATACACATTGACCATAACAATTTTTAATTTACCCCACATATTGCTATTTGAAGAGACATTGTCCAGTACGCAACAGTCACAATGGTGGATTTCAATGATCACAGTCATGGAAGTTATTGCACATAACTAAATGCTAACAAAAGTATTTGAAGTAGATGAACATGAGTTAGCTCCCTTTCCTTGCACTGCCATTTGTTCTAATTCGGTTAAATACTTAAAAAAGTAAACCCTTCCAGGTTCGGACAATTGTTCGATTGACACATCAAAGTATTGTCACATCCTTTCAGGGAGAACAGCGTGAAAAGTCATTAACCTCAACCATTGATATCAGAATAAACAGAGATTCAGTTCAGAAATAAATGCCACATACAGTCATATTGATCTATTAGTTCCCTCCTCTTCCAATTCCTATCTTGTCGTTCTTAAAAATGATATGCCTAAAGCTTCTTTGATATGGGTAAGATGATTTTACTGAACATTTCTGGAAGCCCATTTTAAGTCTAATGCACCAGGGGAAGGTTTGAACAGACACAAATGGAAGTAAGCAAAGGTTTTATACAAACCTTCAGTTTTGATTTAAACAATTTTGTCCCCTAGACATAGTGATATTTGTGAACCTGTCATAACATTTTGTAAACACTCCCACATGAGGGGAGTGACTCCCACAAAATCAATGAAAAAATCAGAATTTCCCCACATAAAAATATAAGATTTGTGGGAGGTTTTGGGGTAAAATAACTACTTTTTCTGTGAAAAGTACTAAATAATTGTCTTTCTACATTAAAAAATTGTTTTATGTAAAAATCTCTCTCATGAGACAGTATCAGTGGGGGAGACTCTCCCACATGACCTATTCCAAAGGTCAAAGATTGACAGGTATGGTGTCTCTGTACCTTAACAGGCAAAAATATTCTAAATTAACCTGCCTGATACTTATTTGATGCAATACCATGTAATATGGGTTGATATGGCCAACAATGGTAGCTGTCTCTTGCATGTACAATGTTGTATCCTGTTTGTCAAGGCTCAGATCTTAAAAATACTTAAACTTTACGTGATTTTTTATGCACAAATGTCCATGAAATTTGAGCATGAAAACACATCAGTTTTCTCGATTTTGAGAAGTTGTCTTGTCCAGATACACAGGTACATTGTTAGCGGCGAGAAAGACATTGGTAGCAGACAGAAGTACATGTCCATTAGAATAGTCCAACGTCCTTCTTCAGTGAATGTTGTTTCCATGCTGGCAATGCATAAAATTCATCTTTTGTCATCTGTAGGTATTCCTGTAAAAACAAAATAAGGTTTATCGGAAGTCCACACAAAATTTTACTTAACCATACAAAAACAAAAATGTGAGATTCCTGAAATATGTGTTGGATATTTAAACAGACACATATAATAATTAGCCAGACTACAGTGCAATTGGCTGTCGGAAAAGGAGGCGTTATATATAGTTATTGACTAACATTCAAATATTAACCTGAATATGATAAAAAATGCCAATACAATGCAAAATACAAAATTGGGCCAATATGGTATTTAGCCGTTCAATACGCCATATTGGTCTGTATTGACTTAGTGGACTAGTTAGTCAATAAAGGTCTAATTGCGTAAGGTTTTCCATATTGGCTGAGTTAATGGTCCTCAGCTAGCGATGTTGAACTTGGGCTAGGCTTCAGCCCCATATGGCTAGCCTTGGACCAATAACTAAGCTAATATGTAAAACTTTACGCAATAATACTACAATATATACAGATTTGTTAGTAAGTTAGTAAGGCAAAACCTGAAAAGAAATTGAAAAGATAGCTATGTACTGAATAAAATTAAGAGAAGTGATTTCAGCCTTATGTGCATTGAGGCATGAATAAGATAGGTAGGTTTTTATTAACAAACCAAGGTATTGGAATTGAAAAATTTATCATCAAAGTGCCAGTTAATTAAATCTTTATGAGCATTAAAAAATTATCAAAAAAATTCTTTACCTCAAATTCCTCATCATCGAGGTAGGATTCTATCTTCATTGGATCAACTCCATCTGGTAGAGGGCGCTCTTGTAGTTCCTCAAACGTGTAACATGTCTGGTTCATCTTCTCCAAGATATCAGATAACAGAACCATTTGGTTTTCTTTCTTTCCATCCTGAAACAAAGAGGTAAAATATCCAGTACACTGGTATGGCTGAACAGGGAAAATACAAAACATGGAAGTTTTCAAAATCAGTGGTAAATAATTAAAAAAAAGACATATTATTAAAAAAAGGAAATGGGAGAACACTGGTTTTTTTTTTTTTTTAGAATAGTACTCTAAAATAACAATGTACATATATAAATATGCCAATTAAGTGGATTATCTCCCTTGGTCTATGAACAATACTTTATTTTTTTTTAATATTTTGCTTCAAGTCATTCTATAAAAATAAAAAAAAAAAAAAAAAAAAAAAAAAAAAAAAAAAAAAAAACAAACAAACAAAAAAAAACAAAACAAACAAAAAAAAAAATACTGCATGATTTATGAATCGTGGATACATAGCATAATATATCAGGTTTTTCCGATAACCCGGAAACTTTAATTAAAACTGATCTAAGAGAACTATAGATTCCTTCCCAAACAGTTTAAATCCATCAATGCTTGAGAACATTGCCCATTTAATTTGCAAGGTTTTGTTTGGGTTTCTATTAAAATATATATAACTCTGTTTCTTTTGGTTTTGCATTGTCTTGGCTATGTCCTCAGACTTACTCATATGATTTCATAGCCGAATTGAATTTATTTGCAAGGAGTTGGGTTTTTACCCATGCCTCTTATTAAGCAATAATATATTTAAAAGGTCAATACAAAGCATGGCATCATCATTCTGTCATTAATTTTCCTGAGAGCGTTTGAATTTAGACCTTAAACCGTAGGATTCTATGTATACATAGAATCCAAATCATCCTGATTCCACAATGCACATCTCATACCATAACTCTTTTGCCAAGGTAGGGGGAGCACGGTGTACATGAATGTGCAGAATAAACAGAAGATTACAGTTAGTGTCTGTCAACAATCCATTTTATGATAGTTATGATAGCACATCTGTTTATACAATCTATATTTTATGAAACTGAACCGTAAAATCCTGAATTTTTTATTTCCAATTTAAGAACAGACCTGATTTTAAGAGGTCAAGAAAGAAAGCAGAAATTAGTAAAATCAAAAGTAAATATACAGTAAAAACAAATTATAACGGTCAAATCTGGATCTGAAAAAGCGGAATTCTGCATTATGGTGGAAGAAAACCAGGTTTGTAAGTAACATGGATATATTCACAATCCATAGCGTGAATTTGAAGTAAAATTTCATTGAAAACATAGTAATGGTAAATATCACCGTGAAAGGAAAACATAATTACAATTAAATACACACACCACTTTATGGGAAAGTCAATCATAAATACCTTACCTTAAGGTTGAGTTCCTTGGCTGTTTTATTCACCTCCCAGTAAGGGAACAGGTTGGTGAACTCTAATGGTTCCAGACCACCATAGACAGCCACTGCCTTCAATGGACTGTCTGGTGATTTTACTGTTAAGAAAACACATTATTAAAAATCATACATTTAAATCTCATAAAGGATGTTCATTTTTATTTGGTTTACAAATACATTAGCAAAAAATAATTTTCATTTTGGAAGAACAAAGTATAATATTTTGATTGAACCAGTAAGCATAATTAATTTACAAGACTTAGGGTCAAACCAAAGTCTGAGGATCTAGCTTAATATGGAGAAATTTGCTTTTGAAATGATTTTATTTTTGTTTTCAGCACATGCCAACTATCATCTCCTCCAACTGAGCTTTATGCAAGTTTATATCTAGGGATGAACGAACTGGTCCATTGAAATTCACAATGATGATTATTCAGGAAGTTCTCAGTAACATGTTCATTCAGTGCAGTTCTCAATAGTAAGAGTAAAGACCCTTAAGGAAGTACATGTGTACTCATAAATAAGAGCGGAACAGTTATCCAGGATTCCACTTTCCCTTCACCCAGGGCAAGTGCAATTTTGGTTTGGGAAAGTCATTTATTTTGCTCTACTTTCCCTTTGGGAAATAGAAAGCTGAAATTTTTTAAAGGGTTTGTTAAGTTTGGATAGCAAACTTCAAGGGTGAAAAATAATCTTTCCCATGAAAACCTAAAATTTTGAAAAATCCTAAAACACTGGTGGAAATCTTCCTGAAATACTTGTTTAAGTAGAACCTACATTTACAGTATTGGAGTGCTGTCTGCATGGCACATTGTCTATCTATGTTGAATTTAGCTTGAGCTGATCCTGTTGTGACATTCTTTGAGTCAGAAGTCTCCTCTGGCCACCAGCCATGCCACAAGTATACAACATCACCACTGTCTAACATATACAGCTCTAAAAAATAAAATGAAAACCAATGAAGACTAAAAAGTCTCACATGGGGAGTCCTTATACCAGCACTTGAGAAGTAAGTAGTCTTGAAAGCTTAACTATTCTGGATGTATAAATATGATTATCTAATGCCTGCCTTGTAATTCAAACGGGGAAGGCCAAATCAGTAACTTACTGTGAATAACCTATGAAGAATTCTTAATATGAGTATCATCCCAGCTAAATGTCTAATTATCATAAATAACTCAACAATAGACAGATTTACACCAGTGTCAACCATGCATATATTAGGGTAAAAAATAACAAAATTTTTTGGGTTTTTTTTATACACATAGAAAGCTCTCTTCAACTGAAAGTTCATTGACATCACAAAGTAAAATTACATTATTCTTCTGATATCAAAAGGCCATTTGAGAATATTCTGGGGACATTGGATGAAAAATATCAAATGAGAATTGGAGTATCAAATTCTATAGTGAAATAAATTATAAAAAACCACCTAACTGAGAGAGTTACAACAGGGAACACATCAACTATCAGTACCATTACCTGGCTGAGATGTCTTGTATATATCTGACTGTAGAACAGGGAATGGACTGACTAGATCTGGTACCCTGGTGGGGTTCAGTATTTCCTGTACATCAAATGTGCCTGAGACACTAGTCATATGAAACAATCTTATAGACTGAGGTTCTTTGGAAGCTGAAAAAAACATCATCTCAGATAAAAACTTGTATTATGGAACTTTTATTAATTTTAATAGGATTTGTGGTGTGGTAAATAAACCCTTAAGCCAGATTTTCTGAAAATTTTTTTTAAACCTTTAAGTAATAGTCTTTGTAAGAATCATGCAAAATCTGTGTGTGATACAACCACAAAAAAAGGCTACACATTTTAATTTTTGTTATTAAGTTTATAGATCTCTATGATGAAGTATTTAATTCGTTCCAAGCTGTCTGCTCTTGAGAGATAATCCACATTGGAAATCCAACAGTTTTTATTGTATTTTAGTTTCATTTATAGAGTTATCTCCCTTAATTTTGAATTCTACAGTACATTCTAAAAATTTTTATCTCTTAAGAGCACGGTTAAAGCCACATGTTAATTTCTGTTAACTATAAAATTTTAAACAAAATATCAAACATTAAAATATGAAGGCTTTCCGAACATGAATTACATTTTGCATGATTCTTACCTGGACTGCTACTTAAGTTATTACTTCAATACTTCAAAATTAATCACTTTTATCTCTTAACAATATGATGCAGATATAACCTGTTAGAGGACGAAGCTGAATATTGGAATTTTTGAAGAATAGTCATGCCTGTTACAGTTAAACATTAGATAAGATTTATTTTTCTTCATAACTTTATAAAACTGTACCGGTTGAGCTATTAAATGTTAGTATTTGTAAGAATCAGACAAACTGGGAAAAATCAGAAACATGCATGTCAAAACCCCACCAATCTGACAATGTAATATCACTCAAGGATGTTTTCTCTATTTGAAAAGACCATTATTTGATCTCTGCATCATTGGATTTGCTCGTAAATTTGTCTATAGAATGTTAGGAAAATGAGGCTTTAGACAGAGTTGTTCATTTACAGTGCATTTCAATGAAATCATATCTCAATGCAGCATGATATGGAAAATTTTTTTCCCCCTTAACTCTGATTGTGTAATTAGTCAAATTACAGTATCAAAGTGATGGATTTTTTTTTCATACCACGTTTCACCAACTATCTGATTCTTATAAAGACTGACACTTAACATTTTGTTTTCTGTTGAAGATACAAAACTAGTAAGATCTTACTCTGTATCATTGGTTGTCCACAAGAATGTTACTACACATATCTATGTTATCCATTTAGGTCACCAGTATACCTTCCATGGATTAACTTCCTGTCAGACAGAAATAGGCTCTCAGTTCTTCTAAGATCAAAAGTTAACTTTATATTGTTTCACAGTATGAGGACTTCATCCTCTACTACTGATTCAATATCCTATTAAGATTTACCTGTGAGAAGAGATGAGTAAGCCGAGCGATCATTACGTGACACATCCATAACTCTCCAAAAATCTAATGATTCCTTGCCTTCCTCTATCTCTGTAATGGCTATAGTGGCCTGTTTGTTTAAGCCTACTTCCAGAGGACACCTAGAAAATGAAAATTCAAGTGGTTTGACATTTCACCTAAATTAGAAGTTAGATACAGTTATTTGGTTGCGGACATAATATCAGTTTTTATTCAATAAAAGAGTACTGAAACACTTTTATATTTTTGGTTTTGCTCAAATAAGCAAACATGAAGCTCACTTCTCATTTAATGATTCAACACTTATAGTTTCCTATTAATATAAATACTGCAAATTTGTTTTTTGAAAGAAACCACTTAGTAATTATGGAACCTTGTATTAATCAGTCAAATACCATCAGAAATCTAGTTAAAAAATTCCCCTAAATGATGATTTCAATTCCCCAATATAATGTTTGTCTAATTTAATTCCTACAAATGATAAATAAGGATTGAAGACTCTGTTATTGTAATGTAAACATATCAACGTTACAGTGTATAATTTTTCAATATTTTTGTGATGTTCAAATAACCACAAAAGATAGTATTGACGAAATTGTTTACTTTGTGTAAAATAAAAAAAAAAAATAAATAAATAAAAAAATAAACAACCTTGAAATAAATATATAAACTGCGCCTACCTATTTTTGAACTTTTCAGCAGCTGTCATGGCTAATTTTTGAGTATGTACTGGAGCTTGACACCCATGCCATACATAAAGTTTTCCTGTTTGAACATTCAACAACAAAATTGACGATCGGCTACGTAAACTGGCCATGTCTGGCTTAACCTCGATGAGACACATTTCGTTTTCCAGAACGTTACGAACACAATAACATTTCCACGGTCCCTGAGTATTGGTTTCCTCCTCCTCACGTTTTCCGATATGAATGATTGTCTCCCCTTTGAACAGGTTTAGGAAGCAGGGGATTTCTTTTCCTTCATCTACTCGAATCTAAAATAGAGGAGGAAAATTTCAAATTAAATTTTAAGATTAACTGTTGTTTCTCAGGCCAAAACTATTTTCAGTAATAACCTTAATAAATTGCCATAAAAACTAAATCTTCATTTCCTTAAAAAAATATACGAATATTCTGTGAAAAAGTAAAATCATGGTATTTCACACTCTATCACCAGATCATAAAACTTTGAGATAGGAGTGTACACAACTGTCTTTTTGTGATTAAACAGTTGAACCTATCACTGAATTTTTAAAATAAATGTATACATGTACATTCACTTGTGTGTCACAAAAAGACCATGCTACAGACCTGAGGTCCTCTTTCTTCATCAAGTTCCACTGTCATCAGAGCTGATGCCCCCTTTTCATTAATTGTAGAATTTTTTCCTTGCCAGAAGAAGTAAGCACATCTCTCCCTACCCACCAGTGACCGCCTAGACTGAGCACCTTTTAAATCTTTGGAATCTGAAAGGGAAATCAATAGAATTCAGAAATTAAAAGCATTCTTGATTTGAGGAAAGCAACTCAAAATAATAATCTCTGTTTCTTTTGTTGCTCTTGGTTCTTGTTCACAAAACAATAAATGTTAATTTATTGATTGTGAATTTTATTATATTAAATTACAGTTTTGTAGGCTAATTGGTTGAAGATCTGTGGTATTTGAAAAGTCTTTAGAAATCCTCATTCAAAGCATAATATAGGCAAAAACAAGATCCTTGAAATAATGGAAAAACAAAATCATGTTTGTAGCAAGTGTCTACTGACAACAACAACAGCAATCAAAACACAGATGACAGAAACATACCATTAAACAACTGTAAGTGTTTTGTAACGCTAAAAAGACTATCAGCCAATGCAGTAGAAATATGACTACTAAAGATTCTTTTCTTTCTATATGAAATAATATTCTTTTCCATCTTTAATCTAAAAATATCCTACAAGATTACATTGTTTATAGTAATATGATTCCAATGTACAATGTGTATCACTCATTCGTTGACTGGGATTACAACAATTAACCCTACCTGTAGTAATCATGTACTGCCATCGTACAACATAAGTATCTCCATCATGGAACTGACCGTAACTGGTTTCCTCCAATTCAAAGTGATCATATTCCAGTACATGCCAGACCTTAACCCCTAATGTTACGATGTTCTGTTTCCTCATAATTCCATCCATGTCCTCTTCCCTAAAAAAAGTATGATTTTAGTGACTAAAAAGTAATTATGCTTCGGTGTTTAAATTAGGTCTTTTTTCATTTAATCTACATGGGTACAAACAAGTGGTGGTTTAGGGTCGTGGACTTTCAATTTCTGCACAAGGACCTTTGAAATTTCAAAAACCTATGCTCTTTTCACTGATACATTTTTTTTTTTGAAGACTTGATTTCTCTGAAGTAGACCATTGGTTTGAAACTTGGCAAAGTACAGGACCTTCCAAAAACAGACATGGTTTTACAAAGCCAACCAAAAGAGTGGAAATTGTCGAATTAAGAAGTAAACATATGGTAAAAAAAGAACTGAAACAGTAAATTCCAGATTTGAAAAAGTGAAGAAAATCAAGTCTGCATTCATGAAAACAAACTTTTACTCCTGATCTATGATGTAATTAGTGTGAAACCAGAAAAACAAAGAATGAACTTCAAAATTTGAATGGCAGATTTGTCAAGTAACTACCAAGACAAGTGTACAATCTAAGACTGAAATGCAAAAAGTGTCTGGAATGAACCATTGCAGAAATACAATGAAGAACTGAAAAATTAAAATTAAATTGTCAGTTCAATTACGCCAGAAGCTGGCTAGTCAAGTGTAGAATCAAGTGGCAAAAAGTAAAGATGCTTTCAAATCGCATTGTCATCATTAGCCTTTAGGGTTAAGATTTTACAAGTAGATTGTGCTTCAACATTCCCTAAATGTCTACAGGAAGTTGCCTTCACAGATCTTACATAGGTCGTCCAATACTCATTTCCGTGACTGGAAGGGGTTAATAGAAAAATTTTAAAAATTTAGTAGAAGCAATTTTCAGGCTATCACTTGCTCATTTATGCACTAAATTAAAAAAATCTTCTAACAAAATGGAAGGATTTCAAATTCCTGAATCCTCCCCTGGATCTGCCACTGACTGAGTCAACATGATATTATAATGTTGATATTTACCATTCATTCCCTCTGCCGACATTAGATCCCTCCAATACCAAGGTAACAGGACTTGTGTTCAAACCTAACATTAACTCAGCATCAAATGGTTTCAGATCAGCAAACTCAGCCTGTAACAGAAATAAAATAGCTATACAATTCAGGAATCCTGAGGGGTAAAGACTTAAGGCTAAAAACCACTAATTCCACTTCCCATAGGCTTCTATGCTAATTTCACAATATTCAATGGCTTCTCTGGACTTTACCTTAACTTTAACCTGCAGATGACTATATATCAGCATGATTCTACATATGTCAGCTCACAATCCTCAGAATGGCATGTGGGGTTAGCAGACTTGCAGTGCAGTACTGGTCACCGGAAGTGAAGGGTCTATAAATAGCATGGGAAATCCCAGTGTTTTCACAAGATAGGGGTATATTTAAAAATCATTATGGAGATTAGGCTTCACATCACAAGAAGCAAAATACACCTATAAAATGTACAGAAATGTTTTTCCTTTCAGAAACTGTTTAAATTTTTTAAATAAGATGAGAACTTTTTTCACAGCACTATGAGGAACAGGGGTAATTTCTGCGTAGGACTATTTTTGCGTACGTTCCGAATGCTCATTGGTTGAATTGGTGGTCTGTAACCTTAACAGAGGACTTTAGAAATCCTGTGGGTTAAAGGCTTCACAAAGGTGTTTAGAAATCCTGAGGGTTAAAGACTTAACAGAGGAGTTCAGAAATCCTGTGGGTTAAAGGCTTAACAGAGGAACTTCAAACTTGTGTGGATTAAAGGCTTCACAGAGGTGTTTAGAAATCCTGTGGGTTAAAGGCTTAACATAGGAGTTTCGGAATCCTGTGGGTTAAAGGCTTAACGAAGGAGTTTCGAACTTGTGTGGATTAAAGGCTTCACAGAGGTGTTTAGAAATCCTGAGGGTTAAAGACTTAACAGAGGAGTTCAGAAATCCTGTGGGTTAAAGGCTTAACAGAGAAGTTTTGGAATCCTGTGGGTTAAAGGCTTAACAGAGGAGTTTCAAACTTGTGTGGATTAAAGGCTTCACAGAGGTGTTTAGAAATCCTGTGGGTTAAAGGCTTAACAGGGGACTTTAGAAATACTGTGGGTTAAAGGCTTAACAGAGGAGTTTCGGAATCCTGTGGGTTAAAGGCTTAACGAAGGAGTTTCGAACTTGTGTGGATTAAAGGCTTAACAAAGGTGTTTCGAAATCCCGTTGGTTAAAGGCTTAACGCAGAGTTTTAGGAATCCAGTGGGTTATAGGCTTAAGAAGAGGAGTTTAAGAATCCTAGGGGTTAATGGCTTAATGGAGGAGTTTAGGAATCCTGTGGGTGAGAGATTGTGTGTAATATGTAGTCTTGTCTCTTCATGGGGTGAAGGTTATGATTATACAGACAGTGCTACTGTGTTTTTCAGTTGGGCTTTTATTTCAGTATTTCAGACAAATTTTTCCCATAATTCCCAACTATTATTCATAATTTTACATTCATAATGAAACCTATCCATACTGAACACCTTTTGGACACACAAGGTTTATTTTGATTTATGCAGGTGTTTTGTTTACAAAAGTTCAAAATGACTAAATGAGACGTCAGAAAATATCTTATTTAGACAGGCCAGTCTCTTCTGCGGATCTATGAACTACATCCTTATCTTATATTTAATACTCTGTTAGTCTACAGACTACTTCACATGAAAAAAAAATCACAGACATGAGTTTCAAAACAAACCTGCAAAATTGTTTTATGTGAATGGTACTAGTTTTCATAAAGTGGCATCGTAAAAGACTTGAAATAGCTCATACACCCTTTGAGCAGAATATTGTAGACAAAACTGTCTTTTTCATAATCTACAGTACCTTTCCTGGAATCTGCTCCATGCTCTTGCTTTTAATTAATCTGGAAGTATCTGGCCAATCAGCAAACTTCTCTCTGAACAGTATGGTTTCCATATTCTGGTTGACCTTACCAAACAATGCCCAGTCAGGTCGCTTTGCACCAACCATTTTCAACCCACCACATTCTTCCGCTAAAAATTGACAAAATCCTTTTACAAGTTGAAAGTACAAGTATATCCATATGATTTATGTAGAATCTCAAGCAAAAATCATATGCATGATAGAATTATTTTTACAGCTTTGAAAATGGGCAATTTTAGAATAAAATAATATTGGAATAGCTTCAGGATTTATTTTTTATTTTACAAAATGCAAGATATTATGTAGTGCTGACCTTAAAAAAATTCAAATTTTATAAAGGCTTCAAAATATTGCAATATTATCATTCAATACAACTGCTATATCATCTAATGACAAAGACAAAACTGAATATAAGCACTTTAAAAAAAAAATCAATTCTCTTTTCAACTTTAAGGCTCAAGTACAATTTTTTCTATGAAAATTTATAATTTGAAGTCTCATTTCTAGATAAGAATTAAACACCATTCTAGCTAATTTCTACAAGTCTATTGTTTTTGACTCTAACTGTAACTTCCTATAACACTTTATTCAGTGGTGGTTACAGTTGATTTCAATAAATACTTTCCAAAATTATCAACAAATACTTACTTTTGAGCGGACACAATGGGTTGATGAGGGCAGCACTGTAGTCATACCCATTCTCCCAGAGTTTACGGGCAAGTTTGACACCTAGCTTCCTCTGATCAGGTTTGACCGCCTTGCCTTGCCATACATACAACTCACTTCCAAAATCAAACACCAGAACCTACAAAGGATCAACATGAAGTTAAATATGTGGCTGGGATACACATAGCCCCACTTACAATACACAAGTCATTTCTCAAAACCCTGAAAATCAATACCCACGTTACATGTTTTTGATGTTAAGACCAGAATCTGGAAAGGGAAGACATAGTACAATTTATCATATCAAACCCATAGTATAAAGCTTTATAACATCAATGTTATTTTTTTACTTTGTGGATGTAAAAAAAAAAATGGTTGTAGCAAAACAGGGATTGACGAATAATGACAAAGAAAAAAACCACATGCATGTACATGTGCATGCAACTTAATTTACATTGACAGGTCATTTGCAGGTTGTTAAAAAAGAACATTCCTATTACATTTCAAACTTCTAATCATAAATGATTTTCGTTGACGGGATATATTAGAAGAGGCAGTTCTGAGCTTTGAGTCATGATATGTTTTAAGAATATAACATAAGCCATCACTATTTTTAACAAAATTACCTCATCTTTTTTCAGCATTTCTATCTTTGGTATGCTCCCCCAGTATTCCTTGTAAGGAACCAGTGTATTCTCCTCCAGACGGTAAACCAAATTAGTTTCAACAACATGATTTTCATAAAGTTCATCTTCTTCAGGAGGACCAGCAGAACCAACAGTTCCCTGCCCACCAAGAGCAGACCAGAAGTGTTTACCAGCTCCCATGTACTGTTTTTTCTCTTCAACCATACCAATGATGGTTGGAGATTTACAACCAAGATCTTTCTTCTGCTGAATGAAACTTGCTACGTCTGCAGCTTTAGCTTTCTCAATTACGTTGGCAAATTCACCGACCCACTGAATTATTTTATCCGGAGTCACCAATACATAGCAGTCACCACTGTTAATTGAACAAGCAGCAGGCTCAACAAGTCGCACTTGGGTTCTTCTACGTCCCTTAACATGTAGGAGCATAAGCTCCTTGTACGGATCAACTGTACTTAATCCTTTCAGTGAATCTGTTCTACGTAAGTTGACATTTGAGAAGTTCTCAGTACTGGCTAAACCTGCTAAAGCAGCTTGGGCAAAGCCTGCACCTTTGGAAACTACAAAACAAAAACAAAAAATTATCATAAAATCTTCAGAAAAAGTGATTGCCCCAAAACCAGAGATGATTTTTACGAGGTCAACAAACAAAGCTGAAACTGGCAAAATTGGAAATATACAGTAAAAAAATAATTGTAACAGTAAAATCCGGATTTAAAATAGCGAAAATCCGCTATAAAACGGAAGATAATCATTCCTACAAAACAACCATAACATCATGAATGTCTAACAAGATTATTACATTAAAGCATTTAATAGGTAATTATTAAAGTGTTTCTACTTATTGTGATGATTATCAGTTATCCTTATTTCTCCTCAATAGATCATTCCACCTATACATAAAACAAGAGGCTCCCAGGAGCCTGAATCGCTCACCTGGTTGAATTTTGCCTTTCAAAGGCAATAAATTTAAGAAGTTGTTGTCCAACAATTTTACTCAAGAAGCCTTTGGTAGTACTTATCATTTCAACAATTGAAAGTTTCTTTTAATCTATCATAGTTTTCAAGATATTGATTGAAAACTGTAAAAAAAAGTCATTTTTCACCTTTCAAGGGCAATAACTCTTACAAGGAGTCGTCTCACAACTTTTATCCCTGAAGACTATTGTAGTCCTAATAACAAGGATCGTTTGTTTGTTTGTTGTTTGTTGGGGTTTAACGTCCGAGCAGCAATATTTCAGCTATATTCAGACAATGAACATGAAATGGATGATAAAATGAACATGAAATGAAAAAAAAAAAGGATGGGTCACAAGGATAATAGGGTCGACAAATTTTGATTGCCACTGGAACAAGGGGAAGTGGGTAAGGTCGGGCAATTTAGCCTCCTGTGGCAGAGCGCAAAGGTTCCTACTCCTATCGAATACCACAGCAGGGTTCTTTAACGTGCGAGGAACGTGGCATCTTTCCCAACACGGTGCACCACTATGGTTTGCGGTCAGGTTTTCCGTATTATAGCCTGACAACCCCAGCATGTAACACGCCAGGGGTACCCCATTCCACCACCTGGGGCACACATCCCAGTTGCTCTGTGGGCAGAGCGCCTAGCCCCCGGCTAGGTTTCTGAGCACTATTTAGTCGCCTTATACGACAAGCTTAGCGCTGCTGCAGGCCTATTCTTTTAACACCCGGACCTGCACGGGGCAACAAGGATCGTTTCAGCTATTGAAAGAATTTAGCTTAACCTAACAGTTTTGTAGATATATGCAGAAAAAACATCTGTCTGACACCTATGTTTTATCTAAGTGATGGCAATAGCTCACATGGCCCTTGGCCAGGTAAGCTAAAAATGTAATAAAGAATTCAACACTGTGGAGAGTGCAAGACAGAGAAATCAGAGAAACCCAAGAGTAAGATTCAAAATTCTCTAACAAAGCTCTGTCACCTTCAAAGTAGGCCTCTTAATTAGCTCAGCTAAATATAATGATGTAAATTTTGTAGTCCATAATTTAATTATTTTGTAATGGGGTAGGCATGGCAATAAACAAGGAACCATAATAAACATACTTTGTTCAGTTTTAATTCTCTTGACCTCTTTCTCTGCCACACCAGTTTTGACTTCCTCATATTCAGTTTTAATCTCTATTGTAGAGTGCATGGACCTAAGAGGATTCCTTACACTCCCTTGATGTTTCCTCTTTGGACGGATCCTTTGGACGGAAGGAAGCCTAAAAATGTAAAGAAATGATTGATTGGTTTACATCTCATGGCAGATATTTTATGTATTTCATGACAGGAATGAGTAACCAGTCGGGAGCACCTTGCTCTCTGATGCACTGAAACAATGTAAGATGTAAAACAAATTAACTTTTCCAGATTGTCTTAATTGGTATATGGGAAAGGCATAACTTACTTCAATGCACTTTTTTTTGTCTAATGGTAGTGAAGAGAGTGTATGAGGTTAAAATACGTGTTGTATGTACATTTGAACTCATCATACAGGTTATTTTGGGAAAGTGAAAGGTCATAGTTTATAACAGAACCCTATGTAATAATTCTACTTTCTAGATACAAAATTGCAAGGACAAAAAAAACTTTCAAATCACTCCACAAATGCACTTAAAAATTACTTACATGTCATTAGCCATTATAAACAGCTCATTGAAGTCATCAATAGATACATCAACCTTCTCAGTCATGACCTCTGTGACCTCACGGCTGTAGAAAAATGATTGGATAGACTCATCGTTAATATTGGGAAGGGTGACCTTAACTGGGCCTTTATCCTCATCCTCCATTTCTAACTTCCTCTCTGGAGGTGGTGATGGCTCCTTGGGTGCAACATTGGCAGTTGGGTCTACAAGTACAATTAAGTGTTTTGTGATGCAAACGTACTAGGTGGAAAACAATACTGCTCTTGGGTGCAGAAATATCCAATAGTCCTCTTTTCTTCATAAATAAGTGAGAATAAAACATTGTTAAGTTAAGGCCCTACACAGTTAATTCCTAAGTTCTCAGACATTTTTTTTTTTGTTTTGAAAACCAATGATGGAGAAAGGCTTTTATTTTCTCTTCTAATTTCAAAAAAGAAGTGACGAGGGTGCTTTTTACACTGTTTAGAAACAGGAAAAAATGATGACATGTTTTTTTTTTTTTTTTATCTTATTTATGTGCTGAAATTTGTAAGAATCTGGCAAAATTTGAAAGTAATAAATAATGTTCAGAAAAAAAAACATACAAATCTGAAAATGTTGGCACATAGTTTATGGTCTATTGAGGATGATTTAAAAGTTCATTTGTCTTAGAAGTGTCAGAGGCTGCAGAAAAGTTAAAAGTTACAATTCATAGAACGACAGGGGAAAGTGTATTATTTCCCTTTGATGATGAAATAGCAATGCATTTTTATATAATTTATACCTCATATTAATGACAATTAAAACAAGAAATGAATGCCATTTTAATAAGATTTTATGGACAGACATGTGTTTTTGTTTTTTTAACCTTGATTCACCAACTGATTCTTACTGAGAAATTCAGAATCAGAAAAGCACTTAAAAAAGAAATTACACATGCAATGAGGCAACCTAAGAAGAAACAAGGGAGTGTCTGAGAACAAGTTATTAACTTATAATTATAATTATCATAGAGGCAAAAAAGCCTGTAATAAACTAATAATTATGTAAGGAAACAAATCATTTGAAGATATTAACAACATGATGAAAAGAACATTTAAAGATATCAAATAATATCCCATTAAGAGAATTATCTCCCCATATATACTATTTAATTCAATAACAGCAACACAATTTTGGTAGGTTTCAAGTCATGTCAGGAGCACCAGGCATGTGTTAAAAAAAAAATCCAATAAAAGTTTGCCTTAAATCTTCAAGTGTTTATGATCGACAGTAAAATCAATTTGTAAAAAAAACTTTATATATTAACACAGACAGAAAGACAGGGCTCTTCATGAATATTCTACTAACTGTAACAGCAAGAGATTAAAGAGAGACAAATATAAGATTTGCAATCATGAATGGAGAAACTAGCTAAAGCAGGAAATGAAAGCTGATACATCCAATGAAACAGAACCATATGTGCTAGAAAACTACAATGATATAGTTAGCCTTGTCAAATATCTATCATTTCCAATGCTTTAATATGGTATATTTCATCAAGAATTACTCTCATATATATTTACATGCAATTTTTTTTTTATTTGGATACACATTCAATGATTCCAATTTTCAAACAGTACGAGATATTAAAGGTCATGACACTGAACTAGATATGAAAATTGAATACTTAGAAAAAAGAAAAAAACAACAAAACATTCCTACCTCTCTCAGTAAGTGAATAAACTATTTTACAGACAATAAGTTAAATTTAATTTGTTTAGATTCTTTCTTTTAACATAAACTTTCTGATTTTTAACGATCTAAAATTTAGAATACAACAGAATGAGCTCATTTTATTCATTATCTTAACACAATATCTGTGAAAAGTTGCTAAAAGATTAAGACTACAATCTAAAAACACAAATCACTAATACCAACACAAAAGAAAAGTACATGAAACTAAAAGTTAATTATTGAATAAAATAAAATAAAACAAAAAAAAAAACAAAACAAAACAACACTGAATCTGTTCCACAACAGAACTTGAAATTGCAGCCATGGGGGTTACACAGTCAAGGGTTAGGGATTTAGTGTCTACTTACCACTGATCAAAGTTTTTGGGAGAGGGATTTTAGGCCAATCTTTCTGAGATGGGGTACTAGGAGATGATAACTCTGATCCGGACTCGGATTCACTCTCTGAAATATCATTAAAAACAATTCTGGATGTGTTAGTTGTGAGTTGCAACAAGCTAAGCAAACACATTGTAGAAAAAAAAATGATTAGATGTTATCAACACAGTGATACAAAAAAGGTGAATTTTAATGTGTTGAAATTTCCCATTTTTCTAATCGAAAAAAAAAAAAAAATATCAGCTTTTATACTCTAGATATTGTCTAGCTTCTACTTTAAAAGTATAACAATGGATGCTGTTGGATTGTCAACTTTCTTCAATTCTTCAAGCCATATAAAACAAAACAAAGAAAAAAAAAATAGGTAAAAAAATAAGATAAATATGCCAACTACACAATTTATCAACATTTTTCAAAGAAAGAAAAATATTTTCCTAGTAAGTAGACGAAGCAAGGAGGCAAAGAAAAGACTTTAAAAATCCTGGCTTTTGTATGAAAGTAATTAACATATAGACATCTACATTAATTGCAACCCCTTATTTTAATCAGTAATACCGGGGGTACTTTGATAAATCTATGAAAATTAACCAAATTATATACAAAATAAACAATATTTATCCAACTTTTGCCTCCATTGTTTTCCTTTTTTCTCATGGCAGTTCATGTTAACCAATTTATTATAAACTACAACCCAGCTATTTCAGCTAAAATACTATATTAAGCCTTTTATCATCCACAATATTCCACCCTTACTCCAGTAGCTTACTCTATTAACTCAACAAATCTCAGGATTTTGAAAGCTTATACTATTCTTAAAGTATATAAAGTCTATATTTTCCTAATTTCTCAAGTGATAAACAAAAAAATCACCATGAAAACATTTACTTTCCGGAGTAACATCCTGAGATTTGCAGCCACCCAATTTAGAAGCATAATAGCCACTGATCAAATCCACCGATTATAATGTGATCATAAAAATAAACACAAAGTACAAAATGTTGCTACAAACGATAGGTGAACTGTTTAAAGTCTGTTTTGAGTTTCAATTTGTTTGAAGGATAAAACACTGAACAGTAATTCATATGATTTTACCGAAACCATAGATCTATAATTCTATGCTGAAACTCAAATCTGAATAAATACTATAGATCTAGTTTTGGTTTCAATCAATCAAAATTAAATAAAATAATATACTTTACCATAAAGCATTGCTTGTAACAACAGTTGCAAGTTACACTCAGTTTCAATTATCACCTTTTTTCATAATTTAATATTAATTATCTCCCCTTTATTATTTACAAAAAATAATTTGTCCTACTCAGAAACTGATAATAACTTTAAAATGCATGAACAAACATATGAAAGTGAGAAATAAAATTGAAAAGACAATGAATTCCTTTACAGGGATGATGTACCTCTTTTAGAACGACCTTTAAGCTTTCTCATCAGTGGACTGTCTTCAACTTGACCTAGAAAAGCAATGACTTTTGGATGAGAATTGTATTGGTAATCAGATTATTGAAGATTCCATTATTTTGTCATTACTTCAGACTTGAAAGGAATTTTGAATTCTTAAAGAACTACTATTTCATTTAAACTGAAACAACAAAAAGAAAAAATAAATTGTTGTTTTTTTCTGAAAATGCTTATAACATTTTAAAAATATAGATACAGTGTAAACTATCTTAAACCCTACACATTTTTGACTGAAAAATTTGTTCCTTTCAGACATCCTTTCAATTAAGAGACCTTAGGGTCCAGTTTCATAAAGAAAATCTCAAACTGAGATTTTAATCAAAATATTGAATTTTCCTCAAATCTTCCATTTCAAGCAATCTGATTGGTCGAAATGTCAGTTGAGAAAGACTTTGAGAAAAATATTAATTCGAGAATTTTTATGAAACTGGACCTGGGTGATATCTCATTTCAACAGTTTTTCAGTTAATTCATGGTTTAGTTAAGACAGATTTCACAGTACCGCTTTTACAGGGATTAAAGGTCAAATCTTGGTTTGGTGAAGATAGGCTCTACTATACTGACCAGCTAACTTATGAGCTACAGTAAATCTCTTGGCATCTGTTTCTTCTACCCTTTCCTTCCATCCCATTTGAGCTGTGTTCAGTAAAGTAAGTCTATCGGCAATACTTGATGGTCGAGTGTTACCATTTCCAACTTTTTCCCTTAACTTGACTTCCATAAGAGAGGCTGAACCAGGTTCAAGCTCCAAATTCCTCTGAACTCTTTTTTTCCATTCTTCTTCTCCACTATGTTTTAATTGGTTCATTCTGTTGTAATTGAAATGAGAAATAATTTGGTTATTTTTTTTTAACAGAATTAAATCAAAAATAATAATACATATACCATTAACAAATAAACAAATAATGACTTCCAAACCTGCGGTCACTATTAGGATTATTCATTTTTATAAAAAATGCAACATGGATTTAAAAAAAAAAGTTTTAAAATTCAAATTAAGCTTGGGTGTGGCTCCATGACTATGAAAACAATCATGAAAAGGTATTTTTTTACAGGACAAACAGTACCAACATTTTCTCCCCTCAACAAAAACTGAAAACAACCAAAGCAAAGCAGTAATTTAACTATATAACATGTTGGTATATATGAATTTTATGTATAATGCTGTATTGGGTTCAAATTAATGGTGGTCTGAAGTCTTGGTCCCTAAATTTCTGACCTAAACCTTTGAAGTTAAAGCTAAGGTCATTGGCTTTCAACCCTTCAATCTGTCGCTACTAAAGATTTTTGGTTGCCTCAAGGGGACCATAGATGTTAAACTTGGAAAAGTCCAGGACTGTCATACATCTTCCACTGTTTAAACCTGTATGCAGTTTAGTGCTTTTTATATATCTGCATATTTTTCACATACATGTTCAGAAAGAGGGCTAAAAATATTCAATATTCCTTAGACTATTTAAGGTTTTTAAAAAAGGTGACTCTTAATACATGCTTCAATTTTTGACTTTGACACAGATGGCCAACATTTAACCAATATACAATGACCAGACTTTAATTTACTGGATTATTACTAGTGGCTGGATTAAAGCAAATGGTACACTGTTCCACCTTAATTTCAGTGTCTAAAGTCCTAATACTCAGGAACAATGAAATCAGTCAACAATGACAAATAAAAGGACACTTCTATCTATCAAGATGTTTTTGAGTAACTAGATTACAGACAGACTGACACACAATGGTATACATCTGGTATGGGGCAACTATTGAGACATTAAATGATACCTACCATATAGTGAACAAAACTTTGGGGGTTAAAAAACAACTAAAAATGACCGCAACTTTTGAGTAAATAATCTGATCAAACTGAAATTTGAACTTGATCTGTATTTTATGATGACACTCAACAAATTTGGAAAAAAAGTGGACAAAAACACAATTTTTCAGAGAGTATTATATAATACCTTGCCACTTTGTATGGTGGGGTATAAGAAACATTGGTAAACCGTACCTGTCCTGTAGACTACCAGATCGTGTTATTGAGGAATCTATCTCAGCATCTCGTTTTTCCTCTGGAGTAATTGGTTGAGTTTTGTGTCGACCTGTGTATTTAAATTTTCTGGGTGTTTCTGGTGACTTTTCAGGAGTCAGCTCAGCAGGCTGTGTCAAATATCTGAAAAAAAAAAAAGACGACTAACTTAAAAACAATCTCAAGAAAATCATGAGTTACCTCCCTTTTAAAAGCAGCCCTACTCTCCATGAAGGGAAAAAGAATAAAGTCAAGTAAGTCACCATCCTTTAAAAAATATTTTTTTATTTTTCATGAAAACACAAGTTAATGAGTATCAACACGTATTCCATGTGTATATCATACAAGAAATTATTTTTTTTAACAGGAAGTAGTTAAATTTATGACCTTATACAAATGTATATTATAATGAAACCTATTTAAACTTATCCCTGAATAATTTGGGACACTTTAACCATATGTCCCCCTGCTAAAGTTGAAGTCCCATAACTCCTGTTAAATAATGGTGATGCAATATGATCAACTACACATGGTGACAAATAATCCTACAGAATCAGAACTAAATTTGTCAAGCTGTGTCCGAGGAGTTGGATCCATGAATCACCAAAGACAATTAATTATTGCCTATTCAAAGATTCACTTAAGTTCAATGATTGTTTTGATATACTAATAATGGTAAAATTCAGAACAATTAATCATAAACACCCAATCGAAAACGGCAGATGAAATAATATACTAAGATAGCTTCGACTGTGTCCTTTATAAAGAAACGATATAGGAGACGAATACCAGTATATAATGGAATGTCTTGCTTTCCAAAAGGACAGAAATAAATACATCAATAGATAATTTACCAGAAATCATAATTCTATAAAGTTTAGTACGATAATGAACCAAACAAAACACTCCAAACTTCGAAAACTGTGCCAGTATATAAGGATAGTAAATGACAAACTGGATTCTCTCTAATAATTCAAATTTCCTTTTAATTTCTTTGTTTAATAAGAGATATTTGTTCCTCAACAACCTTACCAATGTATTACTTATATGTTTTAATAATGCTATGTTTTTCTGTATACCTATGGGACACATGTTTTCTTTCAGAAGACAAAGGAACAGTAAGATACCAAAAAATATTGACCACTTCATTTGATGTTTTTATATAGGCATAGCTTCTACCTTAAACTGGACGTAATTTTTTTTTAAACTGGACATTTGGTCTGATAGAAATTTTTTATTTACTGAACCAAATACATGGTTTTTTTCAGAATAAAAAATGATATAATACAAAGGAACAGTAAGATACCAAAAAATATTGACCACTTCATTTGATGTTTTTATATAGGCATAGCTTTTACCCTATACTTATTGTTGAGAATAGAAAAAAATAAGAGCGGTAAATTGTTTCCTCACTCTCTGCTCATTCATATATACATCTCACCGTAATTTTTTTTTTAAACTGGACATTTGGTCTGATGGAAAATTTTTATTTAATGAAAAAAATATATATGCTATGAAAGTACATCATCCTGAAATATGGTCTTTATCTCTGACAGCCACTGCCAGACAGGAAATGTTCAACAGTCTGCCATGTTCCACCAAGATTAGGTAATAGTAACAGTATAATAATAAATCAGTGCTGTGTTGTTGTTAGACCCTTTAACACCCCTTCTTTATTACTGTAATTATTCCCTTAGTACATCTGTACTTGTCATTTCCAATTATCATCAAGACTTACATTTTGGGTATTTTCACTTTATTGATTTTCGGCTTCACAATTCGCCTACCATATCTACATGTTACATCCATTTTTTCCATGAGAAAAAGTTAAACCTATCTTTCTCCTATCCTTGACAAACTTTAACTAATTTGTTTACCAACAAATGAACCACAATAAACAATCCTTAATAATATTATGCACTAGTCACAAATCTTCACTATGAAGGCGTCATAGCATGTGGTTGCCTACAAGCCAAATTATCATTTAGTGAGTTTTCCTCATACAGTTCACACATTTTGAAGTGACCAGACGATCAGTCTATTGAACTCATATTATGCAGGATTTTTTAAAATGAGGATCCATGTGGGGTTGAAAACAAACAAATTATCATGCATTTACAAGCAAATTTATAATGACCACTATTTCCCCTTTCTTCAGGTGTCTATTAAAAGACAGCAGAATTAAATTACTGTAAAACTACATGTGTTAATTATTAGTACTTTCTTGTAGTAATTTTAAATTTTGAAAAGTTCTTGCATTTTTTATGCATATAGATCAATAATGTTAAAAATTGAAGCAAGTCACATTTTTCACAATATTAAAAATATGATCATGACAGTAAAATCTGTCTAAAGTAAACTCCCTCTGACCTTTTAATTGGTCAAGTTCAGATGGGTACTCCATTTACAAAGGATCAAACTTCATTTAAACTGATAAAAAAAGACTTTTAAAAAGTATGATTTAGACATGTCTTTGAATTTTATGCATCAAAACAACTTTTTCGGTTTAAAGAAGATAAAACATATGGGTATATACCCTTATATTGGCATTGTGGTATAGTCACTTTTTAGAGTAATTTTTATGTCACATACCCTTAAAATGGCCCCATTTATAAGTGGTTATCATACATCCTGAATTGATCAGTGATCACATACAAGTACATGTATTGTTGGTTTTTTTTAAAATGTGCTGTTATCAACTAATTTCCTTAAAACATTTTTACATGTATCCTTAAAAAAAAAGACTTAAATTATTTTTCTAAACAAACTTTTATGCATTCCCTGAATTCTATAAAATCAGCTCATACATGTGATACTCAGATTAAAATTGAAGGTCCTGAACTTTTTCCAAGTTTGAAATATGAAGAGTCCACTTTCAGAAACCGAATAAAGTGTAGATAGAGTGAGGGTCCATGAACACTCAAACAGTAATTAAATGAATTTATACAAATCTACAAAAAAATGTACTTTCCTATAAAATTTTATCAGAATCCCTTGAGTGAGTTGAATATGTAAAACCCTTAAGTTGGATGATCTACCCTTGAAATCTTCTGACAGTAATTATATTCTTTCTAGTACACCTACATACATGTACGATGCTCAAACTTCCTTTAAAATTTCACCAGGATCACTTGAGCTTATAAGGGGCAATAGTGTTTGTAAAAAATGTAGACAGCCAAATGAATGGAAGGACAAGAAGAAACACAAATGTGGTGATCCATATATACCCCCACCCCCCCCAAAAAAAAAAATGGTTTTGTGGGAATATAAAAAAATACCCTCACTGTCTGTTTAGAGTCAATATATAAGTAGGAGGCATTGTTCTTATAATTCAGGTTCTGCTTAGCCAAAATCTTGTAACTTGTTACCATGCATAATTTCATTAAATCAAAAATTTGGTAACATGCACTGCACTAGATTATAAAGCTACAGATGTTCCGCATTGCAAAAAAAAAATCAGTTCTTATCAAGCTCTAGCAGGGGTTAAAATTTACTTTAAAGAGTAAAAGGTCCTAAACATTTTCTCAACCTAATTGAAAGATCCACCATAAGAAAGTGGAAGGTACTAAACCGTGATTAAGTGGAAGGTACTAAACCGCACGAAAGTGGAAAGTACTAAACAAGTGTAAATGTAAAGTATGGTAATTCATATCACTGTCTCACCTTTCTCTTTCAGCTGGATCTCTAGCTCGCCTCTTCTGAGAAACAGAATCATCCACTACCTCCTCAGCAACTTCAACAGTTTCAATCTCTGTGATTTCAATCTCGGACTGTGCAGTCCCATCTTCTTCTTTATGTAAAATTCCATTAGATTTTTGTGAATCCTTCATATCCTTTGATAGGGACTTTTTCAAAGCACTTTTTTCTGGCTCTATCACTTTGGTTTCAAAACTACTTTCCTTTTTCAAGATTCCTCGAGGTTCACTTGTCAATTCTAATGATTTATCTTTTTTCAAAACACCTTTAACATCAAATTCTTTCTCACTTTCCTTTTCCTCCGAGTGTTTGAGAATAGGTGTCAATAATAATTCCTCCTCAATAGACTTTCGCTTCATTTCAAAATCCTTTGATCTAACAGAATCATCAGATGCATCTACATGTTTTAAAATCGGTTTCACATCCTCACTTTTTCCTTTTTTGTCCTCACTTTCAGTTTTACGCAAAATTGCTTTGACACTAGATTCGTTTTTTTCAAGTTCCTCTTCATGCTTTAGGATTGGTTTTACAGCAGATTGTTCCTGACTTTTCTCCTCTTCGTGTTTAAGGATAGGTTTTAAAGCAGTTTGTTCTTGACTTTTTTCTTCTTCATGTTTAAGGATAGGCTTTACAGCTTTGAAATCATTCTCTTTCACATCATCTTCATGTTTCAATATGCTTTTACTTTCTGCTTGCTTTGGTATAGTATGAACTTCATCAGAATGTTTGAGAATACTTTTCTGCTCCTGGTCATGGTCTTGAGGATGATCAGGTTTGAGTATACTTTTGACATCTTTATCTGATGTTTTAGCACCTTCCTGTTTGAGAATTCCTTGAACTTCAGATGATTCTATGGCAACTTTTTCAGCAGATTTTAAAATACCTAAAATACATCATACATTTTTAAAACACTTTCAAGTCATAAAATTTAAGAACAACACATGATACACTTAAGAAATATAGAAATATTTATCACTGATTTCATGAGTTATGTTCCTTACCCCTAGGTCTACTCCTTAAGACATATAGATTTATTTATCACGGATTTCATGAGTTATGTCCCTTACCCTAGGTCCACCTCTGTAAGACATATAGATATATTAATCACTGATTTCATGAGTTATGTCCCTTACCCTAGGTCTACCTCCTTAAGACATATAGATATATTTATCACTGATGTTTTTATGGGTCACATTGCTAATTATGAATCTGAAGTAGGAAAACTGAGTAGTTGCATGCATGTACTGTGCTATAAATAGATGAAATCCTCTCTTACTTTTATATACAGGGGAAATACATTGTCTACTTAAAGTTTTCAATCTAAACTGCACAGAAATTTCATGAAATACCACAAACACTTTATTATTATAGAAAATTTGTAGGTTAAGAATCGAAAGAACACAATCAAATCACTACACTTGGCTTTTTTTGTCATTCTGGACATTTAGTAAACTTCACTGAAGATCAAAAACTGGTACAAATGTACTAACATACAGCAAGATAAGTTTGACTTTTGGCTGGTACTAAATCTAAGGATCATCTAACAAAGTATTATAGGTATGATTTTTACTTATTTTGTCTTTCTAAAAGTTTGTAGTTCATGACTATAGCCAAAGTGAGATAACATACCTTTCTTTGATTCATCAGATAGATCAGCAAGTGACCCATGCCTCGACGATGACCTTGACCCTGGCTGTGAAAGTGAGGCTTCAGCATGTTTAGCCATTATTTCTCTCTGAGCAGACAAAGACAACCCCTGTAGAAGCTCAGGATCAGGTGGTTTGGCCAGGCTCATGGCCAATGGAGAAATCTTAGCAGCTTTTTCAACTTCTTCAACTGTAACAGGCTGAAAATTTAAAGTAAAAGGTCATTTTAAGTGAGCAAACAAGCATTAGTCAAATTCAAAAGGATGAATTTATATTACATAATAAAATCTTTAAAAATACTCTAAAACATAGCAAATTAAGCCCCAATAATGTAAAATACAACCACAACCTAACAGGGTATGATGTTAAAGGTTGTCCTATTGCCAGGGACAAATGAAAATACCATTCAGACAAATAAGTTAAATCATACTTGCCCAGGGGACAACCAAATTTTATATATTTTTCAACATGCATTAACTAAAGGACAACCTCAATTTCAATTTGAGCAAGTGGCAGTCAAGGTTGATAAAATGTTAACATCATACCCTGCCTTATTGAATGAACATTTTAACTTTTCCACTAAAGATGGCCAATCCAAGAAATTCCTCAAGCACAATTTAGGACTGACCAACTTTGAAACTTTCAACAAGCTCAATTCCAAACAACACACAAATACCATAACCATTTATCAAGGTAAATAACATCTGTTTTCTGTGTCACACATTTGACCTAATTCTGTGTCACTTAACCCCACACATCTAAGATGTCAAATTCCTCATTAAATATTATGGACAGTCAAGCGTCCTCATAAAAATACACCACAGTGAGACATAGACTTATAGACTTATTGTGAATGAAGATAGTGACCCATAGTTAGCATTACAGGAAAAAAAAAACCACTCGGTATTACCAAAGGGATAATGCAATGATGATTTTTTTCAAATGCAGTTTCAAAGGGGCAGTGTAGTAATTAGTGTTGCTGTTCATAATTTGTGAGCAGTTGAATGTTTTTTAAGAATAACTGTGTGAAGGAGAGGGTGAAGTGCCCATCTTTGTACTGAATCCAGTTGTCCATTATTTTGCTTAAGTGGATATTGAATCAAAATGAATTATTTTGCATGTCTATACCTGTGTATTGAATTGAGACACAGTTTTGCCTACAAATTACTGAACTGTGATGCCATTATTTTGCCTACTTGGGACTACTAAATCAAGAAATTTTTTTTGCCTACCTGGGCACTGATTCCAGATGCCCATTTTTGTCTACCTAGGTACTGAATTGAGACCCCCATTATTTTGCCAACTTGGGTACCATTTCAAGAATGATTTTTTTTGTCTACCTGGGCACTCAGATTTCAGATGCCCATTTTTTTGCCTACCTAGGCATTGATTCCAGATGCCCATTTATTTGCCTACCTGGGTACTGAATCGAGATGCAAGCTTCCTGTTTTTTCGTCTTGCTATTGGTGGCGGAACTTTGGATTTTTCAACAGGCTTCTTATCTTCCTTAAGATTCTGGAACAATTGCACCTTCTCTGCAAGGCTACGTCTAAAAACAAGAGAAAGAATATAAAACAAACAGAGAACAACAATGGCTAGTATTACTGTATCCATCTTTACTGAAACACTATACAATCGACAAATAAATCCTGTCTAAGTATAAATTTATACTTGATTTCCTTCCTAATACCGGTACAATATACTGGTATAATATAACGAACAAAAAAAGTTCAAGGTGTCAACAATATGTTACTTAGTAAATCTACTTTTTAAAAAATTTTATTTCATTATTGTAATATAATGTATTTGATTGTGTTTCATGAGAGTACAAGTAGTGGAGCAGATAACTCAAAAAGGAAATAAATAAAACAGAAATAGAACAAAATCTGAAGTCAAGAAACAATGGATACTGAAAATGTCTACAGGGAATATAAAACAGTGTCAAAAAATACCAATGTTATCACTAGCCAAACATTTTTACCAAATTAATCTTTATATGACAATGTAATTTTTGGGAAATATCTCACGATCATATTCAAACAATAATGCAAAATCATCATGAATCAATATCGGATGATGGAGTAGTATATATATATATATATATATTCATACACGATTAGAAACAACCCACCAGGCAGTGATAATCATCAGGCATCCAAAAATATTTGCGAATGGGTACTGTTACCATGTTACAGTAGTACAATTTATACACAAAGCAATTTAAATGATGAGGTATTTTCCTTATATTTTTTTCAACATTACATTTTTACATATGATTTGCTGACAAGAAAAATGTAGGGTTTAAATTTCCTCTCTATCTGAAATCTGTTAAGTTTTCTAAATTCTAAACAGACTACATTTACTTCACAGAAATGTTAAAATATTCACAGGTCCTGATCTTTATCAAAACTTGTATTCTCATACTGTAAAATCTGTTTTAAATAAACCTTTAATCAAACAGAAATCTGTCAAAACCAGACATCTTCTGAAAGTCCCTTCATAAGATTAAATGTATTATGAACCAGTTCAAACTTTGTATACCAAACATCTGTCTAAACACAACAAATAAATCAATTTGAAAGGGGTTCAGTTTTCACTGTACAAATACAAAGGGATATAACTGCTAGTAAACATTTTGTAAAGATCTACTGGTACATAATATTTGTATGTTTTGATGATAAGATCTAGATCTATACAAATCAAATTTAAGGTATTAATTATCATTGGTGACTTAAAATTAATTACAATGTGGTGATTGTTTGTTCTGATAAATTATCATTGGGGTTGGCAATTGTTGAGCAGAGGTTGAACTGTTTATTTAAATGAAGGTGATAAGCTCACATACAAACTTGTAAAATATCCCTAGAATGTGTTGCACGTAGTCTTGACAATCAAAAATTGAAAATATATGTGATTTTGAAAAAGAAACTAATTTACTCCAAATAGGAAGGCAAGATTGAGAGATCATATCTTATCCCAAATGCATTCAAAAATATTAATTTCTGCAAATATTAATATAAACCTATTTACAGGGGTTATAATTTGTGCCAGTTAAATGACACAAGTCAAGTTCATAGTAAAAGCATGTTATTCACAAAATATGAAAAGTTGAAATCCTGAAAAATTCTAACACCAGTTAAACCAGACATTTTTTAAAGTAAATATAAATCTAATTATGTTTTTGACCTTGTTAAACCAAACACCTGTCTAAATAAACCAATTATAAAGTCTATAAGGGGTTCAGTTTACACAGGTTTTTCTGTTTTTCATTTCAATGGCAGTCATCATATAAAATGCAGCAATCAAAACTACGAGAAGTTTCTCACTTGAAAAACATAGTTATTTCATATGACAGTCAAGATAATTATTAGATTTCCTTATGTAAGTGGTCTATACACATTCCGTACACTTAAATATGTAACAGAAGTAAATTACCGGGTAAAAAATATAAATATTGCAAAATTCAGTATGCTGTAAAGTTCCCACGTTTCAAGGACCTAATAAGTAGGAATTTCAAGATTAAAAAGTCAATTGTATACAAGAAGTTCTTAAAACCAAAAAAAAATAGAAACAGATGTAAACCTTCTGTAATAGAAACAAAGAATTTAAAATGCAATAAGATTGAGAAAACTTACCTGAACACCCAAAATAATGATAAAACCACAACAACAATAAATTCTCTGACACACTAACCATAGAACTTCCTTTCCTTTTGTTTAATCTATTTCATAATGTCCCATAAAATAAGGTTGTACATACTTGTGAAAAAATGTGGGTGGCAAATGAATTCATGAGTACAACTATAGTGTGTTTCCTGATGAAGAATGAGAAATCAGGTCGGACACTACCCAGCATGAGTACAGCTATAGTGTGTTTCCTGATGAAGTATGAGAAATCAGGTCGGAGACTATCCAGGAGAGAGGGACATTACAAAAAGTACTATACAGAGGAAGATGTTAAGATGTTAATTGTTTGAGGTAAACCATCATCCAAAGCCAAAATATCCCACTTCTCCAAATCAAGAAGGGAGTAGATAGGACTGG
The DNA here is from genome assembly GCA_037379345.1 of Perna viridis. Lineage (NCBI taxonomy): Eukaryota > Metazoa > Mollusca > Bivalvia > Mytilida > Mytilidae > Perna > Perna viridis. The sequence continues at coordinate 9,352,347 of CM074523.1, forward strand.
AAGGTATGCTGAAAGTATATTTTGAAATACATCCCTGCTGAATGGATTCTAGACAGACGAAACCTCCCCCCCCCACAACCAAAAAAAAAAAAAAACAAAACAAAACAAAACCAAACCAAAAAAAAGAAAAAAAACCTTTTCCAGGACAAACTCTCTTTCAAAGAGAGGATTTACAACCAGTTTAAAAGAGCAGCATGGATACGACAGACCACTCCCTTGTATAGACATAGTATAGTATAGTATAGTAGTTAGGTCCAGACCTACGTCTTTTTCTTAGACAGTGAGGAAAAATTCTCCTACTTGCAAGGGTTTCATAACAGCAGTATCCAATGATGGCATTGGTAAAGATAGAAGTTACTACCTTCAATTACATATTGGATCAAGCATCTATTTTACTTAAGGCATTACAATTTATAAATGGTTGAAATTACTAACAGTATGGAATTCACGACCATATCTAGAATTTACCACCTCTTTGCAATTAGTTGAATAGTAATCAAGGGAACCAAGGTTATAGCAATAATCAAAAGAATGTAATCCAGGGACGAAGACCAGACATGGAAAACAGACATACACAACAAAGAACATAAAGTAACTAAAATCATACATACAAAGTAACAAAAGCAAATGAGCAACTCAGACTTAACTGGGAGCATGGACCAGGTGCACCGGTAGGGTAAGCGTCCTTTGCTTTTCTAGAAACACCCGCCAAGTTGCTAAAAAAGAAGTCAAGTCTGGGGTAGACAAATGAGGAAAGGAAAATTATGACTTGTTGAATAAATCAGTTTTCATGTTGCAGATGGATACACCATAACGATCCACGAGTTCATGATGACGACCATAAAACTTCTGTAGTGATGACTTCAATCTGTATGAAGGGGTGGATCCAGAGATTTATAATAGGGGGTGGGGCTATAATTTGCCCAGTTTTGCCAAAAAGTTACATGAAATTAACAATTTTTTTTTAATGTCAACCCCTTGAACACTCTTGCTATATCCCCAAACTCTTGAGCTATTGCATTAACCTATAGTAAAATGGACCCTATAACTTTTGTCTAATAGATATGACCTCTAAAGTTATAAGTGATGACTCACCACAGAGTAACACAGGGCATTAGTTCCATATTTAATTGGATTGTGTAAGCAAAGAAGGCTACCTTTTTGAAAAAAGAACTGATCTATTTGATACATTAGTACTGAGTAGTAGGGAGGAAGCATATACTTGGAGGTCTCGTGACAATTAAATTTCTGTCAGATATATTTTAACCATACAGTATTGAACTTCCTTAAAATTGTTAGATCTTTTAAAGGCAAATCAACATTTAAAGAACCACTTCAGTTTCCTGTTAAAGATCTTAAGACTCTAGCTGTGCCTGAGACGATGCGAAAAAAGATATTGAAACATAAGCAAATCTGGTGCACTGTACGCTGAGGTCATTATGTTACATTCAGAACCATAGAAACTGAATTATTTTTTTCAAGATTCTAGAGCACCTGGGTTCGCATATAGTTTCTACCCTAGACTTGACTTGGACTTGACTTTTTATCAGCAACTTGGCAGGTGTTTCTAGAAAAGCAGAGAACACTTACCCTACTGGTGCACCTGATCCATGCTCCAATTTTTAAGTGGAGTCCAAGTTGCTTTTATTACTTTGAATGTATGATTTCAGTTACTTTATGTTCTTTGTTGTGTATGTCTGTTTTCCATGTCTGGTTTTTGTCCCTGGATTACATTCTTTTGATTACTGCTATAACCTTGGTTCCCTTGATTATTTTTATAGTAGGGTTCATGCTGTTCATTTTCTGTGTGTACTTTTTTGTTTTTTTTTGTGTTGTATGATTTGTTCTCTTTATGTTGTTCTTTTGGTTTTCTTAATGCTGTCTTTTCCAAAGATGTCCCCTTCAGGGTTTATTTCCAAAGACGCCCCCTTCAGGATTTATTTCCAAAGATGTCTCCTTCAGGATTTATTTCCAAAGATGTGTCCTTCAGGATTTATTTCCAAAGATGTCTCCTTCAGGATTTATTTCCAGAGATGTCCCCTTAAGGATTTATATTCAGAACTGATACTAGTTCATACTTAGAGCTACATGTGAATTTAAAGTTTGATATACATGTGATAATGTGAAAAAATCTTCATTCTAAAATACAGTCAAAGCATAATACACAATGGACTGTCTCAATTACAAAAATTATAATTGTTACATTTAGCTTTAAGTTTGTTTGCATGGCATTAAAATAATAGATAAACACAGTCTAAAGTTTGAATGATATTGGTATAATACTTATTGAGTTACAGATTACACAAAGGAGGTGTCATTCCTCAGCATTAAATGACAAAAAAATGCCTGTGTTCAACATGCTGAAATATGAAGAAAAAATCAAATCAAATTTCTCCCTGATCCTAGAGTTGCACATTTTCAAGAAGTATAAAAACACAATGCTAATTTTGAATAATATTTGTATTATTCTTTTTGACATACAGATTACACAAGGTAGGTACCCACTAAGTCTGATGGACAGACAGACAGACGGGCAGAATTGAGCAGCTACTAGACTTACTTTCATCGTTAGGTGACACAGGTTAAACAGGGAAGAAAACACTCATAATATATATAGTCTTACTAGTTCCCCTTTCTAAAGCTTGCATATAAATACAGTATTTTTTCTAGCTATAAGCCTGTAGATAATCTGAATGTATTTACCAAACATTATACAATAGGAACATGATATGCAATTTATATTTTTTTCAATTCAAATTAAATACAAGGGAAAATTTGAATTTTATACTGAACATGGTCATTTCATCCCTGGATAGCAATGTAAACATGATAATTTATTTTTTAGGGAGGAGTTCAACTTTATATGGAGATGAAATTTCATATTAACTGTATCATAACAAACAATGAAAGAAGAGCTTACTTAAATGTTTAATGTTAAAAAGTAGAGAATCTACTGCCTGGTCATTCAACAATACAGTGAAACATTGCTTAACTGAACTCAGATTTGTTCATGCAGTTTAAACAGGTGTCCACTTTCCGCAGGTTCAAAATACATTTATACTTATATGAAAAAATTCAAAGGGTTCTGGTTAAATTGGTTTTTGGTTTGTTTTTTTGGGGGGGGGATGGGTTCAGACAGTTTTTACTGTACAATTAGTAACATAATTTTTGTAATAAATCAGGAAATCCCACATTTCTAACAGGAAGGAAATTAGGAAAAGGTCGATAGTCAAAATTATTTCACAATAGCTAAAATAGGGGGGTTGGTTTTGGTACTGGTTCCTGTTTCTATAGAACTTTAACACCATAAGAGTTCAAAGTATACGTGTACTAAACTATACTTAATAAATAGTTCTCATTTTGAAAGCCAACAGCACTATTATACTTTATTGATTTCAGGTAAAGTCAGGGTAACGTTGAGGTACATGGAAAAAAAACTTTAAAAAAAATAATATCCCTCATCACTACAAGAGGGTGCCTTCCCTTTTACTCTGATTTCATTGATAACTTGAGTAAGCTGTAACTCATTTCAGTAATCTCACTGACAGACTACTGCAGGCAGATCAGTTTTTGTGGATTCTGTCAAGTGAACATATTCGTGGGTATTGATTTTCATGGTTTAAAACAAAAACAAAAAAAAACAAAAACAAACAAACAAACTAACAATAAGTGGTTCATAGTGTTAAAAATTAATTTCATGGGACTATTTTTTGCATTTATCTGTCAACAGCGAAACTGTGAAAATTTGTATACTGCAAATATTAATATATTCACAGTATTTTGCCCTGAAAGTTGATACAAAATCTGAATTACTTAAAAAATGATTTCAATGCAATGAGAATCAAGAGAATGAATGATTTCTGTATACGTTATAAACACTACAACAGTTAGCTACACACAACACAGAAAACCAAAATCAATGAAAAAAAAAAATAATTTCTCACATTTTTCCATAAAACAATTAACTTCCACTATACTTACAAGTCTGTCTTGTTACTACAGAGTTGACACAATAAAACAGATTTTTATAAATCAATCATCACCTCAAGGTAATATTCAAAGAAACATTTCCTTTTATTTTGCAATAGTTGTAAGCATATATACATCACTGGATAAGATTATTTCAGAAACACTCTGCAATTCAGTCTTTAAAGCATTTTTAATCCAATGTGTGAGTAAATTTATCCTATTTTGTGTATACAACTAGAACTATGTATAAATATAAGTAACAGTAACATTTTATTTTGTAATTGCACCATAATATGAAAATTCCTCAGTTACATCCATTTCAATCCGAAACATCATGAAGTTATCCTCATAAATGTTCAATTTCACACTAGTTATCAGAGAGCTTCAAGCCAAATTTCAGATCAACAAAACTGTAAAAATCCAATTGACAAAGTACTGTTAAAATCATCAAATAACCTTCCCTCTAGCGAACTTTAACAAGACTTTAGAATTTGTTCTATACACATCTGTCCTGAGTTTCTTCCCCTATTCCTATAAAACCTACCAAGAATCCTTACCACAACCTTTTATGGCAGAATTAGATAGTAAATTAGCCCACTGCATAGGCTGTGACAATAATAATATAATTTTAAATCACTCCTATAATCTTTATGCAAACAGTATTTTATATCATATATCTATAGGATATAGTCTGTTTCAGAAAAGTGTGCCCTAAATATTGCATGTATGCATAGCCTAGAAAAAAATTTAAAGAGACAAATCTAAATTTTACTGAGTTTGAATTTCTTCTGAAAGGTACTTCCTTGCAAAATCATAATAAAAATGACGTTATCATGACTATAATCTGTTTCAAAAATGTGTGTCCCACGTACCACACACTGCTTCAAAATTGATAAAGCCCTATATTTCTTAATTTTTGTGTGACTCAAATTGTTTTCATAGAACTACATATAAGGAGAATGGATGTAGTGAATATGTCAAAGAGACAGCAACCCAAACGGGATGAAAAATGTCCGCTAAAGGACAGTCATGGGGCTTCAATTAAATACTGACACCACTGGATAGGCTCCAGTCTAAATACTGACACCACTGGATAGGCTCCAGTCTAAATACTGACACCACTGAATAGGCTCCAGTCTACCACTGGATAGGCTCCAGTCTAAATACTGACACCACTGGATAGGCTCCAGTCTAAATACTGACACCACTGGATAGGCTCCAGTCTACCATGGTGGCATGGTATTTGGGTATTTGTTTATAGTTTGTTAGTCTTTAAAAACAAAATGTTTTTGCTAGTTCTAATTATCATTTGAATATCCACCATGTGAGAAACTGTTTTCATAAAATAAAATTTTCATACTTAAGGCTCAGGTAAATCATATATTTACAAGTTGCTCAAGTAATTTACACAAGATTGAACCTGGTGAATCTAAATGCCTACAAAATCAACTGTCCTAACATGTCCTGTCACAAATATCTTCTATGGAGTTCATCAACATGCTTTTTACCATCAATCAATCCTCTAATACCCCCAACAACAAAAAAAGAAAAAAAAATTTCATTACAAATAAAATTATTAGGCAAACCAGATAGGATTGAAATAATAAAATTGGTTAACCTATTAATGTAAGAGCCAAAACAACCAACCAGGTGAGAGGAAAACGTATGTCTGTTCAGGGATTCATACCTTATAATAGTACCTAAACCAATTTAAATTGGTCATAGATTACCGATCAGTCATCAATCCTTCAAACTGATCCGTTAAACCAGTGATCATATCATGTGACTGCTGAGCAGTAAATATATTCTACAGATACTGTTGTTTGGTTTGTCAATTTTTATACATATTTACCTTGTGCAATAGATTTAAACATCAATTAATGACTTCTATTTTATATTTGATTCATTTTTAGAAAAGGTGTTTCTTAAAAAGCAGAGGACACTTACCCTACCGGTGCACCTGGTCCATGCTCCCAGTTTTTAGTGGAGTCCAAGTTGCTAATTTGCTTTTATTACTTTGTATGTATGATTTTAGTTACTTTATGTTCTTTGTTGTGTATGTCTGTTTTCCATGTCTGGTCTTTGCCCCTGGATTACATTCTTTTGATTACCGCTATAACCTTGGTTCTCTTGATTACTCTTTTTAACAAAATACAATATGTGGAATATATTAAAAGTCATATTAATCATTCAAGGTTTGTGAATACTAATGACACATCTTTATTTACTCACTTGGACTTTTCATCATGCTCCCCTTTCTCATCAACCTCAAGAACAGCTTTATTATCAGCATTTTCATCATCATCTGCAATTTCTGCAGCAGAATGGACTTCATCATCTGTGACAGGTAGTGTCCTTGACCTTTCTCTCTTCTTCCTGTCAATGTAACGCTTAGCACCACTCGCTGACTTCTCTGCCTTTTTCTCGGAGATTGTTTTAAAAATAAATGCCTTGGCTGAAACGCTCAGACGAGCTGGATCATCTTCTGTCAGTTCAGCATCCAAGCTTAAGCTCCTTGAACTGTCTGATTTTCCAGAATCATATCCTTCTAAGTCGGACCCAGACACAATTCCAGAATCAGCTTTAGAGTCTCTTTCACTTAATTTTCTCCTGAAAGACATGGAAATTTCCTGAGTTTCAGGGACCGATCCAAGTTCAGCTTTTGCAGGTAACATTTTTTTAAGAAGATCCCCAGACCCATGCCTTTGTGGTAAGTGACAGGGAAACTCTGATTTCTTGCAACTGAAGTGTGTATTGTCTGGCTTACTTGTAAGATTCTCAAACACATTGGAAGAAGCCTTTTTCAAAACCTCAGTACGGAAAGCCTGAACTGAAGCAAGACTGAAAAGCAGAGATAGGAGTGAGAAGTTTGAACCAAAGCCAAATGCAGTTGCAATCACTCATGCTTATAGGTTTAAATATTTCAGATAATCATAGCAGAAAAAAGCCATGCATTTATTACATAAAATTTGTATCTGGAAAAGAAAAGTATGAAAGCACATTAATTTTTTTATGCTCCACAAAGTAAGCCAGAATTCACAGGAGTAAACAAACATGGATACAGCACACACTCTCAATTCAAGAAAGGATGCAGAAATCATATAGATTCCCTCAAATATAAACTCAACATTTCACAAAAAGCAACAATTCATAAAGCTTTCACATAATTTCACTAAGAGTTATCTCTCTTTGACCACATCAATAAAATATACCTAAGGTCAAAAGAGAAGCAGATGCAGATATAAAGTCAATTAATGCAAGTACTGCACCTGCAAATAAAGATATGAGGTCTATAGGAATAAGGAGAAAACAGGTGTAGGTAAACATGGGAAAACAAATACATCACTGTCTTATTATCATGCATAACTAATTAGCAAGTTTACATGAGAAGACAGTTATATACGTTCTTCTGATCATAAATTTCGTTTTTATTGCATTTCATGAGATGAGTATTGCTTATTTGTTTTTGAAATGAACAAGTTAAAACTGAATGATAAAATGAAATAAATTGTCCATAATTTGTGATCTGATAACTTTATGACAATAAGGGATTGTGATTTAAGTTGTATGGGAAATTTCTTTTTAATAGAAATTTGGATGTGTTCTGAGGGACATAACACAGCTAACTTAAAATGAATATAAGTTAAAGAAATATTTTTTTTCATAAATAGGATTACGCCAAAAAAAAAAAAAAAAAAAAAAAAAAAAAATACAGGACATGTACCTCTGAACTGATACCTACTTTCCAGCCTCTTCCAGTTCCTCAAGAGTAACTGGCTGTGTTCTAGTCCTCCAATCATCACGAGGTCGTTTCTGAAAACTTTTCCGCTTCTCTTCGACTGAGGATGTTCTCTGTTCGGCAAGAGTATTCAGCTTCTGCAGGAGGTTGTTACTAGAGATTGCCTCCTCATCATCTACATCTCCTGGCTGTGAAGTGGTGCTTGCTGACCTGTCAACAAATTTATTGCGAGTCAGACAATTAATCTTGTTACCAGAGATTTGAGATCTTTGATGAACCTTCCCAATCTCCCTTGAATGATTGTGGTTTAAAATCATATGGTAGATATTTCATGTATTTCAGGACAAGAACAATCTGGCCAACTGAACAGACCCTGCTTTGTACTAGATGGACAAGCTGAACCATAACTTATGGAAAGAACAGCCCAAATGAGGGAATATCATTATACTTGGACACATTATTCTTACTCTGAGCCAACCAGTTATTCTACATTATATATACACTGACTGCTTGCTGGAAAATAAAGATTACCACTTTTCAAGCCTATTGCGTGATTCCGCCAGAGACTGAATCCTATGACCTCACGTACACAAGGCCAGCACCCTTCCATGAGACTACTTACCCTTTAAGACACAAGCTTTAGTCCAATTTACTACTTTGAATGCTTTAATGTGTTAAGTAACAATGACCCTGCAAAATATACTTTTAAAGAGAACTAAACAGACAAGGGTTCAAATTAGTGTTGGCCCCAGGTCCAAAACCCTCAATTTCTGACTTAGGACCTTTAAAATTTCTTTTCCAAGGTCCTGGACCTTCAACCTTTTTCACTGACAGTTCATTAAGAACTTTTGGTCTTCCTCATGTGGGCAGTAAATTTCAAACATGGAAAATCCTGGGACCTTTCACTCTTGGAAGTAAATTTGAAACCCTGAGCGCACTTCAAACTGGAACTATTTTAGAATTTTGTTCATTTGTTAAAACAGTATGTTTATACTTTGAATACCGGATACAAATTCCAAAGTAAAGTTTATAAACTTGAAGATATCAATAATTCCATATAAATCTCCACTTCCCAGAAACACAACCAAAACAATTTACAACTCCAATCAATAGACATGGAAGCTCTTCAGTGTAAGTTTTTGTAAGAATCAGGCAGATTTGTATAATCAGAAACATGCATGTCACAATCCCACCACCAATCAGACAATATAATCTTTCTCTATTTAAAAAGACCATTATTTGCTCTCTGATTTGCTAAGATATTTTTCAACAGAATGTAAGAAAAATCAGGTTTTTGACAGTTACCTGCCCTAGAGACATTCATCTTAATGCATTTCTATGAAATTAATACTCGATTTACCAAAATGATACAGAAAATCATGTGTTTCTCTTGATTCTGTCTGTGCAAATAGTCGAAATATACATAAAAATGGTGGTCTTTTTTTCTATACCATGTTTTACCTCCTACTTGAATCTTTACAGAGACTGACGCTGAAAAACCATGTTTTACCTCCTGCCTGAATCTTTACAAAGACTGACAATGAAAGAATCAATAAAAATCTATTATTTCTGTTATATAAACTTTATAAGAGGACTGAAGTAAACAAATTATCTAGTATGGCGGCTCCTGAAGTACCTAAATACAAAATGGCCTCCATTCAATAATATCTGCTTACAGTTTGAATGGAAATTAAACTGTAATTCATTCATATAAAATCTAGTCACTCTGTAGGTGTAAGTTCACTGTTTGTACAGTCAAAATTAAGGAGTTAAAAATTCAGATTCAAGATTTGACTTATTGCTGGTTAAATGAACATGACTATTTCATTCAAATGTACTTAAAATGGATTTCAGGGGCAGATTACTCTGTCATAAATAACAATTTTCTTACTTTATTCACTCCATTAAAAACTTTCATGTTTGCAGAGTGCCACTTTATAGTTAGATCAGTAAAGTTTTTACAAGCTTGTACCCGGTTTGACAAGTTTTTGATTAATCTTTCGAGAAACTAATACCTAAGCTCTCCAAAAAATTGATTGATTGATTGTTGGGGTTTAACGCCCGAGCAGCAATATTTCAGCTATATTCAGACGAACTCTCCAAAAAGAAGTCAGAAACAAAACCAAAATTGCCTACAATGTATGTTCCATCTATATAAAGCCACACACCAATTTTGAAATCAATCTGTCCATAGAGAGCCAAGATTTTTGTAACCATAATTTTAAAAAGGAAAATAGCAAAGACCCATGAAACAGGAAGTTGATAAAGGACAGCAGTCAAATTGGCTTACAATACATGCCCCATCTGGTCTCAGTATTGCTTTAATATTCCCACTGACCTCTAAAGTGAAGTGCATATTTTTAGGATTTAAAAAAAAATATGTAAATTGATTCAATAAAGCTTTCACTTATGTAGCATTTCTAAGGACAAGTGAAAAAATAATTTCCCACAAAAAAAAGTAGGATGAGTCCACGAAGATCAGACAGAAAAGTAGTCTTGAACTATAAATAGCCATTTTCTCTACTTTCACTTTTGTTTTGCACTCATCAAACCAACCTTCTCAGTGGAACATTTTTATGTTATAATGTATTAAATTTTCATAACAAAAAGTTTGTCAACTTATAGTGCTATCTTTCCTCTATTTTATAAGTCATTGTTCATATCTTTTGACAAAACATTAGTTTGTAGAAAGGCAAATAGAAAACTATATTTTTATATCATCCTTGCTTTGATGTACACCCGCTCAGGGATATGCAATGCAATACTGGTACCATCTACAGAAAGCAACACACAAAATTTGAAATCTATCTAACCACTGGGAGTGGAGATAATTGGTAAAACATTCCCACTGACAGAAGGACAAGGTGATTTCAATACAGTATACCAATACAATATACCAATACAGTATACCAATACAATATACCAATACAGTATACCAATACAATACATCAATACAGTATCCCAGAACAATATACCAATACAGTATACCAATGCAGTATAAATTCCACTCAGTAAGTTGTGTTATAATTAACCACTTCCATTCTTAGCAGGACTTTAAAAAATTCATTTATTTAATAAAACTCTCTAAGACATATACAGTGACACAAAACCCAAAAAATTAAACACTTCAATTCTTAGCAAGACCTAAAAAAATGTACTTAAACCCTCCAATAAAAATCCAGTAACACAAAACCCTAACAATTAACCACTTCAATCATCCTGATAATCCAATAATAAATAATTATAAACCTGACCTGAAGATTTGTTTATTCTGTATAATTGATCCATCATTTATCTTACAAGTGCTTGCCTGTGATATCAACAGCTATTTTAGAAACATCTGGCACATGTCTGGCTAGTAATGGAATGCTTATAGATTAGATCTCACTAACTAGATATTCTGATGGAGTTAGATATTGGACTGGGTCAAATTCTGCTGGATCTAGAGATATAGGACTGGGCCAAATTGTGCTGGAGTGAAAACAGCATTACATTTTACAACTTATGATTTTGGTCATCATTCATAGCTGAAGACTATATATATGTGATATATAGTTAAAAATGCAGTGAGCCAAATCATAATTGATGAGACATTAATCCAGGAACAAGTTACCTTTTTTTAAATTTTAAAGGTTGATTTCTATTGTGGGAAAGTAAACTTTTGTGCCAAACTTTCATGTCAAAGGCAGCAGTTTTAAGCCTTTACTGTGACATAAATGACACTAGATATGACCTCAACAAATGATGTGTTTTGTAGGAAGCAGAGACTGCTGATTACACCATAGGACCATAAGAAGCAGAGACTGCTGACTACACCATAGGACCATAAGAATTAGAGACCGCTGACTACACCATAAGACCATAAGAAACAGAGACTGCTGACTACACCACAAGACCATAAGAAACAAAGACTGCTGACTACTCCATAGGACCATAAGAATTAGAGACTGCTGACTACTCAATAGGACCATAGTTCATCTCTGTTTTTAATTGGAATTAACATTTCTGTACCCTTACCTTTTCCTGTGGAACATTTAAGTATTCTAAACTTTAAAAAAAAAATCACAGGAAAAACTCTAAATGAACTTATTCACCAACTAAAGCCTGCCTTCCAAACTTAACAAATCCTTTCAGTAATCCAATTTTTCTCCTTGCCAAAGGAAAGGTAAAACATAATAAATACCCCCCCCCCACTCCCCCACATCAGATCTGCACTTGCCCCAGGTGACGGAAAAGTGGAATCCTAGAACACGGCATTAAAAGTAATTCACCACTATATCTCAATGTCACAAAATAGGTTAAGCCACACATGTAGGAAGCTGAATATATTTCATGGCATTTCATCAAAATAATAAATGCTAAAATGGTGACTTATCCATCAGCTGATGAGCAGGAAACTAATAACATTTCTCCTCAATTTTTTTGCCAAAACTGAGACCTATTCATAATATGAAGTGCTGATGACAATGCACCATTTTGTCATAGCATGATGCATCCAAAACGTCTTGCCAAAACCTTTGAAGATCAAAAGCAGTTGAGTAGGATGTAGGCATAGGTGCTAACCCTTCCAGATTCTGTGAGAAATTTTGATATTAGTCTCAAAATCCTGGTCAGTCAAAAATAACACGGCAATTTGATCTTTCATTTTGAACTTTTAAACACAAATATGACATGATAAATCTGGATATTAAAACAGTGGCCAAACCCCTTTTGGACTGTAGAATTCATCCAGTTTTGGCAGGTGCTCATTTTATCCAGGTTCAGAATACATTTAACTGACACAATCTGATGTAAGAAAGTATCTGGTTTAGACAGGTTTTCTGTTCATTCAAAATTTGGTTTAGACAGATTTTATGTTTATTCTGAGTTTGGTTTAGACAGGTTATTCAGGGTCTGGTTAAGACAGGTTTTCTGTTTAGAGTTTGGTTGACATATTTCACTGTATCACATGATCATTATAAAGAACAAATATTGCATTTTCTTATTTAACATTAGTCTTCTTGATGCTGGTTTATTTTGGTGTATAGTTGAGTAAATTCGACCATTCAAATATCTTTAAATATTACACTGCAAGTGGAGGGTCACCATTAAATAATTGTGTGATATTTCTTCAATTCTTACCGCTGAAAAGCAGATAGTTTAGGAGTTGCTGCCCCTGATCTTGACTTGGGTGTAATTGGACATGAGCGGGTTTCTTCAAGTTTCGTCTCCATGTGAAATATCCTTTCTGTTATTGAGGGCATGTGTACCTCCTCCTCATTAGAATCTTTGGTGGTGGCGGAATCTTTTCGTTGAGCTTGCTCACGTCTGAAATATTTTATAAAGTATTAAAAATTGTATATTTAATACAAGAAAATTTCTGTGAAAAAAATATCAGTTTAGGTCAGATAGTAAATACCCTTCACAGGAAGGTGCCACGGGATTCAAAAAAAAATTCTGAGCCAACCTCAGTTACCTGTCATCATCATCAGTTTATATCCTGTGCTTGGCAGAGAAGCAGTAGCTAGGTAATTCAAAATCTTTGGTAAGACATGGGTGACACAGAACAAGGCCACACTGGAGACAAGCACGCTACCACAAGACTGTTCCATTCATATCAAAAATGAGTATGAACTACAGAGAAAGCTGTATGTGATGTGGCAGATCCACATTAAAGGGACAGATAAGGTGCAAATCAGAACTGGGTGTTTAAATGTAAATTAGAGAAAGCAATTAAATATCAATTCTTTATCAGATTGTATAGCATTCTAAAACACTCAAAAGTTGTATTAGCTAAGTGTCACTGTTGTGGAAGCTAAAGGTGCTTAAAATTGAAGATGTGAACTTGTCATCAGTTCTTTTATCGAGAGTCAACTTCTTGCTAACACTCAGGCTGTTTCCCTCAAGGAGGTAGACCTAGGGTATGGGAGAAAACTCTTGAAATCAGTGATATGCTTGTATCATATTCAATTTCATGAAAGCTTTTCAAGCTTTCATTTGAAACAAAATAAAATCAATCCAAGTTACTTTGATGCTTACATGAGATTGATGTAAAATGTTGAATACAAACGGTCTACCTCTTAATTATCCATCACTCCTTTTTCCATAATCATACAAGATTCTGCAATATGAGTTTTACCACATATTTATTGATTACCCAATATAAGGAGAATTGATATGGTGAGTATGCAAAAGAGACAACACCCCCACTGGGATGAAAAAAGTCTGATGTCTGTTACTTTTTTAAGGGTTGTAGGAAGGGTGTTGTTAAAAAGAAGAACAAATTGACTCTGAGCATGATTTGAAAAAAAATACAGGATTGAATTATATGAAATTTTACATATAGGTGTACTTAATAACAAATATGACTTTACCTAAGATCAGATATAAAAGTTACTTACATAAACAAGATTTCTAACAATATGATATGACAAAATTATGAGAAATGTCAGCAGCAGGATTTACGAAGAATACATGTAAAATTCAGGAAATGTTATGGGGAAATAAACAAGTCTTTACCTGGAAGAAATTTCTGCAGAGATAAATACTTCTGATATTCCCATGGTACATAGGACACCATGTGCTACAAAACGATGCCTGCAGCAGGATGGATATAACTGAGGATTTATTTATATGTTTACACAGATGATACATGTGTTTGTTTTACTGTGTAGTCATCAATAGAATAAGTCTTAGGAAGTACAGACATGAAGTTCAGTGTGGGCTGGATGTTTTTGAGGTCAAAAGGTCTTTAAACTTTGATTGAAAGGAGAGGCAATAGAAAACTGTAGTTGGAATTATAAAATTACAAGGACATTAAAATCCAAGTTGAATGACTGTGCATTCAAATGTTGTAGAAAATTACATTAACAAGATTTATTGTATTACATATACAATATTTTTTACAAGTAGATTGTTTGTATATAATCATGATTTCATGGCAGGCACAGATTCAACAGGGGGCGGGTTTTTTCTTGTCAAGTGCCCCTCTTTTTTTTGGAAAATTAATTTTTTTTAATGAAATCTTTTACTGTTCACAAATTTGACCCCAACAAATTTTCTTGCCTTGCTTAGCTTGGCATTTAATTCTATTTACATCCCAACCTGAAAGTTGGATCCGCCCTCACATAGCCACAGTTTTCTGAAAAATAACTTTTCTATTCCAGTAGTTTGTAAACTTGGAACATCTTACATAACCGGTACTTGCTTAAACTGCTGACATCATTTCAGGAAATCTAAGTAAGTTTATTGGTCCTGGTAGGGAAACCTAAATTTTAACATCAAAGTGACATTGGCAATAGAATAAATGGTTTTAATGGTACTCACTGATTTACACTTTATGGTCATGTATGCAATGGCTGCAATGACTGAAGAAAGGCTGATTGATTGATTGATTGATGTTTTAACCTCCTTTGGCAGATATTCTGGCATTTCTGGATGAGGAGATTTGATCAATAGAACATGTTGAGCAGATGAAGGGTTGAGCAGAAGAAGGTTTTAAAACTCATTAGGAAATGACATGGTTAAAAAAAAGCAGAAAATAAGTTCCAAAAAGAAAACAAATTACCAAGTTATTGATATGATAATGGGACAGCACAAATTGAAGCCAGTTGGATTATCATGAATATAGTTCAAGTAAAACAATTAATTAAACACAGAATTGTACAAACAACCTTGAACAAATAGCTGAAGTCAACCATCTCATCAGAATTCTCAAGTCTGGAAAATCACTCTCATAACAGTCATCACCATAGCCATGAAAACAGTTAACATATATCATTACCTCATCTGAGGCACTTCCTCAAAATTACATGAAAAATGTAAACAAACCATTACTTCCTCTAATTGTGACTGTACATGTACCTCTAACAAAATTACTTATTCTATCCTAATATAAAACCTCTACCTCAAAATGTTTGATTCTACCACTAATATTACTGAAAATACAGGTTCATATTAGAAGAATTTTCCTCACAAAACAATAATTGTGATCTTGAACCATTCAGATTTCATATCAAATCATGCATGTACATGTACATGTAGCATAATAAAAAAAATTCTTACCTCAAAATATTGTATTCAGTAACAGACAACACAATACATGAAAAGTACTGCTCTTGTAGTTATTTATTGCATGTGACAGATGATTTGGGGTTCCCCAAGGGGAAAGTTTTAGAGGAGTCTCTCACCTGCAGCAGGTCAATAAAGATAAGAACAAGTGAATAATTGCTCTTTTTGTTGACTACTGCATGCAACAGATAAAAAATGATTTGTGGAGAAGCAAGGGAAATTACTCAAGTTCATGTTTATATCAACTACTTCATATGGTCTCAGTATCGTATTAATTTTCCCATAGACTTCTATAGTGAAGTGCATATTTTTAGGATTTTTAAAAAAATATGTAAATTGATTCAATAAAACTTTCACTTATGTAGCATTTCTAAGGACATGTGAAAAAATAATTTCCCGCAAAGAAAATAGGGTGAGTCCACGAAGATCGGACAGAAAAGTAGTCTCGAACTATAAATAGCCATTTTCCCTACTTTCACTTTCGTTTTGCACTCACCAAACCAACCTTTTCAGTGGAACATTTTTATGATGTTATGTTAGATTTTCTTTTAAAAAAGTTCTTCATCTTACAGTGTGATGTTTGCTCTATTTTATAAGTCATTGTTCATATCTTTTGACAAAATATTAGTTTGTAGAGAGGCAAAAAGAAAATGCACTATATTTTTATAGCATCCATGTTTTGACGTACACCTGCTCAGGGATATGCAATACGATACTGGTACCATATGTATAATTGAACATGATTTAGGGAGGTCACATTTTAACTTATAAGTAATAATAACAAATGATTTAACACTCTCAAGTTGTGACAAAAAGACAGACACAGTGCCTTTTCTGAAAAAAGGGTGATACAATCAAACACAATTCTATCTCCTGGATATTCTCATTATTGACAGACAGACAGACGGACCCTAATAATAGGAAGGAAACAATGTCTCAAAGGGCATATGAACTCACCTCAAACTTTCCTGGATATCATCTTGAGCAGAGGGTGTCACTCTGGATCCTGTTTCTGTTTCAGGTGACTCCTCATGACGAGACCTTCGTCGTTGTAGAATTGTGGCAAGTTCTGGATCCACAACCACACCACCTTTCTTCATAGATTCTGCTCTTTTTAAAATCCCTTTTGGCTTTGAACGTTCTCCTTCTTTTGAGCCATAGGACTCGGAGCGCTTCAGATTTGAAGACCCTAAATTAGCAAGTTTTGCTTCAGTTTCTTTAACTTTTTCTAATAATTTAGGAGACATTCTGCCTCTCCTTTCAGGTGATTTTCGAAGTTGCTCAACTTTTTCATGCATAATTCCAGACTTTTTTGTTACTTCCTCTCCTGAAACTTTTTGAACTAAATTCCCATCAATTTTCCCGTGAGAAGTTCTACGGACATCTTTGATAAAAGTGGTCACCTGCTCAGATGACTCTACATTCACTTTAGACAATGCTGATGTAATTGTTCCTATTTCCTCGGACGACAATCGTCTAGTTTTGTTCTCGCTCTCTTTGTCACCTAAATCCTGTGAAACTACATCTAGTACCGCTAAGCTTGTATCTATATCCTTCAATTCAGTTTTTACAACAGATGTTCTTTCTTGTTTTTGCACTGCACCGTTAACCTTAGGAGCTGTATTGGATGTGGTGACCTGAGACCTTGCAAGTTCATGAGATGACCTTCTTGGAATGCGTGGAACAATTTTCACAGGAGGTTCCTGAGCACCTGATGTCACTTCAGATACAGTTTCTGACGCCTGCACCAGACTCTGTTCTATTGTGTCATGAAAATGTTTGTCAATTATTTTTGAATCAGTCTCCTGTCGTCTGCTTTTCAACATTGACAAGACCTCTTCATTCTGTATAACTTCTTCATCAGGTGCCAAAACTAAACTTTCAGCCTTTTCAACTTTTTTACTTGTAATTCTATCCTTTTCTTCCTTTTCACCCTCTTTCTGTTGTGTTTTGACATGTTTTTTCCGCTTATTTAGAATTTCAGCAAGTTCATCTGAGGGTTTATCACTAGCAGTACAAAGATACACTTTACTAGATTTCATTTCGTCAGTTTCTGTATGTACTTCTGATTCCACATGCTTGGCCTCAGATTTATTGTCAGTTTCTATATGTTCTTCAGATTGCACAAGGTCAGCTTCAGATTTATCAGGTATGTTTGGTAATGCTCTTCTATCTTTGGGTTCAGGGCTAAACCGTCTTTTCATAAAATCAGACTTGAAACTTCCAGATCTCTGAACTCCTCGAATGGTTTCAATATCCTCTGGTGGAGGAGTTCGTTTTATTTTTAAAGACTGCGAGCGTTCTGGAGTGTTTCTGCGTGATTCATCGCTGCTGCCACTATTTATTGCACAAGCTTCCTGACGTCTTAAACCTGACTGTTTCCGTGATGACAGATCATCCTGTGGCTCAGGACTTGAGAATCGTTGAAGTAATGATGAGAAATTATTCTTGCGTGTGATTTTGGGCGGAGCTTTAGTGTCATCAGGTTTCTTTTCATTCTCATTTTCACTGGAGAATTTCGAAATTGCTGATGATACCTGTAATGAATAAAGCAAAAAAAAAAACCTGAGTCACATGTACAAATCATAACAAATCATAAGTGTAGCTTTCACATGATACTCTTATGCACATCATAGGTGAAATTCACAAATCAATGTATGTTACAAACTTCATCAGATAATAATTATATTTCATATAAAAGGACCCAGATGTTTTTTTTTTTTAAATTAACTTGTGATAAGAAGGAAAGAAGTGTTATGTGAATATAAGCTTACAATGTAAATACCCCCCCCAAAAAAAAAAAAAAAAATCTAATAGAGTTTAAAATGTAAAAATCTGAAGTTCATGTATCTAACTATGGAGTTCTAGGAAAGTAATCACATTCCTTCATGTAAATCAACATATGATATCCAAAACTCCAAAAAAATTCGTCTAACCCAGACGACATTTTATTAGCAACTCAGTGAGTGTAAGGAAAACTATAATACAGTCAACGAATCTGTTCTCATGGTGCAGTTTGATACACTGTAATTATCTACAAGTTCATAATGATGACCATAAAACTTCTGTAGTGATGACATCAATGACTTCAAATGTATGGACGGACAGAGGTCTCCCATGTTACATTTTTCAAATGATGGGCCTATGGACTCTTCATTTCTGGTTCCCATTCTTACCTTGGATGGTAATGCAAACTTAGATGGAAGAAGACTATCTAGAACAGACTTTCCTGATGCATGCTGGGAAGTGTCATTATGAATATGGTTAGTGCCATGCTGGAATGTGGTATGAGAACGATGACTGGTTACCTGTTGGGTGGAAAAACAGGGTTACAAGCACACACACTGTAACAGTACATTCAATAAAGCTACTTTTCATTTAACTTTTAAACAATTAATTTCATTAATCATAAACATTGCCAATTGTGATCATTGTCACAAAAATGTTAAGCTTTGACATTGCTGTTTTGAAAATAAAAACATTTAAAACCTGAAATCTGCAACGATATAAATGCAAGGAAATTCTGCAAGATATTCAAGTTAACTGAAGCACCTAAATGAAACATATTAGGCCTTGAGATGTGGCGGTATTTTTTTAATGATTTCAGTTGTGACGTACATTTAAAAATCAAAATGTACACTAGCTTTTATTCAGACTTGGTCATTTTACTGCCTAATGCAAAGTTTTTTGCTATTAAGGACATAGTACCAGCTTTAGTTGGATGTAAAACAAATTTAACTGAAGCAAATTCTACTCACTGACGAAAAAAATAATGAAAAAATTAGCCGTATGTTATAACTACAATATAAGTGGGATCTTTTTCCCCCATGGTGATTTAACATTCCCAAAAACATGTATAAATTTAGTCATAATCTTCCATAGATGAGAAATAATTTAAGCTATGGAAAAATTACATTCTATGAAAATTAAATCATCCATTTTTAAAACAAAAAAAAAGAGAACATTCAACCAGAGGAAAAAAAAATACCTGTACTATATATACTAAACTAATTTTTCTATTTCCACAGCACACAAATTAGCTTTAATGCCAATATTTAGGCATACAACAAGACAGCTACAGCAAAGACAAAGGTTCAGTTTGAAGATCACAAAAATGGCTTAAACTTATGATGTAAATATATATAATTTTTGAGGTTGATAACTTCTGTCAAGTGAACATATTCACTGGTATCAATTTTCACAGTTATAGAAAGATGAATAGCTGATCAGCGTTATAAAGAGTTAAAAATCAATTTTGCAGGTACTACTTTTCGCATTTTTCAAGCCACTGTGAAAACAGTAAAAGTTAGTACAGCTCACAAATTAAAATATTTACAGTAGAGCCATTACATGAAAAAATAAGAGGCATCCTATTGTAAAATTTTGACCCTGTGATCGCATTAACCTATATAGGGTGCTAAATTTTCTTCAACATTTCACATATGTCAACATCTACTGAGAAGGTTAAATCTATAATGGTTAGTAGAATTAAGGTCTGAGTTTAGTTTAACTATATCCTTGTTGAATGTGTATCTGTGAGTCTTTTCTTGTCAGCTTTTGACAAATATTACATTGAGAAGAAATTTTAAAATGAAAAAAAAAAATGATGGGCAAAACTTCTTAAAGAAAAACTTCAAAGAAATTCATCATCAACTATAACTGTAACCAAATGAATTACTGGACACCAAAGAAAAAAAGATTGATTGATTGATTATGGTCTAATGACCCACAATGTAAAATGAAAACATGAAGCCTATTCATGGAATTTGGTTGACAATAACTAACTTTTTTTTTACTAAGGGCAACCTTAGAAAGAACGATCTCTTGAATACCAGCTCTATTCATTACTTAAGGCTTAACAGTGCCATCTCTAATGTGTTTTTGTCAAGCACTTCATTTGGGGTCGCTCAATTAAATTTCTAAAGCTTTGAGAAAACTGAGGATAATTAAGATCTCCAAATTTTGAAATTAAATTTGAACCATTTTAATTAATACTTTATCAAGCCAACAACATGCTTTTACCTCATCATACTCGAAAGACACCTACAAACATGTGTAAAGAATACAGGCATTAAGCTTAAGCATAGAAGCCAACTGCTCATTGCAATTGCTCGGGAAATGCTGTCTTGACCTAAAGCTTTCCCAGCCAATACACAGCCAAATGTGCTACACATGAAAATCCTTTGGTTTGCAACATATGATAATCATATGAATTGAGCATGCTATGATAATCATTTACATGTATCGCATGACCAGCATGTGATAATCGTGTGTTTTTTCACAAACATGATTACCATATGTGGTTCCATGACAAAATCAACATACAATATATGAGAATCATATAATAATCGTACGCTAGTTACATGTATCATACAATTATCATGTGGCACATTTGGCTGTAAGTAAGTCAGAAAATTTGTGTTCCAGTATTAATACTGTGAAAGTACTATTGTTAGTGGGGTACCAATTTTTGTGGTTTTCGTGGGTAGGCAAAACCATGAAATTAGATTCCCAACAAAAAGGAGAATCCCACTGATGTGTACACTGAAATCCTAAAAACCACGAATTCAAGAATCCACGTACTAGTGTTTCTTCCCTAAACCACGACAATTGGTATCCATGAATTAAAGTACTTTCACATAAAATTGATTGTATTGGTTAGATGTAAATTGTAATGAAAAATATGTGTCTTTACCCAACAATACAAACATACCCCCAATAGAAATAAAATCCCAGCAAGTTACAGAATTATTTTAAAAAAACTCATTTGTTTGTGTCTTATGGGTTCTGTTAGAAAATAATAATATACAAGAACCAACATGGATTAAGCCTATAACCTAGATAACACACTTTTAATGCAAAATACTGTTTTTGTGTCATGAAGAAAAAAAAGAATTAAGTAGCTGTTTTAGTAAGAATCTTGCAAAATCTGAAAAATGTGATATACCCCAAAAAAGGCTACATATTTTTATTTTTGTAATGAAGTTGTTTTATGTGTCTTTATTATGAAATGTGTAATTATTCATTCAAATCTGTCTGCTCTTAGGAGATAATCAACATTGAAAATCCAGTAGATTCTATTGTACTTGAGCGTCATTTACAGAGTTATCTCCCTTAATTTTGAAAACTACAGTGCATTCTATGTAATTTTTATCTCCTAAGAGCATGGGTAATATGAAAAACCACATGTTATTTTCTGTTTACTATGACATTTCAAAATATCAAAAATTAAAATATGTAACCTTTCACCCATGAATCACATTTTACATGATCCTTAGCTGGAGTGCTACTTAAGTAGAAAATTCAAGTTTTGAATACATTTTGATTTCATTTACACACAAACATAGAATTATAGACAGACTGTCAATCTTGCATGAAACCAGTATAATCATGAAACATAGTATATGTAATATGTGAAAACCAGTAAACTCTAATCATTAGTAAATTGGGTCCTCAGGTTATCTATCCTTAAAGAAAATCTTATGTGATAGTCGTTAGTATGAGAATTAACTACAAAACTGACAGTTCAATACTCACATTTGATTTTGGTGAAACTTGATCAGATGAGTCAGATGATATTGATGGTGATATGGATGGCTTATCTCCCCCTGATAAACCTAAAAATAGAATAAAAGAATGATTCAGGGTATTTTTTTAAAAAGTATCAATTTTCCTTCTACACACTGACACAGTGATGGCATTCTAAATCAACATAGAATTCTGACAATGTTGCTGTTTCCTTATTGACATATCACTGTGAGTCATAGTGAGCCAAAGTGTTTCATGTCACTGAAACAGGTAATGAAGAACACAGGCGAAACAAGCTTCCAGATGATAATGATGAGGGGGAGGGGTGAATATTCAACAAGATACATCTAAATTAAAAAATTATGATACCAATAGTTGTTGCACCAATATCTGTAACATTCTCTTTTCAGTACACTTAAATATCCCTTTTTGAAATTATGTTACCCTTATATGATAATACATGTATTAGGATATTCACTGAAACATAAGATCTGGTTGTAAACCTGCAAGTTAATGTTTCTTAAACCCCTCTTTTTTATGATACTCAACAATTTTGCTACAATACATGACCCCTTCTTCTTTTTTGGTATACACCATTTTGAATTGACCTTTCTTATGTTTCTATAATGGAATAAAAAACATAAAATTTGCAAGTAAACCTTCGAAATAAGGCATTTCTGTCAACTTATGATTGTTCCAAATACAAACTTTTTCAAATATTTGGTCAGAAAAGGAGGATCGCTAAACTGTGTACTTTTCACAACTAGTAATAAAACTAATACAGTTTCCATTTTTTTAAAGGTTGATAACTTTTGATAAAAAAGTTCATTTCATACAAAAACACCTGTCATTCAGGATCAATCAATTTGTAACTTTTTTTTACATCAACAGATTTTACAGGCTCCTCTAAAACAATTTACAATTTGTTTACATTAAACTGAGGTGCAGATGGCTATGGCAGTGGGATTTCAGTTCTTGAAGACATGAAAATAAACCATGGTTAACCACACAAATAATATAATACATGTATTTATTGTATTAATAGTGTCTTAATCAGATGGTAAATATAATGTGATCTTAGATTATTTCAACTTGGGTGCATTTTGAACATGGTGCCAAAAATCGCAGTTAATTACACAAGTTATAGAGTGAAAGCTGAATGTTATATAATGTGAATGCACCAATGTAACTTCCATTTGCTTCCGATGGTTGGTACCTTGATGATCAGCAAATAGAAAAAATTCAGTAATTACAATAAATAATCCTCCAAAATCTTCAGTAGATGTATGTAAATCAAGATTATATAATTCAGAAAATAACATTCAGCACATTTGGATCATAAACAAAACATGAAATCTTGATAAGATATAATTTCTGAAAGAGACGTATTCAGCAAGTGGTTGGGTGACAGTGAATATTTCTGATTGAGGCACCCCCCCCCCATTTTTAAATGGTCATTATCTATACTAAAAAGTCAGGGGCTATCAGTTAGGACTTCAGTTGGGGCATAAATATAATTAAAGTCTGAGCCAAGCAATTGAAGAAAATGTAGATTGGTAAAATTTTGGGGGAATGGATAGTTGTATAAAAATTATTATAAAAAGAATAGGTACGGTGTATAAGTCAGAGACAACAACCCCACCAAGACGAAATGTCAGCCCAAGGCCATCCACTAGTCTTCAATGATGAGGAAACTGCCATACCACAAAGCAGGTTGCAAGGCTGTTCCCTATCAATTTGTGCCTGACAGTTTACATCAAAATATACTGATAGCTACAAGATACAATTAGATTGGTTTAGCATTTTGCTTACACTTGAAATCACAACATAAAGAATGGTCTTCTTATAGCGCTAGATAATCCTCCCACAAACACATATTCTTAAGCTATCATGTTCAATGACAAGTTTTGCAGATATTATATGCTAGCATAAAAATAGCTACTTGAAAATCTTACCCTGACAAAATCAACAGAATTTATCCACATTTACATCAACAAAACACCATCTTTAACACACCTTATCATGAAACTACCGGTACTTAAAATTTTACTTTTAGTTTCAGTCAACCATGAACAATTTAAAATCACATCAAGTGTAAAATGTGCATTATGATTCATAGATAATTATAGCCTGAGATGTTCACCTTGATATCAAACCAAAACACGAAATCATCACTGCCCTACCAAACAAAGAAATAACCTGAAGCAACAAAAACCATTCAGTCTGCTATTAATCTGTAGAAAATGTGTCACATCTGCATCTCAAATCGAAATGGTTTAATTAACTTATGTGTGGGAAAATTATGAAAATTTGCTATCAAAGGATTGGAAGATATACATACAAGTGTAACTCCAGGGAAACAACTCTTTTTACTACCCTTAGTAACTCATGTAGAGTGAAAATACACAAAAGGTCTATAGAAGTCAAGTTAATTACTCCCTTGATGAGGTACAAATATCAAAACCAAGGTCCAAGATTCTGAAATTGAATTTGTTTCTGATAAGGTAACACCATTTATTAAGGCCTGACAACTACTTAACTAAATAGTAACAAAAAGTCCATAGAACAAGGATGCCTAAATATCTATCTGTGGGTTGCCTTTATAAACAATAATTTGTTGTATATACGAAGGAATGTCACCAACTATGCTACTTGATTACAATGAAGGGTTCCCAAGTTTACATCACAAATCATGGGACAGAGTACAGTACAGACAGACAAACAGGAAATAGTATACCTAAGTGTGAGGGCATAACAATATATACATGAGCAAAAGGCATACGGTATGTAGCATTTTACAAATCAACCATCATAAAGTAACCTGAGACATCCATTCTATAGAATTAGGTTTATTAAAGTTACGGTAAAGGACGCTAATGTAATTCCAATATTCCCTATATGTCCCCTTGCCATCTGTCATATGCATTAAGCTTTAGAGTCTCAGTATTTCAAGATAGGATTGAAAAGGAAAAGTTCTACTGGATCCTAGAAAGTTAAATTTATTATTGATCTCACATGTACTGTAGATAAAATACATTCAAAATAAGCAGATTTCCCTATGTATTTATGGTGTTGCCAACAAGATCTTGCTATTACATATAGTTAGATTATGGTGACATGTACATCAAAGATCTATTCAACAACAAGCTTAATTCAACTATACCTGCAATAAGAGCCGGCCATTAACTCCTAAATAAAGGTATGCATGGCCAGATTAAGATATGAACCAGAACCAAATACACATAATCTTTTAATCCCTGTTTATAAACATCCAATCAACACTTTAAACTCGGATATAAATCAATTACACATCTACTTAATTGTACAGTAGCCACCCTTTCCTATATAAGGGTGTTTATATTCCGATACAAAAGCAAACTCAATCTCTATTTTTAGAAACTCTATTCACTGCACAGAAGTAGGAATTTTACCCTAATGCGTACATATTGATTTATTGATAAGTCTCACTCAGTCATATCAGTGAAGAAATGAATAGATCTGTCACTCTTGACTAATTACTCTAAAATTCTATAATTTCCTGTCCTTAAAATACTTCAATCTTGTCATTAGCTTTCAAATATTGTATCAGTGGTAAGGGCATTTCTACAGCAATGTGTTTTCCTAATTTACTCAGTGAAAAGCTGTCTTGTTCTAATATTCTGAAGCAAGATATGTGGAAGTTGCACATATTTACTATCTCTTATTACTTTAGTAGAAACTATACTTAGTCTAGTCCTCAATATAACCATCTAACCCATTCTATTTTTTCAATGTGGCATAATCCCTTCTGATTTTAAGAATCAGTTAATCACCATACAAAGAAAAAAGAGTTATGTCCCCTCATTAAAAAGGGGTTGTCTACCCTTAAAAAGAGCAGAAGCTTCGAAGATTTATTACTTACTTCTGATTCTGTGGAAAGATCCCAGTAGGACTCCAAATATCCATCCAAACCAATTAGAAAACCAGTGAAATAAACTCATATTCAAATCCAGATAATGCAAGGACACTTTATATTCAAAGGTATGGCTAATTGTAAGGGTTTAGACTCTTCTGATGTCTAACTAATACAACATTAAAATTCAAGTGTATTTCACAAGCCACACTCAACCATAAATGATAGTTTCACTTTTAAAGTCAAGCTTCCAACAAACAATGTACATCATTATACTCTAGTTAAACATCTATCCTGAACAGCAGTCCACTAATTAGAATTAAAAAAGTAAAAAAACTCACAATAGTGAAATCAAAATAGTGCCAAATAATATATATCTTAACAGAAATGAACAGAATATAGTTTGAAATCTGAATTTAAAAATGAAATTTGACACCAAGAAAAATCAATTATACTAATTTGCCAACTCTCCCAAAAAATTTAGAAATATTGCTTTAAATCTAACAAAACTGTATACATAACAATACATATAATATACGTTAACTTCAGATGCAGTGGGTTAAAAAATTTCAATATTCTTTGTAAACTATTTTCAAGCATTCATATATACAAAAGAATTGGACCAAAAAAGTTTCAAGTATCCAATTTTATGTATAAAGCTGTAGTTTGTCCAGGTGACATGAAAATAAATATTGTCAAAAGTTTCACAGCATTGATATGTCACCAAAATCATAAATTACATATCACATAATTTCTATACACATCCTCCACTGATGAAAAACAAGTATTCCTGTATTTCCAGAAAGATTGAGCTACATGAAATGAATCCTTTAGGTTTAGATATTAAGACATGGCAAGAATGCCTAGGTAAAATATCTCTTCATTCCAATACAGATTTTGGAGGAAGATCAATATAAAGTTTTCTACATTCCAAAATTATTCAAACATTTCATCCAAGGCATTACTTCTGCTTGAGATACATCAATCGGATATTGCTTTGAATGGTGTCTTCATTATAATGATAAATCCTAAAACAATTTCCTTCCCTGTGTATATATTGAAATGATGAGAATATTTTTGTCTTGGTTGCAGTGTAATTCTTGGTTTGTATTTACAAAGATAGTTCCTTGGGAAAGTCATGATTGTTGCAAATCTTAATGATACGTTGGTTCAATTAATTTGGTCATAATTTCCTTGCTAATCTAAACATTTATATAGCATGGTTATTACAATGTTGTGACATAATAGCAATATTACAGTTAACCAAAAAACTAACTATCAGATAACAAATCCCCAAAATCCTGAAAACATTCAAAGTTGTAATAATATAAAAAGCATGGTAACCATGGAAACAAGAGGTCCAAAAGTACATAAACAGCCTTATGTGCAATATTTAAGTTCTTAATCCTATAGAGCACTAATTGGTTGAGAAATCACTTTCCTAATTCCATGTATAAATCCTATAATGTAACACTGTGACCAATATATACATATTTAGTAAGTAGATCATTAAACTTCTAAAACCATTGAATAGTCCTCTCCAGTCAAAGTTCCTAAACTATTAAAAGTTCTATGGATAAATACTTTGTTGTATACTCCCTATTAAAGGTATAATGTCCCAAGAAATATGCATAAAAAGGAAGAAAGAAAAGTATTAATCTGCTTAATGTGAATTCTTCCATGTATTTGTGTCACATTTCAAACTCCATGTCCAGAGAAATAAAGCTACCATAAACATTCTGTAAATGTCACAACTTGAACAATTTTCCAGAATTCACCAATGTCATAATAAATAATATGCTTCTTTTATATCTTCCATGTATGTTTCACATCTCTGTAAGATCCTCTAATTACCAACCACTTTGTAAGTATAACCATTTTATTATATTTGTACATCTATATGGTTTGTTAATGGGTAAAACAGATCATCTAAACATTGTTTGTAGCTTTATTTATGATCATAGGTCATCAACACCTTAATGTGTCCAAAATAAACTCCTCACTACCTTCAATTAAATGATCAAGATAGTTATCAAGGGAGATAATCAGTTTGTATATCAAAAAGTTTGTTCCCTTGTTCTGTTGTTTGTAAACACTAAATTTAGGTCACAATTCACTTTTGTTGAAGTTATAACAGTGTATTTTCTCCACGAAGGGTATACTATCACTCTCCTCAACAAACTATATATTAAAAGAGTATTGATCAGTATAGGCTTTTCTGTTTTGTCTTCTCCTTTTCCTCCTATGAACTGACCAATGAGATGCCTTGATTACTTTTCTTCCTATGAATTGACCAATGAGATTCCTTGTTTCCTCCTGCGATTTGACCAAATTTCTCAAATACCAAAGTGAGGTTACAATTTTGTTTAAAGAGTAGTGACCACTAAGGGCACAAATGAAATCAGGATAGTTTAATCAATCTTATTGGTAATACAGAAACCCAAAGGTTATAAAAATGTATATTGTGAAAATTAACAAAAGTGATTTCCACTTCTCTACCTCTGATACTCAGTCACTCATAAGCAAAGCAAATATTAAAATGTTATGCATTTACATACTTTTTTTAATGTATAACAATCACTGGGTGATTTAAACAATAAATGAATAAATTTGGTTCAGAAAAAATAAATTCTGTTTCATTTTAATACACCAATATTAAAATGATCATAAACTAGTATATATCAGGTAGCCCACAAAACTGTTCAATGAACAACAAACTCTATTGGTAAACAGTGTATTCCATTAATTGAAAAATTTATTCCATTCAGTGAATCATGAACAATTTATTCTATTCAATGAATAATGAACAGTGTATTCCAATAGTTGATTTGAACCCAAATTTTCCAAGAATTTGTTATATATATTAAAGAGAAATACAGTGGAATGAAACTTTGTTAAAATCCAATAATAAAATTCAGTATAATAAAGTGCCCTCAATTTGTCAAAATTATCTTACACACGACAAACATGAATGACTGTAGCCCTTCAGGGTGAAAAACAATTTTCATATAAAAAATATAAAAAAGTAAGTTGTTCAAAAATGTACCTCCTCTAACCAAAGCATATCAAGGTTAGATAAAACAGCAGTGTGGCAGCTGCTTTGAAATTCAACATCAAAGTCTGAATTAGGTACATGTACAAAATGTAGTAATTCTACTCTCAAGACATATGGTAGAAAGGATTAAGTACAAGACAAAACATACTATATCTATAACCACTGTACTTGTATTACATTGTATTTGCTAAAACATCCTCCATTATTAAACCAAAAATATTTTAAAGTCTTTAAAAAACACTGGAAACCATTTCATATTTTAGATTTAAATGCATAATGTACAACTGAAACTAATGGTATACATACATACATACTTCTGAAGTATAAATGTAGCAAATAATTGCTTACTGTTGCTTTAATTTATTGTCCAAACATATTTGAGTTATCTCCCATTAAGAAAAAAAATAAACTTAATGAAGACAATTAACCAACACCACAAAAAAATGCACACTGTATTCAATACCACTCAACAAAACTAATTAAACAACTGAGAATGCCTTATTTTCGTTCAAAATACTGGAATTTACATACAGTTGTGTAAAATGAGATATATTCAGGCTAATCCTAGGCAATCCCATTATATACCCTTAAATATAACTGGTTCTAAAAATCATGCAGGCAACTATACAAAGATACCATATTGTACAAGCACATGAACTATTGATTTCAGTTAAAATTTACATTTTTTGATATGCTTGTTATGAAAGGAAAATTGTGATCATATCTCTGCTATGGACTGCTGACCAAAGATGTTTGATAAAGACTAAAAATGGCCAGGAAAAGGGATTTTGTTTGACAATTCTAGACTGAAACAGTCAACAGACCAGAAACAACCATTGCCTACTACATGTAGTTCAATGGTATAAATTGGTGTGATACCTGATTTTCCAAAAACTTGCTGACAAGTTGTTTAATGCTTTTGCCAGACTGCAGAATAGTCTGTGAAAAGTAGCTTGCTTACCCAATACATTTTTTATAGATAGCTAACACTGTGCCCTAAAATGACCCATCATACAGAGATTTTAAATGAGAAATTAACTTTTTGTAGACACACTAGCAAGAATTGTTTTGTAACAAAAATGGCTATGTCTACTTTTGAAACTGTTAAATGAAGGGAGATAATCCTAATAAATGTAACATGAACATTTTCTGCTTTCTGTTTCTTCAAAAACTAACATACTTGCTTTATTACAAATATATTAATACTCATACAAACAAATTAAATCCTATGTGTCATTTTAAAATATGCATCATTATTATTTCATAGCTTGCCTAATTCTTATAAGGATTTGTACTTAAATAATACACCCTATTGTTATAACAGATACAAACATGGCCTATTGCCAGACTTCTTCCCCTCACCTTATGTAACAGAATGGGTCATGAACTTTTATATGAAAGGGGAAATATGGGTATTTAAACCTGTATGATAATTCATTTTTACTTAAGTAGCAGTCTTTCTAAATATCAGAAAGGCGGGATTCGTGCATTACAAAATACCACTAATTCACATTTATTTCTTATATTCAGAAACATCCACAGACCTTACAGTTTTAGTTACACATTTGGTTGTTGCACTTTTGAGATAAAAATTAAATAAATTGTACATGAAGACAGACACCATTTATGCAAGAGTTATCTTTCTTAATTTAGTTGATTTAAGTGGGAGATAAATGCATAGTTTTTCTCAAAAATGCATATCTGTAAGTAGAAAGGACTTTAGTAAATTGTACAATAATGTGGTGTATGTAGATTGAAAAAGCATTGTGTGTTCAGTAATTTTTAAATACTGCACCATGAATCACCTATACCATTAGCAGTGCCTGAATTCTATATAGACTAGTACTTAATAGGAAAAATATGTAAATTTGGATGTTTACAAACATTACCTTTGATTACATGACAGTCTGCTTTATTTAATCTTGAAATCCATTACAAAAGAAAACATGTAATTGTCTACCTTAAACTGGTGATATTATTGCAATATGTTTTTACCAGGACAAAAAATGCAATAGAGTATTTATTGCAATTATTAAACTAGGTATGTTTTCAATAATTGTTATGAATGAAGAAGGTTTTTCTCTGCATCAATATAATTAGATTTCAATTTTGGTTTAATGGTCTTTTATAAAAATAACAAAATTAGATAGATTGTTGTAATAAATACAGGTAATAATTTCTGATTATATTTCATGGCAATCAAGGGAAACAGATCTTGAAAGTTACACTTGAGAAATGAGTTGGGAATAGAAAAAATTTACATTATAAGATATACTTCAGTAAAAACTAGAAATAATCTAAGCAAAGCTAAATATGTGGTTCATATACTAACCCCTCCCCTCCTCTGAAACCTAAAAGAAAGCACAGTCATTCAGATGGAAAAATAAAGTAGAAGATGCACCATGTGATGAACATCAATTTTGTGAGTCCATTCAGTGGTTAAAGAGAAGACATGGTTAAGAAGATCCCCCCTTTCTCTGTGGTAATTCTGAATGTCTGTCCATGTATTGCATCAGGTAACACCAAAAGTCATACACAATGGCATCGTGTGATAAAGAAATTATAAAAGTTTCATCCAATTCCATTAAGCAGTTTAAGAGGAGATTCAGATAAGAGGATTAAAGGAGGTCCCTCCTCGGTCAGGGAAGATAGTCCATGTCTAGCATCAGGAAAGGTCTCTCCTCGGTCAGGGAATATAGTCCATGTCTAGCATCAGGAAAGGTCCCTCCTCGGTCAGAGAATATAGTCCATGTCTAGCATCAGGAAAGGTCTCTCCTCGGTCAGGGAATACAGTCCATGTCTAGCATCAGGAAAGGTCCCTCCTCATTCAGGGAATATAGTCCATGTCTAGCATCAGGAAAGGTCCCTCCTCGGTCAGGGAATATAGTCCATGTCTAGCATCAGGAAAGGTCCCTCCTCATTCAGGGAATATAGTCCATGTCTAGCATCAGGAAAGGTCTCTCCTCGGTCAGGGAAGATAGTCCATGTCTTGCAACAGGAAAGGTCCGTCCTCGGTCAGAGAATATAGTCCATGTCTAGCATCAGGAAAGGTCCCTCCTCATTCAGGGAATATAGTCGATGTCTTGCCACAGGAAAGGTCTCTCCTCGGTCAGGGAATATAGTCCATGTCTAGCATCAGGAAAGGTCCCTCCTCGGTCAGGGAAGATAGTCCATGTCTAGCATCAGGAAAGGTCTCTCCTCGGTCAGGGAATATAGTCCATGTCTAGCATCAGGAAAGGTCCCTCCTCGGTCAGGGAATATAGTCCATGTCTAGCATCAGGAAAGGTCCCTCCTCATTCAGGGAATATAGTCCATGTCTAGCATCAGGAAAGGTCCCTCCTCGGTCAGGGAATATAGTCCATGTCTAGCATCAGGAAAGGTCCCTCCTCGTTCAGGGAATATAGTCCATGTCTAGCATCAGGAAATGTCTCTCCTCGGTCAGGGAAGATAGTCCATGTCTTGCAACAGGAAAGGTCCCTCCTCGGTCAGAGAATATAGTCCATGTCTAGCATCAGGAAAGGTCCCTCCTCATTCAGGGAATATAGTCGATGTCTTGCCACAGGAAAGGTCTCTCCTCGGTCAGGGAATATAGTCCAAGTCTAGCATCAGGAAAGGTCCCTCCTCGGTCAGGGAATATAGTCCCTGTCTAGCATCAGGAAAGGTCTCTTCTCGGTCAGGGAAGGTAGTCCATGTCTAGCATCAGGAAAGGTCTCTTCTCGGTCAGGGAATATAGTCCATGTCTAGCATCAGGAATCCTAGGAAGTCATTCAAAACCTGTCTAAAAAGAACACTTCTTGAAATCCCTTCATATCAATTTCAAGGTATTTTTAACCTGGGTAAACAGAATGCATGTCTATAACAAAGAAATTCTATAGTCCCAGAAGGGTTCACTTTAGTCACTTGTTTCAGAGTTAGAAATAGTAGCATGCCCGCCAACCCGAGACTGGTTATTTTTTGGCAGGGCTGGCTAATTTTAGCAAACTTTTATACAGCCATATAGTAAACATATAGAAAAATTGTATTCAGGACTGGTTAGAGTTTGAAAGAGCTTCCTATCCTGCTTGTTCCACAAAAGCAACAAAAGATATATACTGGCAGGCCATTGGATAAAGCAATTTATATTAAAGCATCAATAAAAGCAACTTTCCATGATAATCTCCCTTTGTTGGGATTTAAACAACTGGTCTAAAATTTCTTTCATTGCCAAGGCATAATAGGTATTTATTCACGCAAAATTTGTCTCGGTTCACTCAGCTTGTATTATGAGTTTGATACGACATTCTTCAGTAAAAAAATATTTTCTGTAACTGAAGCTATATTTGTATTTATAACAAAGGTTTAAGACACCCAAGTCGGGATGTATCTCACCTTTTAGTATCATATTCAACAGTTCATTTCAGGGAATGATAAGTAAGCAATAAAATACAGTCAAACCTGTCATAAGTGACCATTAAAAAGAGAGCAAAATCATGGTCACGTAAGACGGGTGGTCATTATATACAGGTTATTTTACATAGAACGCACTTCATAGGGATACTGGGTATTTAAATCATAGTCTCTTAAGACAGGTTATTGGTGAATACAGGTAGTCAATTCACAGGTTGGACTGTAATATGAACAGAAAATGATCCATGTCATAGCTGAACATCTAAGTATGATACAGGGTTAACATCCATACTGAGAAAATAGCTGACATAACAAAATGTCAAATCAACCTTGATACCAGTGAGTTAAATACTAGACTTAAAAGTCATACTTGTCAAGTTTAAAGAATACATGCTTCAGTATGACCTTAAATTTGATAAAAAAATTCAGTACGACCTTAAATTTGATAAAAGAATTCATTCACATAATCATTCGATATATATCTGCCGCTAGCTCAAACTTAAACATACAGTCCTAGTAACCTTCTTGTTTCTGTTTTTAGATTTTTTTGTACAATTTTACATGCCCTTCATCTGCATATACACTATTGAAGTATGTGTTTAAATGCACAGTAGTTGAAGGGGACCCAATTGACACTGGTCACAGATCTTGGACCCCCAATTTCTGATGCAGGATCATTGAAATGAATATTTGTCAACCTCAATAATTTTTTTTTCAGGTTGTGACATGAAAGTAAGAATCCTCTTCAATCATAAATTATATGCAAATATTTCAATTTGTATGATAGACAGCCTGGTTAATTAATCACTTGACAGAACAGTGCCTTTCAAAATGCTGTTGAAAAATAACTATATTAACTACAATCTATTGCTAACTTAAATTTGATTTTCATCAATGGTGACTCCTCTCCATAGCCACCCCTCCCCAGCCAGGTCAGCCCCATTTAAAAGAAGAAAAAAAAAACAATGTCTGCTTTAATCAACTTTTCTAAGCAAATGAAGTAAAACAGTAACTTACCATTACAATAGCCATTAAAAGATCCAACTTTTGAAAAATTGAATGTATACGTGGATCTGTAAACCATGTCTTTAATTTTTCCCAATCTTCAACTCTATATGCCCTCAATTGTCATGTTTTCAAATCAATTTTAGAAGAATGTACATTTCAGGAGTCAATCAATTATATTTTGCTGACAAGTTTTTTGCTTGTCTGTTTGTAAAATGATAAAAAGCTTAATTTCTAGTTGAATAATCCATGGAGATGTACTAATAGAAAGGTCTCTGGTTTATGGCTTTATAAGTTGAATCTTCTGATTTAATCAATACCTATCAACACCTGGAAATCCTTCACTCAAATGTAAATAAAAGGGAGGTAACTCAATGGTCAATGTAATTAACTGACCTGTACGTGTATATCAAACAGACCAATTACAATTGTAGTTGGTACATGTAGATTCAAGGGTCCTAAAATCTTTTGATAAGATGTAAAAAAAAGTATTTCATTTTCCAATGTGAGGAGATCCTGTATGATAAAAAAAACCACCAGAATCCATAAGTTTTCAAAACTGACCACTCTGAATTTTAAACTTCCAGATTATTTCTAGTGGTTCAAAGAAGCAGGTCTTCCTCAATTAATCCAAGTCAAATAAAAACAATTTCAAAATCTGAGTGTTATTTCCTTATATTTATGAATCCAGAATCACAAGTACTAGAATTAAATAACACATCACATTCATGGTCACCAGCTGTTACATTTCATTGCATATAATCCATATACATGTATTCGTCCTCAAAGAAGTTCAAAATTATTGACTCAAGGACTCCTTATATTTTGTACTTTATACTGCAGGTACCATCATTTAATTATGGCCCAGGTAATGACAGGTAACATCACTTAATTAACCACCTCCACAGGTAAAAAACGGTCATGTGATGTAATTGAAGACAAGTGAATCACTGAACTTCAATAAATTGTACATGTCTCTTTTTTCAATGATATCGAAGCAAGAGTTTTGAACTTGAAACAAGGAAGATTTGGACCCTGTAACCTCACAAGTTTTTGAAAACTACAAGTAGTCCAGACCATTAATAGCTATTCTGAAAATAGTCCCAAGATCTGTAAGTACTCAATCAAGCTTAAAGAATCCTTTAACAAATAATGTTCAATATTCCTGAATTATACATCCCAATCATATAAAAACACTAAGCATGTTATATTCCATGTAGTAACTACACAAACTGTCCTTTTGCTATCTGTACCATCACTTAACAATAAACATGACCAGTTTTTTCTTGATCACAGCCAAAAACTTAGTTCCAAGTGATGCCCCAAATAATATCTTACATGTAACAGTAAATAGGATGTCCATTTTCTGACCAGTTGACCTTTAACCTTGTCTCTTAATTATGTCATATTACTTGTAATCCAATTTTGCCTAAGGGGGGATAACTGACAATGTCAATGGTTGAAGACCACTCATGATCAATTGAAGAAAGTGTTTGTTTATATTAACACAGTGTAAGATCCTATAGAGGTGTTTAAATCAATGTGGAGGTGACCATGAAATTGACTAAAAGTGCTTTCCATTTAATTAAGTCAAAATCCTGGTTAATCATCTGACAATAGGAAGCACGTACACTGATTCAGCTGTTCCACCAAACTCTTTACTAGCTTTAAATCCAGTACAAGTAATTATGTATTTTTCTATTCTACCTTTTTCAGTTGATGTTTACAAGGTTGAAGAAGTTTTTTCTGAGTATTCTATGTAGATTTTTTATTTATGATAATAAAGCTTTAAGTTTCCCAAATGCATCCACAAGTATATAGAAGCTAGCACACATCTAATACATGTTTAGTACATACTCCATATTATTAGACCACTTCAAAATGGATTATTTTTTGCATTATGCCACATACTCAATTCTAAAATCTTCAATATTGCTGCTCGGACATTAAACCCCAACAATCAATCAATCATCCAAATTCCTAAATTTTCCAGTTGAGAAGGACAAATCCATCAGACAGTTCAGATGTATGAGATAGTGTTCATAGATCACTGAACATCAATTAAACCTATACAGTATCTTTAAGTACTAAAATATACACTACTCAACATAAACAACAACCATGACAGGACATTCACATTTCCATGTTTGAGCTCCAACTATATTTTTATTGTCCATTTTGAATACTGAGTTTCATCTATATTTCAAGGTACTCATAACAATTAAGGTATACTTAGGGATGTTTTTGGCCCCCTATTAGTTTTAGAGATAACATGATAAAAGAAATATACAAATCAGCATTTGGTGTTTAACTATTACATCTCTATAGAACAACTTTATTGTTCATGTGTAGTGAAGACAAGCCAAAGAAGTCCAAGACAGATCTTGCACAAATTGTTAAATTTCGATATAAAATAGAATTTTTTTTTCAACATAGCAATGTCTGAACTTAAAATCCCCCTCCCTAGAACATTAAAACATTACAGAGTATATTATTGGTGACATTACAAATCTTTTACCTTGACCAGTATCTATGATGTAACAAAAAATGCAGTAAAGGAAATTCTAATTCATGAATAATGCTTTTGGTCAGCAAGTTAACTTTAAATGTACAGTTCCTGAACCGATCCATGCAATGATTTGACCGATCGGTGACTGCTTACTGATTGATCGCTTATGGACCGATAACCAATGAGCTGTAATCGATCTAATCACAGTTTAGTTATGTAAAATGAAGGATGATCTGTTAAAAATAAAACAAATATAAAATAAAAGTACTAATTGATGTTTAAATCTACTGCATTATGTCAATATGTGTAAAATTGACAAATAAAACAACAGACTGTAAAATATAATGACTGCTCTGTGGTCATGTGATGCGATCTGACAAATAAAACAACAGACTGTAAAATATATTGACTGCTCTATGGTCATGTGATCAGATCACCGGTTGAATGGATCGGTTTGACGGATCGATGACTGATTGGAAACTGATTGGTGATCAATGACCAATTGCCTTTTTGTTGCATGTTACACCTGTCTAAACCAAACCAAAAAGTCTATAAGGGTTTGGTTTACACAGGTTTCACAGTATTACAAGTTGTCTTGAGTTTTCATAGGATGTCTGGATAGATACCATTGTACATCATTCTCAGTAGAAAAATACTCAGACTCAAAATGGGTTCAGATTACACAGATTTTACTGTAAAATAAATGCCTTTTAACTCAATGACCCAACTTTTAAAACCCATCTCAAACAAAACCGAGTAATGTTGGGTGGGCTTTTATTTCTGCGATTTTTTTTTAAACCTTAATACAGATTGACTTTGTGTCATCAAACAAGACAACAACAAAATTTCAATACCACTGGGTGTCTTTTTAATCCCTACTGACCTACTTTTATTAATCCTCATAGGGTTTTGGTTATTGGACTATACAAGATACAGGCAAAAAAGGGCATGAAAATCATTGATACATTGTATAAGGGCTTATTTCACCATCTTTACTAACCATTTTAGATCTTGAAATTCGGTTGGAAATTATTTAAATCTGATGCTTAAATATACAGATTTTCTTTGTGCTGTTAATTTAACAAGTTTTCTCCAGCACCTGAGATGACAAAATTTCTAATTGTATTCTCCAGCACCTGAGATGGTAAAATTTTTAATTGCAACTTGTAAGATGTAAGCATATTAAAAATTTACACAAAATGTATCTGATTCATGTAAAAAATCCTAAAAAACAGACATACTGACAGACATGCGGATGTAACAACATGTCAGAACTCAAAACTGATACAAGCAATTACAATATATAAAAAAAAAATGGTTAAATTCATTCTCGTTTTAACAAAATCTTTCTGACTTACATTAAGACGGAGTTTATCAAAATGACACAGCATTTTTCATTATCAAAAGCTCAAGTTTCAAATCCTGTCATCAAAAATAAAATTCCTGATAAAATGCATAAATGAGCATATATATATACATATATATATTCAGAAAAATACAAATTCAAGTTTTATTATATTTTTGTTCTGATATTCATTGAGTTGGGGACCATAAAAAAGAACTTGTAATTTTTAAATAAATTTCACCTTTTCTGAATTGTATATAAATGTCTATCCTTTATCATCACTTATAAGTAAACATTCCTTTGATCCTGATTTCAGCCTCATTCCAAACCCATTTAAATATGCAAATTTATGTAAAACAGGTTGTGTAATCACTCAACCACAACAGTTTTAAAGTGTTTATAAGTTAATGCCACAAGGGGAGTCTATTTATTACTTGAAACTGAGCCATTTTTACAATGCATGATGTAGCAATAATAAAAAATGTCAAAATATTCCAAGGAAGTAGTTTAGCTCTGCATATTTTCATAATTCCGTGGTCCATAAAATAACAAAAATAACAAAATGGCATACAACAACATACCAAAGTGTTTTGTAATTACATTTAGTTCCCTGGAAACAAATTATAAATTGATCCAGTACTCAGGGTCTTGCAAGTGTCAATACTTTTCATTCCCAAAAGTTTACCAAATTTTATGATTTGGAATGATTACAGTGGGGTTGGTGCTATACATGCTTTAAGTTCCTTATATGATGTTTTTAGTTTGTTGTCTTCTTAATGTCCCAAGTGATTCTCCCCTCAATTGTATTGGTAAACAGTATTGGTAGCTTCTTAAGAAAAGTAGGACTAACAAAGTATTATTTGAATTTGGAATTATTTTGGAATTAAGAAAATGAGTACAAAAATAGGTAAAACTAACCCCAACTTAGGGGTTTTAAAGTCATGCAGTCACGACTAAGGGTGTAGGTAAGTTTTCCTCGCCTACTTTATCCAACTAACCTTACCCCTTGGTCATGCTGGCATGACTAACCCACTTAGTAAGCGATAGTTTTACAAATTATTTGTTCCCTTGTTTTCTTAATTCCAAAATAATTCCAAATTCAAATAATATCTTGTTTGTAGTCCTTTGTACATTTATCAGCCATATTTTCAATATCCTTTCCTCTTTTATTACCATCAGGTTAAATGCATCTACCGGGCTTGCAAAACAATACCTGACATTGCCTTTTTATGGAAGTCTAACTGAACCTGCGGAAGGAAGAGGGGGGATTCTGTATGGTACTGACAGATTTCCTGGAGAGTTGTATACCAAAATAAATTTTTTTTTATATTTCTATCATACCCTAACCCTTAAAAATCATGTTCTACAGACAGTTTAAGTTCTAAATTGTATTGAATGTATTCCTAAAAATATCAGAAGTAATTGTCAAATGTCATTTACCACTGTACATTCAGCTAGCTACAGTAGTACATGTTTGCATTAAAAATTAAAGGGCAGACAACTATCCACTTATTAGTTACAACACTTAACACCTAAAGGTGCCATGCATCCCTGCTATCATACCCTGCAATTATTGTTGTCCCTCTACTTTCTACACCACCCACCCACCCACCTCCCCCTCCCCCCCAAAAAAAAACAAAAAAAAACAAAGTGCACCTACCTTTTTCATACTTCAACTTCAATGATTTAACAAACAGTTGAGACTTCGACGGTTCCATACACGAAGTTTTAACTGAAATTTCCCTTGCAAAATCAACAAATAAGATCAAAAAC
The DNA here is from genome assembly GCA_037379345.1 of Perna viridis. Lineage (NCBI taxonomy): Eukaryota > Metazoa > Mollusca > Bivalvia > Mytilida > Mytilidae > Perna > Perna viridis. The sequence goes on from CM074523.1 coordinate 9,392,597, forward strand.
ACACTTCTACTACAGGGATAGAAAAATCCTACATGAATATTTCTTTTTAAATCCCATTATAAAAAACTATACAAAAAAAGCATAATCCAGGCATCAAGTTTTGGAAAATTATCCTAGGAAATCAGACACAACTGAGAAATTACGGAAAACCCTTCGGTTTTCTTTCCATTGTGACGATCAACAACCTGTCGTTAATACATGCTGTGCACAGATGCTCGTAACTTGTAAAATATCTTCCTATAAGAATTGATCCCTGTCACAGAAAATGACATTTGACAATCTTTATTGAATAAATTTACAATGCAATATCGTAATGTAGTAAAATTAGCTTTAAAAACATCTTCAATGATCATCTGCACTTGGAAAGAGAAGTTTTCGTATTGGTGACTCACTTTCAACCGGAGAAAACACATGTTTAAAATGAGTTTGCCACAAAAGGAAAATCTTTTATTGATTAAGGGTCTGATAAGTTGTATTTTTAGAATCTTGATGTTTCAACGTTCTAATGGCCCTGACATTAAATTTGAAATTTGAAATTATTTTTTATTGAACATCAAAATTATGCATTTAATCTTCCAGAGAGGTAACAAGGAGTTACTACTGCCTTTATTGCAATTTCCTTTAAAGCAACAATTTCACATGGTTTTGTTGAATTTAATTTTACAGGTCACATGGTTTTGTTGAATTTTTTACAAACCTTGATAGTTTCTGAAAGAAGTGGGTTCAAAACCAGATTGACATTTTTTTAAACCCTGGTAAAAAAGATTCTTTAAAAGTTGTTAAGTATCTCACATAATGTATTCTATCATATATGAAACCATAACTTATAATGTGAAGATTATTGGAAATTTACAGTAATTGACTCTATTCATAGGGCAAAAAATGGACTTTTGCCATTTTTCTACACATAATTACCAAATTTCATCTACAAAGAAAAAATCCTAATTATTTTTTGTCTATTGTCTGTGTCTTGAAAATTTACTGAAAGCAATAGAAATTGTTTTTGAGAAAGTTGCTTTGACAGACAGACAGACAGACAGACATAATGTGCCTCTGAAAGACAAAAAACATTGATGACACAGCTATAGTTATTCATAAAAAATGTACTTCTGAATTTTGTGCTCCAGTGTTTAACTAAAAAAAAAAAATCAGTGCTGGGAGTAAAAACTTTTTGTGAGAAAGAGGATCATGCGACTTTCATTTTCAGATGATGGAAAGTTAATTTGTCCACACAACCATACCTTCACAAGTGATGAGTTTAGCTTTGGTAATCATGACTATCTGAAGAAAGAAAAGTGCAATATTGTAGTTCTTAAAGTTTAACAGGAGTGCATATAGAAACACTGATTATTGATGAAACAACTGGATCCCATAACAGATGTGAATTTTCATAAAAAAAAAATTCACTTCATCGATTTTTTAATCATTGATAAAATAACCAATGAGGATTGTAAATATCTGCAAAAAGTTTTTTTTTTTAAATGTGTCCCCAAAAAAAATGAGATTACAGATCTGAAACACTTTAACAACAGTTTACTATTTTGACATACAATAACTTAAATCCTTCCACCCAATAATCTAAAATATCATCACGAGAGGTCATTTTTTCATCAATTAAGCTGCCAAAACAAAGTTTCAGGCCCCAGTGCCACAAAACAGAAAAATACTAAAGTCTGAGAAAATTCTTAACTCCAATCCAAATCTTTGAAATTAATGACATCACAAACAGATCAGGGCTTTTTCAGACTTCAGTAATGTTTTTTAATTTTTTGTTCTTGGGCCTGGATTTAGAGTCTGCACAATTAAAAAAAAAATTTATCACTACATTTTGTGTTTCCTTGTTGGTTTACAAAATGTCTGTTGAATAGAAAGATGGTAATTATAAGCATTTTCACCCAATATGAAAATTTATCTTATGGTATAATACTTCAGTAATTAAAGAATCTTAGTGAGACTACTCAAAATACTCCATGCGCCCACATTTGGGATCCTCAAGACAGTCAAGTCTTCATACCCCCAAAAGTGATTCCTTTGACTAATTTCTGTTATAATCAAACCTATTCAAGCTTTGTTTAACTACTAACCATTCACCAAAGTTTCAAGGAGATCCATCAAGAAATTGAGGGTCTATCCCAGTACTCAAGACTATAAAGAAACATTTTTTAACTACTGAAGTTTCCATTCCAAAAAAGTGGTTTCTCCTAGACCAAATTATGTGAATATCAACCCCATCCAAGTTCTATAGCTACTAACAATATACCAAAGTTTGAGGAAATCTGTATAAAATAAAAAGCACTATTCAAGTATCCAAGCCTAAATCAATTGTTTTTAACTTAGTCAGTAATTAAGTCCCCTTCCCCTCAAAAAGTTGTGTTTTATTTAATTTCAGATCCACAAATCTGTACTTTAATAGACAAGGAACCCACATAAGATGACTGAAAACCACCCAGTTACACATTATTATGACGTTATTAAGAGATCAGACATATTTCTCTTTTCATTACAATTATTTCTTTTAACCATGCCCAAATAATCAAAATAAATATTTGTTCATGATAAGGTAAAGTGTTGATTTAAGATATTATGAAGTGGTCACTGTGTTTACATAGCCCATTACAATGACACCCTTCAATATTGAATGAACCCTTTACATTAGTATTAGCCTAGTACTGGTCATGCCTGGTACTATTGTACATTGTGTATTGTAAAACATTATGCAAATTGGAAAAGGTCAGACAAAGGTCGGTCATAATGTTAAAACCATAAAATGTTTAAATATACATAAGTAATGTCTACAAGCGTGATGAACCCATTGTCTTGAATCAAAACATGAAATTTTCAACTTTGATTGTACCGATATTGCGTATTTTGTAGTGTACTGACATAACAATAAATTTGTGAGAAATTGCCTAGTGTTATATACCCCGAACCCCTACTTTAGTGTATACCCTGTGGTAAAAAATATAAACTTAATTGTAAAAAAGAAAGTTGTTGTCACTGAAGCCCAAAATCAAGTTCCATCACTATATTAAGCTTCTGTAAAACACCATGCTTAATAATTAAGACTTGCAAGCAAACAAGAAATGTGACATACAGAGAGAAGGACAAGGATACATCCTTCAAAGCTTGAGTATAAATATGAGATTTAGATTGATTTCTTCATACATTTAAGTTAAAAATTAATTTAAGATGAAAGCCCCCTATTTTCTTTCAAATAACCTTTACATTCAAGTACATGGGGATCAAATGGCATTCTGAATGAACATATATGTATTAAAACTAAATAGAAAAAAATAGTAAATTCATAAGAAACTCTTGTTTGTTGTTCTGTCCGCATGTTTCCTAAGCTTCAATTTGACTACCACATTACCATATACAGCTGAGTCAGTCTTGATTTAAACAATCTCTGGCACAGAAAAAAATATACAGTTGGATGCGTTGCACTGTAAGGTATACCCCCGCTTGTACAAGAAGTTGACATCTTTCTTATCATGTAAGCACAATCTATATAAAGCCACATACCCAACGGAAATCGATAAATCAATCCATCCATAGGTAATGATTGGACAGACAGAATGAAGGACTGACAGGCAAGCTGATTAGTATACTAATCTTGTTGACTATTTGTTGGGTGAAAACAACTTTAATACAAAGGTGTCAGTCCTTCAAGTACATACACCCCTACAAAGATGTCAGTCCTTCCAGTACATAGACCCAAACAAAGATGTCAGTCCTTCAAGTACATACACCCATACAAATATGTCAGTCCTTCCAGTACATAGACCCAAACAAAGATGTCAGTCCTTCAAGTACATACACCCATACAAAGATGTCAGTCCTTCCAGTACACAGACCCAGACAACAAAGTACATCAATATCAAAAGTTTAAAGCATCATTACAATAAAATGAATTATTACCTTTTATTTGGTTTCAATAAAAAGACTAAGACTGACTTCAAACAAATGTGGTCAAATTTTATAGGAGTTGTTGTGGAAGTTCAAATTGGTATAATGTTTTAACTATCCCAGACAGTCTCTGTTATTATTTAATAAAAACCTGATACCTTTATGTTCACAAATTTAAAACATGTCATTTTCTGGCCTGTCAGAGATTTTTTGTTGTTGTTTTTTTATGAATTTTAGTTTTTTACACCATTATTTCAATTTCTAGCAAGCCATACCATAGTTTTGTATCGCCTCTTCAATTTTAAAACAACATATATATTTTGCATTTGAAGTCAAGGTAGTATAGGAAAAAAAAGATTAATTTAGACCAATACCACTGTAATAGATCCTTTAATGAGCGAGATGCTATATCGTTAGCTAATTCCACAATCAAGAAAAAAAACAACATGAAAATAAGTTGCCTCATACCAGCCCCTTCAGTATGGACCACAAGGCTGAGCAACTGTTCATCACAAAAATCTTGAAAATACTTAATACAAGTTAAAAAAGTGTTTTTTACGTAATTCAATCAAAATTTAAAAACGCTAAAAAATCAGGTATCCAAGAAAATGAATTAGTTTACAGCAATTGAGCATAATCAGTGGATGAGCAGGGCCAGATCCATTCACTTAGAAAAGCAGGGATGCCTGCCAAGGTTCCTCAGAAAAAAAAGGGGGGTTGCTAGGACATTCTTAGCCATATTTTGTCAATTTTTCATATGAAAATGACAAATTTTACTATAAAAAGGAGGGGTGCAAACCCCCTGCACCCTCCTCTGGATCCACCACTGATGAGGTATTCATAGACTGACACTAAGGTCTTATTTTCTCTTTATGAATATCAACATCATCTTCAAAATTGTAATCATGGAATGCCAATATGAAAATGAAGCATATCTTGATGTGATCAAGTCTGAAAACCCAGAATTATGAGAAGATAAATGGTGATTTTCCAAATGTGGTACTTGTAAACCTATATTCATTCATGAATACTCTTAATGCATTCAATTTCACTTGATTCACAGTGAATGTATTAATACTGCATGAGACATTACATATTAACTCCTGTTTGTTACATTATAAATGTAGATCATCCCTGTTTCCTGTTTCAATTTTACTCCATAAACTTTCTGATATTTTATCTTTCTATTTTTAGCACACCTGTATTTTTAGCTGATGTTTATAAGGGTTAATGTATGCAAATTAGCACTATTTGATTATCTGCAGATGTCAACAAACCAATGTCTCTAACCACAATCATACATAATGACCACACCTTCAAAAAGGTAAACGCAGGTAAAACCTGCAGGTAAATCTGCACTAATTGACCAGAACCAGGTGTATAGCCTTTGATGTTTAGCATGACAAATGCATATAAATAAACAGAGATAATCCTTGCTATTGTCAGCAATGAAAACACACCTAACATTACAAATATGCATGGTTTAAAATGCAGAGTTAATAATTTGGAGGAGGGGGTATACTGAGATGCTAAGTTCAGAGCATACACCATCATGAAAGGAAATACATTGGTACAGTTCTGTCACAAATACTGGTATCTCAACCTTTCATCTTGTGACTTGTGTTGTTTTATACTGTACAGCCTTCTGATTTTTAATAGGTACAATCTTATGTTAGTTGTACTAACACTCTAACATAAATGGGGGGTGGGGGGGGTGACTCACACAAACCATTGCAAAATTTAGAATCTCCCAAATAAAAAATGTAAGTTCTGTGAGAGGTTTTTGGCCAAAATGACTATATTACAGTGGAAAATACTAAAAAAAAAAAAATTTTTTACATATAAAATTTGCTTTTGTGCAAAAATCTCCAACATGAGACAGTGTCAATGGAGGAGAATCTCCCACATCAACTGTTACAAAGGTAAACAGGTATGCTATGGGGTTATAAAGATGGGTTTTCCATACTGTCCCTGTGTTATGTCCTACATTTGTAGTGGGTCGAGGATAGCTGTATTAGGCCGAGGCAATGTTCAGGCCTAATACATCTAATTGTAACCCAATAAGGCATATCTGAGGCATTTTTGCCCGTATAGATGTACATGTATGGGGTATAAATATTGGTACAAAATGTACTTGAAATACCCTAATATTCAATATAAATATCCAATTTCCAAACATTATATCTGGAAAAAATCTCTTGTGATAATCCACAGTAATAAACACCTGATAAATTTCAATTTAAACCCAATTTATTGTCCATTTTCAAATGGATGGGATAAAATTTTATCACTTAGTTCAAAGATTAAACTTGGAATAGTGAATATACCATAAGTCATAGTGCTCAAAGTTTGAAATTTGAATTAAAAAATTTATCAAGGAGCTGTGACAGTGACCTCTGTAAGAGAGGATATCTACCTACTCAGAGAATAACGCTGATAGTCAAAGTAAATAAGGCAATCATCCATGCATTTTAAAAGATGTATCAATGCATTTTAAAAAGGTGTAGATCCAAGCATTTAAAAAATGTATCCATGCATTATAAAAGATGTCAAGTTTTCAAGGAACACAGCCCTTATACACAGAAGAATGGTTAAAGATTATCTAATCTTACATCAAAGATTAACTGACAATTTTGACAATTCATCACAGGAACATTCAGTTTTGTACATTTCTTATTATCTAGGTTTCTGAATAATTCCTGAATGAACTCTCACAATATCAAGTACTATCCTTAATAAAAGATTTTGTAATTTTTCTTAGTTTCTACATTCAAGAAAACAACACATAGCATGCAACGTCAAATTTTCGATTGTTTTTTTGAACGCAATTTCAAATTTTCGATAGTTTTTTTGAATGCCTCTAAGCCAGCAGTATTTGGCTAATCGGGAAACATAATTGTGATCAGGTGATCTGCTTTTCCATAAAAGAGCGTCCTTAAGTTTAAAGGGTAAAAAAGCACAACTATACCAACTGTGTCGGAAAAAAATCCTAGCTTGTGCCATGAAAACGTATTTGTCTTATGAAAGGAATGGGTCCAGCCTAAGAAGACAGCCTTACTTAGTAAATTATAACAAAATAATTCATTGGAAAATACATTAAACTTAGTTCATATGAATATCTCACAAACGTATGTAGATTTTTCATTTTGATGCGACAATGACACAGAGACTACTTCAATTTGATCTGTAACTGAAAAGGCGTACTATACATTTTATAATAGAAAAAGATTATGCCTTAGTCAAGCTAGATTTGCATATCCAGCAAAATCTACTCAAACTATGCAGAAATACTGGATCTATCTTTTCAACACTTAGATTCACTAGACATCAGGATCTGTACAGATTCAACACCCCCCTTTTCATTTCTAGATCTGTTTCATAAGGATACGTGGAAAGTAAAAAGTTTTTCTTATATATACTCACCACTTAATTGTCTGTAGCGTTGCGTCAATGAATTCATGATAAAACGGTACTATTTTAACTCCGAATCTAAATCAAGTCTTTTAGTAACAAATACACACATCCAAACATACAAGAAATATTATAAGAAATCATATATACATATATGCCCATTCAAAGTAAATGTAGAAACTGGAACAGTACTTTGTAAGAGACATTCTTGTGAATAACATTGGAATCCATAGCCTTGACAGTTCGTGGAAAAAAATAATACAAAATATTGCCTACATAAAAAAAATCAATTAAAAAATACTTCACTTTTATCTTCCACTGGGAGAATATTCAAGGTCTTAGACTGTCAACAAGAAAACACTGAAATTCACTTTTAAATTCTACACAAAAACAATCTACAACACTCCAAAAAGAAAAATTGCTGCCATGAAATTAAAAGTTGAATCAAGCCAAAATTTAACACAAAAATTCACTTAACTTCTTGACAAATAGTGATCTAAGTAAACACTCTCTTGTACTTCCAAACAATACAAAATGTCTACAGATTTTTCAATTTTCAAATATGAACAGAATTGTTTTGTAAACATTCATTTAATAGCGTCATACAAAACCACTATTAATCCTACATTCAGAAAATATAAAATCCTAGCGTGGTAGAATAAATCAAGTTAGAAAATCTATCCTTAAACTATACATCGTGTATATCTATATTAAACTGTGGAAACTTATGCTACAACCTCTGACCCCTGTTGCGCCCTTTTATTGAGAAATTGAATTTTGAAAAGTCGTAGATTTAAATAACCACATTTACTTTACGTGTGGAAACAGTCCCCTTAGGCCATATCTTACTATGTAAAACTTGCAATTGAGTTTTATTGTAGGTAAGATATATCTTTACTACATCTTGGTAATTACGCGGTAGAGATCCTAGGCATTGTTCTGCGACATTTTAACAATGTTTGGACAACAATTATATCACATTTAAATTTCTATTGTGTGGGCGGACTTTAAGAAATAATGGGACCTAGGAAATTGAACTATATAAATGATACTTATGTTGATGACCACCAAATTAAATTTCATAATATTAAGTATAAATGATAGTCGTCATTAAATTAGATATTGACTAAGTATATGACCATGTAATTGTACTATGATAATGTACAAAGAAACCAACTTTAAATGAACATTGAATAATATGAATACCTGTCTAAACCAAATCCTGGATAATCTGAAAACCTGTCTGAACTGAACTGAACTCTGAATAATCTGAACACCTGTCTAAACCAAACCCTGAGTAATATGAATACCTGTCTAAACCAAACTCTAAATAATCTGAAAAACTGTCTAAACCAGACATTTTTTGAAGTCACTAAATGTCAGTTTAAATGTATTTTGAACCTACATAAACCAAAAAATGAAATAAAGTGCCAAGTACATGTTCTCTCAAAGTCCCACTGTTACATTACATCAGTGCACAATATTTCAGAAACAGAAGTCAAAGAAAAGAAAATGCAATCTATAAAGAATACAATGATATAGCAGTCCATCATTTTTATGAAGCAACAGGACTCAGTCTTCACTGTTAAGTTTTGATCCACTTTCTCACACCATACTTTGGACTGCACAATTTTTCGTATAAAGATATTACTGGCCTCTCAGTGGAATTTTTACAGGCCTACCAACATTTTTGCCCACCTTAAATAGTAGTTTTTTAAAAGGCATATTTAACAGACAGACAAATGCGATATGATATGGACAAATACATTATACTTGCCCATGAGAAAAAAGCCATGGAGTATACAGAGTAAGTTCATTGACCACTGAAACCATAATCTTAAAACAGGAAATACTGTGAGCATGCTCACAAAGAGAAAAGCGGTACCTCACACTCCAAATGAAGATAAAAGTGAAACCTTGAATCTCCCACTTGACACTAATTATATTTTTTCATGCACATCTACATATGATGCCAAATCTTCCTATCAAATTTCATCAAAAACCCTTGAGCAGTATAAGAGGAGTTGCGCATTACATGAAATGTGGACAGACAGATAGAGGGTAATTCTTCCATACCCTCCCAACATTGGTTTGTATGGGATATAATGATAAGCACTATTGTAGTCACATTCAACAAGTCTAGTAAGAAGATATAATAGTGTCATTATATATCAATAGTATGAAGTTTTATTACAATAGACATGACACCAATTTGTGTCTTTATGGGCTTAAGAAAGTTGTGTTCAGGCCATCTTTTCTTTGATGTTTCTTAATTAAATTCTAATAAAAGGTAAAAACACAGGTGTGAAAACTTTTAAAATGTCCAGGTGATGAAATAAAATGATAATTAGATATTTAAACATGATAATACTGAGATTTACATGTGTTTAACAGATAAGAAAGGTGGATGTCACCCTAAAAACTACTGTAGTGATTACATTAAACATGTCTACATCAGATTTGGATTTCATTTCTGAAATCAGCCAATGGTTTTGAAGGAAACGTTACCCCCTCACTACAAAGTGGTTATTTTTATAAAGAAAACAAGGTGACTACAGAACATCCAAATATTTAGGCCCCTTCAGCAATCCTTGGTTTGTACAAGGAAGAGTCCAACTGTAAAGAACCCCTATCAACAAAGGTCTTGACAAAAATGAATATAACTTATAAAAAAGAAAACAAGGTGACTGCATTATATCCAAAATATTTAAGACTCATTGGTAGTTCTTGTAATAAATCCAAGGAAGCCTCCTACTGTAAGGTAAAGAACCCTGCACCAAATACTGAAACTATTATAGAGTACTCCTGAATGTTAAGAAGCCTTGGACTCCCACACTGTTTTATCCCCCACTCCAAGATATGCCCACTATTTACAATATTACCTGCTGTCAAACAATCTTACCTTGACTTGTGTTGAGAGCTGATTTTCTCTTTGAACTCTTGTCTTTTCTCTTTCGCTTTTCAGGTTCTTTTACATCTTTTGCTACATCTGATGTCAATGCTGTTAACTTAGAACTTTCATCTTCCTGCACTGAAGTTTTAGTAACATCCCTAGGAGAAATGTCAAGGTCAAAAGAAGAGGTAAATGATGATGTTGATGACTGTGATAGTTTCCGCTTTTCTTTTTCAGCTGCATCGCATTTTTCTTTTGTCTCCTTGGCACTTGTTGCTAAGACAACACTCTTCTGCTCAGAAAGAAGTTCTCCATCATGTGTTGTCATTATTGTAATGTCCTCCATCTTGGTTTCTGCAGCTTTAGCCAATATAGTGCAAGGTTCAGAACTTTCTATCAACTTCTCTGTTGCCATGGCAACTGCTGTCACCTCTGATACAACTTTTTCTGGGGAAGACGTTTCCCTCTCCCTGTCAAGAAAGTTCCATTGCAACAACAATGAGTAACAATCAAACCACAGTCCCAAAAAGATAAAAAACCAATAAGTATCATTTCTACTGTATACCTGCAGATAAGGTACCGTAACACTACTGCTAACTGTAGAATGATTTGGATTAAAGAAAACAAAAAACATATGTTGAATTTCTTCCTACACTTCATCAATGCCAAAGAGAGAGAACAATGGATGTAATTATGTAAGGTTCACAAATATTATCTACAAAATTAGCACTAGATCTGACATTTCTATTTCATATTGACTTTGGTTTTTTTTTCTTTCACAATAAATTTGATATTTGGTTTAGACATCTGATTATTTAAGGGTTTAAAATCCATTTTTAATTCTTCCTTATGTTTGGTTTTTCATTTTTTGGCATTTACTTAAAAAATCACATTACAATTATAATATCTAAGAATATTCTTTACAAATACAAACTTTTGCTGTTTTCACACTGGTCAAATGACTAATTCAATGTAATCAAAATGTTGACATACCATAAAACCTGATATCAAGGAAAAGACTAACAGTAATAAAAAATATATAATGATATAAAAAATGGTAGAAAATGTAATGAACATCCACTCAAACGGGTGTACTTTCCTATGTTGAAGTAGGGGTATATACATGTATAGAAAAGTGCACAATAACTAAATAGTGACTATTTTTTTAGCATTGGTTTATCTTGTCATATTGATCCATTAATCAAATTTAAATATGGGTCAACTAGCTAGCATACATATACATAAAGGTTAAACACAAAAGGATCTTAGCTTAGATATGATGAATGACTCCAAGCAGAACATTAATTCCAAATGCTTAAAAAAAATGGACAACTCTTGTCTTTGCAAATATTAATACATGTTTATGGGATGGGTTTTGCATATGATTATCAATATTTCTTGATACATACTTTCTTCTGATTTTTTTCATGTACCCATGATCTTAAGATCTGTTGCTAAACTGTTTAATTCACATACATGTAATCAGAGTTATCTCTCTTTGAATATGTACTTAATACCATCTTGGTAGGTAACAGGTAGTTCATTACCATCAGGATATGCCAAAACACTTATAAAAGTAACATACTTAACACATTTTGTTTTTATAGAGTGTTAATTGAGGAAAAAATCATGTTCATGGCTGCTATAATTAGGCTCTTTGATGTACAAGGCTGACTTGTACTTTTGCATGGACACATTAGTTGTTCAATGGGAAATTAAAAAAGAGGATGGTAAAAACTTTTCAGCTTAACAGAAATTTTGAACTACAATAAGATTAGTTTAAAAGTTTAAAGTGTGGTCAAAATGACTGCATGCTTCTAAGGCCTTGGCTAAAACTTATAGCAATAAAAGAATAAAGAATGGCAGATCCAGATAAAAGAGGAAAGCTGTGTTAGCATTAGAAGGTAGTCGTGTAGCCAACTTCTAGATGAGCTTGAATGTGGCTAATTAAATTTTGAGGATAGCCTATTCAAATACATTGGACATTAGCCACATTTGTCTATGCCTTTATTTCATTAACAGTGTGGCTAATGCAAATTTTCTAACACCACTAACACAGGAAGGAGGTTGGGTGGGGGTGTGCTTGTCAAACTGACTAACCTAACAGGGGCCCATTGCAGTAATTTTCAATTTAATCAAACAAAATTTGAAGTGTAAAGATGGGTTGAGGGGTGGAGGACAGACCCACCTATGGTAAGTTTGATGACATTAAGGATTTGTTACAGAAGTTTTAAATGCAATAGTGTCAACCAAGCATTCAAGGCCAACTAAAATAATAATTGTGGTTATTAGGCCATCTATTATGTCTTGGAAAGATTCTTTATTACCAAATTTAATAATATAAAATTACAACAATGGGCCTCATTTTTTTAAATACGAACAATGTAAAAAGCCTCATAATAATTTTGTCTCAGGGCAATATCATTGTTATATTCTTCCATAAAAAATTGAGATAGAAAATTTAACTAAATGGCCTTATTCTGTCTACAATACAATATTGTATTATGGCATGCATGTGTTTCCATAAAAACACTCTTCAAGTTTCTATGTTATAATATTAAGATTCTTAAACTGCCAATATACAAACAATGCAATTTTTTTTAAGGGTAGAAACAGAGTTTTTTTTCTTTTTTTCTCAGCAATATGCAGTGGTAAAAAATGGCATCCCTGAAAGCAAGGTACAACTTGATTTTAAACTAAGTACATTACTTACTTTTGATGTTTGTCAGCATCTGACTTACTCCTCTGTAGAACTTTTTTCCGAAGTGACCGTTTTGTTTTATGATGGTCAGCCTGTAAAGCCTGAGCAACAGGACTAGGTTGCTGATGCTTTTCCAAGTTACAGACTTCAATATCTGATAAATAGTCCACATTTTCCATCAAAATGTCATCAAGGTCTGGTGTATCTGCCAAAATTCCAACAGATTTAATCCGAGGAGACATTTTTGGACTTCTTGGACTTGCTGTAATATCCTTATCAGTCAGTGACTTACTCCTTGATACAGGTTTAGATTGTTTTGGACTAGATGTTGCTTCACTTATTTTGATATTTGAATTTTTAGATTGATCAGATTCTGTTGAAAATTTTATTGTGGGTGTTGAAACAGGTGATACTGAAGTATTTACTGCAATACTTGTCAATGGCATGCTTGACTGAACAGTTGTAGATGCTGTACATGCTAAACACTCTGATGATAGGGTACTCTCTGATTTTTCTGCACATGTGGGTATCACAGCCGAGGAACTGAACTTTTCCGAAGCAGCAGATGTTGAAGAAGAAACTTTAACTTTTTCATTGTAAAGAGAGGGTTTAGTTTCAGTAGCCAATGACTGTGGAGCTTTACTTGTCGAGGTATTTTTTGACACAGATGACGTTGTAACATTTGTTGTAACAAGAGTTGTTTTGGCTATTGCACTTTCTGTCTTCACTTTTTCATCAACTCCATCTACTTTACTTGTACTAGTTTCCATTGCAGGAACTTTGGGAGTCTCTAAAGACGATGGTTGAGTTGATGAGGAGCTCAATGATGAGATTTTAACAGCAGATACAGTATTTGTAGTACTTGTAACATTTGACATGCTTGCAGAAGAACTAAGTTGTGATTCAGAGGTATTAGAACTAGTCCTCACACTAACAGGTCTAGCCACACTAGTAACTGGTTTCACCTTGTCGGATGAGGCACCAATTTGCATTTTTGAGGTCAGGGAGGAACTGGAAGAGCTTCCAGTCACTATCTGAGGACTAGGTACTGATTTACTTGCAATTTTATCAGATGAGGCACCAGTTTGCATAACAGAGGTCACTGAGGAACTTGAAGAGCTTTCTGTCACAACCGCCAAGTTAGGTTTAGAACTACTTGTAATTTTGTTAGATGAGGCACTGGTTTGCATTTTCATTGCCATAGATGGGATTTCTGTTTTTTGTATAGAAATTTGAGTTCTCGCTTTAGGTATATTTTCAAGTTCTTTTTGCTTGACAGACACAGTTGATCCAGTTTTTACAGAAATAGGTTGACTTGTTGAAGAAGTAAATTTTACCGAATGGGTAGATGATACAGATGTGGAAGTTGGGGACTTTGGAACACTAAATAATGAAGTAGTTTTTGTTGTTACCACTTCAGAACTAGTCACAATCATCAAAGATGAACTTGATGTAGCTTTTGTTGTGGTTGACTTTGGACCAGTTATTTGAGTTGAGGTTTTAGCTGCACTAACTACATTGCCTTTGGTTTTGGGGACAGAATTAGAAGTTAAGCTTGAAACTTTAAGCTCAGTCTTTGGAACAGAACAAGATTTTGAAACTATTGTATCAGCAATTTTTTCCTTATTTAAAGTTTTTGATACTGCAATTTTAGAAACCTCCTTTTCATGGCTGCCTGAGTCTTTCATTTCAGGTGAATTTGGAGAGATTGGAGGTTGAGATACATTTACTGTTTTTAGTTCAATTTTCCCGTCCTGTTTTGTTGAATGAACTTTTGAACTTTTTATTCCTGAAACAGAACTGTCTTTTGAAACTAACACACTAGGTTTATTGTTAACTTTTCCACTTTCCCATCGTTCTGATTTTGAACTAAGCTTAACTGTACCTTTTGGTGTACTGACAGTACTACTACTTTTGTTAGCACTAGTACCTTGTTTGGACAGAATACTGTTGTTCTGAGTTTCTGTATGGCTATCTTTGTCTGTTGCTTCACCTTTATCACTACCCTTGTTTATAGGGACATGTCCAGATCTTTGGTAACGCTTACGCATATGCTTTGGTGATGGTATAAGAGTTTTAGACTCTTTTGGGGCCTCTATTGTAGAGGTACTTGCTGATTTTGGTTTCTTTCCAGATTTTGAATCTTTTGAACTTTCTTTTCTGTCCATTTGAAATGAAACAAAATCTCCTTCCCTTTTTAATATGCTTGCTTCATCTGCAAAAGCTTTTTTCACATCACTTTCTGAAATGACTTGTCTTTTATGACGTTCTGTTTTTGGTGATCTAACATCTTTCTTTGCACTAACTGATGATAAGTTAGATGCCAAAATTTCTTTGCCCTTAGAAGAAAATTCTATACTAGATTTTGGTCGTGCAGGCTCTGGAGATTCACCTAATGCAGTGGGTATTGAAGGTAATTTACGCCTACTTTTGTGTGGTTTTTCAAGCATGCTGTCATCGTCTGCTTTCACTATAGGCTTTTGATCAGAGTCATGTGACTTTTCTGTTTCTCCAAAAAGAAATTTTTGCCTCATTTTTTCCATTGAAAACATATAGCCACCCTTTTTATCTCCTTGCTCTTGTTCTTCTTGATTTGACCTTTTATTATCTTGGTCATCTGAATGTTTTTTAGAATCATGTTTAATCATTGATGACAAAGTTTCTCTTGTTCTTGCATTTATTTGATCAATATTTTCATCTTCTTCATCTCCAGTTGACAGTTTATGATCTCTCTTAGACAATTTTTCATAATATTTTTCTCTTGGAGACTTTATTTCCTCGGGACTTGTTAACGATTTTTCCTTTTCATATTTTAATTTTCCCTTCAATTTTTGACTCTCTGTATCCCCTTGGATATTTTTTGAACGAGGGCTATCAACATCACCATGGAGACTTTTTGACCTTGTGACAGGTGTCACTTGTTTTTGAGGAGAATCTACTTTCATGCTTTGGGAACGAGACACCTTGGATTTTTCTTCGTCAAATTTCCGCGAAGAAATGAATAATGATGGAACAACATCACCCTTTTCTTTTTCATCAGTTTTCTCACCAAAACGATTCGCAATGTAAGCTAATTGCTTCTTTCGTTCCTCTTTGTATTTTGCAATTCGTTCCACTCGAGAAAGTTTCGAAAGTTCGGCAAAAGATATGGGAGTTGATGACTTTCTTTCAGCCTCACTTTCAGCCATGCTTATACTTGAAGCTGTAGAAGTTTCCTCCGATTCAGAGTCATCATCTCGAGACAAAATTGATGCAATGTCTGTTGTCTCTGCTTTTTTATATAGTCCTTGTAACTTTTTACGCTGTTGTGAAATTGTTGAATCAATGTCATCTTTCTTATCAGTAGATACAGTTGATCTTGAAGGAGTTTTAGTGGTGTCTGATTTATTTTGATTGTCAGGCACCTTAAAAGCGTGCCCAAAGACGGCAGACATTGGCCTGTCTACCTGTTTCTTTGGTTCAAGCTTATCAAAATCAGTTACAGATTTTGGCCTCTCATTCTTGGGTCGTAATATCACAGTTTGTTCAACCTGCTCACTTTGAACAACAGTTTTTTCTTTAATGGTACCAGACTGAGGCAAATGTGATCGTCCTCGAAAAAATGTGGAATCATGTCTTATTTCAGATTTATCATTAACTTCTTCAATTTTTTTTCTGGTAGATATTGAATCTTTACTTCTTGAAACATTTTTATCTTGAAGACTAGTTGAACTTCTTGGTTTAGTTTCCTCTCCTTCTTTTCTAACATGTAAGTTAACCTTTGTTTTTTCTTCTTTTGTGTCTTCTGTATTTTTTACATTATATCTATCTTTTTGAGATCTTAGCTTTTCATGTATAGCTTGAGGTGACTCAAAAGAACTAGCAGTTGATTTCTTTTGACTAGATTCTCCCTTTGGAACTTCTTTTGATGTATCAATAAAACCAGAGTCATCACTCATTTGCACTGACTCCTTTAAATGCTTAACGTGTGATCTAGATCTTGCATGAGCTTGTTTATCACCTACTCCTTTCAATGTTTCTGAAGTATCTTTGAGAGGTGTAAATTCTGTCCCAAAAATAAACGAAGACGGTCGTGATGAATCACTCAGGTCACATGACCCAGGTCGAGACAAATCAACAGAAGAGGTTTCACTACCATCATCTTTGCTAGAGTCTTTAGACAAATCCCTCCGTCTACGAACTTCATTGTATCGAGATCTCAAAACAGGACTATCTTTCTGACGGAGAATATTTTTCACAGCATCAGCTCTAGTACGCAAATCACTTATTTGAGACAGAATATTATGATCTTGGTCATGAGGAGCATGAGTGTCTTTTGTTTCTGTGTGAGCTCTACTTTCTATGTGATGATCATGCCTAGTTGGTCGTGGCACTTTAATATCAGATTCTGTTACCTCCCTTTGCTTTGTTAAATTTGACCTTTCGTGACCTTCACTAGAGGCATGTTTCTCCCATTCAGTTCTCTTTCGCCTCCATTCATCCAAAGGGCTGTTTGCAGAAATTTCTGAAGAAAAGGGGCTATCAAAAGTTCTATCATTCTGTCCTTCAGTGTCCTTAATCCTCCCTGTAATTGTATTTTCTAAAGACGTGTGTTTATTTCTATCTGAGTGAGTTAAATCTTCTAATGCCTTACGGTGGCGCCACCTAGGAATGTTGTAAGAATTTTCGTCCAATGACTTACTAACGGAAGTAGAGACAGATTGAGAAGTTTCAAAGAAAGGTTGATCTAGGTCAGTTTTGTCCTTACGAATTCTTTCTCTAATTAATGCTAACTTTTCTTTCGGTGTCAATTCAGACTTTTTAGTACTTATAGGCTCCTCAGCTTTAAAGTTTTTGTCTTGCAAATTTTCCCGGTCCTTTTTTTGTCTTTCTCGATATCGGCTATAATAACTTGGGTACAGTGAGGGTTCTTCCAGATCACTGGAGACATGCTCCTCTCTCTGGTCAGAGTGGGTGCTTCTAAGTCTGTATGGACGATGTATTTCTTGATTGTCACTAGAACTATCACTATATTTCCTGTACTTTTCATTATAGGTGTCACGCCAACTTGACCGTGATGGAGTGCTATTTATATCTGTCACAAAGTCTTCTAATTTAGAAGGTGTATAAATCATTTGGTGTTCTGGTCTGTATGTTGAATCCCCATACCTTAAAAATAAAATAGCAACACTCAATTAATCTATTTGTCATTCAGTAACCATAGTTACAATTACAGATACATCTAAAATAATTTTTAAAAAATACCAATGTACAAAACTTCAAATATTTTTCTGTATCATAACAACACTAATAGATGTATAACTTAACAACAAATGAGGACTGTTTAAAATTCTATTTGCAATGCAAATTGTACTATCCCTTCACCCTGTAAAAGTTGACACTGTGACCTTGACCTATGATCTTGAAGATCAATTGAGTTCCTCAAGTCTATTAGTACCTGGTACTTATATACTAAGTTCCCGAGATTTACCAAATTTGATCAAAAATTGATGTCAGTTTCTTGTTGAGTGATCACAAAGAGTAATCATGGACAGACAGACAAATGTATCACTATTGCAACAAATTTCAACAAATACAGCTTTATCCATCTTTTTTGAAACATGTTTGTTGCTTATACTGTTGTTGATGTTAATAATATAGTTATTAAATGGGTTGGATGCAACAGACCAGAATATTTGTCCTGAGGTACTGAGAATGATCAAGTGTTCTATTGGTCTCTGGCAATAGAACACTTGATCATTCTCAGTACCAAAGGACAAATGTTCTGGTCTATTGCATCCAACCCAATTAATAAATGTTTTATTACCTAATTTGTCTATGAGATATAATACAGAATGGAAATGGGGAATATGTCAAAGAGACAACCATTCGACCAGGAATAGGAAATTGACCTCTCCATGTTTATGAATTGGCAGACGAGAGTCACATCTACGTTTTTACACACAAGTTTTTTGCGTGTAAATTTCAATTCAATGAAGTACTTAAAAAAAGTTCAACCAATCAAAAGACTTAGATAAAGGTCATTATGGGGTCAGTGCAATAGACTTCTGAAGGAGACTATTGCACCGTGCAATAGTACATCGACAGTGCAATAGATCGCCCTGTCCTGAATAAATTTTGAAAATAGAGAAAAATAAGTGTATATTTAATAAACAAGATAAAACCTTATAATTAGGTAATAACAACAATTATACTGCAACCATTCCATTTGAGCAGTCAGAATGAATTGACCGAAAACACATTGACCGCATATTCTCAAGTGATATATAGTCACTAACTGGATATAACTTTCTGTTGTAATGTCACCAACATTGATTGTTTTTAAGTTGCGAGGATGTTCCCTATTTGAATTGAAAAATGTTGTTGCTAAAAACATTGTTTTTCCTCCACATATCTGCTGCTGTATAAAAACATTAGAAGTGCACTGACTTGACAAAAACTTTGATTCGGCACAAACCGATGAAAATGCTTGGCACAGCATCGTATATTCGTGTAGTTCTAAGCCTCATCCATCTATTGGATTTATGGCAAGTCAGTGCACTGCTGTTGTCTATATAAATGTCCATGCACGTTGAAGGCCCTTATTTG
Organism: Perna viridis; assembly: GCA_037379345.1. Taxonomy (NCBI): domain Eukaryota; kingdom Metazoa; phylum Mollusca; class Bivalvia; order Mytilida; family Mytilidae; genus Perna; species Perna viridis. The sequence goes on from CM074523.1 coordinate 9,412,096, forward strand.
AATAAAAACAATTCTTTTTCTTCTAATGCCCATCAGGTGATTGACCAGGGAAAGTAACAAATGCACATTTCATTCCGAGTACATGAAACATAATAAATTACATCAATTCACAGCAATGCAGAATAGCAAAAACAACCACATTTCTATGCAAATGAAAATTTTTTATACAGCAACTATTGTCACATAGAACGATCAGTATACATAGTCAGGTTAGAATGTACATGTATTACAAATGCACTATTCGCTTTATACATTCTTGAGGTTGACTCCTTTTGAACTAATTATCCTACTTCCCTTTAACTGTAATTTTCACCTGATTATTCATACACAATTATTAATGATCACACCTGTAATCTAACAGGGTACATTTTTATATGCATGTGTGGTCATAAATATTATATCTCTATAATAAATGTTAAATGTCATTCCTTATCAATAAAATCTGACATGTGTATTCCAGGTCAATTAATTAGTATTGTCTTTCATGATTGTGTGTCCATGTTAATTAATCAAGGAGCACAATCAGGTTAATTGATGTGATCTAATGGGGCACAGTCAGAAGTTTATTACAAATTAACCATATGCTAAAGATATGCTATATTTGTTTTAAAATGAATGTATTTAAAAGTAAGTCAACCTTTTTCAAAGATCCTATTTTCTATCCCATCTTGCTTTGTCACAATAATTTTTTTCAGAAGTATGCACAACTTCATATTATTTCTTAACTCCAAACAAAGTTTCATGAAATTTGGGACAGTAGTATCAGAGGAGTTGTGCTAACAAAAGAGTAATGGACAGACAGACAGACAGATTGACAGACAGGGCAAAAACAATATGTGTTCTGACTAAAGTTGGGGGAATACAAGTCAACATAAGTACATACCAGGCCACCCATATTATTTTTTGAACCTCCAACAGTTATTTTGTTAGGTAAACCAGACGCAAACTAAGGCTAAAAAATCTTAAACCTTGACAAAAATTAGGCAATTTAAACTCTGAATAGCAAATAAACATTACAAGGGAAAACACATGTAGATCTAATTATCACAACTCCCTAACTTGATCTTCAACCTGCAATCATAAACTTTCTCAAGGTTATATAAAAATGATTCATAATCCAAATATATCATTTTATTTATCACTAACTCATCAAACAAATATTTATTCTAACAAGTCAGCCTTACTTATCATCACTGGAAACAGGACAAACACAACAGTCTTAATGAAATCAGATTTTTCTGGGGATCACGTGATGTTGGTCTATTAGTAGCTTTCTCTTTGTGAGATTTAGACAGAAATGAGGAAATGAAATGAGAGCCTGGACTCCACACCCCCCCAAAAAAAAATAAAAAAAAAAATCTAACTTTAAAATTTAATTAAGTGGATTTATAAATCTGCCCTTCGAGTGTTGATTCAATCTATGTTCCAGTCATACCAAAGATTTCAAATGAGCAGACATGCTGCGGTGCTCTAGAATTAGAAATTGTCTACCTCGCTTCCACAGAAAATTTGGCTCATTCCTAATCAGAAATCAACCTGCAGAAACAAATTTAACTTATATGTACCTGGACTAAGTTTTACTTGTCATGGGGTTATGGAAAATGGAAAGCCTACAGCCCTGAGGTAGACTGGTGGATTTGTGAACAGCTTCTCAACTACTCCTGAAGTTAATAAAACTCTTCTATCAATTAATAGCAATGTAAACAAATTAAAATAAGACAAGTGTTTAGGTTAGCCAGGAATAGTTTGTTTACAGATACAAGAGAGATTTGATTTCAAGTAAAACTAATTTCAAGCAAAAAACTATGAGTGATAGCTCACTAGCGATTCCCCTGCTTCCAATCACAAAATAAGGAAAAGAAAGTCCTCGTTAAGCAGGAAATTATAGTCAAATTTGTCCTAATATTGATCCCACCATATGGAATACCTATATGATATATGTGTCCAAATTTCAAGCCGCTGTGAGGAGGAGTTATTGAGAAAACTGTGCTCCTTCGGGGCAATGGTATAACTCTTGCAAACATACATTCTGTATGCATGTAATGAGTATATATACTTCTTATTGCTTATTCAACCTGCAGAAAGAAGAGTTATTTAAACTCCAACAAATTTCACCACTTGTCTATTTTTTTAGAAGAAAATTAACTGAAACAAGATAATGTTGAACTTTTAAAATTAGATATAACCATATGTATAAAGCATTTTTAATTTCAGAAGATTTGCCTTCAAACTGTGTGATCCTGTTCTTTGTAGAACCTTTATAAATAATAGAAGCAGTAGTGTGTTTTTATCTTCAAAAATGTATGTTTCCCTCCCCTGTCCAGACCTGGCGAAATTATTTTTCAAACTGTCGGACACTTCGTCCGTCAGCCTAACAAAATCTGCTGGACCGAACAATTATTTGCTGGACCGAAAAAAATCCAATTTAAATTTGCCTCGATTCGAATGCCATCTTTAAATCGGAAGTTACGGTTGAGGCGTGTCTAATTAAGAAAAACGTGCTGGACATCTGGTGCGGAAATCACACCAATTTTACCTGACCAGTTGCTAAAAGTAACAGTCATGTCCGACGAATTTCGCAATGACTGCCCGCCCCAGGTTAAAAGGGTATAACTCCTAAAATATTCAGTGGATCATAAATTTAAAAAAGTCAGGGGTTTCATTATTATTTAGCAATGCAGGTACCTTTGGTTTTGTGGGAGGTACTTTTCATCATTTTGTTTAATAAAACTGTATGAAATTTTTAAATTCTGGAGGTAACCTTTCAGTAGTTTAGATGGGTAAAAGTTAACCTGGTACAGCCTCTTAATGAAAGGCCTAAGAAGTATGCACAACTCCATATTTAAGAAATAATTCATGGATGTTGCTTGGTGTTAAATAATCAACTATAGATGCCGTACCCATGTTAAAATGAGTACAAATCTACCCCGGAAGGAATTATATCTTTTCTAATATGACAAATATGGTAATTTTTGTGACAAAAATTTCCCTAGGCATAGCCAAAATAACAGCTGTTCCATTTAACCTCCCCCGTATGGAAGTTGGATTAAATTTGTACATTTATGTCATGTTAAATGTGTGTATTTATATAATTGATTTCAATTAGATAACCTCTCGGCCGTTAAATCATTGCGTAAATGTTTTTAAATGAATGTTTTGTCTCGAAGCGACAGGAAAAGAAAAGAGACAGTGAGCAGGTGCTAAAGGCGGGATTGAACCGACATATACTGTTTGCCAATATGAAGACATTTCTTAACTCTCAACAAAGTTTCATGAAATTTGGTACAGTAGTATCAGAGGAATTGTGCTAACAAAAGAGTAATGGACAGACAGACAGATTGAAAGACAGGGAAAAACCAATATGTGTCCTGACTAATGTTGGGGGAATACAAGTCCACAATTTGTTTGGAATGACCTGATGAACGATATTCCAGTCTGTAAATATAAGGTATGGTGCTTACTAAGTTGTCCAGTTGTTAGATCAATCTTACATGAAGTGGAAAGGTTAAAATCAATGATGAAAGGTGTAGGTGCATTAAGCTATGAATATTGCCAAAAAAATATCAACTTTGCTGTAATAACATGAATGTTGTTTACAACATAGTAAAATATATAAATATAAGGTAAATGATTATTTGTGTCATTAGTTCATTTTAATGACATCAATAGTGCCACAATTTTAAGTCATTTAGCAAAAACTGCTAAACATTGTAAATTTTGTAGTTTTTTTTTCGGACATATTTACATCCAGAAAACTATGTCCACACCCAAGAAACAACTTTATATTTTTACATATGATAAACTATGTAATAATGAATGTAGTGACCAAAATGTACAAAATTTGACAGAATATCTGAATATTGGAAAACTTCAAGCAAATTTTCTGTCTTTTCAATGCAAGAATTATATGAAGTCTTTATGCCTTCTTATTTATGATGGATTCATGTCTCCAAATTCACTATTAAATAAATTAACACTTTATGATTAATTTTCTGTTGAATTTTTTTGCCAAAAAAAGACCTTTAATCGCTCCTTCTCCTTAGGCCATGGTTTTAATCAAACTCGATATCAGATTGAGAAATCTGCAAATCTACAAATTTGGTCAAAACTTGATTTTGTGACTTTATATATATAATATGTCACTGCTGTAGCACTTTAAATACTATATTATAGGCCAGAACAACAAACAGTACCTTCACTTTTACCATTTTTTGTAAATATATATGTTTTAAAGTTATTTTAACTGTTTAAAAATGGGCCTGTTAAGTCTTCCAGAATTTCTCTGGCATTTTGAAGCTGATCTGGCATCATTTTTCTTAGATCTTCCATTTTTTCTCAGATCTTTCAAAATTCGGTTTAATTTCCTTCATCTGCTGTTTGAAACTTGACAGCATATGCTATAATTGAAAATATTTTTGATTCCCCTCAATCAACCCGATATCACAGAGTAAGGTAGACCCTCTATCAACCCTACATCACAGAGTAAGTTAGGCCCTCTATCAACCCTACATCACAGAATAAGGTAGGCCCTCTATCAACCCTACATCACAGAGTAAGTTAGGCCCTCTAACAACCCTACATCACAGAATAAGATAGGTAAGGGACTTCAAGTTTATTTTTATCAAATGTACAAGCGGGGAAATTAAGTACAAGAAAAAAATTATAAAAAATGGAAAGGCAATAAAAACTTTTGGGTAAGGATCATGTTCAGTGGGTAGATAATAAAAAAGAGGAGCCATTTAACAGTCCAATAAACACTTACAAGAATTAAATTCCAAGTTCATTCATTATTGCCTTAGTGTTTTTAGAATCATGTATGTAAATTTCATTAAGAATCTAGGTTGAAGAGATGTTTGACCTCATCAGTTCTTTTACTGCCAGTTACAAAAGATTCTGTCAATATGCCATGAGGTAATATGCAAGTGTTGAAATTCTAAAGGAGAAGTGTTTATGAAAAAAAACTCTGGTTAATAGCAGTCTGGAAGTTTATAGTTCAGAACTTCTCTTTAAATTATGCAGGATTTATAGCTGTGCAACATGTGAAGTTACAGCTGCAAACAAAGCTACTTAATAATCGAGAATAGATCAACTAATTAATTATAGATCTTTAAATTGTTTTACGAACTTTTTGCAACAAACTGCACCAAGATGCATTCCAAACAAATTGCAATGGTAGTAAATTTACAACTACAGGAATTGATGGCTCCTGAGTGCACTCGGTAGAAATTTAGTAGCAGTCTTTGTAAGAATCATGCAAATTCTGTAAGATGTGACACACCCCCAAAAAGGCTACACATTTTTATTTTTGTTATTGAGTTGTTTGATGGTTCTATATAATGAAATATATAATATTTCATTCCAATCTGTCTGCTCTAAGGAGAAAATCCAACAGAATCTACTGTATTTTAGTGTTATTTATAGAGTTATCTCCCTTAATTTTGAATTCTGCAGTACATTCTAAACAACTTTCATCTCCTACGAGCATGGGTTATGTTAATTTCTGTTTATTATAACAATTTAAACAAAATACCAAAAATAAAAATATGTAGGCTTTTTACCCATTAATCACATTTTGCATGATTCTTAGCTGGAGTGCTACTTAAAACCAAACAAGAGGTTGCACACTACCTCTTCCTAAGAATATCCCCACTCAACCTGGGAAAAGGAGACTGAGGTGACTGGTAAACAAGAAGTAGATGAACAACGAACCAGAAAAGGGGAGACACAATACAAGTCATCATGAGTGGGCAATATGCTAAATATCTAAGCATTCCCTTCAGTAGAAGCCGAGAAATCTGTTATGAAAATTTCTATTATGCAGCACCCATATAACTACAAATATGATCAGTAAATAAAAAGTAGATAAGCCACCAACCTGAAAAGGGGAGACACAGTACCATTAAGTAATTATGAGGATACTCAAGCATTCCCTCCAGTTTGAGCTGAGAAATCTGTTACAAAAAAGTATTAAGACAAATACACAGACTGATGGACAGACAGATGGACATGATTGCAACTTAAGAGTGAGGATATAACATAGGGTATGAAAAACAAAGTTGAAGACCTAAAGTAAACCAGAATTGTACAGCAGGGTGAAATATAGTTCCAGAAGAACTGTTGTCAAAAATTTACAGCAGCTCAGAACATGTACATCAAATACTATTTGTACAGGAAAATGTAAAAAAAATCAACAGCTTATTCCAGCATTCTTGGCAAAGATAGGCAATAAAATATGATTAGAAAAGAAAGATAGCAGACACATATAGGAATTCTTATGTAAGAACCATACCCAAGGTTATTCATATCAATAGTTTTCTCATGATTAACAACAGTTGTTGATTGATGAAGTATTTTTGCTTTCTAAAATTGTATGTTTTCTCCCACTCTTAAGCAAGTGATTTTATGGAATAGAGCCATGGAGTGGAGTTGTGGAGTGGCCTCATGGAATGGTATCTTGGAGAAATGATTTGGGATGTTCCTTTAATTGCACAAAATAAAATAACAAAACTAGACAGTGATTTAAAACAAACTTCCACCAATCATTTATGTAACAAAATTTTTCACGATCAAATCTTTAATTTCAGATTGAAACCTTACTTAAAAGTTGTTACTCCAAACCTCATTCCATGGCTCCACTCCATAAAATAAACTACATGCTGATTTTAAACTACATATTGGCTGGTGGTTTGTTTCAGTGGGATAACAGAAATACCCCATATTTTGATCGAGTGTTAAATGATCGGGTAAGAACATTTAATTAAGCCAGTGGGAGTGAATCCATTTATGGTTAAGTTGATCAGGCCATCTTGCATGTAAGACAGAAATACTCTTTGTCTTACAGAACATTTCAGATATAATAAGTGTCTCTCCTCTTATTTAGCATGTCCTGATACTTCTATGGAGAATGTGGAAACAACTTTGAAAATGAATTCTCACACTGTTCCATTATTTATTAGTAAATAATTTTCATATTTTGCACCGAAAATCTCGTCTGAATATAGCTGAAATATTGCTGCTCGGACGTTAAACCCCAACAAACAAAACAAACAAACACTGAAAATAATAAAACTAGCTATATACAGCCAATCTATTGTTAGAACAACATACCTGTCATAGCCTAAATCGGTGTTGGAGACCCTAATATTTTCATCTGTGCCAAAACTTCTTCCATCATAGGATGAACCAGGACCAGTTTTGATGTCATAACTGGTTCCCATGTAACCATCAGCTGATGAGCCATATCTCTTGCTGTCTCCTAACCCATGTGACCTTGTCCCGTAACCGAAAGAACCAGTAGAATCATAACTTTTTGGAGTGTCATAACTCTTGCTGCCGTATTTTGACATAACGTCATAGGACGGAAGTCCACTTCCATAAACACTTAAGCTGGGAACTGGAAGAGAAAGAAAATGAAATCAATGTTCTTGTGCACATTAAGGAAGGTGTGACATATTTAGGTAATTACTGCAATACTTTTTTGGTCTAAGAACATTTGATTGATTGATCAATTATGGTTTAACCTCCTATGGCAGAAGTTTTATGGTCTTAATCATGAACTTATGGATCATTTCTGTGTATCCATCACCACCATGAGAACCAATTTGTTTGTGTCATAGTTTTCCATTCCTCCTTCGTCTACCATGGACTTGACTTTTTATGAGCTTACTTGGCGGTTGTTTCTAGAAAAGCAGTGGACACTTACCCTAACGATGCACCTGATCCATGCTCTCAGTTTTTAGTGGAGTCCAAGTTGCTCATTAACTTTGGCTACTTTGCATGCATTATTTTTGCAGTTTTATGTTCTTTGTTGTGTTTGTCTGTTATCTCTTTCTGGTCTTTGTCACTGGATTGCATTCTTTTGATTTCTGCTAGAATCTTGATTCCCATGTTTACTCTTTCTCTAAACCAGACATTGTTATAAGTTTTTTTTCATGCATTTTTAACCAGTGTAAACTATACAACTGCTTAACTTTCTGACCAATCCAAGAAGGTTTCAGTCTAGACAGGTTTTACTGTAGTCAGATAATAAATCATACTTTGACTCACAATATGACAGTATATATCTACACAATGTTAATATTACTAATATGTTTAGATAGCATTACATAATATTATGTACTATAGTTGAGGGTGCTGTGGCTGACTGTAAAACACAGAATGGTGAAATTGAATGGAAATTCAATGGCTTGACCACATTGACATTAGGACTGCTTAAATGCTTAAATCATGCTTTCAGTTGAACAACCATTTTTTATCTTAATATTCAGCTTGAATGATATTTGATTTTCCAATGCTATTAGTAAAAATCAGTCTTATGTATTAGTGTTGGTTTCTCGTGGTTAAGTTTTGAAAAATGAAATATTATACGTAGACTTCACCTCCAAACAAAATTTGAAGTTCTTGAATGATACTGGAATTTTGATACAGCATATCTTGTCTAAATGTGATTTTTTGTAGTTTTGACTGTTGAACTGGCATACTTTACTAAAACTGTATATATGTTGGTAGTTCATAAAAGTTAAATGTTAACCATAAAAGGTTAAAATGTGTATTGGAAAGTCAATGCTTTTGTTGTACAAATCATTTCAAGCTTAAGTATGTATTGGTAAATAAAACAGTAGGAGAATTTACAATTTTTTTGAATTAGTAGAACCATGAAAAGTACTCTCAGAGGAATGGAGTTCAATTAATACAAATTATACAAATTAGTTAATAAGTATTGTATTAAATTATTTCGATTTTCTCAATATTTTGTAAATTTGCAAACTGTAAATTGTACATTTGTTTTCCACTTAAGGAGGTAGACCTAGGGTAAGGGACACAACTCTTAAAAATCATTGGAACATTTGTATTCAGCATTTTACATCAATGTTATGTAAGCATCAAAGAAACTTGGACTGATTTCATTCTGTGTGATATGAAAGCTTGATAGGCTTTGGTGAAATTGAATATGATACAAACATATCGCTGATTTCATGTGTTATGTCCATTACCCTAGGTTTACCTCCTTAAATCAACATAATCATTAACAGTAAGAACATCATGGACAAACTAATCAAGTGACAAACTAAGACTGATAATGTGGTCTGTAACTGTTTCTGAATAAGAATGTTTTTTTACAAGCATGAATCACCTCCTGTCTCATTTTTATAAAGACTGCTACTTAAGGCCAAATTAAAAAAAAAAAATAAAAGTCATGTTTCATGATACCAACAAAAAGAAAATAGGGTTGGTAGGTAGATCGGGAAAACAATTAGCTAGGTAAGGAAATTATTTCATTTTTCAAGAAAATTTTACAATAAGTCAATGGGGAAACAATCTAGACTTATAAAAACAGTGCTTGAGACAAAATGGCACTAAAATGTTTAGTGTAGGCACAAAAAATATGGTAGATAGGGTAGCAGGAAACAGATATTTTATTTTTTTTGCCTTAAGTACATTGGTTTAATACCAACAAGTCTTTCCAATTTCAAGTACTTGTCACTAATTGAGGTGATTAATTTCCCAATTCAAACAGAGGCCAAAGTTCATCTTATAACCACAAAGGACTTGAAGGGAAGTCTGAAGTGTGTTCTTTCTGTAAATACATGTCTGTGAATTATTAATTTCCTTACACAGCAATATAATACAAGATAAGAAGTCTGATCTTTAACATTTAAGTAGTAAAAAAACATAAGAACTAGAAAAGGTTAATTTGGTGATCACAAATGCCCCCATATTTAAGATTATCTATGGCCAAAACTAAAATCAATTTTGCTTCCCTTACCCTACCTACCCATCAAAATTGGCCCTATCTAAATATGATTTTGTCATTTTCTGACATGACTTTTTTTTATAATTTCCAAAGCAACATTTTTCACTTTTTGATCACGGATTTTACAGAATCATATGGACTTTGGGGGAAAAAAAAATTTTCCCTACCTACATACCCAAAGCCAGGAGGTAGGGTCAGGTAACATGAAACAAACATTATTTAAAGTGTGGACTAAGTGAGTTAACTGCAGAACAGTTGCTGGGCATGTGTGAGATATACTTCAGTGAGGTAGAGCTTTGGGTAGAACAAAAGAGGTATATATTAAGAATGCTCATGCATCAGCCAGCCCGCAGTTAACACAAGAGGGTCCATAAAAGAACCTTATACCATGTCCTCACCCAAAGCTTCAATTCCCAAGGGAGGTCACTCTCACTATCTTAGCTGGTTATAGTTTATTTTGGAACTTGTCTTGGGAATTTCTATAGATTTAATTCAAACCCCTTGAGAAATGTAGGCCTTAGAGTGCTTACAAGGTGAGACAGACAAATGTACACTGAGCATTCCAGCCCTGGCAACACAGTGTGGTGGGGAACAAAAATGAGCATAACTCCTGAAGAGTACATACAACATATTCTGTAATCTTAAGTAACCTGTATTGTTTAGTCTGAAGCAGTTTGAGAAAAGTTTTTAATTTGTGGTTGATGAATTCTTATATTATCATTTTCATAACCTAAGTATATAATTAGTTTAAGGGGAAATGGACAGAATGAGGTATTTAGGTTAAAATAAATGTATGCTTATATACATACTCTTATGACCCCAAAAAAACACCAAGTATTGAATTAAGTGTCAGTCAGCAAAACTCAGGCAGTAGGTGAAACAAGAACATTAGATAACCATACTCTTTGATAGGATAATTTAACTATCTACCATCAGAATCAAGGATTAAGATAAAATTGTCTGTACTGTTAAGAGTTATAATGTGGGTGGAATGCACCTCAAATGAACATTTCAGAGGAACATAACTCAATTTTTCATACATTCTAATGAAACAATTTCCAAACATATTCAGTAATAATGAGATGAAACTGTTGTTGTTTCAAATAGAAAAGAAATTCTTGGGTGAAAGTATAGTGTAAAATCAGTGGGGTTTCGAGATGCATGTTTCAGATATGTTAAATTCTCCCGTGATTCTTGCAAAGACTTGTACTTAAGGAGGTAGACCTAGGGTATGGGACTCAACTCTTAAAAATCACTGGAATGTTTGTATTAACCTTTTTACAACAATCTCAAGTAAGCATCAAAGTAACTTGGACTGATTTCATTCTGTTTCAAAGGAAAGCTTAAAAGGCTTTGGTGAAATTGAATATGATACAAACATATCACTGATTTAAAGAGTTATGTCCCTTAACCTAGGTTTACCTCCTTAAATGACAAATATTTAGCCACATGAAACATTTGAAATAGCCAATGATGCATGGGTATTGGGAGACATACACCTATAGGGCATGTAGAAATGGCAATTCTTCATGGGATTTTCAGAACATTTCCTTCATGTATGATCTGCTCAAAGCAAGACAGGCATGATGAAAAAATGACTCAGCTTCAGAAATGTCAAATTTCCAATGATTCAAGCAACTTCATAAGAAGTAGTTATCTCTCAAAGAACCTTGAGTTGTCTTGTGTAGGAGTGAAATGTAAAATATTAGATGTTTTCTTAACTTCAGACTGAAGAGTTATCATGGTAATGTACTGTCATAATATTAGTTGTGATATGGTAAAAGCAATGGAATTTCTTACATATGATAGAAAAATCAACATTAATTTTTTTGAAAATGATATAAATGCAATGCTGTATATACAGTGAAACCTGTCTAAATCAAATCCTGAACAATGTAAAAACTTGTCTAAACCAGACACTTTTAGAGTCTTTATTTTGATACTCACTACTGAGTACTTTAAAGGAACTCTGATTACACCTAGATATGCCAGCAGGCCTTTAGACGTAACTTGGTTAATCAAATACCTGTCTAAACCAAACAAATTTTAAGAAGATAGACCTAGTGTAAGGGACATAATTCTTGAAATCAGTGATATATTTGTATCATATACAATTTCACCAAAACCTATCAAGCTTTCATTTGAAACAGAATGAAATCAGTCCAAGTTACTTTGATGCTTGCATAAAATTGATTCCAATGATTTGTAAGAGTTATGTCCCTTACCCTAGGTCTACTACCTTAAAATTCAAAAAGGATTCTGTTAAGACAGGTCTCACTGTAATTTGTCTCTTATGTAAGTTTTAGTAGATGTCCTCATTAGAACTTAGTGGTAAAACCAAGGATAACAAAGGTTGGAATGAAAAGTTCAGGGACAAAAATGAAGAAAGCAAAACAACAGGAATAGCATGATATTGCATGAGTTATCATGCTAGGTATACCACCACTGGAGACACTCACTCGCTGCATCTTACGGATTTCATCAATCGAAGCTGAATGAAAAGTTGTGAGTGGTACACCTTCAAATTTTACATCAGCTTGTAATATGTCGACATTTTCTCGCTCACCTGATGACCACAAATTGCTACGGATAAACCTTTCCCATGAAAAAGTCACCAAATAAATTAGCTAGCTGTTTTTCTTTTTGACAAGACGGTAATATCACTTTATGATTGTTTCCCATTAGAATGTAGGTGATTCTATGAATTTGCTTTTGATCGGTTCCAGCTTCCAAAATTTTATTTGAGAAGTAATTTTTCTTACATTTGAGCAGTAGTTGGCTCGATATTTCCCATCGTTCTTGGTAAATCTCTTTGTGGATAGTCAAGTTAGTTTTCCGCATCACACATTCTGCTTTACGATGTTCTCGTTTTGCAACACACAATTGATCAGTGTACCATTCTGTGTTTGGTCTGATAATCTCAACTTCGGACTGCAGAAGAGCGTGTTTATCACTTTATTAGATAATTCGGAAATGTAGCCATTTACATGATCTTCAACGGATCCATCTAGATTTTGAAACACAGTAGACTTGTTTACATCTTGAATGAAATCAATTTTCGAAAAATTGCGGAATTTACGAAATTCAACTGTTTCTCTCTGTTTTGGAAGCTTTCTTAAACGAACCTTCGCTGAAACTGCCAGGTGGTTGCAAGTAAAATGTCCATTTTGATCAAAAAGATTAGGATCATGCATAGTTGGTTTTCCAGCCAAGACCGAATTGTTCTCCCTAGTAATCAATACGTTAAAAGTGTGACCATGTTGATGTGTAGGTCCTGTTACATGCTGAGTGTGACCCTGATCTTCCAGTGATAGTAGAAACTTTTTAGCATCACTGTCATTTGGGTCATCTAGATGAAAATTTAAGTCTCCTGTTATGATCAATTCATCCGGCATAATAGAAATTTGGTCTAAAAGGTCTGACCATTCATCGAAAAATACAGAGTTCCATAAGTTATTAGTCCTTGATGGAGGCAGACGGTAAATCACAAAAAGTCAAAATTTGTTACTTTCACCATCCACCAGTTGGGGGCTAAAATTTTGGTAAGACAATATTCACTTTTATTCCAAAAAAGTGATACAGTGCAAAGATCCACTAAACAGGAAATTGTTATTTGACAACACCAAAAATTGCTTATAACAATATGAAGCCACATACAAAATTTGAAATCAATCCATCTGTTGGAAGCTGAGATAATTGTCATGATATTCAGATGGACAGACAGAATGACAGATGGATGGATAGACAAAATGAATCAAATACATGTATACCTCCTGTTGCTTAAGGGGAAGAATAAGCAATACTTCCCATTGCTTAAGGGGGGTATAAGCAATCTAAAATATAGACACCATATGAAAACACAAGGAAACTGAAAAAAATTAGTCTAATTATATAAAAACTTTAAACAGAGAGTATATGGACCAGGTGCACAGGAAGGGTACATCTGTATGTATTGTTTCTTTTTTTGCCATTGTTAGTACTATATACTAAGAATTAGATTTCTGTGTTCAATGTTGTTTAACTATCATGTGGCAGATGTGATTGTCATTTTGGGACATTTACGGGTAAAAGATTTTTTTTTTCAATTTAGTGATTGACAAGATTCTGCATTAATTGTATTTAATTGAAAACTCAAGTTTATTGCTCTAGTGTGGCATCATCCTAGACTTGCTACAAGTCTCTCTGTAATATATATATATATTTTGATTAAATATAACTACAATCAAGCATTCATTCACTATCCAACAGCAGTACTATTTGATAGTAATGATATTTAATCCAATACTATATATATTACAGAGACTTGTAGCAAGTCTAGCATCAACAACACCAGTTCATTGCTCTAGTGTGGTATCAACCCACTTTACACTAAGCAGTCTAGCTACAGCCATTGGGCTTTCCCTTTCCTGTAACATTCGATAAAATTATATTCTTCATACCTTGATAGCCAGCGCTAGGCAGGGTGTAAGGATAGCTGCTATAACCTCCATTGTATCTACAGCTCAGCGAGTCAGACTGAGACCTAGTAATGTAGCGTCTTCTCCCTACAAAACATAAAATAGGATATAAATCTGAATTTTATTGTTAACGCAGCCAACCTGAAATCATGTAAATTTACTAAACTCCAGCTCCAAGGGGCCTATATGTGTATTTGAGTACTCCTGAGATAAAAAAAAAACTGAAGATGTAAGATTTATTATCTAGGGCCCATCTAAATTAAATTTTAAAAAGCCTTAAGAACTGTATTCCTAAAATTTTCCAAAACCAAAGCACACAAAATAAACAGCAGCATTTTATCAAAACACATGATAGGTTTATACCCTTCCTTTTACTTCAAGTTCTAAATTCACTCTGAAAGGAAAAAATTGTAACCGAAGGGGTTCAAATTAGTGCTAGTCCAAAGTCCTGAACCCTCAATTTCTGATGCAGGACTGTTGAAATAATATTTACCTAGGTCTTGGACCAACCATATTTTACTAACTGAGTAATTGAGTAATCCTCTAATTGAGGATCTTTCACCTTCTTCGGGTGGATGACCTTGACCTTTCATTTAGAATGCAATAAAGTCCAGAACAATTCATTCTGGTAAATAATAAAAAAAACTAAATGAAGCAACATTTCTTCCATCAAGACCAAAATTATACATCATACCAAACTTTATTATATTCTCTCAAATCATTTTGAGTTTAAGCAGATGGATGGATAGATGCAGAACAGCATTCAAACATATCTGTTATAAGACAAGCTTAAAAAACAAAATAAATTATCAAAGCCTTGAGAATACACATCAACCCAACTAGCAGTTTGATCAAATAAGATATTTGTATTCATAAGAACTGTCAAAACAAAGGGATTAGTCATTTTGTATTCATGTTATTGGAAAGATAGTGTAAACTCATATTTCATAAATCTCTTATCAAACACATCATTTCGTGACATTTCAATTTTAAATCTTAATTTTCTTTTTTGAAATGTGAGATTATTTAAAATTCTTGATAAGGACATGACATGGAATCTCTCAATAATATTGCATGGTTTAAAGCTGTCATGTTGGTCAGTATACATACCAATAATATTATACAGATCTGGGGCAGATCCAAGGCCTGCCATTGAAAAAAATATTTCTTATTGCAAAAAATGTTGATTATTCATGCATTGTACCCAAAATATGGTCTTGTCTGCTATGTTCAGCCTTTATGTCTGTTCACACCACCCCTAAACTGATATCATCCATCCAACTACTTGAAAACTTTTTAGTCACTAAATATTACTCCAGAGTGTAACCGTACCAAAGGTGGATTCAAACAGGTGACCAGGGGACCTGTACCCCCTTATCCTAAAAAAACTGGAAATCAGCGGAGTATCCCCCCTTCCTGGAATTTCTCGACCTGCGATCATGGTAATGTACTTTAACAGTACAATAACCAAATCACTGAAAGCAGTATTAAATAAGACCAGTCTGAGTTCTGTATACAAACTGTCATTGAAATGATGGTACATTAAACAGTTTTACTTCAAGAACTTAAGTATTAGTTTTCCTGTAATGCTTTCTTTTGTTGAATTGAATGGCATAGGAATTCAAATTACACGCCTAAATAAAATACAACTTACATGCACCCAAATAACCAGAAGTTGACATGTAAAAATCCATTTACAATTAAAAGTTAATGTAGTGTACAATATACAATGTATATGAATAGGTATGTCCCAGTAAATCAAGTTATTTGTAAATTTAACAGGCAATTTCAATGGAAAAACCTAATACATCAAATTCTGAGGAAGGTTGTCTTTATAAGGTATTTGTTACAGAAACACCAAGCTTCTTAATAGGTAATATATCTGATTGGGAGTTGATCAGATATTAGTACTGATTGAAACATTAAATCTAGAGGTTTACTCACCTATTCCTTCAAAACATTTGTAAAGTTTAATGAAGATAAAATTGTACTAGTATTTCGAATCAACTTAATGAGATTTTTTTTTTTTTTTTTTTTTTTTTGGGGGGGGGGGGGGGGGGGGGGGTTGGGCACTTTCTAAACTGATGGGTGTTGTCACTGGCAAATTACAGTTATTTTAAAACATGATATATATTGATGGAAAAAGCATACATTTTTTCTGCATTATAAGTGACCTCTGCAATTTGTATTATTTCAATATTTTACATACATATAGATTAGGTACTGAAGCAATTATAACCAAGAAAGTTGTCTCCAAGTCTTTACACTTCAGTAATCCAGAGTTCGCGAAAATCACCGGTCCTGCCGGTCTTGACTGGTAAAATTTGGGTAGGACCAGCATTTTAACCTCTTGTGCTGGTCCCATGACTGACAGCGGTTAAAAAGATTTTATGAAGTCTGATTACATGGGACCAGCAAATTTACAGTGGGACTGACAAAACAGTTGCCTTTGTCAGACCTATGTCTGACAGCAGAAAAAACAGTTCTGTGAACTCTGGTAATCTATCTATGACACATTGACAATTGACAGGTACAGACTCTTGATAAGTGGGGTTAAAGGTTAAATTCAGTATTAAAAAAACTGTATGAGAAAGATTGGAACTTAGATATGGTTTTAATTCAAACTTTCACATATCCATCACAAGTAGACCATTCTTATCAAGCATATATATACAGAAATATTGTACAAGTACCTACTACATGTAATTAAAGTATAAGATAGTTGAACTCCAAGAACTATGCTTATCTATCATCATAAGTACCAGTGGAGGATCCAGAAAGAGGGTTCACTGAAGTTTGAAAACCTCATTTGTTGCAAAATTTTATTTAATTTTCCACAGAATTTGTGCAATTTCTGGAATCTCCTTTTCATAACTTTGAATAGCTACAATGTACATAAATATGAAAATGTAAGGAAAGATATTCTTAGTAAAGTCAGCTAAGACCAAGTAAACTTTCATCCAACCTCAACAAGAAATATTGGACGTCACAGGTGGGAGGATTTTATTATTTTATTATTTTTATTTTTTATTCCTTTACAGATATTTGCTAGCCTAATTTCAGCTATTTGAAGTATACATATGTTCTAAATCCATAGCTACACCAGTTTCAGAGAAGAACTATCATTTAAGTCAACAAGTAATGAAAGATTCGTGTGCAATAGCACCTCAATACTATAAACCGATGTGAAAAAATCCTGAGTTTGAAATTCATGCCCTAACTTTCATGCTTTTGTCAAATTTTTAGGGACAGGAGGGGATGAAAATCTACATACTAATTTTATTTGGCCTAAATAGGGGGAAATGGAAACAGAGACAACAAACCTACCCAATATTGAAAAAAGTAAAGTCTAAAAATTAAAATTACACCTAGCTATAAATTGTTCAATTCAGTAGTGTATGTAGTGAATGTAGTGACTAAATGGAACAATTGATAGGTCTTACTTCAATTAGATAGAAAGAGAAACAGCCAAATGGTCCTTCAAAGCATAGTGACTCATTTAAAATCTAAATCTGACTTTGACTAGAAATGTATGATTTTTATCCAATGCATCACAAGCTGCTGTAGTCTATGTACGGGGTTAAAATAATGTACTGTAGAAGTACTTTAATATTGTGGATATCAATTTTCATGGATTAGGGAAAATACACAAGTTTGTACATTCTTGAATTCGAGGTTTTGAAGTTTTAAGTACACACATGAATGGGAATCTGCTTTTCGTTGGGAACCAAGTTTCTGGTCTGGCTCACCCACGAAAACGACCAAAAATTGACAACCCACGAACAATAGTACTTTCACAGAAGTACACTTCATCTACATGTAAGCTATGGTATCAATAAATTGTTAAATGTCTACTATAATTGTTCAAAATGAATATAATGAAAGTACTAATTAAGAACAAATCTTAGAAGATACTGTGAATGTATTCATTTTTTACTGTTGCTTATTTTCGTGGATTCTGTCAGGTGAACATATTCATGGATATCAATTTTTGCCATTTTAAAAAAAAAGAAAGAGAAGAGGTTATATAGTGTTAAAAATAATTTCTGTGGGTACTATTTTTCATGGTTTTCTATCCATCATGAAAATTAGTACATCGTTAAAATTAATATGATTAGAGTATTCCAAGCAATGTGCATGACAGTTGACTTAATTCATTAATCAGGCCAAAACAAAATTTTCTACATTTATTTTAATCGCCTTTCTGGATTTATACAACAAAAAATAGTTGTCCATAGATGCAAAAAAAAAAAACAATAAAAAATTGAAAAAAATTGCTCTACCTACTTGGCTAATTGTTCTAAATCCATGTTTTAAAAGGTTTCATCATTGTTTCCCTTGACGGAAGATGCTTTGAAAAAAACATTAATTTTTTTTACCACAGGTGACTTCAGGACTTTCAAATGACCTTGTTAACAAATCTAAACATTGTCAAGACAGTCAACTCATCAAAGTTTAGGAAAACATGGCCCTGGAACTGGTGAGATCAAATAGAAATTATACATCATTATCAAACTTTACCTTGTTCATCCATACTTCCTCTACTCCTTCATAATCAAATGAGGAAATATAAACAAAAACAAACAGGTGTCTAGTTTATCTCCAGTTTACAGAGGACCCAAATTATTTGAGGCTCCATCGGGTTATCACAGATTATCTTTTAATCTCTATGTTAAGTTGGACTAGAAGTTCATACAAGTCTGCATGCCAAATTAAATTTCATCAAGCTTTGGTCTCTTTCTTTCATGGACAACACTATACAAACTTATTAGCTTTAGGTATACATATACATGTAACATAATGTCTTTTAATGGTTAAATCAATTACTGTGCTAGGTTTATGATTGCACTTAGATGAGGTTCTTTAAAGTTTAATATAGAGGATTATGAACATGTCTGCACATTCTTCAAGAACTTGAAGTAGTTAATCCAGGATTTAACACCAATTATGGGTTAAATTCATTTACAAGTAAGGATAAACTTCAGATTATTTTAATTGATTGGAAATATTATTGTTTTTCAGTAGCTCTTACTGTCTAGTATTTCTCAGGCTACTATCATAATATTGAAATGTATCAACCATTTCTAATGATCATGTTATGTCAAATCAACTTAAGTAGTAGTCTTTGTAAGAATCATGCAAATTCTGTAAAATATGATACACCTTAAAAAAGGCTACATATTTTTATTTTTGATATTAAGTTGTTTTATGGGTCTATACTATGAAATGTGTAATAATTCATTCCATTCTGCCTGCTCTAAGGAGATAATCAACATTGAAAATCTAATAGATTGTATTGTATTTGAGTGTCATTTACAGAGTTATCTCCCTTAATTTTGAAATCTATAGTGCATTCTATATAATTTTTATCTCCTAAGAGCAAGGGTTATATTAAATTCCTACTGTTGACTTCTGTTTACTACGGCATTTCAAACAAAATGTCAAAAATAAATATATGTAGGGTTTTCACCCATGAATCATATTTTGCGTGATTCTTAGCTGGAGTACTACTTAAGTGGTCAATAAACATACTAACTTCAATTTTGAATGCCAACAGAAAAACACATCTTGCCTAATAATATAGGACTAACTGTGATATTTTCTTCCTCAAAACTGCCATTATTCTGTAAGCGATCAAATGTGCAGGGTATGAATTTTGTCAAGAACTGTAACCAGCTCTGAACTAAAATTTTTAAAAAATTTTGCTAAATGTAGCAAGAATGGATAATGATGAATATGTCAAAGAGACAACAACCTCACTGCAATGAAAAATGTATATGCATAGTAATAGATTTATAATTGCTGAATTGATCCTATCCCTGACCATTCAACACTACTGATGTGTATTGCTTAATTGCTGAATTGATCCTATCCCTGACCATTCAACACTACTGATGTGTATTGCTTAATTGCTGAATTGATCCTATCCCTGTGCCTGACCATTCAACACTACTGATGTGTATTGCTTAATTGCTGAATTGATCCTATCCCTGACCATTCAACACTACTGATGTGTATTGCTTAATTGCTGAATTGATCCTATCCCTGACCATTCAACACTACTGATGTGTATTGCTTAATTGCTGAATTGATCCTATCCCTGTGCCTGACCATTCAACACTACTGATGTGTATTGCTTAATTGCTGAATTGATCCTATCCCTGTGCCTGACCATTCAACACTACTGATGTGTATTGCTTAATTGCTGAATTGATCCTATCCCTGTGCCTGGCCATTCAACACTACTGATGTGTATTGCTTTATTGCTGAATTGATCCTATCCCTGTGCCTGACCATTCAACACTACTGATGTGTATTGCTTAATTGCTGAATTGATCCTATCCCTGTGCCTGACCATTCAACACTACTGATGTGTATTGCTTAATTGCTGAACTGATCCTATCCCTGTGCCTGACCATTCAACACTACTGATGTGTATTGCTTTATTGCTGAATTGATCCTATCCCTGTGCCTGACCATTCAACACTACTGATGTGTATTGCTTTATTGCTGAATTGATCCTATCCCTGTGCCTGACCATTCAACACTACTGATGTGTATAATTGCTGAATTGATCCTATCCCTGTGCCTGACCATTCAACACTACTGATGTGTATAATTGCTGAATTGATCCTATCTCTGTGCCTGACCATTCAACACTACTGATGTGTATAATTGCTGAATTGATCCTATCCCTGTGCCTGACCATTCAACACTACTGATGTGTATAATTGCTGAATTGATCCTATCCCTGTCCCTGACCATTCAACACTACTAATGTGTATTGCTTTTCAGAACAGATCAATTAGTGACCCTGGCAAAGCCATGAGCTGCCTTTATAAAAATGAGACAGGAGGTGATTTGATCCTACACCAAATTCACTTTTATTTCTCATTCAAAAACAGATAAGAGATGGGTACCCCTGTATTCCCAAATTCATAAATGACAAAATTCATAACCTCCCAATTGCATTGTATCAAGAACTGAAATAGTAGGTACACAATGGGAATATGTAATAAAGATTCTGTGAAAGTTTCATTGAATTCCATTTGTGGTGTAGGAGAAGTAACAAGTAAGAGTATTTCTCTGATTAACAGACGGAAGGAAGGAAGTATGGACATCCCTATCACTATAAAGTACTGTGAAAATACAAAGGTCAGTTTCAAGTATTTACATGTACATCTTCAAGATAACAAATTTTATGATAAGTTTTTCTTAAATGCAACCATGATGTTTGAAGTCATTTGAATTAAGACTGAATGGCATACAATATTACATTCATTACAATATACCATGATATCAATGAGCATAAAGTTTTCAAGTTTAAATACATCAATATTACAGCAAAAAAACAACATGAAAGAATATATAAGTCCCCTTTTCTGTAGGTATCTAAGTAACAATATGTAATAGTTTTTAATAAATTACAGCTTCGCGGCGGTGAAATCATGACAAACAGTTCTCACCTGCTAAAACAATGCCTCAGTCCTTATAGCTTAATTTTAAAATTAATTGGAGATTAATTGGCGAAATCAAAATAAAACTGAATAGATTATCAACTCAACATATTAAGGGTTTTATTAAGGATTTATTAAGTTAATGCTAATTAATACAATATAATTTATTATATATTAAGATATCCTGCTAATTACAATGAAATAACATTGACATCTATATTTTTGCTTATCTATGTACTACCACTTAGTGGCCTTCCATGGGGTCAGTGGGCATAGGATATTTGAGCATAAATATAAATTCACATAAAATCATTAGAGCACAAACATCATATATCTTTCACGTCAGAATACTAACCTTAACTGCATTTTTGATGGGCAGTTTGAAGGAAATTCTTCATATGTTTTTACACAATATTTCGAAATAGTAATAAAAAAGGGAAATTATGTCAAATCACATACTATTTACATCAAAATAAGGAGTAAGAATGTTGAAATGCCTCAAAGTGGAATGCACATGGAGAAAGAACAGAATCTCCTGGACTAATATTTACAATACTGCCAGGAATTTAATGTCAGGACTCAGGACTCGGAAACATAGGATATATATATAAGCTAGTACTGACTTGTAAACTGTCATTGTAAGTGTTGTGGTTTATCATAATGTTCCGTTTATAAGCTGTTTTAACACTGTGCATTATGAACAAAATTTATATTTTATTAACTATATCCTGCTCAAAATCCTATTTCAACCTCCTTGTCAGGCTTGTGATGACAATATTCTTCTTCCATCTACTTTCGATAAGAAATCCTTCTTACACCTCCTGACTGTAATTATTTCTGGTAATAAAAGAGGTGCTACTTCCACATTTTTTGCTCAAATGTCCTAAAATGTTGATCCTCAAATATCCCATACATAAATATTTTAGTTTAGTATACAGGTATTTTCATACAGAGTGCACTATACACACAGATATCTCAAGTATAGTATATTGCCTATGTTACTGCTAAATACAAGTGATAGGTTTAGTGGTCGTGCAAGATCTGTAGGGATAGTCAAGGTTGTGAACACCCCCCCCTCCACTTCCACATTAGATGATAGTTATATCAGGTAAAAGCTAAGATTGTAAAAACTGTTGTAATATATTTTGTTAAAAAATGATTATGTGTAGCCAATAAATGTTAAATTTAAAAATCATGAATGATAAAATCTGACAAGCAGCTAAAATGACACCTTAAAAAAAAAGAAAATTACCTTCAAAATCTATTAAAATCCCAATATTATATAAATCCACTGATAACTAGAAATTTAACACACACAAAGTACATGTAGAATTTCTGTGTCACCACTTGAATGGAATAAAAAAAATAAACTAAGAAAATTAATTCAATACATTTATAGTCAGTCAATCATCAAACTATTGAGATATGAAAATTAAATCTTCAAGGTATTTAACAGTTAAAAGTCTTCCTGACTCACAAATTTTTACAAGCAAAATCTTCAAATCTCTGTCTATAGATAAACAGTTTAAAAATGTTTCCTGAGGGCCTCGAGGGGAAATGTTGGAACAAGTGTAGATAGAAACACTTATATTTGTCCTAAGTCAGGAATGTGTTTGTCCCCCTTTTTTTGTATTTACTTGATTGTCTTGTAAAACAATTTAAAAATGTTTCATGAGGGCAGTGAGGGGAAATGTAGGAACCAGTGAAGATCTGTTCCACGTTAGAAGGGTGTTTAGGTGTAGTTACTTTGTCCCCCCTTTTTTATAATTTTGTCATTTACACTTAATAATCTTAAGAAACAAATACAAAATGTTCCTTGATGACATTGAGGGAAATGCAGAAATTAACAAGTGAAAACAGACACTTATATCTGTTCCATATTCGAAGGGTGTTTTGGTGTAACTGATTTATCACCCTCCCCCTTTTAAATAATAATTTGTTCTTACATGATCATCTCAAGAATATTCATTTTGAATAGTAGAAATTTGGTCAAAGATCAAAAAAGGAATGGTCATTTTGTGGGATAAAATTACCTGAAATTCAAATATCTTTTTAGCAAATATACCTTTATGCCAAATTTGATTACTTTTCAGAGTTTTCAAACCTTGGCTTTGGTTTCATATCTCAAACACAGATTTTCCTAAAACCTTCCTTTCAAGCAATTTGATTGGTCAAAACTTGATCTGTGGAAGGATTTAAGAACAATCTCAATATGAGACTATTTAAGAAACCCAGCCCTGGTCCCATGAACATTTCTCCACATCATTCTGCCCTCCCCCTTTTTTCCATACTGACCTGTCTGTACCAAATCTAACCCCTGAAATGACTTTATTACTTACACGTACACTTAAGTAGTTATGTATCTCATTTAAAGTTTCTAAACGTTTCCGCCTTACTACTTGGAGTGAACTAGCTTAGATTAGGGGTTATTTTTACATGTAAGGATATCTAATGTAATTTTTCAGTAAGATTTGATGTACCATCATTCACATAAAGGCTAGTTCCAGGAATATGCATAACCACAAAAGATTAGAAAATATCAAAGAAATCTTAAACGTACAATTTCAAGGACTTATAGGCATGTGAAACTAAAAGTGATACATGTATAATGATTCAATATAAACACTATTACAGTGCCTGACTTGCCTACCTCTTTCTTCTGAAAATAGTAAGGCATACCCCAAAAAATAGTAATTTGAGATAAAAAATTGTAAGTTTCATTTTTTGTTGCAAAAAGCTAATTTATGGACAGAAACCACCAATATTGTGGATAAATATCAATAAATTGAATATAAATATATTTTTTATTATTTTGTTTTATGCTTTTCCATGGCAAGAGCATCACTATTTTCTTCCTAACTACATTTAGACATAGTTTTTGTTTGAGGTTTTCAAACCAGATAGACTATTGGTACAATAGTTACGGAGTCATATATCAAGAAGACATGAGGCCGGAAAAGGAACAAAAAAAAATCCAGAAATTGGAAAATTTGTAGAGCTGTATTGAATTAGACAACAATCTTAAGAGCATAAGATGGACTTGAAAATTGTAAGCCTTACGCCAAAATAGTAAGGGTAGGCAACTCTGTAGTGCTGACTATGCCTATGGCAATTCATCATAGGTCAACAGCAGCAGTGGTAAAAGTTTGTTGATTTAACAGTTAACTCATAAAACACCCTTCATTTGTACTTCTAAATTAAATAATTGTCTTGCAAATTTGGGAGACTGTATCAACACATTACTTTACCCATTTAGGAACAATTTTGAGTAGGTGAATGAATTTAGAAAAAAACAATAATAATCCTGCATTTATGGTGTATTTTCTAATTTTTGGCCTTTTCTTTAAGAAAATAAGAATTATTTGTACAGGAAAAATGTGTTGGCAGGCTTTGCATTTCAAGGTCCAATGAGAATTAACAAGAACATTCAGTAAGCATGCAGGTATGTCATTAACAGGTATGCAATTAGGTGTATGATATTAACAGTATCCTTCAGTACCCTCACAGAAAATGAAAGAAACGCAGAAGGTAAAAATAGATTCCTATTGATAGCCAGGTAACTATGATATTTTTAATTCTGTGTTGTGCAAATCTTGATAAAAAACAAAGATATTTGCAGAGGACAGAAGCTATAATCCACCTTGCCTTCTAAGTTACATTTTGTATAAGCTTAAGTGTAATTTATGATAGTAATTTCTGTTGTGCAAATCAGCTCCAGCTTATTGTATTTAATACACTGAGTTGCATTGTAAATTAGCAGTTTAAAAAATAATACTGTCACTTAACTTAAGTGAATCCATATCTTTTCAACTCACAAAATTAATGTGTGAAAAATAAAAAGCACTGGACACTTCAGTAATAATAAAACAAATAAATACATGACTATGTTGTATGGAATAACACTATAACAGGGAGATTGTAGATTGGTTACAAGATATGAATTGTGTTGTATGGAATAACACTAGGACAGGGAGATCGTAGATTGGTTACAAGATATGAATTGTGT
This sequence comes from Perna viridis, assembly GCA_037379345.1. Taxonomy (NCBI): domain Eukaryota; kingdom Metazoa; phylum Mollusca; class Bivalvia; order Mytilida; family Mytilidae; genus Perna; species Perna viridis. Next base: position 9,437,770 of record CM074523.1, read on the forward strand.
TGTATGGAATAACACTAGGACAGGGAGATCGTAGATTGGTTACAAGATATGAATTGTATAGTTCAGTATTAGAGTCAAAAATATATAGTTGTTTTTATACACTTTGCTAAATTTATGCCTCACCTGAAATACTTATGCCTAGCCTGAAGTATTTTTGCCTAAGTTGCCTCAATTAGTTTTGCATAACCTCAAATAACTATGCACACCCATCACATGCTGTTGAATTCTAACCCCACTCAACCACTTCTGTCAAATTACATTGTATTGTAAACAGGGAATTTGTGAGAAACATACAGTTCAAGTCATCATGCAAAAGCAATTTAACAAATATCTAAGCATTCCCTTCAACAGAAGAAATTGTTAATAAAGAAGGATGGACTGTCTGATGGACAAGATGATTGGAATATAGCCCAACTTAATTATTAAAAAATGGTTAACTTTAATTATTTTTTCCTAAGCCTCAATTGATATGAATTCAAACTAGGCTTAATTACTTCATTATTTCAGGCTAGGTATAAGTTAAATTCAGGTTTAAGACATATGTACATGTATTTCAGGCTAGGTATTATTTTAGTTGCTTGGCATAACTTTTTAATTTTAACACTAATATTGCACCATAGTCTGTTGAGCTACTAAGAAAATGTATTCAACAATTTAATGCCAGAATCCAACAAGGAGGCACAACTAAAACATGTAACTGGGCTGATCCCAAGATTTTGAAAAGGGGGATGGTTTAGAAAAGTTCTAGAAAAATGGGGGTTCCACCCTATTATTTGCACATTTGTTTTCCTATTTTTCCAAAAAATTAACAAACTTTTCCAACAAAAGGGCAGTCAAATCCCTGGACTCTCCCCTAGATCCATCAGTGACAAAGTTAAAATAGAATGCTTTGCATGACACAGCTTTATACGACCACAGAGTAGAACCCTGAACAGTTGAGACAAGTATGGACACATCATTCAATTTTGATTCATTTAATAAATCAACTAACTAATATTCTAGATATTGTACAAAAACCAAGGGTCTACAGACAACAACACAGATGACGATAACAATGGCAGTGCTATACCATTATACAACTGCTAATATTTAGTGGTCATATATAAAAGGACTATATAGTGATAACTCACAAAACCAACACTTTTCAGACATCAAATTATGTGAACTATAGAAGAATCCTATTATTAGAAGATACTGCATAACAACTTGACAGTCAGTTTGTTGAGTGATACATATGATTCTTCTCTAATTAACTGATTTCTTACCAACAGCCAGAAGTAACTAAGAAACTATAGCGACAATATGAAATGACTATAAATTCAGAAATTACACTTAGTGAGCAATGGGGAAGATCCTAACATTTTGGAAGGCTGGGGGTTGAGAAAGGTTGAGAAAAGATGAGGCATGCAATGCTATTATTTTTTCATTTGTGTCCAAATTGACAGTGTTATATGTTCAAAAAGAAAATGGGATTCTCATTTGTGTTTCTGGTATATGGAATGAATATTCATTGTTTTTGGTGTCTTGCAAATCTTTAAAACAAACAACACAAATTAATGTACAATCAGGGCATGCAAAATTCAAACACAGACCATTCATATGTATAAGCTCATACTTTACAAATGTACAAGTATTGACTTTATAGACTTCACAAATGTACAAACATAGACTTTATAGACCTTACAAATGTACAAGCATTGACTTTATAAACTTTACAAATGTATGAGCATTGACTTTACACACTTTACAAATGTACAAGCATTGACTTCACAGACTTTACAAATGTACAAGCATTGACTTTACAGATTTTACAAATGTACAAGCACTGATTTTACAGACTTTACAAATGTACAAGCATTGACTCTACAGACTTTACAAATGTACAAGCATTGACTTCATAGACTTTACAAATATACAAGCATTGACTATGAAGACTTTACAAATGTACAAGCATTGACTTTATAGACTTTACAAATGTACAAGCATTGACTATGAAGACTTTATAGATGTATAAGAATATCTACTTCTTATTTCTTTGATTGATTTAAACAAGTTCAAATCATGATTAACTTAAAGTTACTATTTAAGTTCAAAGGTCTGAAGTAATTTTCATTTTTTTTTCTTTAAATACTATCATCCTAACAGTTGTTAATTTTACAGGACTTTTCCATGCCTAGGCCAGAGGTCTCAGACTAGTACTGCTTAATAAACAAACATTCAGATTGTTTGATACATTGAAACCTATCTTAAATTGACCTCTTTTAACCTGTACAATGTGTTTGGTATAGACAGGTGATCAATTTACCAGAGTTTAAATGTCATTAAAACTTATGGTCACTTTTTACAGATTTACATGGTTTTATATTTCACTTCAATTTAAAATGCCCAGCCAAAGAGTTATCAGTCTTACATTACAGGTATTGGTAATTAAGTTAATTAGGTAGCAACCATTTGATTTTCTTGGGTTGGGGGGGAATGGATATGGGGATATTTTTTGGAAGAAAAAATAAGTTTGTTTCCAAATTTTTTAGACAAAATAATTTGTCATCCATAATGTGAAAACACATTGGGTTTTTACTCTCAGCATCAAATAGCCTGAACCATATATTTGAAGGAAAAAAAAACTGTTTGTGACATGTCAAAAAAATAATTGGAAAGGTGAAAAAAAAATTGGTCTCAGAAAAATGTCCAAAGCTCCACTCAGAAAATCAAATGGTTGTTGCCTTGTTTTTTTTTCTAAAATAATTCTATACTTCAAGGTCAAGCTGCCTAATTCATACATGTATATATACCAGATGATACCACTAAATCAAAGAGAAATATCTACACATTAATGTCAGAAGAGCTCTGTCCTTATATCCAGTAATCAACATACATGCTATGCTACTATGTACAAGGCTATGCTACAATGTTCAACTCTAAATAACTTCCCCTCATATAGTGATTGCAGGAACAAGGATTACCATCTGACCTCAAGGTCTGGTAACTAAGAAATGTTTCTATTTTGCAAATGAACTTAAAAACTAATGCATATGAGCTGAATGAATGTCATAAAGTTTGATTACTCTTTTAAAGCATGTATGACAACAATTATTCTGTTTATATATACATGTATCATGCACATCCACATATGATGAAAAACATTCATAACACATTTCATTAAATTCCATAAAACAGTTTAGACAGAGGCTTGCTCTGGAGGTACAGTCACCGACAAGATAGACAGACACAGTGATTCCTGTATTGTTAGCAGGGGTATGCAATTTGCGAGCAAACCAATAATAACAGACAGATAAACATGACAAAACAAGAAAAAATTTAAGTCTTATATATGTTTTGAAAACTACAAAGGACAAAACTTTGTAAAAACATGTTTTAAACAAAAAATCTGTAATAGCTAGGGAAACTATTTTTGCTGCTGACTAACAGGTACCATACCAAGGTCTTCTACCTCATCAACAAAGGGCAAAAAATTGCCATCATTAGCAGTCTGAAACTCAAGTCCAAAATAAATGGTCTACAGGTATTGCAACATACAAATGTATAATCCCTATCTTAATGAAGATGCAGGGGTTAAAATTAGCTTTCAAGAGTGAAAGGTCCAGAACTTTCTCAAATTTCAAATCATAGGTTCTCTTTAGGAAAATGAAAGGTCCACAATAATGTGTAAGTATAGAAGATTGGTGGTTTAAGACTTCATTAAAAAAAAGGTATTCAAAAGTCCTGGTCTAGATGTTAAGGGTCACAGACCACAGATCACTGCTAATTTATACACCGGAACACAAGATAGGAGACACATGGATCACCAATTCCATTAAATCTATATCTGCTGAGTCTCTCTACCAATCATGCTTAGGTCTGTTTGTTTGTAAAAGTATCTATTAACAGACAGACATTAGGAGAGTGACAAAAAAATTATTGCATGGACAACCAGTGTTTCTGTCCATCATAGCCTTATGGTGAAGACTTATACAAAAAGTTGTTAAAATATATGTATATAAGTATTGAACATCCATCAACTTAATTTCTTAATGTACACTGACCTGTATTAGACACGGTTTCCAACAAGTGGAAATAGGCAAAATTAGAAACATATAGACAGTGAAAGAAAAAAAATTTTAATGAAAAATCCGTCATTTCCAGGGACTTTGGATAAAGTTTGGTAAAAATTGGACTGGTCCTGTGAAATTCTACATCTTACTAGACCAAATATCCAGTAATTTTTGGGAACTTCTATTTAGAATTGTAAAAAAATGTCCCATAAAAATAATTTGGTCCAGTGAAATTATTGGATAACCGAACTATTAATGCCCATTGAAGATGATAAAACCTTGAAAAAAATGAAAATCATCGAGTAAAAATAATAATTCTGTTTCAAAGTGGAATAAAAACAAATCAGAAATGGCAACCAATACGACCAATACATAAAACATTTTAAAATTCTTATCAAAAAATTGCAACAACAAACAATATGTGAAGATAACAAAAGAAGTCCTCAGCATAGAAATGAACCATTAATACCCCAACCATAAAAACAGGATCTTTTAATTCACACCTATGTATTTTTATCTACCGGTATATTACACATTGAATTGTCAACAGTTTAATCAATTTCTTTTTCGGATATTAAATTTCTGTCAGTTTATCATACAATTTTAAATAACAGACAAAAAAAATGGCAGAACTTTTTGATGAGACACAGAATGTGGGCAAAATAATTTAGCCTGAGGAAAAACCTTCAAGTAGTACTCCAGCTAAGAACCATGCAAAATGTAATACATGGTTGGAAAGTCTACATATTTTTATTTTTGATACTTTGATTAAAATGCATATGTACCAGTCCACATAAAATTCTGACACTGCCAATGGTTTAGCAATTCATGATATAGAAAAACCCACCGAACGAACAATACTTTTTCAGTCTACATATGCTATATTTTTACATAACAATAATCATTTCTGTATTCAGATCAGCACTTTTGAGAAAATCCTCTATTTAACTCCCAGTAAAACCAACCAAATCATACTTGACACATATACACAACATTGGTCCATTATCTGCAAGCGTATGGGAACAATATGCAGAAAACTGCAATTTTAGTGAAATTTTGGAATTCCAAGGGCCATAACTTGGTCAAAAACCGGTGGAGCGGAACGAAACTCAAACTTCATTTGTAACTAATCACAACATTGGTCCATTATCTGCAAGCGTATGGGAACAATGTGCGGAAAACTGCTATTTTAGTGAAATGTTGGAATTCCAAGGGCGGTAACTTAGTCAAAAACCAGTGGAGTGGAACGAAACTCAAACTTGATTTGTAACTAATCATAATTGACTCGCATACAAAATATCAGCCCAATATCTGCAAGCATATGGGAAAAAAGTGCGGAAAATGGCGATTTTAGTAAAATTTCAAAGTCCAAGGGCCATTACTTGATAAAATATTGGTGGGGCGGAACGAAACTTAAACTTGATTTGTAACTATTCATACTTGACCCACATACAAAATATCAGCCCAATATCTGCAAGCATATTGGAAAAAAGTGCGGAAAACTGATTTTGTTACGGACGGACACACACGGACGGAATGACTGATTACTATAGGGCGGCAGTCACTTAGTGGCGGGGCCCTTATAACTCTGTAGATGACACTTACAAAGTGTAAATACAGTAGAAGCCATTGGATTTTATGTGAATTATATCCTAAGAGCAGACAGATTGGAATGAATGATTATACATTTCATCATATAGACTTAAAAAGTAAGGTTCTTTGGGATGTATTACAGATTACAGAATTGGCATGATTCTTACAAAGACTACTACTTAAGTAATATTCAATACAAATCTAAAGTAGCTGTGATATGTATCAAATGTATTCTTCCTTTAAAAAAGTTAGACATGATAATAAGGTGGCGCATAGTAGAAATCAACCTTCAAAATTATGAAATGTCACTTTTTCTTGGCCAATACTGACAAGATATGGAAATTCTATAATCACTATGTAATAAAAAATGGAAAACAGACAGAGTATTAGTCAACCATTATTTGTTGTTAATACTTTCAGAGTCTATAACTTACTTAAGATATGAAGCATTGCCATAGTGAAGTGCTTAAAATAACTTTCTACCAAAGACAATAGAAAAAGAATGTATACGGCGAAACCTATCAAATGCACCAGCATAAATATCCAAAATGTCAAATAGTAAATACTTTCAACAATCACTGAAAGGCTTTCAAAAAGTGGAACTTTAATCATGGCTTTAAGAAGATAGACCTAGGGTAAGGGACACAACTCTTAAAAATCATTGGAACATTTGTATTCACAATGTTTCATCAATCTAAGTATCAAAGTAACTTGGATTGATTTTATTCTGTTTCAAAGGAAAGCTTGATAGGCTTTGGTGAAATTGAATATGATACAAACATATCACTGATTTCAAGAGTTATGTTCCTTACCCAAGGTCTACCACCTTAAATAAGCATTGAAAGGCCCTGACAACAAAAGTAATAAAATTCATTGCAACAGAACAATGACACTTCCTCAACATAGAAATAATTTTAAAAAAATTACACATTAATGACCCAACCCTTACTGTAGACAGACACATGTCTGGTTCTAGTTCAGTTTAGACAAGTACAGTAATACCAGTGATCCTTTTAGATTTAAAAAATTAGTTAAGTTATCAATGTTCAAAATAAATTTTAACATGACTTTTATAAGTGTCAATTTTAGACAGATTTTGGATAATTCAGTGTCCAGTTCAGGCAGATTGTAGGTTGTTCATTGTTTGGTATAGACAGGTTGGTATAGACAGATTTTGGATTATTCAGTGTTTGGTACAGGCAGGTTTTGGATTATTCAGTATTTGGTGTAGACAGGTTTTAGATTATTCATTGTTTGGTGTAGACATGTTTTGGATTATTCAGTGTTTGGTATATATGCAGGTTTTGGATTATTTAGTGTTTGGTGTAGACAGGTTTCCAATTATTCAGTGTTTGATGTAGACAGGTTTCGGATTATTCATTGTTTGGTATATGCAGGTTTTGGATTATTCATTGTTTGGTGTATACAGGTTTTAGATTATTCATTGTTTGGTATATGCAGGTTTTGGATTATTCATTGTTTGGTGTATACAGGTTTTAGATTATTCATTGTTTGGTGTAGATAGGTTTTAGATTATTCATTGTTTGATGTATACAGGTTTTGGATTATTCATTGTTTGGTACATGCAGGTTTTGAGTTATTCAGTGTTTGGTATAGGCAGGTTTCAAATTATTCAGTGGTTGGTATAGGCAGATTTTAAATTATTCAGTGTCTGGTATAGACAGGTCTTGTTGTAAATTGTTATCTTCCTACAAATTGTTGATACACCATAATTGTTGGAATATGTAATACATGTATTCTGACTTGTCCAAAGGGCAAATAACTCAGGAAATTTAGTTACCTTATTTATTTTCAACTTTGGAGCCCATACAAGTGTCTCTGACACAGCAATATGCATACATATGTAGCAGACAACATACATTTGAGTTTTCAAATGAAGTAAGTTAAATATTCATCTGTAAATTATTTTAAAAGCCTGCATGTAATTACCAGATTACTACTACATGGAGTTATTCCTTCTATGACCAACAGTTACTGGTATTTCAACAACAACAAAAATGACTACCTGCAATTAAATATTTTTACCATAGTCTAATGGGTTTTAAATGAGAAAACATAAATCAAGTATATTTCATACATACCAATTTAGGTTTAAGAACTCCTTTAAGTTACAGTCCATAAAAATGAAATTTAGTTCAAAACTGAATGGAAGAGAACAGAAATTTAAATGCCATATGGTAGATTTGTCAACACTTGTAAATCTTAGTATAAATATTTTCATACACTGACTTGTTCATATACTATAATTATGTAAACAAATTCATGATAAAAGAAATTGACCATGCTCCCAATCAATGTCTAATCAAAAAGGAGGTCAAACAGGATAAAGAAATGGCAATGATTCACAGATGACAGGATGGCCCAATTTGCCTTTTGCTTACAACCCAGAAAAAATGGTCACATTCATTTATTTTAGCCTTATCTTCCCACAAATATTAAAACTACTGTATGTTTTGACCTTTGCCTACCAACAAAGAAAAAATTGCCTCCCTCAAACATCTTAATTTTATCTTTCAGAAAGGATATAATTTGGTTACATGTATCTTTGCCCTTTGTCTACCAACACTGAAAAAAATGCCTAACCCATACATTTTAGTCTCATCTTTCAGAGAATACAAAAATTAGATTCCTTTGCCCTTTGCCTATCAACCCTGAAAACATTACCACAATAAAATTGCCTTACCCACTCATTTACGTCTTATCTGGTTTATTTAATTTGTTTATCTTTGCACTTTGTCCATCAACACAGAAAAAAACATTTTAGCATTACCTTTACTGCAAATAATACGAATATCAACCTACATGTATCTGCCCACAGTAAACAACTGTTAATGGGAAAAGAACAAAAAAAAAATTATTATTGTTCTAGACTAAATTGTAGTTTTTTGGATTAGTACATATTTTCATTTATTTGTGAACAATTTTATTGGTAACTTTATCATTTTCAACTGTTCCTACTGCCTTATATTTGATCTCAGGCTGATGTTGTGATACTGCAAATATTGGCAATATTCAATGACAACAGAACGTCAAATTGATTGTGATGTCACTGATAAACAGAAAAATGCCACTTTTGAATGTCTCAACAGAATATCACATTTCTCTCTTTTGGTCACACTGTGATACACTGCATGTACTGTCTCCAGTTTTAAACTTGGGTTATTCTGTATGTACATGTTATCTAACTGTGACTAGAAGGCAAAGTTCACAAAGAAAATACCCTGCTTCAAATGAACTTAAATGTAAAACCTCCTTTTGTTGTCTACAAAATTTTAAAACCATGAAACACCATAAATTTGAATTATCTTCCCTCAGAGTACTCCCATAGTAATCATTTTCCTTTTTGAACATCTGCACATAATACCCAACCTTCCTATAAAATTTCATCAAAATCCCTTGAACGTTTAGGAGGAGTTGCACTTACAAGATTTCAACATGAAAAACCTTTAATTTGGATTATCTCCCTTTGGAGTCCTCTGACAATAATTATATTCCTTCTGGTATATTGATGCCAAATCTTCCTATAAAGTTTCATCAAGTTCCTATGAGTGGCTAAGGATGTGTTGAGTTTACAAGGTTTTAACATGTAAACACTTAAGTGGGGTTATCTCCTTTAGGAGTCCCCCACTGGCCCCAGTAACAATATTCCTTCATGCACATCTTCATATAATTCTCAACTTTCCTATACAGTTTCATCTAAATCCTTACAGCAGTTTAGGAGGAGTTGTGCTTACAAGATACATGTACATGTACATGTATGTGGACAAACGGACAGACAGACAGTGATTTCTATAAACCACCTCTCAAAACTTTGTTTGCGGGGGTATAATAAGGCGTAGTTACAGAGGTTAAGGAGGCAAGGGCCAGGAGCCATTTGTCTTTTCTTTCTAGAAAAAGCCCCTTAATTTAAAAGAAAATTATACAGCTTCTAATATCAAATGGCCCTTTAAAATTGTGAATATCTTTGAAAAAACCTGAAAATGACCCCTTTTCAAATTTCCCTTCCTAACCACTGCCAAAACAGTACAGACCAAGCCAAGCTATCAAAAAATTAAGTTGCAGGCTTTGTCATACTAGATACAGCCCCAATTGTATGACAGTGAAATGTATGCCCTATCTATAGAACATTAAGTCACATACCACATCTGAAATCAGTACATGCAGTGGCATTTAAGATTTTTATGACATAAATGTTTTTCCTTCGAACCATACAATAAAAAAATGCTGAAGTCCCATAAAACAGGAGTAAGATATCAAACAGTAACACAAATTGAGGGATGGAAGACAGACTGACAGCCAAGGTGATTCTGATATAACATTCATGCACTGATTGGTTTTAATACTCAGGCACCAAGACAGGCAAGCCCAGGCCAAGCCAATCTTATCTTAATGAGGCTAGGCCATGTTTTAGGGTATGCCAAGAACAAGAGGCTCGCAGGAGCCTGAATTGCTTACCTTGTTAACTTTTTCTTTTATGTGCAAATAAATTTAACAAGAAGTTGTCAAACAGTTTTAACGCAAGAAGATTTTGGTAGGACTTATCAAAAGGATCATTTTAGCAAATGAAAGGTTCTGTCTATCTTTACAGTTTTCAAGATATCGGCTGAAAACTGTAAAAAAAACAAAAATAAACAAACGTAAAAAAAGGCAATAACTCCAACATGACTTAACAGATTACAATGAAAATTTGACCACAGATAGATCTCATCATACTTAACACTTTTACCCTTGTCAAAATTGGCTAAACCTAGTTGTTGTGGTTATATATGTAAAAAATTACTGCCCAACCCCTATGTTAAATTTTTAATAATGGCAGCCATGTATTTCAACGGATCAAAAATTCTCACAATAGTTCTATGCAGGATACCCCAAGGAACATTCATACCAAGTTTGGTTCCAATTGGTGAAATAGTGTCAGAGGAGAAGATTTTTGAAAGACATAACATTAAAAAAATAGCAAAAAAAATGTAGAAAAAGGGCAATAACTCCAACATGGCTTAACAGATTAAAATGAAAATATGACCACAGATAGATCTCATCATGCTAAACTCTTTTATCCCTGTCAGAATTTAGCTAAACCAAACGGTTTTGGAGATATATGCAAAAAACTATTGTCTGACCCCTATATTCTATTTTTAGTAATGGCTGCCATGTTTTTTGATGGATAAAAAATTCCAACATCAGTTCTATGCAGGATATCCCAAAAAACATTCATACGTAGTTTGGTTCCAATTGGTAAAGTAGTATCAGAGGAGAAGAGTTTTGAAAAATTGTTAACGACGGATGACGACGACGACAATGCCAAGTGATGGCAATGGCCTTTGGCCAGGTGAGCTAAAAAGACTATTTTTTAAACTCAATTTATAGTTACAAATTTTATCATACTCTTATATGAACATACATTGTACACTGGAAAAAAAGAACTGTTCAAGTTTACACTTACAGATTATATGCAAAGGTTCCTATTTAAAAATCCAAATTAACATAGAAATTCTTCCCAAAAAGGTATTTATCAAACACTTTGTAATCGACACTGAAAATTAAACCCATCAAAATTTACTACCTCTGGTCGTCAACTTCAAAATTAAACATACCAAAGAAGTTGATTTCTTAACGATCGAGGCATGTCAAAGATCCTGTGTGATCACAGTGACATCAATATCAAATTATATTAAGTCTTAAGTATCTGTAAAAATTAGGCACAATTTGAAATCTCTGAAGCTGTAACTGATACAATTAGAAAAAAACATGCATCAAATGCTTCACTAATAATTGTTCCCTTTCCAGGGTTTGGAATAAGCAAAGGCCCACCCGGCAATGGCCTCTGAAATTTGATACGGGCAACTAAAATTTCTACTGTGATTGTAAAGAGTTGTAAATATTGGCTACCAAAATTTAAGCTAAGGGCTTAAGGTTAAATCCCTGCTTTACATGTATTGATATTGACCATCATATTGTATTTTCTACCTATTTAAAGAAATTGGCCACTTGAACAGGAAATTTGTAAAGCCTGCCATTAAGCCTAGAAAAAATTTTGTTAAAGGTTACATTGGATGAAAAAATAGAGTAGATTCATTGATAAGATCATTTTATTTTTTAAATTATTTTATATAGACTAGCAATGATTTTATGAGGTCTACAAATAAAGCAGAAATGGGCAAAATCAGAAGTAAATATACAGTAAAAAAAGAATCGTGATGGTAGAATCTGGATTTGAAATAGCGGAATTCCACTAAAAAGCAGGAAAAAAATCATCCCTGTATAGACATTTATGGGAGGATTTCTTCACTTTAACAGTGCTCAACTAATAAATGATAGTTAAGCAGCATTTCATAAAAAATACCAACAAAATGCACTAGGGTAGGCAGAAAAAATAGGATAGGTAGGGTAATCTTAAGTGAAGTCTTCGTAAGTAGCACTCCAGCTAAGAATCATGAAAAATACATGGTTGGAAAGCCTACATATTTCTATTTTTTTAATTTTATTTAAAGTTCTCGATTAACAAAAAAATATTATGTGGTTTTTCATAGAAACCATGTTCTAAAGAGATAAAAATTATATGGAATGTACTACAGAATTCAAAATTAAGGGAAATAACTCTGTAAATGACATTAAAATTCAATAGAAACTGTGACTTATCTCCTAAAAGCAGACCGATTGAAATGAATGATTATACATTTTAGCATATAAATCTACCTATAATGCAACATAACAACAAAAATAAAAACATGGAGCCTTTTTGGGCTGTATCACATATTACAGTATTTGCATGATTCTTACAAAGACTGATACCTAAGTTCTTACTTATCTTAGACAAAATTTTAAAAACACAAAAGGACGTAAATGTTATTTATTCAGAATTACTCTTGACATCTTCAAAAAAGCTACTTCTGATTAGAAGGATCTTGATAAAACCTTGCAAACTACATCTAACCTGAAACTATTCTTCCGATAATTTTACAAATATTTAGAATGTCCTTTGCTACTACTTTTAGATTACTGATTAAAAATATCCTAAGCAAACTTGGCAAAATTATAAATGGCAAGAAGTCTAATTTGTTGAAAAGGGAGCCTAATGCTTTATGCTTTTGGCTTTGGACTTCGCTCACACTTAAGGTCACTGCCTTCCTCATATTAGGAAGTCTTGTATATTCTCATTGATCAAGACATCAATATATAAAAGCATAGCTGTGCATCATCAACAAATTTAACTGTTTATATTAGTACAAATAGGCATATTGCTCCTTCACTCTTAGGCAAAGTGTAAAATCGTATTAGAAGAGGGAGAAGAATGTTTTATTTTGCAATCTTGTGCCCTAATGGAGTCGAACATGAAACAACAAATCAAATTACATCAAGAGAAAAAAAAACACACACACACATACATATGCATTTTTTAAAGTTGTGACACATAATACAATAATATAGCGCTACATCAAATATACAAGGATACAATATCCAAAAATGATATACATGTACCACAGCAATAGAACTGAAATGATCAATTGTTTAGATGAAACTTCTGACATGTTATAAAACCATGACTTTCTAAGCCCGAAACCCTTTCTTATACAGCTATTTCAAAACTGTTAATCCTGGTGTTTGTTCAGATTCTTTATACTCAGTGAGAGGGAAAAGGGACACAATTAAAATATTTAATAAACACATTTTTCATTTAATAATTCTTTGTCAGCTATTGCTATTTATATATTTACATATTAATCGTTGGTATTGAGCAAGACTTACACAATATACTAGCACAAGTGAATAATTAATCATATACTGTCTGCAATATTACATTCATATATATCTCAATATGTTACTTTATGAATTATGTATGACTACCACCCCACCCCACCCCACCCCCCTTTTTGGTGGCATTCACGTTACCTTTGGGTGACAACTTTAATCGATGTTATGTATGAATAGAATTGTCACCCAAATAAACGAAAAGACGATATAACATAATTACTTTTACTGCTGTGAGCTCGTGAAATCCATGTAAATTCAAAGTTATTTCCAACCAAACCGCTTCTTACTCCATACAGACCTTTATCGCAGGAGAGTTATCGGAAAAGGAATATCTAAAGACCAATGTCTTGGGTCGTTTTGAGAAGAGTGTGACAAAGATGTTTTAACTTATACTGCTATATGCCACTTAGATGAACTACATTCAAACCAATGAACTTAATAAAATGTAATATTTAGTGCTAAAGTTGGATAAAAATAGGAATAACACAAAATGTCTTACCTTTCTTATCGACTTGAAAAGCAGGTTGTTCAAGCGACATTTGTTTCTTATCCATGCCTTGTTGGAATAAGCTGGGAAAGGGTATATAAAAGGGTGCACTCTATTCAATTCATGCTTGTAAAGTGAACTATAATACATGCAGTCACTCAGTTTCAAGTCAGTCGAATTTTTTTTCACGCTGTATTGTACACTGTCTATGTCTATTAAGTGTACTTTTTGGTCTCATCTTTCATTCAACACAAGATTGGATTACCTGATTAATCGTATATCCATCCAGTTTGACACCTGAGTTCGTATCTCTTTGATCTAGGTAAGGATGTGTATTATATTCTTTGATCTGTAGATTGTGTATTGCCTATCTGCATGTATCGGAACTTGTATTGATGTACCGAATTCCAACTGTATATACGAGAGTAACGGTATCCTTAATGTTCAGTCTACAATTTTTCTTTTGAGTGGATGTATTTTAATAAAATTGTCAAACTATCCAATTTTGTCACAGAATGAAACGGAGCACACGGAAATATAAAAAAAAATATGGACACAGTCTACAAATATTATATTATCATAGCGATTGAACAATTTAATAATCCTTAAAATACAAAATAGAAAGAAAAACACACCACAAATGGTACATTAAGCAATTTCACAAGATGAAGCCAAAATAATTGAAGCAAGAATTAACGAAAGGATCATGAACATTCCGAATATAATTGTCGTTCTCCCCTCAAAGACGTTTGTAGAGCTCACATCATCTATAACGTGCGCATTTCACTGCTTCTAAATGCTAATTTGAGGCGACAAATATAGCAATTACAATCAATACCAAGGTTCACAAAATATACTATACTGTCCCTTCATAATTTTCTAATTATCTCGATACATACGCCCCCGACAAAAAAGTTAGATCCTCCTCAAAATCTAAAAGGTTTGGAAAAAAATCAACTCTCCGAAAAATAGTTTTGTAGCTAAGAGTGCGAAGAAAATAAGTTCAAAAGTAATTTGAGACGCAGTGTTGTTTGGTTGCGCAGGTAACGGAATTGGCAAGAGAAAACGAAAATAGCGTTGCGTATCTATAGACTAGGTACAGGTTTCTATACCTAGGAAAGTGATTAAAATCAATGCATGCACCTTTATCGCTCCGTACACTTTGAAGCTGTATGATAATTATATTCTTACAAGCTTAATGTTAGCAAATAGATCAAACGTACATTACTATTGGACGGCTTTCACATTCTCAGGAACGGTGCAGGATTTCAGGTTGGGTGTTAGTAGAATGAAATGACGAGCGAAGCGAGGCAAGATCATTTTCTGAGCTAGGATTGGTGAAAAATCAAGATTTCACGCAAAAAAAAAATATATTTGTTCCCGATAATAGGATTGGGGAGGGGCACGCCCGTCTTTGAATCCGCTCCTGATTCTTATAGTGCTGGGATTGGAACTGTAAGATTTAGGCAAACGATCAGTGTTTATATATGTATTCCCCTTTTTGATAACTTTATGCAATAATATATATCCAACATGAGACCCCATACGCGTTTTGTTTCCATGGCGGATACCGAAATTCCGAAAAAGTGGATGGGATGCACCATTGATTTCCAGTTTTACTATTTAATCATCCAAACTTTTCGAGCATAAGGTGGGCGCCCACCCCCACCTGGTTCTCAAAGACTGGAAGTTTATAAATAACCAAAGATAATATGCAAAAACTACAAGTATTTCATATGCATGTACACTGTGTGTTTTGTGAAAGAGTAATCAAGGGAACCAAGGTTATAGCGGTAATCAAAAGAATATATTCCAGGGACAAAGACCAGACATGAAAAACAGACATACACAACAAAGAACATAAAGTAACTAAAATCGTACATACAAAGTAACAAAAGTAAATGAGCAACTCGGACTCCACTAAAAACTGGGAGCATGGACCAGGTGCACCGGTAGGGTAAGCGTCCTCTGCTTTTCTAGAAACACCCGCCGAGTTGCTCATAAAAAGTCAAGTCCGGGGTAGACAAGCGGAGAAAGGAAAACTATGACCCGTTGAATAAATCAGTTTTCATGGTGCTGATGGATACACCATAACGATCCACGAGTTCATGATGACGACCATAAAACTTCTGTAGTGATGAAATAAGCATAACGAACATCAGACTTTTCCGTGGAGCTATATAATATGATATGATATGGTTTTTATTGCTTATATCAATTATCCACTTATGCAGTACATATAATTCTGCGCTTATCAGATACATTCTTTTATTTTGTAATGGACACACATGGGCTTATGTATATTGGGTAATCAAAATTACCAGATACACACTCCCTCTGTCTGGGGATCTTGAATATTCACTGTATACGCATGCCCCTGTGATGGACCAAGGAGTTCTGGCAAAGTTCCAGGAACCCCTTTTTTATTTTTTTTCTAAAATATCAACCTATACATTATTTCGTTTAGTACTTGTCATTACTTATATCTTATGTTTCAATGACACTTGATACTGGTATTCCATTTGTCAATACATACAGTGATCGTATGCTGCAGAATTGTGTTTTGGCATGCACTAGGGGATCAACTGTTTAATAATGAGCATCAGGATGTAATTCCTATTTTTTTCATTTTTAATCAAATTTGATCCTGCATTCTTTTTACTTATGGTTGTTAATGATTGTCTGGGCTTTTAAAAAAGTAAATTAAAATGATTTAAAGGAATTAAATAAATCAAAAAGGCATTAGTAGACTTACGCTAGGCGATTTGATATAAAAGAAAACACAGAATAGATTCGTCCCTCACAACTAGGGTCACACACTTGATTAAAACAAAAGATGCAAAAATTGGAAATTTTAAATGGCGTGTGTTAGTCATGCAGGAGTAATGATCAAAAACAGTGATTATTTAAATCAGATTATACCCAAGGGCAGTTTGGAATCCCGAGCGTTTCAGAATTCTGAGAGAGTGGACAGGGAGATGGGGATACGGAGGTAATGGGGACGGGAATATGTGGTTGAAGAAGTGAAGAATGGTGTTGGAGAAGATGGGGAACGGTTCTTGAATGGGCAGGGAACGGGGAGTGAAAAATACGGGATGCGGGAATTATACATGGCTGAGAACAATAACCGGAGCTAAAATGAAAGTGGCCTAGAAGGGTTGGTCAGGAGGTAGGGAGAAGGTGGTTTAGGGGAGGGAAACAGGTGAAGTACCCCTGTCCACCCCCTCAATTCTGATTGACTGCGGGAAAACAATTGGTCTCAAACATATGAGTTGGAATTATCATAGAAATTTCGAATTGCCCGGATTCCAGTGGTTTTCATTGTATTAAGCGTGTTAATGCCCGTGCACATAGTCACAAAATATATATATGAAAAAAAAAAATAAAAGGATCTGTGACTTACCGGTAAGAACAAACATTGTTGTTTTACAAGAATAGTGCAATCCGTTTTGACCAGATTAATGCATCAATCCACCTGACCAGTTCAGTGTCCAAATCTTTATGGTCCATTAAATTTATGGATTTATAGTCTCTTCAGCATTTGAGATTTTCATTTCAAATACTGGTATCAAATTTAACGGCAAACATGGTATCTTTGTCATTAGATAAATTTCCTAATACAGAACGTATTCTAATTCTGTAAACAATGTTAACGTAGGCTTTAAACCCCAAATACGAACACTTTGTTGGCAGCAAATTGCAAAAGTTATTATTAGAAATTATTTATAATTATCTGCGTATTGTGTCCTACCATAATTGGTTTTAAAAAGTTTTACGTACATGCAAAGTTCTAGTTTAAATCTGTTAAATCAGCACACTGCATTTTTTAAATGTTACAACAACATGGACAGTTATTGGTTTCTTCTATTTTTTGTTTTAGTATTAGAATCAAACTTTTTTTAAATGGAGTTTGATCTTGATCTGAAGTCGTAGGATTACACTGGTCTGTATTTCATTCAATATTTGTCATTTCAAATGCCAGTGGAAGGGGAGAATCCGAAGGGGAGACCCCGGGTTTGAGATATTTCTCGCCGTTGACTGAAAGCTCTGTCTTGTCACAGTTTGTCATGGTAAGATTTCTTTGACGCATTGATTTCTTCCTCGAATTATTCTGTACCAACATTATAAAATCCCACATTTCCTTGTTGACATCTTCTTAAAATACACACAAAAACGAACGAAAACAATTCTTTACACAGAGCTTGCTGTAATTACGAAGACTTTTTGTATCACTCTTTCTTGTGTATATGTCTGTTTTCCATCTCTGGTCTTTGCTCCTGAATTAAATTCTGTTCATTGGTTCCCTTGATTACACCCTATCGGTATTTTACTATTTCAGTCGAGTCAAAGAAAGATAAGTCATGTTTACTATGCTATTAAATTTATACTACGAGTATCATAGTGTATAAATGTGATAAAAAGTCGCAGTGCAACATGTTGACAAAGAACTTACCTATCAGCCAAAATATTTATTTTACGGCGCATATGATGTTAGCGAAAGCTGTGGCGGAAACAAAAATAAAAAAAACAAAACAAAAAACAAAACAAAACAAAATACGCTCCCCTCTTCTTGGATCTGCATATTGGTAGATGATACGGTTTACCGTATAGTGTAATTTCATTAGATAAACAATGGAATCCTTCACTAAAGTTGTAGAATACATAATTTTAAATACACAAAAATGTAAATTTTCGTTATAATTTTATAGAAAGGATTCGGTCTGCATATCACATATAATAACTTCAAAGGATCGTCATCAGCACATCGGATCCCGGAGAGGGTTCCGGAGGTCGGATTCCCATTTAGTTGGAAAACTTGAATATAAATTGCCGTGCTGAATTCGGACAAAAATGAGCAAATAATAGCCTAGCACCCCTTTCCTTGAATCGCTCTGGAAACGCCCTTTTCCAAAATCTCGGGATTCGCCCATGCAAGTTAATTGTAATCTTGAAAGAAAAGAGGAACTAAAATGTGATGGTGCATAAGGTCAATTATTGTGATACTAAGTCTCTATTGCAATTATGGACACACCATGAGATGCTATATCTACATACACGTACAAAACGACATAAAGGAAAATGATGAACCCAGATATTTTGAAAAGGGCGTTCTGGACTTTAATTTTTCAAATTCACGAAAATAACAAAACTGTTCCATCCAAAGGGGAATATCCATCCCCGAACATCCGCACTAAACTGCAGATATTTTAATCATTAAGCAATACGTCTTCTGTCAAATAAAAAAATGACAGAAAATTGGCAATATCTTTCAAGAAAAAAAGGAAATGAATGCACACTTTCAACGCATGTCATTTGGGTTTATAAATACTTAAAATGCGTTTGAGCGTTGGCTTAATTCTCAAAAAGTTTGTGAAACAATTATGTACAATGTTTAAATTTTAAAACCGTGGAATGTTCAAATTTTACCTCAATTACCCTGAGAATACACTATTATTCATGTAAAATAAAGACGTTTTTCGCCCCAGTGCTCTTGTCTTAAACGGATAGACACTTCAATTGTGGAAAGACAGTTTATTAGAAGTCAATTTTAAATTAACAAAATACATTGTCATTTTGAATTGTTAGTATCTTATACGATTAGCATGATTCAGAATACTAAACGCCACCAAGTACATGTAACAAGGTATTTAATTTGTTTAAATCTGTAACGAGACCAGGATTTCCTCGGGGGGCGTCACTATAAAAAAGTTAGAAGAGGTATTTTGATTAATTATACTACCGGTATTATATACTAATGCTAATTCAATACAAGAAATCTCACAAAACTGAATCGAGTTTTATTTTTCACGGTTGATATATGGCAAAAGTGTCTTTTATTCTGTTCATATCTAAATGCACACTTTAATGCACGCGCATATTTTATGTGTCAGACCGTTTAACCTATCCTGACATTTAAGTGCTCACATTCATAACTTGTGACCAAGGAAATAAATAAATCCTTGTTGTGACTGACAATGCACAAACAATTTTCAAAATGGAATACAACTTAACTGCATTTCTTCATATGTCGGTTTTGGAAAAATGTATACTCCAGGGCGGACCCAGAGAGCTTAAATAATAATAATAATAATAATAATAATAATAATAAAAATAATAATAACAAAAACTTTATCTCGAGAGGATTACAGTTAGTTTACACAGCTAGTCTTCCCTGGGGCCCTCATACTATACTAAAACACTCGCACATCTAAACAAAATCTGATTTGACAATATCAAAGCACTTCAAGATGATACAATATAGAACAATAAAAACAGTGTAAATAGCAACAATTTCATCTTTTATAATACTCTGTTCTGAAGTCAAACGGGAGAGTTCCAGAAAAAGGTCGGTTCAACGCAAGAAATTTGTTCTTTTATTGCGCAAGATTTTGATTGAATTAACAAGATTTCTAAGAATAAGAGGCGTTTTTATCCATGAAACCCCACTGACCCGCAATCATACTCGTACATATAAAAATAATGTTATCCACGATTGTAAGCTAAAGGTTTAGTATCAACATCTGGGAAAAGGGAACATTATTTCTCTTTTGATTTTAGTCAAATTTTGCTAATATCATAAGATTTTAAATTCTCATTTTCTTTCAAGATATGTCTTACGTGTGTTTTAGGTATCTTGATAACTGTACATATTACTTTACATACATCTTATAAACTGTATGAAGTTTTTAAAGAGAAAAAAAAACGCAATTACGGAGTACTATACACAGGCACCAGACTTATTGTAGCCAATGAATGACTGTTAGTCTTGGATATTTATTGGAGGAAGGGGCATATAACAGTCTAGCATATAGTGCTTGGTGGAGAATTATGATTTTTTTCCCGCTCAAAACAAAACGTGTCTGAAATGCTAACGACCTGTAATGATTGATCAGATAATCTATTACAATAAATAAATCACTTCAGCTAAGTAAGTATTTGCTGCAGAGTTTATACTCCCTAAAAAGATACATAATAATGCGCTTTTGGTCAATATGCGTAGACACGATTTTTTTACCAAGAACGATACAGAAATAAGGCATTAAGGGTTTGTTGTAATTAGTAAAGTAAATGTACAAAATTGGCACCAGGATTCTTATAAACAACTTACCAAAATCAGTTCCACAGTAGTTACTTCCGGTGTACATACAAGTGCTCGTAAATGGCTCGTAGTAGTGGTTGAAGGTGGGTCGAGGAAGCAGCATATATGGTGTATATTTCCCATTGATAAATGTATAATTACTGGACATTTTCAATTTCTTTCTATGTGCTGCTTTCTAAATTCCAAAGCTTAGAATTCTAAAATACACTAATGACTTATCATTTCAAGTATCAAGCACGCGCAAGTTCATTATAATTCATTTTCACAATATCTTCCCTTTATGCATAAATCCTGTTTGAAGTTTGAATGTTATCATAATTTTTGAATATTTACTAATTCCATTGTAAACATAGATAAAAGGTTTCAAAAGACTTCAGTCACAAAACGATATCCCAAACACCACATGTATAAAATTGGACATCCATGAATACTATAATCCACTTTCAAAATTACTAGTGACACACATTTATAAGTGAAATACTCGTATATGGTTTCATTGGTACAATATTAACATGTTTGTATTGTATTCGGAAGTTAATGTAAATATTATCAAATGTGCAATGCTAGTGCAATTGTCACAAATATTTCCAGTCATTGAAAAATACAGTATTGTAACATAAAATCAAATATCCAGTTCAGTCACATTTCCAATGATTGTATTCGTTTTATAAATATATATTTACTCATCGAAACATATTTTCAATCTTTTTCACTACTTGTAATTAAGTTCACCATATATTATAAATAAATATAACAAAACATATATAACAATCCCTTTACTCTTTATGTGGTCAATGCACCTCCAAATAAACAATATTTAAAAAGACAAGTCAGACTTAATGTGGTTCCAATATTCCTTTGTCGACACTTTACACAACGTGTGAATCTAGAATTTGAATGTGAACTTGAAACAAAGACGCGGAAACGTTAAATAGCATGACTACTAAAAAAAAAGAAATAAATTGAATCTATGAATTTCCGAGGATATAAATATATAAATGGTCTACCGGAAGTGTGCTTTTCTCCAATGATAATGAATTGTTGTGTTTTACCTCAGTTTATGTACGAAAGTCATCATGGCGACTATTATACATGTAGTTGGTGAAATCTATATGTATGTGTGTCTGAATGCAGTATATATCATGTACGTGCGTATTTCTTCGATCGCATGACTTTGGTAAATGAGTGCGCGTATGGAAAACTACATGCGTATTTCTGCGTATGACGTTGGTAAATGAGTGCGCGTATGGTCTGCTTGGTCTTAAGTTGTGCAGATATGTTCATGCAGCGCCTGAAATGAATGAAATATTTGGCAATATACTTTAATTTTCAATCTATCATTTATACAATTATAAGTAACATTTCAACCGACTAATTTTATATATGAAAATTTTAATACATTGTGGGATTACTTTTCACACATCAATACGTCTGTTACACTCTTAACTGAAAAAAAACACCTCTCCACTCGGTACTCAGTAAGTCAAAATAGTTTCAGCCTTAACCTTTACACACGAAAACCTCTGAGAATTACCATTTCTTAAAAACAGAATAATGTGTATAATTTGAGTTGAGAGACTAGTCCAGACGGATTCTGTAACATGAAAAGCACAGATAATAAAAATATCCTATATTGTTTTTGCTCCAATGTTTGATATGACAATGAGATCAAAGAGAACAGAGATTTTCTGTACCAATAGTTGATGTCTACATGTACATTAAAAAACACATCAATAATTTTATGAACAGATCAAAAAGTTTTTCCCTTTGTTTTAGTTTCGAATGTTTTCTAAACATTGCCTTCTTAGTATTCCAGTAAATAACAAACCAACATTATTTTTTTATGAAAACATGAGTTTGTGATCTCGTCTAGATAAACATAATTTTTCAGAGTGAAACAACAATCGGCAACATGTATTTCACTCAATGTCTGAATTAATAGTCGCTTCAAGGACAAAATATTACGCGCCCTATATCATTCAAATTTCAAGCAACTGATATCGGTCGAAAACAAAAATGACTCTCGACTGTTCTAATTCATAATCGACCGATTCAAAACAATTTGTCTATTCACACTCGGTATACGATGACGGGTGACTAGTAAATGTATACAAATTTAGCACTAATCTTCTCCAGTATAGAATAACATGCTCATTTATTCTGCCCGTAAAGTAAAGATATAAGGTGTCATTTTCTATTTAAACTCAATGAATTAGCCCACTAAGCTGATTATCAATGAAGTAATTGTAATGTTAAAAATAAAGCTCGTATTTCAATAGGTTTATGAGAACCGTTGTTTGGTGGTAAAGACCTATGATACTAACACATACATGAACAATATACCTGTATAGTGGCAGATCCAGCCGGGGGATTCTGTGATCGTTACCACCTTTGTGAAAGTAAATGATGAGCTTGCTGTATATGAGGAAAATGGCGCAGGGGGAGAGGGACAAAGCCAATGATAGCCATAGATACATTTGTTCATGTTAGTGTTATGGGGCGGATTCAGACACTTTGGAATGGAGGAGTGTATGGCAGCCAGGGTTCTCCACAAAAAGGGGGTACTTTATTTGGTCAATTTTACACATTGAAAAGACAAATTTTCCTATAAAAAGGGGGATGCCAACCCTCTTCACCCATGTCAATCAGCCAATGGTGTGTTGGTGATTCAGTTCATGAATATACCCGATAAGACAAAACAAAAAATACAAGCAACAACACAAATAAGCTGATTGAGTCAAGAACTTGGAAGCGTCATACACGTGCTTTATAGAGTCCCCATTTGAATGTCGATGCTGACTCTAGCTGTGTATAGGGTTCAGAACAAAACGAAGAATAGCGAATCAAAAGGGGCATTAAATTGTAACTTACTTCCCTAACTGATACCGTTAATTTTTCAAATGTTCAATTTAAATCAAGAAATGTATAAAACAGGTTGAAAAAAGGGTGACCAGACTATCATTTGCTCATTTTTTTTCACACTTTGTGCACAATTAACGATATTTTCCAATAAACAATGGAGCGGTTCTACATGTAAGACCCTGGACCACTTGGATCCACTAACTGAGTAACTTGAAGGACAATTTTAAATGAACAGTATACGTTTTCTTCCCTATAAAATCTATATGAAGGTACAAATGTATTGATTTAATCCACTTGTTCCCTAAGTTTAAAAAAGGCTGTTGCATAAGGGGTACAAATAAAAGCAAAAACAAAAACAAAACAAAAACAAAAACAAAAACAAAACAAAAAAAAAAGAAAAAAAGAAAAAAAAAGAAAAAAAAAAGAAAAAGTAAAAAACAGTGAGCACTCTTTGCATTTTAAGGAACTTCCATTTATTCAAATAGAATTCATCTATTTCCTTGCCATGTCGACATTATCAATGATTGTCTTAAGTAACAAGAAAATCAATCCCTATCTTATTAAACATCGTCTTACAAAAGGATTTATTTATCACTCTATCACCCGAATAATTTTCTCTCTGATCGATTTCCCGAAAAAAGAAATAGAAATCAATATGAAAATTACAGCAAAATCATACAATTCATGATAATGATATTAGAATTTTGTTGCTATTGAAGATGAGGAAATAAATAGCAAACACTATCTTCTCTCAACATGTCCGTCTCCTGAACAACAAATTCCCCATGTATGTACATGTGTAAGTAGTATTGGACGTACGAAGCATCCAATAAAAATCATGCGATGTTTAAGACGGAATTATATTTATAAGACGCACAATTTACCTCTTTTGGAGCTTCTCTAAATGATGGAATATTATGACAGCAATCCAGATGATCCAGTCCGTCGAATTAATTAATTAAACAAGCATGCTTTGTTATGAACTTCCAGTATATAAAATCCGAATTTCCGAAATGAACAATTTTTCCTGGCTTTGCATAGCAATATGGCAATTTTAAGTTATGCCAAAAAAAATCACTTTAGTTGAAGTGTGTTAATATTGAATATTCGCACAGATATCGCTCGAAAGTTTCGTTTTTTTTGGTTTTTTTAAATCGATCGAATATTTCATATCGTGTAAATTTTTTCCTGTAATTGTTTTCCCTTAACTCCTAATGAATGAATAATGAAGTGATTCCTGACCAGTCAGTGAAATAAAGGTTATTGTATTATTGAGTTAAACAAGCATGTATACATACATTTCTATTAGCTTTTCTAACTAGTATAAATAAATCTCTAAAATAGTGAAAATATTACACTATCAAAGAAAAGATTAAATGACCGCATTGGATGTGATAAAACAGCGAAAGGTTACGTTAACCATGCAGCTGTGATTTTAAATAGACAACGTTTAATTAAAATAAAAAGTTCTGCAAATATATTCCAAAATAGTGATTATAACCGAAATTGTTGTGGATTTAAGAATTGGTACGGTTTAGACAGGTGTTCGGTTTACCAAGGTTCAAATACATTTAAATTAGTATTAGGGGATTAAAACAATGTTTGGTTTAGACAGGATTTTGGATTGTTCAGCGTTCGGTCGAGACAGGTCGCATTGTAAATTTGTGTCTTGGTCTGCCTTATTCTGTCATAGACAAGATCTCTATATCTTTTTTGTCTTAACTTCTTAGTCTTTGTGCATGCATGATAAATAAATTCGCGAGGAAATCTCTACTCGTTCTACCCGAAGAATTGCCCCACGGATATATCTGTAACGCATGCTCATCGACTATCTTGAAATTGAATTAAAATAGTCTACTGCAAATAAAGTAGAGCATACTCTACCTGGAATACCGATAAGTGCATTTTAAATTAAGGACTGAAGTCTTCGAAGTCATTAATCGCCCATTATTCTCTGCCACTGAGTTTGGCTTACTTTCAGCATCCGAAATGGCACGAATGTGAGATGCTCAAAAATAATCTCGTATGGAGTTAGAACTACTAGTATGACGCTATGGCGGTAAACACGGCACAGATATGCAGCATAACATGGAGAATAAATATATATAATCATGCAAATCATATGCGGGTATGAAGTACTAAAATTACGAGTGCAAGAATTTGCTATCAATATTAGCGACTTAAAAAGACATTCCCTTGGTTTTCATGTTTTATACAGATCCTATAGAGTTAATTAAACATTAAACATATAAATAAACTGAAAGTGCAAACGAAACCAAACCACGAAAGCCACGCAAATTGGATTCCCGAAAAAAAAAGTTAGTTCTTCAACAAAAGAGTCGCAATTAAACTGGATATTATGTATCACGACCTAAACGACATGTCTATTTATTTGGTAACCATCGGTGGCTGTTTTTTAGTTTTAATGCGACCACAATATGAATGAATAATGTTTGTTTCTGATTTCCCTCCAAAATAATCCACCTGAAATTACTGCTATAATATATATAATCTTTGAAAATATAGGGTCAAGGATTTGCCCCTACAAATGTACTTTTTAGCCATAAGTCAGGTAATTTAAGTTCAAGTCACATCATTTACGTACTAAACAACAATTGGTACACGTGTACATCTTACAAACATCTTCAGTTATTTGTGTGGTACATTGTTCTTTGCGAAAATAGCTTTAAAGAACAATTGTTCAAAGGGCAACAACTGTAGCTTATCTCATTTAAAATTGATTATAGGATACAAGAGCGCAATTATTCACAATACAATTTCCGTATCGGAGTCAGTTAGCCCAAAGGTTCTATAGTTCGGAGGTCCGATAGTCCGATAGTCAGGTAGCCCAAAGGTTCTATAGTTCGGAGGTCCGATAGTCCGATATGTCAGTTAGCCCAAAGGTTCTATAGTTTGGAGGTCCGATAGTCCGATAGTCAGGTAGCCCAAAGGTTCTATAGTTCGGAGGTCCGATAGTCCGATAGTCAGGTAGCCCAAAGGTTCTATAGTTCGGAGGTCCGATAGTCAGGTAGCCCAAAGGTTCTATAGTTCGGAGGTCCGATAGTCCGATATGTCAGTTAGCCCAAAGGTTCTATAGTTCGGAGGTCCGATAGTCCGATATGTCAGTTAGCCCAAAGGTTCTATAGTTAGGAGGTCCGATAGTCCGATATGTCAGGTAGCCCAAAGGTTCTATAGTTAGGAGGTCCGATAGTCTGATAGTCAGGTAGCCCAAAGGTTCTATAGTTCGGAGGTCCGATAGTCCGATATGTCAGTTAGCCCAAAGGTTCTATAGTTCGGAGGTCCGATAGTCCAATATGTCAGGTAGCCCAAAGATTCTATAGTTTGGAAGTCCGATAGTCCGATAGTCAGGTAGCCCAAAGGTTCTATAGTTCGGAGGTCCGATAGTCCGATAGTCAGGTAGCCCAAAGGTTCTATAGTTCGGAGGTCCGATAGTCAGGTAGCCCAAAGGTTCTATAATTCGGAGGTCCGATAGTCCGATATGTCAGTTAGCCCAAAGGTTCTATAGTTCGGAGGTCCGATAGTCCGATAGTCAGGTAGCCCAAAGGTTCTATAGTTCGGAGGTCCGATAGTCAGGTAGCCCAAAGGTTCTATAATTCGGAGGTCCGATAGTCCGATATGTCAGTTAGCCCAAAGGTTCTATAGTTCGGAGGTCCGATAGTCCAATATGTCAGCCCAAAGATTCTATAGTTTGGAGGTCCGATAGTCCGATATGTCAGGTAGCCCAAAGGTTCTATAGTTCGGAGGTCCGATAGTCCGATAGTCAGGTAGCCCAAAGGTTTTATAGTTCGGAGGTCCGATAGTCCGATATGTCAGTTAGCCCAAAGGTTCTATAGTTCGGAGGTCCGATAGTCCGATATGTCACCGGCACTTCAATCAAGAACACAACATTATGTTTTATTTTTGTTTTTGTAACTTTGTACCGTGGTCTTCACGACTTCGTAGATAAGTCAATGAATTCTACTGTTACCAAACATTAAGTAAATATAATGTGACTTATTGTACCCATGCGCTACACTAGATATCTGCTAAATACTCATTTGGTTGTTATCTGTATCCACACACATGATCCGCACATTGTCCACTATTTCTCTTGAAGCATATAAATTAAACGGTAAAATATTGAAGGATAACTGGATAATCCATGATAGGTTGGAATTAAATTCCTCTCATTCATTTAATCTACTTTGAAGCAAATAATAGAACAATATAATGAATGAAGATATAATTTAGAACGAGTGAGAAGGTTTTACAACCAGGATGTACCTATATGATAGTCACCTTTATCATACCATTATGGCATTTCACAGACCTTATCTACTGCACTTGATAAGACTACTTGATGTATACCGTTGCAAATATACACAGGTATAAGATGGCTTCATGTAAGTATAATCTGGTAGTTTCCATTTTTATAAGAAAAGTTCATGGTTAAATACTAGTTCCAGCACATATCTGTCAGATACAAATTTCGCGCTCCCTTCATCTCCAGTCTTATTAGGATAATTATGTTATCTTGAAAGAATATCTTAAGCATATGTAGATATTTCAATTCTTTGATTGCTATTGAAAGCAAGATTCTTTTTTACTGTCATACTAAATAAAATTTACGTTGATAGAGTATCTGAAAGAGTAGGAATTGTCCGTATGGTTGAAATACAATTTTTTCTGTTATTTCAGTGGTACTTTGTATGTTTGTGTTTGTAATCAGTTGGGTTTCCGAGTGTGGTGAGTTTTAACACTATGACTCTTTATATATAAAGAGAATGGATATGGTGAGTATATGTCAAAAAGACAACAATCTCACCGGGATGAAATTTGTCAGTTTAAGGCCACCCATTGTTCTCCAGCGAACGACGAAGAGACTCTCATATTACAGGCAGACTGCAGCTACCCAAAAACAGCATTATACCCAGATGCAGCGCAACAGTCGCTCCTACAGAGTCCAAAAAACATAAATGTTAACTGAAAAAGCAAACAAAACCAGAGAAAAAGAGACTAAAAACTAAAATTCACAATTTGATTAAATTCATCTATTAATATTGTATGCTACACTGCTTCTAGTGAGAGCGTAGTGTAGATTTTAATCAGATTAAGAAATTCCTGACTTTGCGGCGGGGTTAAAATTATAGATAAAGGTGGTTTATACTTATATAATTATTACTTTATATACATTAATACACTTACATGTATGTATCATGGTTCAAATAGGCCCCCCCCCACCAGCAGGGTTTAATTTTCGATTTTCTATCAGCCAGTGATTCAACAAAATATGGAATGCCAACGGGTTCAAAATTCTTATTCCGTAAATTGTTCATTTTTAACTTCTTGATTTGTAAATTGTCAATTTGAAATTCGTAAATTGTTTATTTGTAACTTGCAAGTGTGTAGCTTTTCATTTTGTACATTTAAAATCTGTATTTGCAACTTTGAAATACAATTTTTCTGACTTTGAAATTCTTCATTTGCAACTTCTCATTTCGTAATGCGTTTTTCGAGACTTGTATATCATGATCAAACATTCTTAATTTGTAACTCGTAATTTTAAACTTTCTTTGAAATAGTTTGTCTTTCTTCATTTGACAATGTAATAAAACACCTAAGATTGACAATTGCTAGTTCGTACTCTGAAGTTTAAATGACGTGAAACATGTCTATTCGTAACGACAGATGGCGTCGGGATTGGACGGCAAAAGGTGGCGCTGCCGTCCAGAACGGAAATTAAACCGATTGTCTTAAAATAGGACGAGCATTTTTTTTATACATTTTGGCTTTAGTTTCACTCTGTGAAATTCTAAATTTTAAAATGATTTCTAAAGAAGAATAAAAGAGCTTTTAATTGGTTTAAAGTTTTTTGATTTTTTTAAATTTTATTTATTTATTTATTTATTTATTTATTTATTTATTTATTTATTGATTTATTTTAGGAAATATCAAAAAATAAAGCGAAAATCTTGACACAACGAACTTTTTCGGACAGCAAAATGGTGATAAAAAGGGGGACATGCCGATGAATAAAGTTCATTATTGATAAAATGTGCGCGTCTTTCAAATAATGTTTATTTATTCTTAAACTTATAGTAGTAGGCACATTTTGATATAAAAATTATTTCATTTTGTGTCAGTAAAAGTGGGAAAATCATGACAAGAGACTGACTTATTCTGTTACGTGATTTGTGTCGTTTTTTTTTTACATTTTTTTCATATAGTTAAATTAAGGTTTTCATCCCTTTAGCTAATGCATTGTGAAGGTGCATATTTTCAAAAAGTTAGCAACTGTAATGCACCGGTTGTCTTTGAGTTAATACATGTATGTGTTACAAGTTAATTAAAGTGACATGTTGTTTTAAAAGATTAACGGAATAAACAGTGCCTGTTATATACATTGTGTGGTGTAATTGTTCGATGTTCATGTATATTTAAGTAGGGCTGTGTTTAGTACAATACCATGCTTTCTCAGGTTCAGCATCTGCACAAGATTTGTGTTTCCAAACAATACACTTCTTAACCCCATTTTTATAGTCGCAACCTACTATGTCCTCAATACCGTTGGCCTCACCACAATCTCAATTCATTTCTACAGTTGCAGTTTTTTTTTTATTTCATTTAACCTACCATTAGTGAATTAGGAAATATCCTGAACTCTCCCTTTTCAAAACATGAAATCAAATGGCCTCTCGTATATCGTTTTTAGAACTTAGTATAAAGACCCCCCCCCAGTAAAACCACTTATACAGAATTCAACCGTGTTTGCAATTGCATATAAACCACAATCAATTGAATAAGAATGTTAATGACTTCCTGGGATTTTGACGAGAAGTCTTTTTTTAGCTCATCTATCCGAAGTCCAGTTGAGCTATTGCCATCACTTGGCGTCCGTCGTCGTTAACAATTTTGCAAACTCTTCTTCTCTTACATTACTCAACTAATGGGAAACAAACCTAGTATGAATGTTTCTTGGGTTTCCGGCATAACAATGAAGAGGTGATTCTTGATCCGTCGAAAAACACGACCACCGCTTCTAGAAATAGAACATAGGGGTCAGACAGAAGTTTGTCGTATACATCTCCAAAACCATAGGATTAGCCAAATTCTGACTGGTGAAAGTGTTCAATCTGTGGCCAAATTTTGGTTTTAATCCATTAAGTCTTTTGGGATTATTGTCCTTTTTGAGTTTTTGTTGTTGTTGCTATTTTTAATGTTATTTCTCTACAAAATCTTCTCCTCTGACTCTACTTGACCAATTGACAGCAACCTTGGTATGAATGGTCCTTTAGATATCCTGCATAGAACTGATGTGGGGATTTTTGACCCGTTGAAAGACATGGCCGCCGTTACTAAAGGCTCCTAGGACATAGGAGGCAGACAGTAGTTTTTTTTCGCACAGTGAGGTTTAGCCCAATTCTTTTAATTGCTGAAATGATCCTTATTATAAGGCCTACAAAAGTCTCTGGGATAAAAGTTGTCAGACGACCCCTGGTAAGAGTAATTGTTCTTGAAGGAAAAAAATGACAATTTTTAAATAGTATTCAGCCAATATCTTGAAAACTATGATAGATTGAAAGAAACTTTCATTTAGTGAAATGATCCTGATGATAAGTCCTACGAAAGTCTTTTTGAGTCAAGATTGTTGGACATTGTCATGTTAAATTTATTGCCCTTGAAAGGCAAAATTCTACCAGGTGAGCGATTTAGGCTCATGGGAGCCTCTTTTTTGTTACACGAGTAACTATGTGATACTGGATTTCCAGGGAAACTGTCAATTTATCATATAAACTATCCAAAACATAAACCTGCACGTTTTTTATTTAATGGTGTTTCCCTGCATGGTGCATTAATTAGACTAAAGTGCTGATTTGCCCGACCTGTTTTTCCATTGTCAAACACCGATGCCAGGAGTTTTTTTTTGGAAACCCGATATATGTGGAAACTGTTTTGTTAAAATGAATGTGTGTGTAGTCATCTCCAAATTAGATTAACAAGGTGTGAAAGCTTTACAAGCCAATTAGTGGTGATTACAGATAGTTAATCCAATTAAGATTATATATAAATAATATTCTACGCCCAATTATGTCGATAAATGAAGATTGTTCACCCAGACAAAAAGTTCGTCCTGTCGAGATTTTGGATTTAATCTCTATATTGATTTCAAATATCTACACACCAAAATGTAGTATAACATGCAACCTTTTAGTATAATAAATATTTTAATAGATATAAAAAATCAGATATTTTATGTTTTGTTACCATACCCCGTAAAAGAACTGAACAAATCACAGAAAGAGACCGTCCTGTCAAGATTTTCTCTCTTTAACGCTCCCAAAATTAAATATTTTTATATCAAAATATACTGTTCTATATAGACTTTAAGGATATGTAAATATTCTTTTAACAGACATTCATAATTAAGAAAAAATAACTTTGTTAGTTCCCTTATCCGATATCCAATTGAAAATTTCCTGTTGGAAAAATTTCGCCCAGTCAAGATTCTGAATTTATTTCTGGACATATTTCAAAAATACATATATCAAAATGTAGCGATCAGTTTAAGCTTTAAGAATATAAAGATTTTTGACAGACATTAAGTAATATTCAAGTACTTGGTGTTTTGTTACCTTACTTCACCCCCGTAAAAAAAGACACAAATCACGTAACAGAGTAAGTCCATCCTGTCAAGATTTTCCCACTTTTACTGACTCAAAATGAAATAATTTTCATATCAGACATGAAACATTTTATCAATAATGAACTTTATTCATCCACATGTCCCCCTTTTATCGCCATTTTCTTGTCAGAAAAACTTCTGTCAAGGTCTTCGTTTTCTTTTTTGTTGATATTTTCTCAAAAAACTTTAACGCAATTAAAAGCACTTTTATTCTTCTTTAGAAATCATTTTGAATTTTTGAATTCCATAGAGTGAAACTAAAGTTATAGCCAAAAATGTATAAAAAATGCTCGTCCTGTTTTAATACCAGCTGGTTTAATTTCCGTTCTGGACAGCAGCGCCACCCTTTGTCTTCCAATCCCGACGCCATCTATCATCATAATGATCGTTAGCATACAATACAACTAAGCATAATTTGACATTTCACGAATAGACATGTTTCACCTCACAACACTTCAGAGTACGAACCTACCAATTGTCAATCTTACGTGGTTTATTACATTGTCAAATGACAAAGGACGATTTATTTAAAATGGCGAGTTACAAACTAAAAATATTTTGATGATTTAGTGAGAAGTTGCAAATGAAGAATTTCAAAGTTAGAAAAGTTGTATTTCAAAGTTGCAAATACAGGTTTTCAATGTACAAAAATGGAACGTTACACACTTACAAGTAACAAATTGACAATTTACGAATTTCAAATTGACAATTTACAAATCAAGAGTTTACAAACTAACAATTTACGGATTAAGAATTTTGCCCCCGTTGGCATTCCATTAGAAAATGTATGATATATAGTGTGTATTGAATATGTATATAGCCAATATCTTCGTGATCACATGCCGATTGTTTCAAAAAATGAACAAAAGTATGGAAAAAACCTCCTAATTCAACTTCGATCTAAATGACTGAAACCGATCGACTTCTAAGTATGTTTTTATTCAACATGTAGCCTCTTTAAGAATATGTTTCTCCTGCACGGACTTACAGGAAAAAGACACTTGTCAACATGTCATAGTGTGTAAAGACAACGAGGTACGAACATTTTTTTTTAAACTTTAATCGATATGTCTAAAAACTAAAAAAATGCATTGACAAATCAAGACACTGTAATATACTGCTGGAAATGATTGACTTCAAATGTTTGGTTCTTCATACGCTTTGTAAATTATTTTTAAAACTTCAACACCTAATCTCGTATGTAAATACATAACCTAGTTTGTAAGGTTAATAAACACCAAAATATCATTTCTAAAATGTTATTGTTGAAGTGAGATATTCATATGCATTAGAAAAGGCCGAAAGTAGACTAACGAATATATATACATTATATAATATAATATATAATATAATTTAGACATCAATCCAAGAGAAATGAGATAATACATGTACATTCATTTGTCATAGTAATTAAAGTTGAGAAAGTCAGTGTCTGTGATGATTAAAGGTAGGCCATATATGACTCTTGCAACAGCATATGCTCAGAAAAAAATCAAATAACCCTGATGTTGCTTTACTATTCAATGCATGTACTATTCATGGCAATGGAATAATGTCAGTGATACCGATTATACTCGGCGTCACATAAATAACATACTGTTAAAATTTGAATAAAAATATTTTCTACGACTTTATTGACACCAACCGTCGTTTAAATTGTCTTAAATGACTTGCTCATTCGTTTAGCCAAACAGCTTCTCAAAAACAAGTCGCTGATTAGCTTAAATCATGCGTAACAAATCCTTACGGGAAAATCCCATACTAATATCCGCCATGTTGGTTTTTACGGGACGATTTGTTTACAAACGAAGTGCGTAAGTTCCCGTCGAACTCCGGTGACAATCGTCTGCTTGATCAACTTCTCGGTATTATACGTTGTTCGCGTAAAATAAATCCGAGATATCCGAAATAACGCCGAATTGCATTCTGGGTTCTTCGGTTTTTGGACAAACCATTTAAACGTAAACAACATCTCCTAGCAACCCGATCACTGTAAACATGGCCGACTTTTTACAATGTAAATATTGCCACCTAGAATTAAAATCTGACCGGAATTTAACGATTCAATGTTTAGGGAGAAGCCGTTTGGCTAAACGAATGAGCAAGTCATTTAAGACAATTTAAACGACGGTAGGTGTCAATAAAGTCGTAGAAAATATTTTTATTCAAATTTTAACAGTATGTTATTTATGTGACGCCGACTATAGTGTTCAAAATATGTCCAAGCGCTATTTGAATTATGCGTTTCCGATTTAGATTTGTTTCACGCAGAAATACCGAAGCAGTAACAACGAAACACTTTATTCCTTAGGCTGCACGTATCCAGAGGTATAATCAAACAATAAGACACAAAATCTATAACTTAAATTTCTATCACACAAACGAATGAGCTGAAACAAAACAAATCATTAGCCCACTTCTCTTCACGGTGTGGTGTTACTATACTAACATGATCTTAGGTTCCTGGCTGAACATTTTTTTCTTAAAACCCTCCATCCACAATAAACACCTAAATGGTTTTCTGCACACAATGTCGATCAGTTTATTGCTAGATACACTAGACCATACAATGTCGGTTGTTATAAGGTATTTAGGATTAGTGTTTGAGGACATTTGTCATCCGGTGTAATAAAATAATTTCATTGGATCTTCAAAAAGTAATTAATTATTGATCATCAAGATAGCTA
Organism: Perna viridis; assembly: GCA_037379345.1. Lineage (NCBI taxonomy): Eukaryota > Metazoa > Mollusca > Bivalvia > Mytilida > Mytilidae > Perna > Perna viridis. The sequence continues at coordinate 9,473,006 of CM074523.1, forward strand.
AAATATAACATTTAAGGAGGTTGGAATACGTTAAATAAAACTTTTTTCAGTTCAACATATTTTGTATACAAATACAAACGCATCATTCACATATAAATATATTAATCCTCCCATTTTGTGTTGAAGCTTTGTAGAAAGGATAACCTAGGGTCATTGTTCGGAAAGCGAAATACTGACCACAGCCATGTTCTGTGTCATAAATGCTGTGACGGTACGACTTGTAACTCTGAATTAAAGTGTTTTGATGACTATAAAGGTAAAGATGTACCTATGTCTTATTTGTAATGTCATTCAGCTGGTACAAATTACAAAGTTTTAGTAACCTAAACATCGAGCGGGCAAGGACAAGTGCCTTTTCAGGACAAGAATCTCAAACTGATTTGCTTATAAAAAAGGAAAAAGAAACAGTTAAGTGTGTTAAGTAAGTGCGTGTGATAACAAAGTTATCTAAAATTCATCAGTTGACAAAGGGCCAGCTGATCAGAGAAACATTGGAGGAGTTGTAACGAATATGAATGAACATGGAAGTTAGAAACTAGAGTAGGACAGATTAAGGGATACACGAGAAAGTCATAGATCAAAGTTACATAAGGTGTGATATTGAATGCAGTTGATGTTCCTAATGAGAGAGGTTGTGAAATAGATGTCAGTGAGTGGTGTCTGTAAGAGGGGCAGGTGTAAGACGGGGATGTGTAAATGCTGTTAGAATAAATAACTATGTAATGCCGAGTGCCATGTATTTTGTTTGTATTTGTTAATAAAATCAATTTAATACATTTGAATTCTGTACCGGATGAACAAAAAGATTAGTACAAGTTGCAACCAATTTCCTGATGAAGGTTGTATAAGTTGCAACATGTACAAACGATTCATGTTCCAAGTTTTCTCTGCGTTTCTTTTTGCATAGGCTTGTCACAACAAGTACCATCATTATAATAATAATCGAAAAAGAACAGACTCAGAAGTTCATCTTACTTGCGAATCTTGCTGCAGCGACTTTTCTTTGTGTAATCAAAACTTGAATTGTAACCATACGAATCGTAAGTCGACCATTTTTGGAAGTACCACTTGTATTATATATACATGTAACTATAGTGCACTCTTCATCTGAAGCCAATTCACTCTTAAAACAGAAGTACACAACAGAGAACATGAAATAACTAAAACAAAATACAAAAAAAAAAGACCAACTTGGACTCCGCTAAAACTGGGAGCATGAACCAGGTGCACCAGGTGCGTAAGCGTCCTCTGCTTTTCTAGAAGTCAAGGTTTTTATAAGTAAAATAAATGATGGTGCTTTTTCTACTAAAATAGCGTTTAACATCGTTGAAAATGCACTACTGTATTGTTAAATCTCACTGACAACTCGAAAAACAGGAATACTATGCATAACACACGCTGTGCCTTCTTTAAAAGTCACCTCCTCACTGTATACATCATTTGCGAAATATGGCACTTCCGACAGAACGATTTTGAACAATATTTGTTTTAGAGCTTTGGAGCATCTACATATATAAAATTACGATTTCATATGGTTCATAGTGCAATCATATTTAAGATAAAAAACCCCGGAGCCAACTTATCCCAAAATATAAAAAAGTTATATTAGACAAAGATAAATGCTCCGGACGTGACACAGATAAAATATATTTGGCTATCCATAAAGAAAAAAAAAACAACTTTTACAATCATTCTTAACCTTCCATTTATATCAGGTGTTTGAAAATGATTTTGTATGAAATTTCTGCAAATATGTTGAATGATTTTTTTCAACACCTTTATTATATGAAATATGACATATGCAAGATGACTTTAACACTTATCCATAGGTCACATGGAACTGTATTGTCAGCAGGGTAAAAGTTTGATATGCAATTTCAATGTGAAGATGGTTGAAATAAAAAAAAAATTATAATCTTCTATCCGTTTAGAACCGTACGACCTCTCACAATTACTGTCTGCCAGCAGAACGTAAGGTATAATGAATATTTGTTTCAATTTATAAAAGAACAAAAAAAAAGTTTTTATATATTGTAGTGTAGTGTTTACTACCAAGCATTAGTCGGATTAAATATCTAAGTAAATCTAACCAATTTTCAATTCTTTTGGATTTTTTTCAGGAAAAACTTTGAATGAATCCTGTTTATCAAATAGTGAATGCGCCAGTAATCTAATATGCACACTAGGGAAATGTATCTGTCCAACTTCCGATTATTCTTGGTCGAATCATACTTGCAATTTACGTGAGTAATGTATTTTATTTAAATCAGTTTTATGATTAAATACAGTATAATTCTTACAATCTCTTTAAAAATTTTGGCATACTAATAATCATTATCATGAATAATATTTACAGGCAATGCATATGCAGGTTACATATCAGAATTGTACATTTGGGGTCTATATGGCACTTCTCGATTTGAGAAGAACGATATACTACAACAAAACAATAAATTTAGTCACCTGAGAAAGAATATAATCTTTATGAGAAATTAGCCCGGTTTCTTAAAATGTGTAAAGTAAAATGTAGTAAGATTCCTTTATCATAAAACATAGAAATGACAACCTTTACGATATTTTACTGTATACATGTAAGCATTTTCAAATCATGCAGTTGAAATATTAAGATTTGTTTAGATAAAAATGTGAGTCAACACTGCGAAAGTGCAGTGGAATGTTTTGATTCATTACATTGCCAAGACAATGTATGCAAGTGCCCAAGAGGACAATACTGGAATTCAATTCACTGCAAACTTCGTAATGTATATTTATTAATCTAGATAACACTACGTCCAGCACTGTTAATCGCCGAAAAATTGTAAAAAAATATTATTCCCCGGAACAGAATATTTTTCCATTTGCATGTTACAAAGTACATGTACTAGATACTTGTGTTTCTTTTGTTAAATTAAATTGTCATAAAATGAAAATATTTGTTGATATAATGTTTCATTATTTAGTGTATGATAAAAAACCGATGAAGTTATCTATGTCAAGTTGTGACGAAGCGATAGTTTGTATGTGTTAATATATTGTACATGACTTATAGTTTTATTGTCATTAGAAAATTTATGATACACAACTTTATTAATATGACAAAGGCTTGCCTCAGCCCTATTTTTGTCATATGTAATTTTTAGTGTTCTATTTGCAGAGAAAACAATTATGGAGACATGTCGATCCACAGCTGAGTGTATGGAAACTCTTTTCTGTGTTCACGGAGTTTGCAAATGCGATAGGCTGGACACCTGGTCAGGACGCAGCTGCATTCCAAGTACATTTATTAGACAAGCCCTTCCCAAACATTTAGTTTCTTAAAAGTGTATTACTTCCTCGGCTCTTTCAATATTGCAATTTTTGCGAATCAACAGCTATGTAACTTTGGTCCGTCATTATGGTTTGGTGACCATGTATTTCTTCCAATATTCTAATTTAATCATTGTCGTAATTATTGTATTATTGGGCATACAGTTGCGTACATTCGGTAATACCACTTCATCATACATAAACTATATCTTGTTACTTATTAATAAGACCCGAAGTGCTGATAAAGTGTGCGATATGAAAATATGCAAAGTAATGTGCTGAATATTCCACATTCTGCCAAAAAAATGCGAATTAAATCATTTCTTTAATTTAATATTTATTTTGTTAGCATTTGTGGATTTTTAAATATTTTTGCATTATTTTATTTACTTTATGTTCTTTGTTGTTTATGTCTGTTTTCTATGTCTGGTCTTTGTCCCTGGATTACATTCCTTTGATCACTGCTATAACCTTGGTTAATGTACATTAGATCTAGTGTTGTTTATTATTTATATTGATTTTGAAATCCGATACAGAATAAAAGTTTTTTTTATTAAGAAAACTGTTAAGGGAAATCAATATTCCCTTTCTGATTTGGAAAGGAAGTGATGGCACCTATATTGCTTTTTAAAATAGGCAAAACATGCATCCGTCTAGTTAACTTGAACTTATTTAGTAAAATGTACTATCATGTACACAATATTTATTTTTCTCAGGAAAAACTTACAAAGAACTTTGCCTAACAAACAATGACTGTCATGAGTCTGAATATTGTTTAAACCACAGATGCAAGTGCAAGATGCAATCCTATTGGAATGGCACACATTGTCAAAAGAATAGTAAGATATTGTATTTAGAAAATAAGCATATGTTACTTCTATGTCTTATAACAAGACAAAACTTCGAAATTTTAACATTATTCCGGGATGAAAGCGTTTTTGAAAATTTCCGTAAGGGTAGAAGATGCCAGAATACCTTGTAAAATATCATGCATATTTGACATGGTGCAAGGTTAATCAAATGAAATGAAAACAGTGCCTACTAGGCTTCTTATGCCAGTCGTATTGTTCTAATAGCAATGATATATTGTTGAAAAGCTGAAGGTACTTGTATATGTTGATCATGTCATCCATCTCTCCATCCGTTCCCAGTACTCATCCGCAACATTTTGAAAGAGTAATCAAGGGAACCAAGGTTATAGCAGTGATCAAAGGAATGTAATCCAGGGACAAAGACCAGACATGAAAAACAGACATACACAACAAAGAACATAAAGTAACTAAAATCATACATACAAAGTAACAAAAGTAAATGAGCAACTCAGACTAAACTGGGAGCATGGACCATGTGCACCGGTAGGGTAATCGTCCTCTGCTTTTCTAGAAACACCCGCCGAGTTGCTCTTAAAAAGTGAGCATTAATGGATACATCGGAACGATCCACGAGTTCATCATGACGACCATAAAACTTCTGTTGTGATGACTTCAATCTTGTAGCAACAGAACTCTGTTCCAGAAGCCTATTTGTTAGAATTCTAGCGCGATACAAAAGTCTGTGTAGATTCGGCAAGCTCTGGCATATCGTATGAGTTGTGATATGACCACTCAATACACAGGTGCTGAAGGGATGTTGCCCCAGATGAAAGGAAAGTTGACAATTCTGAATGAAAAGTCATCACGTTTGTCGTAAAGTTTGGTCAATAGTTTTCCTTTACCGTCCATTTCTAAGTGTAGGTCAAGATATGAGGCTGACTTCACAGCGTCTGTAGTATCCTTTATCCTAAGTTCTTTTGGGTAGATGCGATGCATCAAATCCCCAAAATTAGGATTGTTTAAAGATAATACGTTATCTATAAAGCGGAAACTGAGATTGAAGGATCTAGAGGAATGAAATTCTTTCCTGATCAGATCAGCTATAATATCAGCCTCATAAGAGTGAAGGAAAAGGTCAGCAAGTAGAGGAGCACAATTTGGTCCCATTGGAATGCCGACCGTTTGTTGAAAAACGCATCCACGACACTGGACTTATATGTTATCGATTAAAAATTCCAGCATTTTGTAAACATCTTCTTTCTTATAAAGTATGAGGAATCTCTACCAGGAACTATATATTTATATCTAGGTGTACCATCCTTTCTGGAAAAACAACGATGTATAATGTTTTTAAGTCGGGATTTTAACTCAGTATGGGGAATAGAAGTATACAGTGTTGAAAAATCATATGTTTTATTGCTGTTATATTCTGATAATAGTCTTGAACTGATTGACTCCAAAAGATCTTTCGAATTTTTCAGGATCCACATTAAATTAATACCACTACGGGAGTAACATGTGTTGTGGTAGGACTGCAGACCCTCCTCGACAGCTGTTAGTATAGAAGTTAAAAGTTGTAAAAGAGATATGGTGGTACATTTAGCAGATGCAGCTATGTAATGTTGCTTGTATTGATTCTTGTGAAATTTAGGAATCCAGTATATAGACTGTAAATCACAATCACCGTCCTTGGTAGAGAGACCAAAAGAGGATAGCATACATTTATGGTTTTCCAATCTCTTCTTTGGAGAGTGTAGTAGCAGTCTAGGTCTCATCACTAATATTTTCTACGTCTACCTCCGATAATAAACATGGGATGTAAAACCTTTTGCAGACGAAAACAATGTTGGTTGGGCTTCATCTGTTGGTAAGACAACATATTTGACATGTATGGTAGACAATATTTTGATACATCGGGGTCTTTGAAAACTGATGTAGCATTGGTACTAATTGACCTACTTCAAACTTTCATTTGTTTCAAAATTAAAGACCTCACGGCCTTTAACCACTCTGACAGAGAATCAATGTCTTCTTGTTCTCGTTTTATCCATTTTTTCTTGCGTAGTCCTCCATGGCATTCATAGGAAGTTTAAAGTTATAATTCCAATTTATGGAGCGTGGTTCATGGTACTTGGGACCTTTATAAAGGATATTACGCAGAGATTCGTTTTCGTTGATGGACAAATCTCCCGTAACGACGTAACCTGAAGGACCATATTTGAATGGAGAGTTTTTGCAAGAACAGTCAGGTGGTTTAGCCATGAAAACTATAGCATGATACTTAATGATAAATAATGATTTTTTTAATATATATTCTTTGATACTTCATGCCATTCTACACCTCCTATTTAGTTTTATCTGAATGAGTGTTATTGTACGTGTAGTTTTGTCTTTGCCATGTCCTTTGATGTGTGTGTGTGTGTGTATTTTCCCTGTCAAGTCTTTATCCTTGTAATATACTATTTTGACTTCCTGGAATCTTTGTTCCCTTGATTACTGTTTGCTTAAAGGACTATGTTATGGAGCAAATCATAAATACCGAAACGTATCTGTTATATGTTCACTAAATTTGAATTAACTAATTAACCCCGATTTGTAATTAGGGAATTTCAATTTTCCGCGCCTATGGGCGCCACCATGATCGGTTGATCTATGACTTCGGTTTGTAAAGTGAAAGTAAATAGGCAATTGATTACTATGTTCGAGGAAATCAAATTGGTCAAAGAAGAACTCGAATTTATCATACTTATCTATTGCCTTAATTAAGAAACACTCTATTATTTTTACTCAAGTGGTAAAGTGCTCACGGTTTTTATATCTTTTTCCGTAAACATTAAAACTTGTGTGAAATGCGGATTTTGTTTGTAATTTTAGAACCTCGTGAGTGTGCAGACATCAGTTACATTACAAATGGCATATTCCTTATATACCCTTATGGGGATCAATTTATCCATGTTTATTGTGTTATCGAAGATGGAATTAAATGGACAGTAAGTAAATGTTAAACTTTGATATATCTAAATTCTTAGTTTTTATTCTATACTATAGAATGGGTAAAAACGGTGAAGGTTCAGCTAAAGTCAATATCTTGGACATTCTTTAATGTGAAGTTTTTATTCATATTTTTAAAAATGTATTAAAATTAGGGCAGAAACATTGCTAAAATGCATACTTATATGTATTTAACACACAGGCATAAGTCATACTTGGGGAAAAATACTTTATAGCATTAACAACAAAATTGTAAACAACACATATTTGAATAAATCTACAGCTGTCAAAAACAAGATTTGAAGTCTGAAATTCATATATTCCTGTTCTTTAATGTGTTATGCAGTGCAAGCAAGCATAAAAGTGTAAGTTCTCGATTTTTCGAATTGAACACTTTACTGACCAATAAAAAACAACTCTGATATCTCATATATTTATAATAAGCCTACAATTGGCATCAAAAATCAGAATCTTGTACTATGAACTATTGAAGGACGTTATAAACCCTAAGTAAAAGTTTTCGTATATATATATATATATATATATAAAGGTCTGAACAATTCCCAACGATGTTAGAACTGTCAAATTTGCGAACCAAATTTTGGTCGTTCCCTCCGCGGGACTCGAACTCGTACCGCTGTGACATTTATGGCAACACCGCCCTCACTAAGTCCAGCGTCCTAGACCACTCGTCCAGATAAGCTATATAAAAATATAGCTTTCGTTGTCCGGGTCATTCCTCCTCTTAGGATTAATCTAGGGCTGTGACTTAGTACACGATGTATGGTAGTACGTAACAGTTCATTTCAGATGTTATTAAGTAGGATAGACGATCAAATTAATGATGCATGTCACAACAAATCAATATTATACAGAAGTCTCAGAATGTAACGACTATTCGCTACACTGCTCCATCGGATCAAATTGATACAGGGAAGGTATATAAACGTATAGAAAGGTCTGAAAAATTCACAACGATGTTAGAACTGTCAAATTTGCGATGCAAATTTTTGGTCGTTCCCTCCGCGGGACTCGAACTCGTACCGATGTGACATCTATGGCAACGTCGCCTGCACAAAGTCCAGTTCTAACAAATTTAGGTCGTTCCCTCCGCGGGACTACAACTCGTACCGCTGTGACATCTATGGCAACACCGCCTGTGCACCAGTATACTTTCATCTCTTACGTATAGTGTTTATATTTCACAATTGATTCGATGCGTTAGTGCAAGCACTAACTACTCTGATTATCCTTGAACGCCATAACAGACTTTTGAATTAGGAAATACGTCTCAAAAGGTCTCTTACCTATTCTTTTTTAGATATTAGTCCTTGGTTGAAAAAATTAATACTCAGTTTCTTCTAAAATAATGAGTAATGATTGTTTTCTTTTGTAAATCGTTCTTTGTGCTTATGTTACAGTTGATTTGTCAATTATGACGTAAAAGCAAGCAAATATGCTATTAAATCATCACTTGTATATTTATGCCGCATTGGAAGAGGGAGCTTTAGAGCGCTGTGAAACCTATATTTTGTAACCCTAAATTTCGTATGGAATGCCTGTACGGTATTAGTGGTGCAATGTCTTTTTTAATATATTTCATATGTATCTTGCCAGAGGTATTTTTGGACTTGATTTGATTATTGATCGGCTTGGTCTGCTACGGTGGTCCGCTTAACTACAAAATGTTTTAATGAACATCTGGAATAACAAAGAATCTCTAAAGACATCTGAAAAAATCGATAAGATTGCGTACATCGAACAAGTAATTGCATCATCAAGACATTTAAAGAGTACGGTTTGCCCTATCATTCAGTAATTTAAAAACCGTCTATTTTCATCAAGACTTCCTTTATTATGCTACAGTTACAAATATTGTGAAAATGGAATCATTTTTATGCTTCTTCTTATCCGCGAAGAAATATCCCTACATTAGTTGAAAAAGGGGGTAGGTTAATTTTGCTAACAGTTCACATGTTAATGTAGAACTCCTTACTCAAAATCAGTCGCACATGTGAAAAAGTAAAATTTACACGCGTGTAAAAAAAAAACAACAGTAATTAGGTCATAGAGGGTTTGAGTTTTGAGTTTAATTTCTCAACAAACTGTACATAATTGTACATGTTGAAAAGCATTTTGGAATGATAACAAAGGAACAAAATGAAATGTGTGGTAAACACTTATATGAGTGTCCGCCAAAAAAAAAAAGCAACAATCTCATAATAACTGAAGTTGATCTGTTTTACTCTTTTTACAGCAAAAAAAAAAAAAAAAAAAAAAAAAAACAGAAAAAAAAACAACATTTTCTGCACAAGATCAATCAAATTGTATCCCTCAAACGTATTTGAAAAGTTCGCTAACTTCTTCTGATAACAAAATCTCGTAACAATGTATTCCTAATTGTTATAGGTAATTCAAAGAGCAATCAAGGGAACCAAGGTTATAGCGGTAATCAAAAGAATGTAACTCAGGGACAAAGACCAGACATGGAAAACGTACATACACAACAAAGAACATAAAGTAACTAAAATCATACATACTAAGTAACAAAAGCAAATGAGCAACTCGGACTCCACTAAAAACTGGGAGCATGGACCAGGTGCACCGGTAGGGTAATCGTCCTCTGCTTTTCTAGAAACACCCGCCGAGTTCCTCTTAAAAAGTCAAGCCGGGGTAGACAAACGAGGAAAGGTAAACTATGACCCGTTGAATAAATCAGTTTTCATGGTGCTGATGGATACATCGGAACGATCCACGAGTTCATGATGACGACCATAAAACTTGTGTAGTGATGACTTCAATCTTGTAGCAACATAACCCTGTTCCAGAAACCTATTTGTTAGAGTTCTAGCGCGATACAAAAAAGTCTGCGTAGTTTCGGCAAACTCTGGCATAACGTATGAGTTGTGATATGTACACTCCATACGTAGGAGCCGAAGGGATGTTGACAGAGATGAAAGGAAAGTTGACAATTTTGAATGAAAAGTCATCACGTTTGTCGTAAAGTTTGGTCAATAGTTTTCCTTTACCATTGATTTCTAATTGTATGTCAAGATATGAGGCTGATTTCACAGTGTCTGTAGTATCCTTTATCTCAAGTTCGTTTGGGTAGATGCGATGTATCAAATCCCCAAAATTAGGATTGTGTAAAGATAATACTTCATCTATATAGCGGAAACTGAGATTGAAGGATCTAGCCAAACGACATTCTTTCTTTCTGATCGAATCAGCTATAAAGTCAGCCTCATAAGAGTGAAGAAATAGGTCAGCAAGTAAAGGAGCACAATTTGTTCCCATTGGAATGCCGACCGTTTGTTGAAAAACACGTCCACCACACTGGACAAATATGTTGTCGATTAAAAATTCCAGCATTTTGTAAACATCTTGTGTATACTTGGAAATGATTTTGAATTATTTCTTACAAAGTATGAGGAATCTCTACCAAGAACTATATATTTATATCTAGGTGTACCATCTTTTTTGGAAAAACAACGATGTATAGTGTTTTTAAGTCGCGAGTTTAACTGAGTATGGGGAATAGAAGTATACAGTGTTGAAAAATCATAGGTTTTAAAGTTCGCTAACATCTTCTGATAACACAATATCGTAACAATGTATTCCTAATTGTTATAGGTAATTCAAAGACGTTTTGATAGTTCCGTTAGTTTCGACAGGACATGGAATGAGTATAAGGTTGGCTTTGGAAATGTCAGTGGAGAGTATTGGATAGGTAATTTTATCCACATTTCTAGCATACATTACTTCCAAAATTTAAACAAGTACAAACATTTGGTGCAGGTCCATATACATTATCTAGTAAATTCACACCGAGGACATTTGTAGTGTAGCTTTTTGTGTATTTGTATTTGTAACTTCATGTATATACTGTTATTTACATTTAGTGTAAGAAAATATTTCAAATTACCTTGTGGGACACTCTTGTCAATTTCGGTACATTTTCCAACAGTATTCAATCCAACAAGTGTTGTAGTTGACACAGTAAATAGAAGGAAACATCAAACAGTTCATAGTTCAGTCGTGGTGTGAACGTTGCGATAGCATAATGCCTGCGTAAAGTGATATGCAATTTCTTAGGTGACAATCATAGTACCCGTTTACTACGACTCGCACTTGGTGACATTCAACCAAAAGGCGTTTTATGACGTAAATACGCCGCCAGTGAGACCATATTTAACAAGGACTTTGCGTTGAGCATTTTCAAATTATTCCCAGCCCGGTTTTAGTAGTGCACGATATAGCATGACCGCACTCACAACACGACCACACTACGATTGCCGACTTTGTCAAAAATAAAGGTTGTAGTGTCTTCGTGATTTAAAGTGTCAGGAGCTTTTTTTGACGAACAACTTGAAATTAGCCAAAAGCAAAATTCAACATTTTTTTTGTTATCGTGGTAATATTTTGAGTAAAGGATATATGCAAATTTTCCAACAAATGTCCTTACTAGAAAAAGGTGATTTAGGTGGATTTAAAATGTAAATGACCTTTTTTTCAGGATTAAGTTACCAAAACGGGTCAAAGATCATTTTCTGCTTTGTTTTACCTTATAGTGGGTACTTTTGGCGGAAACCAGCTTTTGCAATTTCCATTATTAATAGGGGAATCTAACTTTCGCGATCTTTATTTGAGTGCAAAGCATAGCTCCGGTTTATTTCTAAATATAATTTCTAAATACTCGCGAATATAACAAAAAGAAGAAGCTTGCAAACATTTCCAGATATACAGAAATATTTATGTTATCCATTGCTCGAGAAAGCTTACAGACATATGCACTTTTGAAGGTGATTGAACATTTTCAGCTCACCTGACCGAAGGACATGTGAGGTATTGTCATCACTTGGCGTCCGTCGTCGTCGTCGTCGTTTACAATTTAAAACAACTCTTCAACTCTGACACTACTTGACCATTTGAATAAAACTTGTTACGAATGTTCTTTGATTAGTCGCTATTACTAAAATATATAATAGGGGTCAGACAGCAGTTTTTCGCTTATATCTCCAAAAACGTCAGATTTAGCCAAATTCAAATTCAAACCAGATCTATCTAAGTGTCAAATTTTCAGTTTAATCAGTTGCACCATGTTGAAGTTTTTGCCCTTTTTGTGTCTTTTTTTGCTGTTTTTAATGTTATTTCTTTCAAAAATCGTCTCCTCTGACACTATTTGATCTACAGGAACGAAACTTGGTATGAGTGTTTCGTTGGGTATCCTGCATAAAACAATGTTGGGATTTTTGATTTGTCGAAAAGCATAGCTGCCGTTACTAGAAATAGAACATAAGGGTCAGACAGTTGTTTTTTGCATATATCTCCAAAACCGTTAGGTTTAACTAAACTATTTCAAAGGCTGAAATGATTCTTATTATTATTACTACAAAAGTCTTCAGGGAAAAAAGTCAGACGACTCCTTGTAAGGGTTATTGCCCTTGAAAGAGGAAAAATGACTTTTCTTACAGTTTTCAACCGCTATCTAGAAAACTATGATAGACAGAAAGAAACTTCCAATGTCTGAAATGATCCTTTGATAAGTCCTTCTGAAGAAGATGTTTTCAAAATGCTCGAACGTTTGATAGACAGCATATATGTCCAGTGTTGAGTGTGGGGACGCGTTTTTCAACAAATGGTCGGCATTTTGATGGAACAAAATTGTGCTTTTCTATCTGCTGACCTATTCTGTCACTCTTATGAGGCTGCTTTTATAGCTGATCTGGTCCAAAAGAAGAAACATTGTTTAGCTAAACCTTTAACCTTAGTCCCCGCTCTATAGATGACGTATTATCGTTAAACATTCCTAGTTTCGGGGAATTGATACATCGTATCTACCTATGAAGTCAGTCTCATCTCTTGACGTACACTAAGAGATCGATGGTAAAGAAAAACTATTAACTAAACTTTACGCGATGAATTTATTTTATTTTGTCAACTTTTTTTTTCAATGTGACAACATCCCTTAAGCCGTAGCGTACCTCATTTCATACGTTACGCCAGAGCTTGCCGTAACTACGCAGACTTTTTGTATTGCGGTAAACGTCTTACAATTAGGCTTCTGATACAGGGTTATGTTGCCACAAAATTGAAGATATCACTCAAGAAGTTTTATGGTCGTCATCATGAACTCGTGAATCGTTCGGTTTATGAGTCTGCAAGAAACTGATTTGTTTAACGTGCCATAGGTTTCCTTTCCACTTTCGTCTATTCTTGACTTTACTTTTTATGTGCAACTCGACGAGCGTTTTCTACCGGTGAATCTGGTCCATACTCCAAGTTTGTAGTGGAGTCCGAGTTGCTAATATGCTTTGGTTACTTTGTATGTATTATTTTGTTATTTTATATTCTTTGGTGTGTATGTCTGTCTTTTTAGTCTGGTCCTTGTCTCTGAACTACAGTATTTTGATTTACGCTAGAATATTAGTTCCCTTGATTACTCTGTTGTCCTCAAGTTATGCTTTTGTTTTAGGCCAAGTAAAATTAAGACCTTTATGACAGCAACTGTTTTATTACAGGCAATGATAACATGCATGGGATCACTTCAGATGGAAAACACAGATTAAGAGTAGATCTTACTAGCGCGACGGGAGCAAAATATTACGCTGTCTATTCAACATTCGTCATTGCTAATGAATCAAACAAGTATAGGGCAACAGTGACAGGATACAGTGGTAATGCAGGTGAAATGAACTTTATTTAGGAATTGTCTAATATGATTATCATACTAGAATTCACCTACGTATAAAGCCGCACTATTCACTCTAAATTTATTTAAGTCTCTTGGGTTTCAATGTGATTAGCACAGAAAGGAAGAACAAACATTTTTTTAATTGGAAAAAGTTTCCTTTTTAAACCAAAGCCCACATGTATTTTTTTTAAAATTCAAGGACATATTAAACACAAATAACTATATCAACTGTATCTGGAGATTCTAATAAAATTAAAAAAAATGGACATTTATAATAGACTAGTGCTACAACTTGGAGTTAAAAAATAGAACAAATATTATGAGTTTGCAAATTTGCTTTTTTTCTAATTATATACCAATGTGTAAAATATCTTAAATGAGCAGTATTTATCTAAACAACTAATCACAATTTCCAAGTCAAAAACTATAATAAAATTAAAATAAAATCAAGTCAAGTAATGATAATAAGATTTCAAATAAATAGACGATTTGTTTGGTGAGATTCTAGACGTCAGGCAATCATTATCGTATACTAATATTAAGTCACTTATTAAAATGTTGAACAGGTTTAAGTTAAATAAGTGCCTGGTACATATTGTCGGCTGCAAAAATAACACATTTCCTGTACTGTTGAAAATATCTTCTGTAATAGGTAACAGTTATTGCAATTCATGGGTTTTTGGATTTGTTCAAGAAGTAACTCCATTCCCTTTGGGTAACATCTGCAGAAATATCTACATGTCTTCACGATTTATTTATTTCAGTAATGTCATTGTAGTTCTATAAACGATGTCTGAATCGTTTAAAAGCATTGTAACAGGTGTAAGACAATATCGCAAGATCATAACAAAAACACATTTTACATAAAGGATTACACAAAAACGGTGGTATGGGTTCCGATTTACAAAATACGTGTCACCCAAATGTTTTTAGACCGTGGCATTCAAAAATATGATTCGGCAGTTTTTACCTGTTTTCGATCAAAACATTAAATAGGTAGCAACAGTTTGTTCCACAATATGACCACACTCATCACTATACAATGCGCTTAATATATCTAATTCTTGTCGAAATTATTATGTTATCAAATATATATATATAATATTTAAATTATTACTTTCACTCTATTACTGTACCGTAATCAACCAAGAAATATGATTATTTTGTCGAGTAATTGTCCCCACTACAATTAATGAATAATGAAAGGGTATATAGATTAATAGGATTTCCTCCTCCTAATTGGAGTTTGAAATATATTTTTGAAGGAGACAGCTTGGAAAAACAATCTAAAGACGGAAACGTAAATGGCAAATATTTCACCACTAAAGATAATGATAACGACGATCATGATGCGTATAACTGTGCAGATTCTTACAGCAGTGGTTGGTGGTATGGTGATTGTGAATATACTACATTGAACGCTCCTTTCCCAAATGCAGAATGGCGCTTTAATGTTGGTAAATTAAGTGCAACAATGATGATGGTAACAAAGTCATAGGCAAGGATATAGCACCACTAATAATTATATCATTAAATGTAAAATATAAAATAATAAATAATTTGGAGTGCAAGTTAAACTTATTTCCGCACAGCACAATTAAATTTCGAAAGGTATTACTAAACACGATTCCATCTTCTAACAAAATGTTTTAATTATTTAAATAAAAATAGCGTTATCATTTGCACAGTGACGATCATTAAGAGTCTTTCAAAACAAACAACGGACTAGAAACAAATAAAAAATGAGCCCGAATTATACTTTGTGATGAAATATATTATTGTGTTATTGCATGAGTACTGATGAAAATTGGCCCCTGCAGATATCATATCAGGTAGGGTTCATTTTTAATTAATATGTATAACAATTGTTTAATCATTTCATACAAAGTCCCTTTTTTGTACAGCATACTTTTGTTTACATTTTCTGCAGTTGTATAAAACCTTCACCTTGCTTCTGTAAACTATTTGATTGACTCCAGATAACTTTTTTTTTCTTTGAAAAGATAAGTGATATCCTAGGCCTGTACGGTCAATATTTACTTACTGAACGACAGGCGTGCAATATGAAAATCGACACTGAACGAAACGGAGTTAAAGTTCGGCGCATAACCCACTTTGTATTTCTGCTACTTTTTTTCACATCAAATCTGAATATCTTAAAATACTGTCTGTCAAGGTTTGCACAAAAGGGTGCCGAAATTGGCTTCATATTTGAAAATTAAAAATACGTTGAATGGAAGAATTTGAATATTAATTATAGGGTCCTGGACGGATGAAAAAGGTGGTTAATGCAAGAGTAATCAAGGGAACCAAGGTTATAGCGGTAATCAAAAGAATGTAAGCCAGGGACAAAGACCAGACATGGAAAACAGACATACACAACAAAGAACATAAAGTAACTAAAATCATACATACAAAGTAACAAGAGCAAATGAGCAACTCGGACTCCACTAAAAACTGGGAGCATGCACCAGGTGCACCGATAGGGTAAGCGTCCTCTGTTTTTCTAAAAAACCCGCCGAGTTGCTCATAAAGTTATGTCCGGGGTAGACAAACGAGGAAAGGAGAACTATGACCCGTTGAATAAATCAGTTTTCATGGTGCAGATGGATACACCATAACGATCCACGAGTTCATGATGATGACCATAAAACTTCTGTAGTGATGACTTCAATCTTGTAGCAACATAACCCTGTTCCAAAAGCCTATTTGTTAGAGTTCTAGCGCGATACAAAAAGTCTGCGTAGTTTCAACAAGCTCTGGCATAACGTATGAGTTGTGATATGAACACTCCATACGCAGGTGCTGAAGGGATGTTGCCACAGATGAAAGGAAAGTTGACAATTCTGAATGAAAAGTCATCACGTTTTTCGTAAAGTTTGGTCAATAGTTTTCCTTTACCATCGATTTCTAAGTGTAGGTCAAGATATGAGGCTGACTTCACAGTGTCTGTAGTATCCTTTATCTTAAGTTCTTTTGGGTAGATGCGATGTATCAAATCCCCGAAATTAGGATTGTTTAAAGATAATACTTCATCTGTATAGCGGAAACTGAGATTGAAGGATCTAGCCAGACGATATTCTTTCTTTCTGATCAGATCAGCTATAAAGTCAGCCTCATAAGAGTGAAGAAATAGGTCAGCAAGTGAAGGAGCACAATTTGTTCCCATTGGAATGCCGACCGTTTATTGAAAAACACGCCCACCACACTGGACAGATAAATCAGTTCTCGGCACCAAATATGGAACTCTAAATACTTATGAATGAATGCAATACATTTCAGTTACATAAATCAGAGTCTACCTGTTTTGGAAATTATACCAAAAATTGAAGACATAAACAAAACAATTTATTTGGTTAAAAACGTAAACTGATGTTAAATATTTGTCAAATAAATTGCAGATGTGATTTTATTTAAACAATCTTGATATACCATTGCATGTATTTCGAATGCAAAACTGAAAACCAAAACACAAAATATCGATAGTTATTGCATTTTGGTTTTCGAATTTTTTGTTTCTGAATTTACGTGACATATTTAAAGAAGGTTGACATGACTGTTCCTGTGGGAACACAAAAAATGCGTTTTTATGTTTGATCCGTATGATCGCAGTGTCTATTAATAGCGTTCACAAAGTTAGTTCAACAATGATATTATCAGTCAATCCGGGAAGGGTTCGTTAAGACGCACAAATATACTTATAAGGGAAGTTCTGCATCAAGAAAAAAAAAACTTTGACATTTTCACTGTATGTGTATAATGCTCCACCATCCATGGATGTTACGTTCGTACATATTTTGCCCCAAATTTGCTATAACTAAAAGGTAAAATAGTAGTATTTATTCCCTTGCATTGTGTTGTACAATTGCGTAGCCTATTCTGACGAAAGGAAAAAGAGCTTTGAAAGAACTGATTGGCGAAATGACAAAATTTGTAATGATGATTTTTTCCCTCAGTTGTAAAGATACAAGTATTAAAGTTTAGAAAAAATTAGTTGATTTTGGCATCCTTGAATATACATTTTTATGAAGTTTAGAAGAAAAGAATAGAAAGCTTATTAAACTTGGGTTCGGAACTTCAAAAAGTCAAAACTCCCGATATTTTAAAACGTTTGACAGTGGTTGAAAAGGAAAGCCATAATGATTTTTGGGTTTCTAAATGAAAGAATTACAAAAAACAAAACAAAACAAAACAAAACAAAACTAAACAAACCCAAAAACAAACTGACAAACAAACTAACAAACTAATAAAACAAAAAACAAAAAACAAAAACAAAAACAAATTAAAAAAAAAAACAACAACAACAACAAAAAACAAATAAAAACAAACATACGGTTGTTGAGTCTAAAATTTATTTAGATATTACTGACAAACTAAAACAGTATTGTCGGCTATGGAACATTAAAAACGAAAAAAAAGGCAAACTATGACACGTTGAACAAATTTGTTTTCATGATGTAGATGGATACACCGTAACGATCCACGAGTACATGACGACGACCATAAAACTTCTGTAATGATGACTTGAATCTCGTAGCAACATCACCCTGTTCCAGAAGCATAATACCAAATCCGTTATGGTACAGATGGATACAACGAGCTTATCCGCGATATAAAAGTTTAACCGAATAATCTTTTGGGAAATCAAAGCCCAATAGCAAATGTAAGGTGTTTATTCTTCGTTTTTATTTTTAATTTTTAATAGAACTTACCAAGTTGACGATTCTACTAAGAAATTTTCCATAAACACAAATGGCGTTAAAGACATATGAAAAGAAGTTTTGAAATATGTACCAAGCAGAAACTACAAAGTTATGTCCCTTTCTGTAATTTTTTGAAATTCTGATTCTACAAACATCAGGAAAACTTCAAGAAGAACCTCAACATGAAACAGAGAAAAAGAATTCATCATTTATATGTACCTCGGACATATAGTTGTCTCCTGATAAAACCATAACCTCATCTTGAATAGAAGGTCCACCTCGACAATAGATATGCAACTCTATTCTCATTGGTAGTCAAATGATGTGCTTTAATCTCAAATTAAAAAAAAAAGCAGCTAGAAAGCAATTGCCTTCAAACAAAATTGCATAAACGTATCCCGACAGGCCTCAGGGCTCATGACAGTAAGAGAAAAAGAATAATCATAGAAAATAATTCTAGAACCTCTACAAATGTGCGCCTACAACTTCAGAGAAGCTACCATAGACGCTTACTCTAATGTATACATATGCACCGTCTTTTAAAATATTCAGGACCCGAAAACTCTGCAACCATGTCAATAACAGAGACATAAATGCACCACCGGTCGAAAGCAAGAAATTACAAATTCAATTTACCAAACAAAGACTGAAGATCCTTTAAAGGACACTTAATCTTATTAAACCAGATTTGAACCAAGGCAGAAATATCGATCAGCTTATCTGGAGTGATAGAAAGAACAAGATCTCCAGTACCTATCAAAATGCAAAAAAAAAAAAAAAAAAAAAAAAAAAAAATCATAGAAATTGAAGGAAGTAAAGCCTTTTCGACCCATTCCTTAATACCTTTATTGACCACAACCTCCAGTTAAGCCTTATATACCGACAACGATTCATCAGGAGATTCACAACCAGCAAAATAATCAAGATAGTTAATAATCTGTATACTATAAAGATAATGCATAATATAAGCAACCGTATTTTCCACTCTTTGACATATATAAGTGGCCGATCGTATATCTATTTTTCATAACAGAGTCTTTGTTCAAGTCAACCGCTATTGACGAAACTGTACAAAAAGACAACAATTATAGCTTTTTTGTTTGTTTGGCAGCTTTGCCGCAAGGATAGCCTCGGGTCGATATTTGGAAAAAGAGATACTGAACACAGTCATGTTCTTTGTCATAAATGTTGTGACAGTACTGCTTGCAATACTGAATTGAAATGTTAAGATAATCTTAAAGGTAAGAAATTTCATAAAAGTGTACTTGTATAATTTTGCAGTGTTCAAGGTGTACATGAATATATATTCATACGTAGTCGTCAATATGTTTTTATTTTCAACTCTTTATACCACCCTTCCTCATACTCAGTGGAATCCTGACTCAAAAGCATTATACTTCATTGTTGCTCTATAAAAACGATAGAATACTGAGATAAGGTACACCCGTAATCGTTCTTGTTATTCCAAACATAAACAATTGTTAGTTTTCTTAAATACAGATCTACCGGGTGGTAAACGAATACATAAAATAACTTAAGTAAATATTGAAAATTTCGGTGTATTGTATATATCACAGAAACAAAAATCATTGGAGGGACGATTCAATAAAAATATAAAGTAATGTACAAGAAGAACTAAAACAACACAAGTCGAATCAACCATAGAGAAATATAAGGAATGATGCCTCGGTTTTATAGAGGTTTGATTTTTTTTCGGTTTCGGTTAACAATCTATGAAAGAAATCATATCATATAAGTCTCACTGCTGAGCTACTAAATACCAAATATAGGTGTTAATCTTGGTGACGGATTATGTAATGTGTAAAATATACAAGCCGTAGCCGAAGTTCGTAAAGTAAGTAATAGACCAACTAATTACCATGAGAAATAATCCAGTTACTTCTCAACTTTAGTGTCTAATCTCGTTTCCAATGACAACATATGTCCTGTTTATATATATATGTTCATGTTAATTTATGGGTTATTACAATTGAAAATGTTCTGATGTCATAATGAAAATGGAACGCATAAGTTTTCATTGTAGACGCATTTTAGTTGATATTCCAGATCTGTGCAGATGTATTCCCTTGACCTACATGTACATGCATGTATACCAAGAGTTTTATAACACTTTTTTCCCGAGACCTTGTACATTTCCCACACTTTTTTGTTACAAGGAAACTTAAAGCATGTAATTTGTATTGTCATTTCGAACAATGGACAAAGAGGTTAAAAAAAATTCGCCGTATGTCTATCTCTTTTATAATTTTTTAAAGAAATGTCCGTATCTAAGTTTCAAATGACTTTAAATCAGCTGAAAATATAAAGTCCGTTATCCGCCTTTTTATTCTCATGGTCTTAATACAGTATAGACATATATAAGTTTATACTGAAAAAAGTACCTTCAAAGAAACTCATGTTGACGAAGCTTTTTTTAAAACATTTCTTTGCTTTTTTCGGCTTCTTACTGCTCCTTTCCAGAGAGTATAAAAGACACTATTTACCTCAAAGGTATTTATATTTTTATAGGCCATTAAAGCATTATGTAAATGAAGATGTCTTCTGGATTTTTTCGTGTTTATCCGGAAGCATTTAATTGATACAATGGGATTAAAACTCACAGGTATCAAAATAGTTGTCGAATCGTCAATCTTTTTAGCATTTACCCAAATCATAAATCTGTAAGTGCGGTAGTAAAAATATATATTGCCGCATATATTTAAAATGAAAACAACACAAATTATTGCGTTAATAGGTATTTTCCTCGATAATATTATGAATGAGTTTCACAGTCCCGTTAAATGCATACCTCCTCCTCTGAAACGTGGACGCAATTCCATAAATCTCAATCTAGTTTTTCTGTGGCAGTAAAAGTAAAAAAATAGACCCTAAAAGACACTACTATTTTGGAAACATGTCAAAACATATTGACAAGATCGAAGACATTTCATGATTGGGCTTCTTGTATCATTTGTTAAAAAAAGAAACCTTAAAAAAGATCGAATGCGCCATCGTATTTCCTCTCTAATGAGAATTCAAAGCTTACCAAAAGCAGCAACAAAACACAATGATGAAGAAATGCTCTTTCAAATTTCTGATGAGGTTTTCTTCTCGAATGCTTTGTACCACTCAGGTTGGATTAAAAAATACATTTTGCGTGACACAGATTGAAAAAAGAGTCAAATTAAAACATTTCTTTTCGTGTAGCATATACAAAAAATATATAAGTGACGAGTTATTCATTCAAAAAATGATGTTTTCCATGTCATACTTGCTGGAAAAGTACAGATAATTTCTGCCAACAGACACAGCACCTAAATACACTTCTTATAGACTTCAACTCAGATTGAAAAATTATTTCGGGGACAACATAGCTGTAGATGTCAATCACGGCCATGGGGAGTCAAACTTTGTATATAGTAGTTCTCTCACGTTGTCTGAGGCAATTAGAACGGCAATTCGTTTCAAAGCTGAAAAGGAATTTACAAAAATACGCATGTCTGCGTCAACACAAAAAGATCAGACAAAAGAAACCCACATATTATATTCGGCTACTTCAATTCTAAGACGCAAAATTCAGAATGTTGTTTTCGCATTGCATGAATATCCTACTGTGATGGAAATATCACTGCTGAAATCTTTGGAGAATTTGCCTTCTATATTAACAGGGTTTATTAACTGGCTTATTGATGATAAATCTTACAACCAAGTAGACATAAAAGATCTCTTGCTGGAAAAGGAAAAGTTTAGCTTTGTCTGAATGCATTGTGTCATTGCATACTAAACCTCTATCCCCCATTAACATTGGTCTTGCTTTACAACTGCACCATATGCATGGTTCGAAAGTTTTAATTCAGACCTTACAATCTCATGGATTTTGTACAACTTATAACGATGAACAATACTTACATTCCACTGGTATCCGCCAATATGATGGCAAAGTCACATTAATACAAGAAGGAGCTGATAATGTTGACTTTTATGCTGAAACAGTTGATGAAAAGGACACCTTACATTCAATGACCAGGACTGTATTTCAGGTTTGTGAGGAGGTAAGCAGTGAAAATGAAATACTAGACAACCAGAGAGTCACCAGAGGTCGATTGAAAACTCTACCAATAGACGAAAAAGTTTCATCGCTTAATACTTGTGCCGTTTTCTCGAAACCAAAGCAAAGAGCTGAACCTGTCCGCATGGAAAATGCTTTTTCTAAACTTTTGGATTCTTTCCTTCCCCATGCCAAAACCTCTGATCTACTCTGGGTACTTCTTAGAAATTTATCACGGACTATTGTTGACCTACCATTTAAATTTCCTACGAATGGCGGATTGTTAATTCCTTTCTGGAGTGGGTTCAACAAGAATATATCCAATGCCAGTACAACGTATCATGTTGTAAGTTATCCTCCAATCATTAATGTAAAGTCTTCAGACATGTCAACTGTATATACAAAAATGAAGAGGTGTGCTGATATGTGCAAGCAGGCTTGTCAACCATTTTCTGTACAGACTTTTGATTTACAATTGTATGCTTTGGCTCAACAGGTCAAACTTAATAGGCCCTCTGAATTTCAATCACACATTCTACGACTTGGTGGCTTTCACAAACTGTCGTGTTATATTTCATCAATAGGAAAGATATGGGGGGACGGGGGTCTTCGAGATCTATAAGTAGATTCTGGTGTATACGCGGCCGCAACAGTTGAACAAATGCTTTCAGGAAAACAATTCAACCGCACCGTTCGAGGTTTCGCACTCAGGTATGAGGCATTAAAATCCTTCTGGATCTGCTCATTGATTGCTTGGATTAGACTACAAGAAAGTAATGACATTCCTGAAAGTGTTTTTGCCTGTCTCATACCAAATATGATAGTTTCATAAGTCATGACCTCACATCGGACAATCTTCAAAATCTTGAAGAAGTTATAAAAAACAACCTTGCGTCAAAGTGAAAGAATTTCAAGAATGGGGCAGTAATGTTTCGCCTACCTTTCGATACTGGAACATGCTTCTTGAAGCATTAGAAATATAGCTCATTAATATCCGAGCTGACAGAAATAGTCTTTGGTCCCTACATTTGCATTCAGTTTGCTCAATGTTGCCTTATTTTTTGTTGTCAACAAAAATAATTACTCCCGATGGACCCCTGTATACTTGTTTGAAATGCTTAATCTGCCCATGGAGGTTGAAAGTCTTTTCTGAAAAGGTTTCTTTTCTGGTCGTCAAAAAGCTGGCTCTTTCAATGGAGTCTGGAGTGACATGGCGACAGAAAAAACTGTCATCAAAGATTCAAAAGAGGATGGAGGAATTGTTGGTCTTACAAGAAAAAAAGCTTCATTAATTCGATGGAATCTTACGAGGCACGTACTTAGTCAGATACCTTCAGCAATGACAGCAAGGGCTGGTCTAGTCCAAGTTGATATGCAATGTCACGATGAAGCCAGACCCTCTGCCATGAAAAGGGATGAAAAACTTGTTACAGATCTAATTCGTCTTTTTACTGAAAACATGACAGATCCATTTGACGTCCAAAGCCACCCTCGTCAATTATTCAATATATCCACCGGTCTAAATGCACTTCGTGACGTTACGGAGTCTTTACTGAAGTCAGTCGAGAATGGAAAATCCATGATGAAGAGATTTGTTGAGTCATTTTTTCTGAAACTACCATAGGTAGCATTTACAACCCTATTCAAAGATCTGGATGAAAGACTTTCGAAGAAATGAATCCCAAAGTCAAACTTAAATGTAAATCTTGTGAGTTGTAAAAAGCAATGTGAATCCAGAGCTTTTGTTTAGACGCCCACTTGCCCTTAGATGACGTATCAGTGGACACAGTTTATTAATCTGAAAAGTTTTGACAAGAGTGATTTTTCATCAGCTTTATCTGTAGCAAGAGAACTCGTTTCAATATTATATGACCCAAAGGCAAATTTTCTTCATCGCATGAAAACCTAACCAAATTAGGCGTCAAACTTGCAACGTGTAAAGACACAAGTTTATTGCGATTGCCATCAAGCATATCTGCTTTCAAATAACATGTTTTACGGGCATGTTATCAGAAGAAAATATGGACGTCCGCGCCTCTTCATCATACTGTTCCTTTGTCTCCTCATGACTATGGGTGGAAGAAGAGCTCAAATGGCCGAGAACCAGTCTACTTTATGGGTTTAATGACATCAGATTTTCTGCCAGACTTGATATGTACCTGTAAAGGAAAGGCTTTATGCAGCAAATCTTGTGTTTACTGTTTATTAGAAAAAAAAACTCAGCCGCAGAGTACTGCGTAACAGGAGTATACAAATGTATATATAAATATAAAGTACATACATATAAACACAAAATATCACACATAAAGTTATCAAGACAATATTTTCACAATATTATTGCATACAAATAGCATATCTAATTAAACATCTTTTGCAGTTTTTGCATGAATATCGACACATTTATTAATACCTTTATATTGCAAAATTTTATCATGCCATACATTTTTTCTCTACTTCGATACCTCGTATAATATGATGGTATAAACTTTCTTCTTAAGTCTAAAACTACATTATTATTACACTCACAAAAATAATGATATTCGTCCCCAAGACCAGTTCCACAAATTCTACATATTCTATCTTCCCTTGGGATATTCCTCCACCTCCCCGTTTCAATGGGAAAAATTAGAATAATATTCACCTCTAGACGAGTTGTTCATATCAGTAAACCATTTTTGAATAAACTGGTCTCGAAGACGCTGCTTAACGTTAATTTTCATAAGATTACCATCAACATTCTCTTGGATATTCCATATTTCACTGAGTCAACAGTTATCAAATATAGATTTTAAATATTAATCCACTTAAAATTACATTCACCATGTTCACACATGTAGAATAAGAATTTGTATAATTTGCCAAACAGTTTATTTTCACTAGAAGCTAATTTATGCCAAAATCCAACCATTTTCACTTGATCTTCAGTTCAAGTGGAAATCTCCCAAAAAGTTCCCAATAAACCATAAAGTTTGGTGTAGATGTACTGAGCAGTGCCCATGTTAAAGAAGTGATAACTGCCAAAATATTTATTCAAAAGAGGACATTGAGCTTGAAGACAATATGAATGATGATGATGATGATGGTGGCGATGGTAAGACATAATGGATTAGCACGACTCTCATGTGCATAATGAGCTCCACACAGCAGTTTATGCATTGAGTAATTAAACGTTGATCTTACGATACGACATAATATGTCATGTAGATCTTGTCAGTGGCCCTCGACCTTGTCGCGGTTGGTAAGCTTCCGACAAAGATAATACTTAGTTATATGTTTGTCCAACAAACAGGGGATCGAACGATCCATGTTTCTTTAAATCTATTAACATATTTTGCTTTCCGGCGTTTTTGTGGGTTGTTAAAAACGATCTTTTAGGCAATAGTGATGCAAACAAACCACATTCTTAGGTGTTAAAAGTTAGTTTGAAATGTTTTTAATACGACAACATCAGTTTTTAATGTTCTTGACGCAAAATAAAAATTTATGGATGTGAAATATTAAAATCCTCTCAAATGGTGGTTTTTACAGAATTATACGTTATTTTGCTTAAAATTCTCGAAAGCTTTCGGAAGAATAATTTGTAAATGAATTAAGATTAGATTACAGTTGATCAAAATACAAATTTGACATAATTTTGAATTATAGTTTCTTTTTACTTAACATTTTTCTAAAAAAAATAAATGATTTCGAACTACTCGTAGCCTTTTTTTTATACAATTTATGAAAATTGTGACCGCTTCCCAATTTTACGACCAGACATTTTTTAAATTACGATAAAAGACCTTTCCTATTATATTATATACAGCCGTGTGTTAGGTAGGTGCATTAAAATCCTCAAAATACCTAATTTGATACTCGCCTATAGGTAATGGCGACTGTCTTGAATCTGAAAGATTTATCATTTGTAACGGAGGATTTTGTTTACTTTGATGCGCGGGAACTAATAAAAATCAGTTTTTGCAAAGTCCGAGCTCAGATCCATCTGTGTTTTTCTTCAAAGAAAAAATACAACGGCTAAATTTTGTAGATTAACAACGAAGTGATAAAGATGACTTCTCAACTCTTTTAAAGTGCCAGTGACCCTCTATTTCTTTAACATACATTAAAGCAGATATTTTTTTTCAGTATATCATAAAAATATCAAAAACAATATCATTAGTAGATCCAAACAGTAGGATATGTGTTTAAGAACATTTGATAGCATACCCTGGTAAAATAGTTAAATAATAAGGCTATTTATAAAAATGATACTTTCCGGTGCCATCTCCAATTTTATGGACAAAAAAGTGTTAATTGTTTGAATATTTCAACTCCGTCTTTAACATGTCTGTCTTGTAGCAGAGTTGATAACCCAGCTGTGTGTCATAATAAAACAACATGAGATGACAGAGAGGTACGTCTATTTAATTGAGGAGAAATGTCAGTGATATTCATCTAAGGAACCAAGGCAAGCCACTACATGCACAAACATCTCACAACATTGTGTCTTATTGCAAATATACACAAACTCCTACAGAATAGAAAAAAAGTATAGATATATGCTAACTTTATGTTTCTTGATTTGTCTCATTGTTTCAAAAAAGAAAAAAGTCAATAATCGAAAAAAAAAAGAAAAAAAACGGCTGCATTTGTTAGCGTTCATGGTATTGTTGCTGGCAATAGAACACAAAATAGTCTTATAAAAACTTAAATATTGAATGAAGTGTTGAAAGCAGAAGATGAAATGGAGTCCACTGTCCACTGAATGGAAATTTTACCAAACAAAAAATAAATAAATAAATAAAAAAAAATAAATAAATAATACAATTAATACATAAACAAAAATCTAAATCTCTGGCATTACAAAAGAGTAAAATTTGATAAATACACACAGCCATAACGTGAAGACTGTTAGACTTTGTTTTCTTTTATCTATATTTTCTGATATTTTAAAATGTAGTCAAGACAATACTGTCCCTTTCCCTCGTGTTGCCGCATTCTAAATTCAACGGCTTTTTTTAGTTATAACTTTTTTAATCTGATGACATTCCATTGTTATACGGGGCTTCATCATTCATAAACTTAAGATAGATATGACGTGTCCTTTTATATACATTATATTATAGTTCAACTTCAGATTCAGACTATTAATTTTTTCATCTCAGGAATGTTACATTCACAAGTACAAAACACATGCGAACAAGGACCTGTATGATCTAGGATGCAAACGTGTACTGGTGAACCAAAATGTTTGGTGTATTGCTTTCGAATTTGTATAATTATTCATTATCCTTAGCAGCCTTCCAAATAAGGCTTTAGTGTTTTCAGTCTTTGAAAAATCCCTTATGATTTCTACATGTCTTTTCTTTAATGTCTTTCGATTAATGGTTATGGAAGTCAATATTAATATTAGTTTGTCATTCGGAAGTTGTACTTTTGGGATAAAAATAAAATTTGCATTTTTCATGAATAAACATATTGAATTAAATGATTTAAAGAAGAGATGAATGCATCTTTTATCAAAAATACATATATGTACGCATTAATAACCATATAATTAATATAGGTGTTACCAGGCCATTAACTGTTGCTGATTTGGAATTAAAATGGAATTTTGTTTTGTTTTAAGCATGAATAACTTTTTGTCTGATTTTCATAAAAAATACTGCTACAAAAGCTTCTCTTAAAAACTATTTCAATAAATTCTATTGACAATCGATTAGCGTATATCTGTTGTGTTCACACAGGCTTGTCTCAACAACAATAAGCATATCTTAAATTCAATTGGGAGGAGAACAGATTCAGAAGTTCATCTCATTTGCGAATCATGTTGCGACGAATTTTCTCTGTGTAATCAAGATCTGAATTATGTCCATTCAACTCGTATGTTCGCTATTTCTTTAAAACTATGTTGAATTAAACTACAGTGCTTCAATATATCTTCCTAGCGGGCGAAAATGTGTTTTCAAATATTAGAAAATTCGTAATTCCTTGTCTCTTATATAAAGCAACGAAAGTAATAAGTTAAAACGTTTTGCCAATAAGAGGAAGTGTTTTCTGCTATTGCAAATAATATCATGGTATAGTCTGTTGTTGATGAGAAGAATAACTCACATCAATATACAAATTATTGTCAGTATATGCCAACACAAGAAACTGCTTTTCGTGTTCACTTCAAATAAAATTAAAAACGAATCTGTATAAAAAACAAAATTAAATGAATACTATAACGAAGAAGGATAATATAAATATGTCAAATAGAAAACAACTTCACGGGGATGAAACATGTCAACTCAAGGCCACCCATGCGTCCTTAGTGAATGTCTAGGAGGTGTAGTCAAGGGAACGAAGATTCAAGCGGAATTCAAAAGAATGTAGTCCAAGGACAAAGACCAGACATCCCTCATACCACAGGGCAGACTGCACCTGGCCACAAAACACCTACACGGGTATAGCGAAATAGTTACATAAATATCTTCTAGCAGCATAAGAGAAGCTGAACTAAACAATGGGTATATGGCATACATTAAATATTTTCGTGACATTGAATTACATTATGGATAAATGAAAATATCTAACTGAATTAAATAGACCATTGTCTTAACGATTATGCACGTAAAGTTATGTAATTGAATGACATTTAGATAAAAAGATATATGTCGTTCCATTGCTCTTTTACAAAAAATAGATTAGCATGTCTATATTATATGATTAAATGAGAAAGTGTTTAATGAATCCTGTTTATCAAGTAGCGAATGCTTCCAGAATTTGATCTGTATTCTTGGGAAATGTGATCGGCTGATTACTTTTAGTCGAATCACACGTGAGTATTTTATGATAAAGAATGAAATCATTTTTAAAATTTATATGAAACTTGCAAATAGTAGCATATTCGTTTTATATATCAAACAGTTTTCTTGATGCAAAATTTTCGGACAAATCTATAAGTCAAGAATTTAGTAGTAGTACGATAGAATGTTCAAAACCTCTGCAATGTCGCAACAACATATGCAATTGGCCAAAAGAACACTACTGGAACAGCATTCACTGCATACCAGGTAATAATAATGATATCATTTTCACTTAGAAATAATCCTTAAGCCAAGAAATATCTAGTTAATGATCGCATCATACATATTCTATAGTATTAATAGATGTTATAAACATTCATTATCGTATGAAACTTATCCGTACATAATTTGAATGCTGTATTTATGTAATTATACGTGTACAATTTGTAACTTCATTATGTATGGTATTTAATTCTGACTTTAGAAAATTTTAATCTATAACGCAAATAGAAGTATAGTTAAGGCATGTATTCCACAATATCAAACCTCGGCCACACCAAGTACCAAACTCTTCCTCTTTATGATAATATTACAATCAACTGTAATTTTACAACCTGGATAGCAAATCTAGTAATCGATAGTAGTGATATATAGTAGCGGTTACATGTTTTGCAAGCCATTGAAAAGAATTTGTGAAATATTAAAGTCAGTAAACATTGGGGCACACGTATAACGATGGCTTATAGTAATCCGAAAAAATGTCTAAGCAAGACACTCTTTAAAATAAAATCCCTATATATCATTTAAAATGCAATTGAATACTAGTAAACGAAACATCTGTCTAAATCGAACCAATTTTAATGTTCAAAAGGAGTTCGGTTTTGACTTGATTCACTGTATCATACGCAACAAAGAGTAATCAAGGGAATCAAGGTTATAGTGGTAATTAAAAGAATACAATCCAGGGACAAAGACCAGACATGGAAAACAGACATACATAACAAAGAACATAAAGTAACTAAAATCATACATACAAAGTAACAAAAGCAAATGAGCAACTCAGACTCCACTTAAAACTGGGAGCACCAGGTGCACCGGCAGGACAAGCGTCCTCTGCCTAACAAAGCTGGTTATTTGTGTGAAAAAAGGTTGCAAGGATGGTATACCATATCTTGTCAGAGAACTATTATCCAGATTGCCCTACCAATCAGGTTGCATTTTCGGACTGCATATGAATGCGTTTGAAGCAACTATATGTTCAGTTAATCATGTTATCAAGGGTGAAGATCCATCGGACACACAGAATCTTTGTGTTTACAAACCTTACAAACCTTCAAAAAACTTCAACAACCTTCCAGTGTGGAATCCTTCTGAGATATGAAATTGGACACTGGGACTATACTCAACCAGAGTGAAGTTAGGCCGATTTTCCCCGATGTCCGAATTTTCCCATGTTTACCGGTAACCCTATAGGGTTTTCTTGATCAGATCACACATGATCGGATGTGCCAAAAAGTTATAACATTATAAGATAGTTTTACTAATTATTAGTACAGTGAATGTTTATCACACATATTCCGATTGATATGTAACAATTCAACAATTGATATGTAACAACAAACGATTAAGTATACATATTTTTGTTTTCACGTTAATCGTTGTATTCCGTTAATTTCTGGAACGTACAACTCCACCAGGAAAGGACACATAAGCAATCATTCCAAGACAATGATAATAATAAATAGCAACAAAAATAGTAAAGAAAAATGCAATTACATTTCGAAGCATACAATAAAAACAAAAGCAATACCAATCCAAACAAAACAAAACAACCTAAAAGAAGTAGGAAACACAAAGACAATTGACGTATTGATATTTTTATTTTTTCAAGGCCTCCAATCATCTAATTACTCAACGTTTAAGAATCTTAGATTAATAAACATTATTTTTGGACCTTTGATTCATAATTTCTTCTCGATGTTGGCATTTTTAATTATAACCAGGTTTAAGTCGGGAATATCATGAATTAAATTCCTTGTGAAAATGATCAATGACGTGGCAACTTGAAAGAGAGAAACAAAATTACCAGTAGGTAAGAGACGTCTGTATACCATGGATAAAAAAATTGTTTTGTTTTGTTTTGGTTCTTTTTGTAGAAAAGAAACTCAACGATTCCTCTAATACATTAAGTGAATGCCCTGATTCATTACTATGTATTAATGGTGTTTGCAAATGTGGGGGAACGAATACATGGAATGGAACATATTGCACGGGGTGTAAGTAATGCATCAGTTAATATTTTATTAGAGATTGTTATGAAGGGTTTTAAAAAAGATTATTTATATTTTGTACAAAAAAATAAATAAATAAATAAAATAAAAAATAAAAAATAAAAACAAATAAATAAATCAACTGTAATATAGCATAATTTGTCGCAACGAGATTAATTTATTGTTATAAAATCATCTTTACAATAATAAACAATTGCAGAAAAAATAATAAACCTAGGGATTGCATTAAACAAATATTTGTAATTTTGTACCTAATTATTTGCTCTAAAAGTTGACATACATTTTAAATTTGTTTCTAAAAAATTTTATTGTTGATATAAGAAAACATAGTTAAGAGTGCTTATGAAACATGACATGGTTTTATAATTTGTTGTACTTATATTAAGTGCCATCAGAGTGTTCGGATCTAAATATCACTACGTCTGGTATATATACAATATACATACATGGAACATATATCGAGATACTAGTTTACTGTTTGGTTAAAAATGGGGAAAATGGACAGTAAGTAATCTATTATATTTCAATGGAAATTCAAATTGTTACAACTGTCAACTATGATAGGGTTGTCATATTTGTTTTACCTGGTGCCATTAAACAAATCGGCTTGCTATGTATTCATCGTACAATTAGTACTCTTTATTTTTATGAAACAATATTCGTTGTTAACTAACAGTTCTAAAATTGTATACTTTGTATTCCAGTTATTCTGTTTTTGTATAGGTAAGGCACTTATTATGATACATGTTAAATGATTGTTGTACTGAAATGTGGGATATCATTCATTCATTTAGTATTTTCTTACTGCAGAATGTTTTGTTATATGATTAAAGAAATAACTTATTTGTATATGCTAAGTATCCCAAAGAAGAATTGATGGTTCAGAGAACTTTGATAGAACATTGCACGACTATAAGATTGGATTTGGAAACATGGGCAAGGAGTTTTGGTTAGGTGAGTTATTTTAAGTTAAAGAAATAAACAATAACGAAAATGGACAAAACGACAACAACCCATCGAGCGAAAAAATGTCAACCCAAGGCTTCCCATGGAACTTTTATAATGAACGACGAGGAAAACATCACACCACAGGGAAGGCTGCAGCTGGCCCAAAACAACATTATACATGGGTACAGCTAGAGAAATTACACCGATAAACTGCAGCAAAATATACTTATCGGTACGCGTTTTTTTTTATAAAAAAAAAAATGATAATAGAAATTCATACGAATCACCATTTTTTTTTACTAATGAACAAAGTATACATGCTGTGTGTATGAATGTCTTCAATAACGTGCAAAACACGTCGAAATACAGTTTTTGTCTGGTATTGTTAGAACAAATATATGTTTAAGACTAATAATGATAATTTTGAATAAGATAATGAACGTACAACTTATAGTACGTTCAGACAAATGTATGACAAATATATCACTGATCTAGACCTTCTGCTTTCTACCGAGAATCAAAACTACACCGTACTTTGGAAAGTATTAATTTAAAGCATTCAATATAATAAAAAACACACACACAATGCTTAAAATATACTTACAAGTGCTCTATGAAATAACACACAATTTATTATATCATAATATATCATCTGTGTAGCTAACTTATTTTTCTTGAAATTTAAACTTAAAAACTGTAGCGTTTAAAGTATTTAAGAACTGAATTGAAGATTGGGAACTTGTTTTTACCCATTAGGCCAAGACTATACTGATAAACTTACATATATAATTTATAAAAATTAGTAAGAGTCTTTGGTCTTTGTCTAAAACATCTGAAAAGCAAGAAAGAAATATGAGATCGTCCTTAACTACAGAGTTGATTGAATAATTCTTAGTTTCTTAATTTTTTATGTGATTTAATTAGCCTATTGATTATTGAGGGAGAATTTTGATTTTTCTGGATGGTTAATAAAATTAATTAGGTTGACGCAATATTTATTCAACTGATTACAACGACATGAAAAGCCACCCAACGACCCGTTAAATTGATATACTCGTTTTGACGATTCATCAAGGCCTCGTTACCAATAAATAAATAATCTATTGTTACATTAAGTACAAATCCATTTAAAGGTCAATAGTACAGGTGATTGATGATATTTAAAAACAAACGAATAACCGACTCTTTTGTCTAAATATCATATACTCTTTGTGGTACAAGTCCTTTCTGAATTCAGATCTATGTTGTTGAGAAAATTATACCTTAAAATGCCATTGAAATCAATCAAACCAAGACAAATAACTCCTATAAAGTATCACTTTCGTATACAACCCATATGATATGTCTTTAGTGCGCAACAATTTGTCATTTTTCTCCAATTTTTTTTTCGATTTTACGACTTCTTTTTCCAGGAAACGATTGGCTACATTCAATTTCTTTTTATGGAAATCATAAATTGTGGATTGAATTACTACGCAAGTTATTCTCAATTAAGTGTTGAAATGAAATGAAATGAGGCCAATGATTGTTGTCTAACAGTGACACGATTGTTTTAAATGGATTATGTTTGAATTGAACTGAAATTTACAAGAATAATGACATGTTTGATATTCATGTGCTAATCATGGTGTAGTCATATAATTACTACCATCTGGCCACTATCTCGTTATCTTACATCCTTTTCATATTTAAATGCTGGAGTTTTGGAAATTAATTATAATATGTATCATGCCAAAATCGTTTGCAAAACGGAAAGTGCTCATATAGTTTACATATGTGCTGGAATATAAGACAACACATCCCAATCCCATCCTGCAAACTCTATCGGATTATCAGATAAAATAAACTAAACAAAAACAATAACAAAAACACAAAATAAAAAAAAAATAATAAAAAATAAAATAAAAAATAATGAAAAAATAAAAAAAGAATGCAGGAAAAAATTTCTTAATAAAATAGTGTATCCTCATTTGGTCATAGTATGGAGCACATGCGGAATCTGGGCCCGACTATTAATAAATAATAAAATAATAAATATTTAAGATGACGTTTGATGTTCATATCCTTAAGGTTCTAGAAGAAATCGTCCAAATATCGTGGGAAAAATATCGAAACGTCAACAGTAGTGTGATTCAAATACGTCAAAATGAGCAACTTGCACTCCACTAAAAACTGGGAGAATGGATCAGGCGCACCGGTATAGTAACCGTCTTCTGCTTTAGTAGAAATACCCTCAGAGTTCATAAAAAGTCCAGGGTCTCTACATGGAATAAGAGACCGTATGCCTTGTGAATGATCGAAAAAAAAACTGTTTTATATTCGAATGTCTTCCTGTCTTTTTTAATTTCTTTTGTTTATGTTTTTTTAATTTCTTTTGTTTATGTTTTTTTAATTTCTTTTGTTTATGTTTATTATAAATTGGGTCACGTCATCAACGTCAAAAAGTCACTTTGTTTATGATGTGATACATTAATATTTGATGATAGCCTGGCTTGGATATCATACATTTCTATATCAAAAGACGTTAAGTTCCAATATTAACATGATTGAAGACTTGTTTGAATTAGAAATAATATTTCTTGATTCGCTTCTACATCACAGCGCCTACCTTTGGGATATAATCTCATACCATCTATCAAGCAATCAAACCAATTGCAGGATTACCTACCATATATCACTCTAGTAGAATATTGCATTCAGTTTATGTGGCGTAGTTGTATAAATGCAGGCGGAGAATTCCTGATTATTTTTGTACCCGATCCGAATTCGATTTAATTGTCTAAAATTGCGAACTTCTTGCGAATTTTGTGAATTTAAGGATTTCATTCAATGGCTTTCAAAGGGAATTTTATGATTTATGTGTTTGCTTTAAAAGATATCGGTTTTCGATTTACGTGTTAATATTAGGATCTCAATTAACTTCATAAGCCTCTTTTATCATGCGTAAATGATTACAGTTCCATTTTTTAGTTTATTATTTGAAATTATTTTTCGTAAGTACAGATATAAGACACCTAACTATACCCATATCTAATTACAAACTTGACGTTTCTACACTAATCAAAGCCAATAGAACTATAATGAATATTTCTAATGCTGCCCTAGCTCTGATGTTATTGCCATTCTCTAAATGATCTGATTTAGCTTTTATGAACTGCAAGCTTCCAGCAAATGGATATCTCATTTTTTCTATATTTGTATGGTGAGGTTTTTCATGGAGGTCTGGCATGTACTATTGAGTGACTTTCAGGGTGTATTAGTTCGTTATTCCAGTTCATTTTTCTTATCATGTAAGTGGATAGTTTTGACCTTAAAACACTACTTTAACCCACCAGAAAATGTTATGTATCTGTCTACTGTCAGGTAATGTTGGTCATTTCTGTGCTTTTTAATCGTTTTCATTTTGAAAACTTGTCATCGTTCTGTTTTCAGTATGAATTTTCATTTTTCGTTGCTTGGTCCTGTGATAATCAATTTAAAGGTACTTGTATAGACTTAATAAACAAATTAACTTTTTGTCAATCTATACTGGACGTCACATTGGCTTTAGTTGAAAATCGACCAACTTTATCTTATTCAACGTATGTGATCTAGTGTATGTTTTTTGAAATACATGAACGATTAAACAAACGGATTTGCGGTCTTCGTAAGATAGTGAACACTACCAATGCCCGACAGAATTTCAACATTTCAACCGTGGTTCCCTTAATTGCTCTTTCAATCAACAAAATCGATAATCTCTTTGAAAGTTGATATTCTTGAAGAAACAAAATAACAATCCTATCCTAAATAAGGCTACCGTAGGGAAGGAGAGTACACTGGACACGCAATCTATGAACAGCAATACCTTACGAATGCAATGACAACACCAAAAGTATCGGAAATCTCAAGAGTTATTATAACAGTAATGTAAATAAATGTCGAATTCATTTGACAACAATCCTAGACGGGTAATGACTCATGGTCATCATCTTGGATGCATGATGTCATAATAGATTGTCTTCAATCTTTCATACACACATGATTTGGACAATATTACATCAACTCTTTTCTAACCTTTCACTTTAATGCACTTTCTTAACAAAATAGGTCTTGACACTCCTTATAATTGTGAGACTTGAGTTCATTATCATAGACTTTAAACCACTTTATGTTAAATGTCAAGATGAAGAAAAACGTTAATTTTTGTACTTTTCAATAAAGGCGTATATGCTATTACTCAAGCTCAAATCCTCCATCATTAGAACTTATTAACAAAGTACCGCGGTATTTCAAAAAACAAATCCATGCCGATTATTGTATAGTCTTATACTTTATTGCATCTAAAATCTTCAACTAAAAAGGGTATTGCATGACTTTAGTTTCAGGACTTCAACGCTAAACTCCCTGACTGTTCTTAAAAAGACGATCCATTCAAATCGGGTCAAGTCATTACTAGTGATTTAAATGTCATAGAAAAAGCATTTTTCCGTTAGATCTTTGTAAACCACGCTCTATAAATTGGAACTATATGCTGTGGGGGAGTGGTGTGCAAGAAACAATATAAGAAAACCTTGATCCACTGTTAGAGTTAAAATATTGAATGGTTTACTGTACATGCCAAATATGTTGTAAACAACATACATAGCTAAACACAATATTGTTTTGTCAGATATTATGTGACTTTAGAAGCAATCATTACCCATTTTATATACTGATTTATGTTATATGTACGAAAAGGGTAAAACAACAACTACCAATACCATTATGTTAATTCTAATGTGTAAATCTATTTTTTATTTCACTAATACAACATAGTATCCATGTGGTCCTGCATTGCATTATGTCTTGTGTTTTCAGGGGAGACAAGCTAATATTCTGTGTATTTAGGGTTGTGGGTCTTAATATACATGCATAAAACTGTTAAAATTATCATATACCATAAGATATAAAACACCGCAATTTTCTAACCATTATTCCATTGATATTACCTACACTGCTACCACTATCTCCAAATAAGAGATTGTGGAAAACCATAAATCTGTGCTATCCTCTTTTGGTCTCTCTACCAAGGACGATGATTGTGATTTACCGTCTATGTACTGGATTCCTAAACTTCACAAGAATCCATACAAACAACGTTTCATAGCTGGATCTGCAAAATGTACCACCAAACCTCTTTCAAAACTTTTAACTTCTATACTCACAACTGTCAAAGAGGGTCTACAGTCCTACCACAACACTTATTACTCCCGTAGTGGTATTAATTCAATGTGGATCCTGAAAAATTCGAAAGTTCTTTTGGAGACAATCAGTTCAAGACCATTATCAGAATATAATAGCATTAAAACCTATGATTTGTCAACACTGTATATTTCTATTCCCCATACTCAGTTAAACTCCCGACTTAAAAACATTATACATCGTTGTTTTTCCAAAAAAAAGATGGTACACCTAGATACAAATATGTAGTTCTTGGTAGAGATTCCTCATACTTTGTAAGAAATAATTCCAAATCATCTTCCAAATATACAGAGGAAGATGTTTACAAAATGCTGGAATTTTTAATTGATAATATATATGTCCAGTGTGGTGGACGTGTTTTTCAACAAACGGTCGGCATTCCAATGGGAACAAATTGTGCTCCTTTGCTTGCCGACCTATTCCTTCACTCTTATGAGGCTGACTTTATAGCTGATCTGATCAGAAAGAAAGAATATTGTTTGGATAGATCCTTCAATCTCAGTTTTCGCTATATAGATGACGTATTATCTTTAAACAATCCTAATTTCGGGGATTTGATACATCGCATCTACCCAACAAGAACTTGAGAAAAAGATACTACAGACACTGTGAAGTCAGCCTCATATCTTGACCTACACTTAGTAATCGATGGTAAAGGAAAACTATTGACCAAACTTTACGACAAACGTGATGACTTTTCATTCAGAATTGTCAACTTTCCTTTCATCTGTGGCAACATCCCTTCAACACCTGCGTATGAAGTGTTCATATCACAACTCATACGTTATGCCAGAGCTTGCCGAAACTACGCAGACTTTTTGTATCGCGCTCGAACTCTAACAAATAGGCTTCTGGAACAGGGTTATGTTGCTACAAGATTGAAGTCATCACTACAAAAGTTTTATGGATCGTTATGGTGTATCCATCAGCACTATGAAAACTGATTTATTCAACGGATCATAGTTTTCTTTTCCTCGTTTGTCTACCCCGGACTTGACTTTTAATGAGCAACTCGGCGGGTGTTTCTAGAAAAGCAGAGGACGCTTACCCTACCGGTGAACCTGGTCCATGCTCCCAGTTTTTAGAGGAGTCCGAGTTGCTCATTTACTTTTGTTACTTTGTATGTATGATTTTAGTTACTTTATGTTCTTTGTTGTGTATGTCTGTTTTCCATGTCTGGTCTTTGTCCCTGGATTACATTCTTTTGATTACCGCTATAACCTTGGTTCCCTTGATTACTCTTTGTATGTCTGTTTTCTTAAGCTGGTCTTTGTCCCTGGATTACATTCTTTTGATTACCGCTATAACCTTGGTTCCCTTGATTACTCTTTGTATGTCTGTTTTCTTAAGCTGGTCTTTGTCCCTGGATTACATTATTTTGATTAACGTAGAACCTTTGTTCCCTTTGTTACTCTTTCTAAAAAATACATAATATAAAAACTTCGGTACCGACTTTCGAAACCAAAGAAACAAAAAAAAAAAAAAAACAACAACAACAACAAAAACAACAAGAAAAGAACAAAACAAATGTATACAATTCTCGAGACTATGACTTACATTTATGTTCCATCATCATCTTAACATCTTTGACCAGATTTTAGATGTTAACATAATATTTTTTTTATTTATGATCAATCTGTCTCTTTCTTTCTGTTTTCACTCCATGTACATATTTATCTCAAACTAGTACTAATTATGTTAGACACCAACACAGATGTACTCCAAACGTTATCGTTGGCCATGATTTAAGAAGGTGTTTTGTTGATTTTTTACAGCCAACGTGGCATGGCGACCAGGCTTTT
Organism: Perna viridis; assembly: GCA_037379345.1. Classification (NCBI taxonomy): domain Eukaryota; kingdom Metazoa; phylum Mollusca; class Bivalvia; order Mytilida; family Mytilidae; genus Perna; species Perna viridis. The sequence goes on from CM074523.1 coordinate 9,512,594, forward strand.
TTTTTATATTATTATGAAATTTTAATATTTTTAATATAATAGTTGGGGTCATATGTATGTAAGTTTTGTGTATTCATATATTAGGATAGTGAAAATCAAATAGTACCTTTACCGTAGAATCTGAATAAAACGCACAGAGTAGTGCTTTATTCAAATATATTTTTGAATACCAAACAAAATCGTTGATTTACTTTTTGGAAAAAATATGATTGCAGATTGTGAAGGAACGGTTTTATCTATTTGTCAACCAGGACAGTACACACATTAAATGTATAATTTCAGATTTCGTTAACTACGCCTTTAAATTTTCTTAATTTTGTGGCCTAAGTCAAGAAAACGGTCATGAAAATCTGTAAATGGTCAAACAAGTTTGTATTATTGCAAAATGGAGATAAAATTTTAAACATTTTAAATTACATGATTTTTTTTCTGGAAAGTGCTAGTTTTGAAACAGCACAAGTGTAGTATATGAGGATTAAAATAGATATGTGTTCATGTTCGCTGACACATCAACTTTATCGTCTTATTAAGTGAACAAGATATAAATCAGACTGAACCATTTCATTTGACGGCAATGTAATTCTTCAGAATATCATTGTATTACTTAGGAACTTTTTTAAAGGAACACTATGTAACTCAGACTTTACCATTTCCTTTGGCGGAAATGCAATTCGTTGGAATATCTTTGGATAACTAAAGATGTATGTAGAACTAAATAATACAAACATTTCTATTTACATTAATTAGAACTGATACTCTTTGTATATCTGTCATTGTCTATTTCAATGCTATAGGACATAGAATTAATTAAGTAGAATCGTTTAAGTACTTTTCTGTCTAATAATCGGGCAGCATGTTTATAAGGTTTGGCACATGAATAACAAAATGCAGAAATGTTATTGCATTCTCTAAGTATCGATACCAGATACATTTTGTGAGAGTAATCAATGGAACCAATGTTCTAGCGTACCTTCAAAGTATTTGTAAAATTTTCCTTTTTTAGATATTGAAAAGTCAAATTTAGTTAAAATGCAGTCTGGAAAAATGACTGGAAAGTTTTCTCACGCTTACAATTCCTTACATTTAGCAGTAAAAAGTACCAACAGATCCTCCTGGATGAATTAAAATGGCGTTTCAGTTGTTTTCTTTATATATATATATATTGAATATATATGAGGCAAAAAACACAAAATTGAGAATTGATGTACCACCCATTGCCTGACTCCAACATAGAATAGTACTTAAATGGTCTACTCCGGAATCCAGTCCTATTGCAATGACATACTAGACAAAAGTCAAATAGAGTCAAACAAATGTGTTTGAATGGTTCCACCTGTCTCTTTTATTTCTGTTATTGTGTAAACATTGGTGTCGTGTCTAGTTCTTCTGATTCGGCATTCATTAAGGGATCGAGTGGAATGTATAATCTCGATTGTTGTTAATGATTTATCTTTTTATGTTTGCTTTCAGTTCCTGTTTGAACTGACACAGTATTTGCGTGCATGTTTATATATTATATAAAGATAAATGGCTCCTTGACTTTACTTACGAGCAAGGTTGGTAATATTGTAAATCAAATCTACTGTATAAATGATAAAGCTATTTGTACCTTTTTCAAATAACACAATATGCATTGACCAATATTCATTATCTTAACTTTCATTTGCTGTTCCTTTACTTAGTGTAATATCTTCCCTTTTCTACCTCGTGGGGAAGATGTTCTCATTACTGAAAGATCTAACGGTTCGTGATTAACCTGCAATAAAATCATATGATGCTTTTACAAAAAAAAGAGGAACATTTGTCACCTCAACCATTTACCGTCGAACCTCGTTAAGTCGAAGTCAAAGGGACCATGCAAAACTGTTCGAGTAATCCGAGTTCGAGGACAAACCGGAAATACTAGTAGTTTGGTCCATAATTGTTTCTGTAGTTACATCATTTGTTGTGTTTGTACATTCTTTTAAACAATTCAAGAAGTCGATGTATGTAATTAGTATGTACACTACTTGAAACGTTCATGTTTCCCATTTTAGAGTTCGTGTATTGTTTATCCTGATTTTAGTTGGTGTACGTTCTTTTTTGTGTCTGTTTTCCATGTCTGGTCGTTGTCCCTGGATTACATTCTTTTGATTACCGCTATAACCTTGGTTCCCTTGATTACTCTTTCGAATATGTCAAAGGGGGTTTTGTATGAAAGGAATAAAACCTTCTGTGGAGACATCGTGATCTTAGGTGATGTATAATGGCAATTGTCCTAAATCCTTATTCGTCTTGGATTTTTGTCAAATAAATTTATCATATTTATGTTAATGTTATATTGGCTTGAAATATTTCCTATTCTTTCAATGTTGTCATTGCACCCGTAAGATATTGCAGTACCAATGTTATATTTAAAAGAAATTCATGTGTGTTTTTTCATATAACCCATGCTTTTAGGAGAAAACAAATATACAGCAGAATTCACAATTTAGGGAGATAACTCTGTAAATAACAGTAAACTATAATAGAAACTGTTGGATTTTCAATGTAGATTATCTGCTAAGAGCAAACATATTGGAATGAACAAATATACGTTCCATTATGTAGACTTACATAGCAACTTAATAACAAAAAAACCCCAAAAAAACAAAAAAACAAAAAACAAAACAAAACAAAACAAAAATGTCTAGCCTTTGAAGTGTATCATTACATAATTTGCATGATTCTTACAAACAGTGATACTTAAAGTGATAGAACACGGTTTGATTAGTTTGAAATAGAAGTTTTGTACTGCAGTAGATGGTCAACAGACTAAACGTGCGATTTGTTACACTTTGTTGGAATTATAAAGCACTATTATAACTTTGTACACACTATTTGTTGATCGAAGAAGGATATTTTGCTTCATGCAATAATTCTGATTTGTCATAATGAGGGTGCCAATTATCGACTCAAGTAATATGATTTTAACATCATAATAAACGAGCTTCGGTGAATTATGTTTGATATTGAAGTTAAATATCGTGAGTTTATCGTAATATTTTGTGATATTTAACTTTCGAAAGTAATGAAATCCTTTTCTCTTTGAATCCGTTGGAGTTCTTGGCCGATTAATAGTCGGCATTTGTCATGACAAAAATTCTAGTGATTGTCCTCCATGACGTCACTAATGTAGTCGGGAGAACGACATCAGAAACGTAGAAATATCAATTTCGACCAACCAGGTTTAATAGGAAATGACACACAAAGAAACAGCAACTAATCGTTACGGCAAATTTTTCATGTCACTTGTTCATACATGTATGACATAGTCCATGGTGTGCCATCGCAAATATCTAGTTGATGAAGACGTAGATTAAAAGCCCGAATCACAGATAATACTATATACATTATGCATAATTCTGCCTAAAAACATACAGGGTGTGATTCATCATATATTCATTAGGTGATAAAAACTCTCCCAATGTTTATGTCCTTAGATCTGCTACTTATCGGGAAATATGTTTGAATTGGTCAAAGTGTATAATTAATTCTGGCGGTAAGTTTTGTTGTATTTTTCTCTACCAAAATCGAAACATTCATATATCCAATGGACTATGTTTATTTGCATTTGCAATTTTGTATACAGTTTCCATTAATAGGCCTACTGAAGAATTACTATGAAAAAAAAATATTTGGGATCTCACATTAATCCTGAACTACTTTTTGACAGGTAGTAGTGTTATAATTCTGTTGGGAAATTTTCCCAGACTTTCATAACCAAATTCAAAATTTGAATATCTCCATCGGACTACTTTTATTTGCGCTTATTCATTTATGTCCTAATATAGTTTCTCTGGGGCCTTAAAAAGTATTTGTTATAAAACACATTTTGGGATTAAAACATGCATGAATCACCCATTATACGCTTCTGTCTGGGTTTTAGACAGAGCTGTACTAAAACTTATAAAGTGATGACCACGAAGATTACTATCTATATACGTTTTCCTATTGAAATTGTGACCAATAACGACCTTTATAATTATAATATTAACTTCATGCGTATAAATTAATATTACCACGGCAGTACTTTACGTCTTAAATACGTTTTACTTCAAGCCCACCTTCTTTATTTATAGTCAAAAATTTGACAAAGACACAACAAAAGGAGAGAGAAAATACCTTTAACAACCAGTTGAAAGCAACAGATGACACGAATAGCACTAGAAAACTAACAACATTCCCTTGGGACATTAACCATGTGTACCGGTGGGGTTGCGATATTGCTTTTCTACAACACATAGAACGATCATCATAATCCATTCGATCACTAATTTTTTGTTCGTGTCAAATGTGACAAGCAATCAGGCAAAACGCGTGCGTATGTATATTGTGTAAAATGTTTAGTGAATTTGTTTGACATCATATTGCGATATAACCTATAATAATATTTAATTATATCTCTTGCATTGTACGAGTGGCGAACATGTAGCGCATAAATTCTGAAAGTTCATTGTATAGGGTTGGGAAGAATATGTAGCAAAATCTCTATCAACATTGAAACTTAAATTATTCATAATTAGCTAAGATTCTTCATCCCAGTTCGAAAACATCGATATATTACACCACAGGAGCAGGTTCCCTATCTAGGTACTGCTATTGTGAATTTTGCTATTCACTATGCTCTACTGTGACATGTTTCAATCTACTGCAAGAATCAAGAGAATGATTTGTGGAGATGCTAAGCATTTAATGGTGGTATATCGCCTATATGGGGTTTTGACTCTTGAGATTGTGCATCGAAGGGTTCGTTGCTCGGATTGACGTAGCTAAATAAATGAACTAAAGGGTTATCATTTCGGCTTTATTGATAGAGTGTCGGCATATATGACAATGACCCTTGAATTGTATCCCGACTGATACATTTTGTACGGTTATGAATTAAGTTGACTTGTTTACTTTTATCAGGCTGCGGGAAGTGTAGTTACATGTATGCTGCTTGTCTAGTCAAGGATGTTTTAAACACATAGCTATGTTTTCTCTTTTGTTACATATGTACGTTATCAAATTACGCAGATGGACATTAAAACGCAATAGACATGTTTTTGCATTTGTACTAAATAGCGATAAAATATGTCGAGGTTCGAATATTCGTTGCCCTTTACAAGGAAAAATAAATTGTTTAAGCTAGTAAAATTTATCAATCTTGATAACTTAATGCCCAAGACGTGAAATTTGAATACCGATAAACTGTATTTCGTTTGGGACCTAAATCACAATAGAGTTTAATTGTCCCCTTGGTGTTATGTAACAATGACTTAAACGCAAATATTACACATTTACACAGTTTAAACATGAATGATAACCAACAGATATTGACTATTGTAAGTGTAGAAAATGTATTTAGATATCATAAATTACACATATAAATGTATATAAATTTGTATCAAGACGAGAACATGAAATAGACTGAATCCACTTGAAAATGAAATCGTCAAATATCGTTTTGAAACGAGGATACTCACAAATTTCGATCTTGAAGAACGAACTACAAGTAGTATTAAGTACATTTTCGTCTAAGAATCGGGCAAAATGTATGTAAGGTGTGGCACATGAAGGGCATAAATTTTATTGCTTTAACCAATTCATTATAACTGATAACGACCAGAAATAATCATCAACGTGTTTGTAAAATTTGCCAGTTAAGGATATTAATAGGTCAAATTTAGTTGAAACACACTACGGAAAATTGGTGGGAAATATTTAAACAACCTCTTTCCCTATATAAGCATTCAAAAAATATCTATGTCACAGATGTTTCAGAATAAACTTAAATTGCTTTTGGCTGTTTTCTAGTTATATTTTAAGCAAAAGTGACTAAACTGGAGAAAACGATGTGCCACCCATTGCCCGATTTTTACACACAATGGTACTTAATAGCAACTGTATTAGTATTAAGTAAAAAGTTGAAATGTAAGAAACATTATATATTTTTATTATATATTTATTTTATTATATTGCATTTTATTATATATGTATTTTATTATATTGTATTTTATTATATTGTATTTTATTATATATGTATTTTCGAAGCATGAAAAGTGTTACATTTTGACTAGCTTTATATCGACTTAATTCATTTTATCAGCGCTACAAACAAATGCGTGGCTTAGATTGGGTATATGTTACGAAAAAAAAAAAACAAGAAACGTTGCTAGGTAAACAGTAACATGTTGATAGATAAACAGTTCAAAGTTCGAGAATCTTTTTTCATTCTTTAGATTTGTTTTTAAATTTATAAGTCCCAAAAATAGAGAAACTTTCCAATTTTTGATAAGGATCTCCCATATCAATAGGTGTATTTGTTTTTCTGACCTGCAGTATATATCAAAATGTCAAGTTGAAATCTTGTACAAACTTCCTTCTACTGTAGAAGAACAGTGTAATTCTTGTGTTCCAAATTATTAAGTAGTCATATTCCATGGTAATTTATCGTCTTTTGACAGTTAATATACAATGTAATAAGTTGAAATAATCGCATTTGAAGAACTTTTGAAGATTTTTGAAGAAAAACGTATGATCATTTGGTATTTGATTTGAAACAAAATTAACATTCGACGCAATACTAACATGGATAAAATAGTTATCATTTTGCTTTGTTGGAGTAGCGTATCGATGGCATGGCTAAGACTGGCTACCGACTCATTCAAGTCGTATACAGGTAAAAGGTTTTTTGAACGAAATATTTCATAGAGTTTTATTCTAATAAATACTTGTGATAATCGTTAAGCTTCTTATAGCATTGCCCCATTGCTTATGCAAATTAATATGTTGCATGTAGCAGTGCGAATTTTTTTAGGTCGGAAAGTCATTTCAGATTTGACCTTTTTCCATTCTTTTTTCATGGTTACTGGTTATTTGTTATTGTTTTGTCTTGTTGATTGTTTCTTTTTGCTCATTTTCAATTAGTTTGTTTGTTGTTTGATTTCAATCTTTTTATCATGATCTTAAAGTTTTTCGAGATGGTAAGATAGATATGACTCGAACACAACAGAAAATTACAAGACTTTGAACATAAAAAATATAAATCTAAAAAAAAACGTGGAAAATGTGTGGAACAAATTAGATACAAAATATAATAATAAACAAAGAAAATTTGTTTTCCCATTTTAATTCCAATCCTTTTGGAACTTTTATGAAATTTTCGGTGACTGAAAACCAGCATCCAGTTGTTTAATTTCCTTTATGATTCTTATCTTTTGTTTTCAAACCCATCTTCAATCACATATACACATTTAACATAAGAATATATAATCTATTTATTTATGCTATTTTCTACTACCGAAAAGATAAAATCGAAGTAGATATTAAAGGAGCAGACCGTGCCAAACGATCTGTTTTGGGAACGTACATAGATCCGAGTTCACTGGATTTGACCTTCCAGTTAGAAGGGAATCCTATCACATTACATTTGGAACAGAATAGTGGGTATATGTTACGAAAAAAAACAAGAAACGATGTTAGGTAAACAGTAACATGTTAATAGATAAACAGTTCAAAGTCCGAGAATCTTTTTCATTCTTTAGATTTGTTTTTAAATTTATAAGTCCCAAAAATAGAGAAACTTTCCAATTTTTGATAAGGATCTCCCATATCAATAGGTGTATTTGTTTTTCTGACCTGCAGTATATATCAAAATGTCAAGTTGAAATCTTGTACAAACTTCCTTCTACTGTAGAAGAACAGTGTAATTCTTGTATTCCAAGTTATTAAGTAGTCATATTCCATGGTAATTTATCGTCTTTTGACAGTTAAAATACAATGTAATAAGTTGAAATAATCGCATTTGAAGAATTTTTGAAGATTTTTGAAGAAAAACGAATGATCATTTGGTATTTGATTTGAAACAAAATTAACATTCGACGCAATACTAACATGGATAAAATAGTTATCATTTTGCTTTGTTGGAGTAGCGTATCGATGGCATGGCTAAGACTGGCTACCGACTCATTCAAGTCGTATACAGGTAAAAGGTTTTTTGAACGAAATATTTCATAGAGTTTTATTCTAATAAATACTTGTGATAATCGTTAAGCTTCTTATAGCATTGTCCCATTGCTTATGCAAATTAATATGTTGCATGTAGCAGTGCGATTTTTTTTAGGTCGGAAAGTCATTTCAGATTTTACCTTTTTCCATTCTTTTTTCATGGTTACTGGTTATTTGTTATTGTTTTTGTTATTGTTTTGTCTTGTCGATTGTTTCTTTTTGCTTATTTTCAATTAGTTTGTTTGTTGTTTGATTTCAATCTTTTTATCATGATCTTACAGTTTTTCGAGATGGTAAGATAGATATGACTCGAACACAACAGAAAATTACAAGACTTTGAACATAAAAAATATAAATCTAAAAAAAAACGTGGAAAATGTGTGGAACAAATTAGATACAAAATATAATAATAAACAAAGAAAATTTGTTTTCCCATTTTAATTCCAATCCTTTTGGAACTTTTATGAAATTTTCGGTGACTGAAAACCAGCATCCAGTTGTTTAATTTCCTTTATGATTCTTATCTTTTGTTTTCAAACCCATCTTCAATCACATATACACATTTAACATAAGAATATATAATCTATTTATTTATGCTATTTTCTACTACCGAAAAGATAAAATCGAAGTAGATATTAAAGGAGCAGACCGTGCCAAACGATCTGTTTTGGGAACGTACATAGATCCGAGTTCACTGGATTTGACCTTCCAGTTAGAAGGGAATCCTATCACATTACATTTGGAACAGAATAGTGGCCTCACAACAGCTCTACCGATTATTGTTCTAGTAAACGGTCGATTTGAGCAAAATATAATGGAAGATGAAGAGGTTGGTACAATGATACTGATACAGCTTTAACTTTACATGTTAACATTATGATATGCATTCTGTAAAATTGTAAAGATACTACGTTTTATATGTATTTGAAGATATATGTTGATAATTACGTAAATTCTGGTAAACACTGGTTGTATTTTTGTGTGGAAGAAAATGCTTTTCAAGGAGAGTAAAATTTTACCTGTTTGCCAACAGTGTATAATGGTATTTACGTTTTGTTCTATGATGGAAGCACGGAAACCCTCATAAGAGTTTCAATATGATACCAGAATACAATTAACATGTGTTGAGTAATGTCGAAACATAGCAACATTTGCAACTAATATGAATGTTCTTTTTTATATTTACTACGTGGCTATTTTCACATCTTATTATTATTGTATTTTCATAACGTAACATGAGAAGCAGTGAATAATGTCATGTATAATGAATATCAATCATGTTGATGGATTTCAAACAAATATAGTTTTACAACTTATCAATTCGATCTCGAAAACAAGAGCAATACGTATGTTTTTCTTATTGTGAACATTCCATTATCAGGAACTTCCCTAGCGTACATATTTTTTTTTTATAAAAAAACTTCAATAATTCAATAAAAATTGCCTGTACTTATTTTCTTGACCAGCATTTACACAAAAGCTACTGGAACACGATTTCAACGGTCGTCACCATGACCTGATTTACCAAAGTGCATTTTGGTTATTCATGTAAAACCGGATTCCTTATGCCGCACCCACACCCACACACACACACTCTCTCTCTCTCTCTCTCTCTCTCTCTCTTGTCAATTTCTGCATTTACGCTCTTCTCCGCTTTGTCGTGTTGTAGGTGACTGCTGCCCACATTGATTAAACAACACATGCACGTTTAGGTTAGTAGACGTACATAAGGATTTTCCCCACAAACTTGTAAGGCATAATATCGTTAACGGATACAACATGTAGAAAAAAAGTAACAAACTATTACATTTTATTAGATAACGACGTTTTATCAAGATAAAAAGTATGGTTCTTCCTTTGCTATACAGAGAAAAGAAAACGCAAGAATTCATATGGTGAGCAATAATCTAGGTTATTTCATTAGTGTCTTATTTTGATAAGGTACATAAATAAAAGTCTGCAATAGTACAAACATCAGATTTTCATATACTCCTTTTGAGTAAGGTCTACTGTTCTTCAAATTCTTTTTGCAGAAACTAAAAGCAGGTATTTTATCAGGCGTTATTAATGTTTATTAACGTAAGTCGTATCTTTGTGCATGTTCGTTTGCTTTTTATTCCCGCGCTCTGACCTTGAGTATATTGAAAACGTCTGTTGAGAAATGCTTTTCTGGTATTGCTTTTTATGGCACACTTTTAAGTGTGTTGTTTTCATATTGATGATTGTCTAGTTTTTTATATTAAAAGATAGGAAGCTTTCAAAGTCTGCACGGTTGGTACACGCTTAGGTCACAGGAGGTCAATGCTTCATCATTAGAGTCTGGGCTACATAAATTTGACATTAGGAAGGATGACATCATACCAATAGCAAATGATGAAAGTATTCTGAATAGTAAGTGTAAATAAAATATTCAACAAGTTTTTATCATATCGAAACTATTTATTTCTTTTCGTTTGCATGATGTTTAAACAAGACAACGTATATCGATGAAAACTATTCAGCGTCAACCATGTGGTTTTTATGAGTGTCTGTCTAAGATAGCATTACACAGACAATTTTTTTTCACGTGAAATTCATGTTAATCGAGTTTCACATAAAATTCATGTAAAATTCACATGAAATTAACATGATTTTTATGTGAAATTCACTAAACACGAATTTCATGTGAACATTTTGTGTGAATTTCACGTGAAGGCTCCATTCACCCGAATTTCACGTGAACTCTGTCACTTAAATTATTTGCTCAATTCAGGTGAAAATCATGTGAAATTCGTGTGAAAATCATGTGAAATAATTTTGCTTGTGTAGGATACGAAGGTCCAAGGTAATTATTTTCCGGTAATGTACTCTTTTATAACATAGCGTAAAATACGCTACTGAAGTAAAAAGGTCTTCTTCCCTCACATAAACTACAGTTTAAAATTTCACTACGTATTGAATTTATGACAAAAAAACCTGTTGGCATTTTGCTAGAATATCTTGTATCTGGATTTTTCTGCAATTAATTCTGAAATTTGCAGGTTTGAAGTTTGTGAGCGTCCTCATTACGTTCCTACATTTTGTTTCAAGAATACATGGAATATTCACAATATTGAAATATGAAAAGAGAACGATGCTTATAATGATGCCTGTATCATCAATGAAACAGGCAATGAAAGATATAACCCCTTTAACGGTTGGAAAGACTAGAATTTAATGATATTTATATGATTTGACTAGCCATGTCTGTTTAACAGATAAAATAAGCAGCAGAAGTTATATGACAAAGTCAAATAGAATTAGACGAAAACGAGCATCAGGGTCGTACAGTGTTGAACTTTTAATGGTGTCAGACTATTCAGTTTATCAGTAGTAAGTGTGTGAATAAAAACAATAATATCCATGAGGAATAAACATTGTCTATCCTATTAAGCAAATGTTTGTAAATGGACAGCTGTCGGAAGTTTTTTTTCGGCAAAACTCTAATGTTTTATCATGTAATAAAAATATGCTTTCAATATGCTGTCAAATATAAGTCGACTTTGTTTTGTTTTATATTTTATTTATTTGTATATTTTGTTCCGTCTGTGTTATTCATGTTTTCTAGTACAATTATATTTGTTAAATAGACAATCGTTTACTCATTTTTTCTCGTCCCTTTCAGCTATCGTCCTTATTTCAATGATTTTACAAACGTAAGATCAATAAAAAAAAACTGCAATTCTCGGTTGTTAGTTGTGCCTAACTCATATTGTGGTGTATATCAATATTTGTTTCACTAGCGTTTTTATTTCTGTTAGTTGGTATGATTTGAGTCCAAAAGTATCTCCAGCAGACAAAGAGGCGGATGCACTACAGTCAATTCGACAGTATTATGCCTTCATAATAAACGGAGTAAGAATTTTTTTTATTATCACTCATTATTACCATTGTCCTGCAGAAAATTCCCAATACCTCATTGAAAAATCCACATCGGTATTGAATCTTCATTATATTATTTTTATAGAACTGCATTTCAACTGAAATGATATCTATTTTTAATTCTTAAATATTTAAATTATCGTTTTTATTCAATGATATATATTTATAATTTGAAAATAATAATAATATAAAATAAAACAACTGTTAAGCTCATTTGCCCTTTTTTGTATTCAAAATACATAACCACCATACTAAGTCACCATTCTACATATTAAATCCCTTTTCACTAATCCCGGTACTAAATCACCATTCCACATACTAAATCCCTATTCACCAATCCCGTTCTTCATCCCGTACCGCCCTTTCCGTATCTCCTTATACTATAATGGATACCAAGTTTGTCAAATACCAGGGTCTGGTTTCATAAAAAAATATTTAATTGAGATTTTTCTCAAATCATTGAGTTTTCTTCAAATCTTCAATTTCAAGCAATCTTATTGGTCAAAAATTGAGTTTAGGAAGACTTAAGGTAAATTTCATTTTTTTCATGAAACCGTGCCCTGTGTCGTGATAGATACATTATTTAGAAATTTCATCCATCCGTACTCAGAAATTGTATTACTTTTCACCACTATTTGCCTTGTTACATTTAAATAAACATCGACGTCAAAACATTTATCGACACTAAACACAGCAACACCCTGTAATACTGATAAAAATATGTTTTCATACACAACTACTCCTCACATTGTATATTTAAGATGGATGCAGCATATAAGAATATCCAAACATCAGCATACACGATATCTGTTATATTTGCTGGACTTGTGATAACTAAGGTATGAAAAAGAATAAATTGGATTTGTATTAAATTTTCATTTTTTTTAATTTGGGTGCCAAAATATCCCATGATTTCATTTTTGTTCTACAGAATATATTTTTCTCATAAGAATAATGATAAATGTATAGCAGATAATTTTTGCCGTTGCTAAATATCGCGACTACTCTGTAATGAAGGGTATTACATTTGTGGGTTAAAATTCTCCATCAGGAATTATTACTGATTTTGTTTGAGAATAATTTTTTTTACTACAATAACGTCCAATACGTCCATCAGGTAGAATAATATCAAATGAAATAACGTGACGAGGATTATGGAAAGTCTTTGAATAAGAAGTATTTATGTCAGAAATTGACGATAGGGAAACATATCATAGAACATTCGTAAAAACTGCAAATTCTAATAAATACATATGCTCTATTGATGTAGTAGGTTAATATACCATTTATATGTTTTCCCTTCTTGTAGACGAAAGGTGATTCCACCTGGACAGAAAGTATTAAAAACACTTCGACAGCACGAATTTCTATTGAATCACCTAAAGGTTTAGATAACTTTAGGGTTTGGATTTCCAAAAAAACTACGTCGTTGCCTGTGAAGGATCACTCTATGTTATTTACAAAGTATTTTCTTAATTAGATATAAAGAAACCCAGTTTCATCATGCTTCAGTGTATCATATATGATATATTTTAATATGAAATCGTTAATTGTTATACAGTTCAGTGATTGTTTGCTGTGAAAATAACTAATATTTGATTAACCGTATTTGTAAAATATTTCTCATTCCATGGGGGAATGGAATATAGATTTGGAAGAGGAATTTATATGGAGTTTTGGGACTTTGAATTAGGGATGATTAAAACCACTCTATGGGGAAGGGATACGGTGACAATTGGATGATATATATTGTAAATGAGACGTCTAAACCATTTAAGAGCCATACACTTTCTTGTTCAACAAATAAAAGGTCCTTACAACTATATAAAAGTAGAAATCTGGACCGTCATTTTTACTTTGGTATGATTATAAAGTATTCCAAAAGGTTCAAAGAGATTTACACTCCTTCCAAAACAAGAGAGCAAGAAAGAAAGAGAAAAAAAATAATCTGTCGATCAAATACTATTTAGTAATGAATTGCACATGACGTACATAAATTAAATACACATGTCAATCTTATAGGTATGATTTAACAAGAAACGGTTCATCGAATGTCGTCGGTAAGTTGATTAAGTACAATGTGTAATATATTCTGATTTTCAATAATATGTATATACATCAGTAATTATTATCTGCTTTGCCTGATTAACGAACAGATATCATGTTGACAAGTACAATTTATGAATGATAATGTTTTCTAATCAAAAGTATTATTGGTGTGAAGTCAAGTGTTTGAATAATAAAATGAGTTTTTTCACTACACAAAGAATTTTGTATAAAAACATCATGCTCCAGTAATGACACAATTCACACAAATTGTTGTAAAACAAACTTCAATCATAGTTTGGTTTAAAGCAATTAGGTCCTCAGAGTAAATGAACTTCAAACTCCTATCACGAGGATATATTGAAAACCTCTAGTCATCCAAATTCATCAGTGATAAATCGTGAGCTGTGTAGGAACTGCAAAAAAGTTCGAGTTATCCGATATTTCTATTACATATATTTCGAGTTTGACACATTGCGGTTTGCCCGTATATAAAGCTGAATCTTCATATTATACCATACATTTGCCTTTTTAAAAATTATCTTAGATGTTACTGATACTTATGAAATTGTAAGTATGTTATTGTTATAAAACAAGCTCTCGAAGTATTGGTAAATCACGAATGTTATTCGAAACCAATACTTTCCTCCTGTATATGATAGTTCATGGGAAACATAAAAAAAAACCTATATGGGTTATGTCAAATGTCAGATTTTTATTTAGGTTTGGCATCTCTTGGAGCGATATGCGGTCCTTCAAGTCAATCAATCATTGAAGATCAATTTGATTTTCAAATTATTACAACAACAGCACATGAACTTGGGCACAGGTGTGTATCGTAAGGAGGTAGACCAAGGCTAAGAGACACAACACTTCCAAATCATTGGAACGTTTGTATTATGCTTCGTAATAAAATAACTCGTGCTTACTTTCATTTTGACTTTCATATGTACATGTTGAAATGCTAAATACATAGATTAAAGAGTAATCAAGGGAACCAAGGGTATAGCGGTAATCAAAAGAATGTAACCCAGGGACAAAGACCAGACATGGAAAACAGACATACACAACAAAGAACATAAAGTAACTAAAATCATACATACAAAGTAACAAAGGCAAATTAGGAACTCGGACTCCACTGAAAACTGGGAGCATAGACCAGGTGCACCGGTAGGGTAAGCGTCTTCTGCTTTTCTAGAAACACCCGCCGAGTGGCTCATAAAAAGTCAAGTCCGGGTAGACGAACGAAGAAAGGAAAGGAAAAAATATCTTGTTTTACTTGATTTTCCATTTACATTCTAGTCTGTTGAAAGTACTACAAATATTCTGAATATATAAAGGCGAACTTCTAGTTTAAGACTGATTTGTTTGAATATGTGATGCTTCAGGAAACCAGATAGATCTTCTATTGTAGCCTTAGCGCAAATCACGATGGAGAAGGGAATTCCTGTAGTAAATTTGATGGTTTTATAATGGCCTCTGAAAGTAGTGTCCAAAAAGGACCAACTGCAACTCATCCTTGGAAATTTTCAGCGTGCTCAACAAATTATTTTACTACTAAACTTAATTCTCTGGATTCGTAAGTATTTCACTATTTTATTTCTAGAATACCGGGTATCGAATGAAAGATAAACTTTTTTTTGGTTCAGGGAAAACATGTTATTTTTAACAGTAATTATCTGTGCATATATTTTAAGGAACAATTATCCAGAAACTATTGGAACGAACTTTACTGATACACATATATTTGTACACAGTAACTGTTTTGATTCGTCTATCTAGGTTGTTTTTTTCTTCTTTGTACCTTTTCTGTACTATTTAGATATGCATGTTTTGAAAGCTAAATCTTCATTCGCTCATATCAATCAGTTTTTAAAACTTAAGAGGTTATTCGTTTTTATTATGGTACAGTATTTGTATGGGGAAAGCTTCCCATTCTGTAGTATATATGGGATGGGAAACGAGGAATCGGGTAATGGAGAATGGGGATGGTGTATGGGGAGATGGGGATTTTTTTTGACGATATCTACAATGGTGTATGGTGCAATGATATTGCATGGTAATCAAAATATGGTGCTTCTTCTGCTAGACGTGTTGAACGACTGATGTGATTTTTTTCTGGTATGTCTTTTGTTAAGAATGATTACTGAAATTCTCAATTGATTCCACTGAAATTTTGGGGTATGGACAGGGACCTTTCCGGGGTAAGTGTTCTCTGATTTTCTATTTCTTCTAGAAACTCCCATCGAGTTTTTAATAAAATGTCAAAACTTAGTTTAAATGAAAGAATTGTGTGCAAACATGATCTCAAAAGGTATCTCTAATTATACGAAATTAGTTTTGCCCTTACCTCAAACAATGTTTGTTTTTTTACTGGAATTCTTCCATAATATCTACTTCAAGTATCCATTCCGGATATCATTTCCCCTTCCTCTTTACACCATAGTTTAACCTAAAAAAATGGAAAAAAAACAGTATATACATCAAAGAGTAATCAAGGGAATAAAGGTTACAGCGGTAATCAAAAGAATGTAATCCAGGGACAAAGACATGGAAAACAGACATACACAACAAAGAACATAGAATAACTAAAATCATACATACAAAGTAACAAAAGCAAATGAGCAACTCGGACTCCACTAAAAACTGGGAGCATGGACGAGGTGCATTATTAAACTGGCATATTTAAGGTTGTAGGTATTGAACTGATCTAATGATAGATTTCTAGCCAAACTAAATCCCTTCCGGATTTCGATATTTTGTGCACAAATTCGTATTATAAAATCCAAGTTCATGATAGATTTCGTTTGTGAAAAATACATGTAAAATGTGATTTATTTTTATATTAGCCTCTGACACAAACTTGAATTATATTTCAGTATGAATTCAAACTGTCTTAGAAAGCAAGGTCTTACATATGACCCAACAGCTTTGACTCCTTACGATAAACTACTTCCCGGTCAGATTTACGACGCCGATGCACAGTGCAGACACATTCGTGGAAGCAAGTCTTATTTTTGTCGGGTATGACAGTAAAACAAAGGCATACGGGAATTGTTGATCATACTCTGACCATAAAATGTCTTTAGTTTAAAATAATAGCGCAGATGGGCTCATCATGTAGCCCAATGTCTCAACTTTACAATAGAACCAAACCAAAAAATGCGGTACTAGTTAGGGTTTTGCGGTAAAATGAAAAAAAAGTACCTCTACTCCGCCCAAAAAAATCGCTTAAATTGACATATTTTTCAATGTCAAAACCCCCAAAGTATTTATGCATCGGTAAAAAATGGCTTCTTTGGTATTTTCTGTTTTGTATTATCACAATATATACTTCTGGGGTTCTTTTGATGAATTTTGGCGAATTTCGTTGACAGAATTGATCAAAAAATGGCAAAAACGGGATATTCGAATTTTTGGTCTAAAGTCACACAAATTTAACTCCACAAGTATTTACTCGAATAAAACGCCTCAAATTTGGTATCATTCGATAGATAATTTAATTTTCTACATAAATAAACAACCAAAAACTAATTTTCAAGTACAGAGAATAAAACAAATATAAAAATATTACCTCTACCCCTAGAAAACTGGTCTCAGTATCAAAAATAATTCTCATTCACAGCATACCGACACTCATATTTTAGGTAGTCATAATTAAGATAATTGTGTTCCCAATATATCTGATCAATTAAGGCGTTTCGTTTTTTTCTTTTTTGTGTAATATGTACTATAAAATCGAAAAAAGGGGAATTTTCAGAATATCAGAATACCGTAATAAAATCAAGTATTTGTGTGATACAGTGCATTAATTTGATGTCTTCACTTTAAAATGAACCCAAGTTATAAATATTTGAACTTTTCTTAGTCTAGTTAGGTGAAAAATTGCAACCCCCGACAAAAATGCCTCAAGATAAAGCCAAATGTTAATAATTAATATATAAACATTGTACAAGAGACATGTTTGGTACTTTTGTTTTAGGTATCGGTGTATCCAACATATCTTCTCATTTCAGGGGCGTATTTTTCATTTTCAAAGTGACAATAATGAGTTATTCATAAAAATGGAATGTTTTTAGAATTTCATATTTCCTTCCATTTCACCTATAATTAACATTTTGTTCTCAAAAACCGTACTTCAAATTAGCTTGTGTATATACAAATACAAAAATATATTGTTTTAGAGATGTAATGAGCCCAAGTAATAAATATTTGAACTTTCCAATTTCAATTAGGCGAAAAATTATCACCCCTTTCATGAAAAGAATACCTCAATATGAACCAAAATGTTAATTTTTAGCACAAAATCGATGTAAAAAAAGACATGTTGGGTATTTTCGGATTTTAATATTTTCTTCTATTTCGTTTGTAATGGGCAATGTTTTTCAAGTACCCTATTTCAAACAAGCTTTTGTATATTCAAATACATTTGTATAACATCTTATTTGACTAGTGAGCCAAGACAATGCACAATCAAACGTATTCCAGGTCATTTGGGCGAAAGATGGTAACCCCTACCCATTAAAATCTGCCCAAATATGAAAGAAAATGGTTGTTTATAGCATGCACAAACTGTACGCAATGTCTGTCTGGCATTTATTACCGAGAACTTCTTCTATCAATCTCATTGTCAAGCAAAATTATGCTTTTATTGTCTCGAAGACGACAAAATATTACAAAAAGGGAAATATTAAAACATATTATCACGTATTTTACTATGTAAATTGTATAATTAATGTTTAAGATATCACAGTTTTTACATGATTTGATTTTGTTTGCTATCATTATATTGTACAAATAATTGTATCCAACACCATTTAGAAATTTTAGTGGGTATGGGATACCATTCTTTCGCCTTTATAGCTTAGGATACGTTAAGGTATGCAATGCCTTGCTCATTAGAAAGCTTAGATGCTACATAGATGTGTCTGTATATGCAAATGTTTGTTTGAAGTAGGGTACTTGAAAAAAAAAGCCATTACCGTTGAAATGGAAGAAAATATGAAAATCCGAAAATACCCCTTTGTATGAAAAACTCATTATTTTCGAATTGAAACTGAAAAATATATACCTGAAATCAGCAGGCATGTTGAAAATACTAGAACACAACATGTCTATAGTATACCGTTTATATGCCAAAAAATAAAATATAGTTCATGTTGAGCCATTTTTTATTATAATATTTATTTTATTTATAATAGACCAAATTTGTGCGTTGGTATATTCTGCTTTTCCATTGAACAATTATTATCAATCAAGCACTTTATTTTTTGTGTTTGGTTGGTTTTGTTTGTTTATTTTGAGAATTCAAATATCGAAAGAGGAAGCCAAACCCATCACCGAGAGGTTCTACCATATGCAATGCAAGGAATGAAGTCTCGGTGTTTTACGTATTTTTAAATTTGGAATACTGCAAGATGTTATAAATAGGGTAGATAAAATGTGATATTATTCAAGGTCAGACAAGTCTGACTACTGGGTTGGTGAATACCCTCGGGGACCACAGGTCCACCAGCAGCTGTATCGACCCAATGGTTCTTAAATACAAAAAAATACCAGTTTTACATATTGTAAATTTCGATACTTTCAGAAGTAATGTGTTTTCTGCTTTGATATAGACCTTTCGTGTATAATCTCAAAGATGTTAGTATTACATTCAGGTAGACTTCACTATAAATTTTGATTATTTATTCAATGTTATCAAATACATAAGTCATATACAAGTAATACTATATAAGCTTTAGGGATCCGTAAATCAATATGAGTTGTGTTAGCCTAAAAATCAAAATAGGCTATGAAGCAAGAAAGATTTGATGTTCTATATGAAATGAAAACGGTGCAACATTGAATGCAAACAAGAAGTAATTTATTCATTCGGGTGTTTAAATCATTGACTGTGATATCTTGTGCCGACTTCTCATTAATGTTACCAACAAGAACTTCTGTTATTTGCCAGTCGTACGTAAGATTACGTTATTTGCAAACATTTGTTTGCCATACCATGTATACTTAATATGATATCGCTACGATATTTGATAATTTCGCGGGTGCACAAGACAGTACAAGATATAAACAGCACTTTTCAAGAATGAACGTAAAAAAAATAACTCATAAATATTACCTTTTTTTTAAGCCGTGTGAGCTCCTGCTGACTGCTATTGTAAATAGACGCTTCTTAGGAATGTAATGGCAAAATCTGATTTTTATTTTCTAAAATCAGTATTAGAGTAGATACAATATTAACCGTTTTGGGCTAGTAATAATGAAAGTAATTCATAATCAATTTTGTTTCTACGTTTTGAAGATTTGAAAAATAATTGTAATAATTAAATCAGTCGTCCATTGAATTATCATTAGAATGACGTCCTAAATTGGAGGTCTATCTTATCTGGTCTTTGTCTTTGGATTACATTCTCATAATTTCCGTAAGAATCTTGGTTCCTTGATTACTCTTTAATATTACTTCATTCCCGGTTCTGAAAAGACCAAATGCACATTAATGGCCTTTGCCTTTTTCAAGCATTGAAAGTGAATATGATAAAATGTAAATGTTAATATTTAAGGATCGATATCATGGAAACTTTACGTCAATATGTAACCAAATGTGGTGCCATGATCCAAATAATAGTTCCTACTGTTTTAGTCAGATACCAGGTGACGGTACTCACTGTGGAAATAATAAGGTTTGTTTTATAGCAAAAACATAAGCGTGTACTCATGTGTGTATATTTGTACTATACATAAGTGTTTCAGTTTAATATTTTCTTAGCGCTGAACAACGACCAATGAATTAGTTAAATTCCTTTCTTTCAAGAATGACTCTAAAATGTTTTGTTTTTCATTGAAAAAGTAATGTTTGTTGTTCTAACATTTACACTCGCTTTTTGTACTTTGTCTGAAAAAAAAACAATTACCCACATGTATTTCTCTAGTATTCACTCAGTATGAAAAACTTATTTCAATAGATAATGTAACAGAAAAACACCAATTTATCAAATAAACCTGGCTCCTGTTTAATTTATTAAAATAAATAAATGAAATACCATTATTCATCAAAAAACGTACTTAATGTTTATTTTATTTAGAAATATTTTTTTCCAAACAAAAATACTTCGTATTTAACTTATTTAGATGTAAGTAAAATGCACTTATTTATCAAACAAACGTACGTCAATTTATTTAGATATAAGTGCCCACTTTCCTTATAAAGTTGATTTTTTGTTTTACTTGTTTATGTCTATTATTTTGTAACTAGTGGTGTGAAGCAGGTGTTTGTTAGTACAATAAACAAGCTCCATCTGGAAACGGTATGTAGTTAAATGTAAGTGTTGGTAAGAATCAGGCAAAAATGGAATAATCAGAAACAATCATTTTAAAACCCCGCCAATCAGACAATATGATTTCATGCTCAAGGATGCTTTCTTTATTTGAAAAGACAATTGTCTGTTCTCTGCATAACTGGATTTGCTCAGAAATGTTTCAATAGAATCTTATGTTAGAAAAAAAATGAGGTTTTGACAGAGTCATGTACCCTTAAATTGTCATTTTCAGTGCATTTCAATGAAATTATAACTAATTATTTCATTATTTACATGATAGAAAAAATCTTGATTTATTTCCTTGATTCTGATGATGCAATTAGTCAAATTAAACTTTAAAAATAGTGGGATTTTTGTTCATACCATGTTTCACCCAATGCCTGGTTCTTACAAGGACTGATACTTAATGATTTATTTCATGTGAAATTTTCAGCCAGTCATACAGAGTGTCTCAACTTCAAATTCTCAAAGAACAATATTCTATGGACCTTCTATTGACAATCTTGCATACCAAAATAAAAATGCAGAAAACTTCAATAGTTGCTAGCCATTTCTAATTTATAGTGGATTGTTCTATGCTGAAATGTGTTACTTATCTATTTGAAAAAGTTTGATATTGGGTACATACATTTAAACCCACAATCCCTTGCCGAAACAACTACTTTAGGACAATATTTGTATCAGTATAATGATACTCGGCTATGCATATATGTTCCGAAGACCTTTTGATAATGAAAACTATTGTTATTTAGAAAAATGCCTTTACGGTGATGCAATAGGCGCAGTGTTTTCAAACGGTTGGACGTGCAATCAGATGTTTACGGTTGCACCTCATAATTGTCAGAAAGTTCCAGAGAAATGCTGCAAGACATGCGAACATCTACAAGCACTAAATAACATAATAGAACCGGATGAACTCTGTAGAGGGATGCTTGGCAATACTTCGTATTTATGTAGAGTATGTTCCTTTTAAAAATGTATTTGTATTAGTAGTGTTGGTTGTGATACATGAATTTATTGGTTAATATACCTCATATCAATGTGCTGTATTTTGACTTGTTCAATATGAGTGTAATAATTTGCTTCATCAAATGTCTCAATGATATTTCGTTATTATATAAATAGCGGTGTTTTGTTGAATGTTTCCAGTGTAATAAATATCGGTAATGCACACTGTGTAATGAATTCGGTAATTTCACTCAAGGACTTTCTCCCGCCAAAACAGAATTTAAAATTCATTTTGAAAATATCAATAATTAATAAAAGCTATATAATAAACAGGATAATCGATTGGTTATAGTGAATAATCAAAATAAGATCACTCTTGCCAAGAACACTTGAAGATTTAGCTCGTGCGCAAGTTCCCCACACTCGTTAAATCTAAGCGTTCTCCTGCACTCGTGATAATATTTTGGTTATTCACTCTTTTTAATTAATTATTCTTTTTATTATCTACTGACCTCTCGTGAAGAGCCTTAACTGGTTTTGGTCATAATAAGTATCGAATCAATTTGAGTCAGTTCTGCGTTAAATAGGTTGACGGAACCTATATGCGCATCGTCAATTACATAACTTAAATAACATTTATCATTTAATAAACAACAACGGACGAATATTTTTGTACTTATGTAGATCGATCCCAAATATATCATGAATCTGCGCACAAACGTTCCTAATTATATTGTAGTTTGAACTTGAATAGAAAGTATTCAAATAAACATATATGATGTTGTAACTGTTGTTAAATACCCACACCCTTAATTCTTGACCCTTTTTGTATTTGCTGTATTTTGTTTTTGACCACAATAATATTTCGCAAAAGGCATATTGATGACAGTTATATCAGTAATCAGAAAAACCTATATCATTTAAAAGTTCAACTTCAAATACATGCAAATTTCATGAAAAATGACAAAATCTATTTTAATATTATAAAAAAACAAAACATTTATCATTTTCCTAGATCATACTGTCGTACAAGTTTGAAATTTATCTTAAAAATGTGCGAAACTTAAGTATTGCAAGTAATCTTCAAAAGCAACACATTTTCTTTACAATTGATAGCAAAGAACAAACCGATCTGATTACACGTGTAAATTGATTGTGTTCATAGACACGAATTACACATTCTCATTTTTTTTAACTAGTTAATCATTCCTCTTTACATTTGCAGGGAACGTACAAGGGAGATTACTCTTCTATTTGTGCAAACATGTTGTGTAGTGATCCGTCAAATCCAAAACAGTGCGTTTCAATAAGAGCAAATGATCATACTCTCTGTGGAAATAAAAAGGTTTGCATTTACAATAACATACACATGTAATAGATTTGTCATACTGTAAAATTAATAGGAGATGGGATGAATAAACAGCAATTGACTAAAGTATAAAGGCTTCCGATTATATTATTCCATATACTTATCAAATTTATTTTCGTCCTCTGTTCATTTACATTTATTTTTTTTCTATTATCCAAGATTGATTTATGGTTCTGAAATAATTTTGGATTTTAGTGTGACCTACCTCATAAATGCATATGGAAATTAGATGTTGCTTCTTCTTTCGTTTAATTTCTTATTCTTATCTTTGTTTTATTTCAGTGGTGTATAGCTGGTATTTGCAAAAACGATGCTTCTGCTCCAAATGCTGATGGTATGTATATGTTATATCCAAATCAATGTGTACATAAGACAAACCTTTTTTGTAGGGTAATGTGAGTGACGATCTGTGTCATTTTTTTTATTTCTACATTTCAAGAGGCTATTACGCCTTTACTGCAAAAAAATATGCGTATATTTCATACATTTGAAGCATTGATTGTTTTTTCCTATAAATTTACAGGTTTACTTACAAAAACGGTACATAAATGTTTGACAAAAAACGTCATTTAAATGTGATGTGTGCTGCTAGTGGGGAAGTACATGTTTACCTTTCCGGAGAAACAAATGCCATTCCCGACTTTTTCTGGGAGTTCGTGTTGTTTGTGTTTTAAATTGTTGTGATGCCATGCTTTACACATCTTCAGATTTTATTTTTAATTGTATTTTATTCTATTCGTTACAGTGCGTACGTAGATCGTCTTTGTTTCTTTTGTTACGTTTATGTCATGAACTTGAATTTTGATGTACTTAAAATGTAATTGTCTTTTTATCGAAATCTCGGTAGTTTGCCGCTATAAGGACACGTATTGATAAAACTCATATTTCATTACAATCGTGTCATTTTACATTTTGTAATAACTGCAAATCAATCTATTTTTTTTTTTTACAATGGCGATAGTCGTTTATGCGTAAGAACCAGTAAGACAAAATTAATGTCATACCAAATGTATTTTAGAAAAATGCCTTTACGGTGATGCAATAGGCGAAGTATTTTCGAACGGTTGGTCGTGCCACCAAATGTTTGCGGTTGCACCAAATAATTGTGAGAGAGTTTCAGATAAATGCTGTAAAATATGCAAACCTCAATTGGCGCTGAAAAATATAACAAATCCAGATGATCTATGTAGAGGGGTTCTTGGCAACACATCATATTTATGTAGGGTAAGTAATTCAGTGTACAAGTGTTATCAAGGGAATCAAAATTCTAGCGGATATCGAAAAATGTGATCCAGGGACAAAGACCAGACATAAAAAACAGATACACTCAA
Source organism: Perna viridis (assembly GCA_037379345.1). NCBI lineage: Eukaryota > Metazoa > Mollusca > Bivalvia > Mytilida > Mytilidae > Perna > Perna viridis. The sequence continues at coordinate 9,537,517 of CM074523.1, forward strand.
CAGAGAACATAAATAACAAAAATTTTACGTACAAAGCAACATAACTAAATGACCAAAAACTATATACATAAGTGTTTTTATATATTAATGCAGTGTAATATGCTTGAATTTTAGTTTAAAGCCTTCGCAATGAACGTTGCGCAACTTTCAGTTCGTATAAACTTTTATAATATAGTTTTGCAACACAAATCTTAATTTAAAAAACAATATGAGAGTGTTTGAAATTAAAAGATCTTTCGAGTAATTCTGCAATTGGTTGCGCATTCCGCTTCTCTAAATGAAAAAGATAATGAATACATTAAAATGGATCAGTTTGATAAACAAACAAGTACGTTGAGACTGTTCATTCAGGGAATAGATACTTGTTTTATCATTGAAGACAACTATTTGCTTCAAAACAGTACGTAACTCAGGGTTATAAATCCCTAATGTCCACTCAACAAATGTGGTCTGAATAAATACATTTGTATTCCATACAGTATTGTTTCACATGTTGTTACCAGCAAACAATTCTTTTTTATGTGTTTGAAGGAAACGTACAAGGGAAATTACTCTTCCATTTGTGCAAACACGTGGTGTAATGATCCGTCAAACCCTAATAAGTGCATTTCAATAACAGCAAATGATCATACCATCTGTGGCAGTAAAAAGGTTTGCAATTACAAATGTATACAAATTATTGAATTTGGCATACTATAAAGATGGGATTAAATGTCGGAAAGACAATCGACATATGCATCGATCGTGTCGTTATGTCCGTTTCTCAGTTTTGACTTATTAGTGTTCATTATTTCGTTAATACATTTTTTAACGACAATTCAGTACTGTTTTCAAAAGACAATTTTCGTGACATACATCGCAAATGTTGATACAACGTGAAATTAAATTTCTTTATTCCTTAAAACGCTTATCTGCATCAAACACATGCTTAAAAATAGCGAACACTAATTGGAAACAATCCTTTCTTATATTATTTAAATTTAGTGGTGTGTAGCTGGTATTTGTAAGAGTGATGGCAACGCACCCGTCGCTGATGGTAAGTATTTATTTGAAATCTAAGAACAAATATTAGTGTTTCTAGTTTGTATATATTCAATGCATAGTTGCATGTTCAGTTATCAATCTTTATCTACCTATAAACAATGAGAAGCGATGTTTAGATTTTAAAAAAATATGACTCGTTTTTCCTTCAAATGAACGTGTCAATTGACAACAATGACGCGTATATATTTCGAATAATGTCTGATTCATATTGCAGTAATTTATTAGACTGACATCTTCTATTACCTTGGCATATAAAAGTAGCCAATTCAAGAAACCGTATTTATCTATGACTTAAGGTAGGAGACGTGGTGTAAGGGAGGTAATCCAAACTATAAACATTTGAGTCAATAGAACGTTTGAACTACTCCCAATTTGAAAGCTTCAAACTGCCACTGGTGTTAAAGGGAAACAACTCGAAGCAAGGGTTCAAATTCTAGAACAGAGGTGTCAGCCCCCAGCAACTCTGCTCTTTATAAACTAGGAAATTAAAGTGTTGATTAAATATTTCAAATGGGTAAATTGAGGTCTTTCATTGGGAAAATATTTGAAATGACGCTTTTATTGGCAACTAAGATTCCTTTAGATAAAATATACGTATTTAAATACTGAAATATTCTCTGTCCCTTTTTTTTCCAAAGATCATTTAAACATTAGAAAAAATAATAGCGACACAATGAACTCTTCTGAGACTTTGTTTTTATATTTGTATTTGAATGGTCCATATAATATCAATTTCGTATGAAAATTCAATTATGGGCTTTTTTTGCAAATAAGAGATTTTTGTTAGTTTGGTAAAATAAAAGCCCACTAACTCTTCGACTACATATATGGAATAAAAAATTCATGTTTAATCTTATATATTAATCAAATTTAATCAAATTTGACTTAATGCTCAAATGTTTATTTAAATGATTTGTAAAAATGACCCTGAAGTATCAAATATGGCTCAGTTTGGCCCATGATTCAGATTTCGAAAAATAGCAATTTTATTATTCTAAATCTGCATGGGAATTTATTTTTAAATTATCAGATGAGATGTACTACAATTAGTATAACATCAATTTAGAGAAAATTTAAATGTGGAAAAAAATTTGGGGAGTCCCTGGTCTATTAAATTAATAAGTTTTTTTAAAAAATACAATTCCACGAGAAATGTATAAATATATACAGTTCAGTTTTGTTCATTGAAGATAATTGCCTTTACGGAGATAAAGTGGGGCAAGTGTTCTTGAGTGGCCAGACATGTGCCGAAGCGCATCAACAGAACCCTTCATTTACTTGTAAGAATGCTCCCATTGAATGCTGTAAAACATGTTCTCTTACAACAACAAGGAAGCCAACTACTGTCCTATCACCGACTACAGCAAAATTAATAACAGCTATTGATACCTCGACAAATTCAGCGGTTACCCAATCACATTCAACAATATTGCGAACAACTGCTTCTAAAGCAAAGTCATCAGCAACGGCAACTGCCACATTTCGAACAACACAAAATTCTTCTTTACTTAAACCAACCGCCTCAACAACATTGAGAACAACAACAATTACTTCAATGCCTACATCAACCGAAACAGTGACCTTACAGACAACCAAATCCACTGCTTCAACAAAATCAACGACTTATACAGCATTGTCTACATCAACATTCTTTACCACAATTACTACCAAATATTTAGCTACAACTGCCACTGCTGCTCAAACAGTCAGTATATTTACAACACCACTTTTCCCAGCATCTCAGATTTCCACAATCACAACAATTCCTAAGGGGAAATATACAACTACCAAAGAACTTTCAAATGCATTTGGTAATCTCATTTTATATTCTCATGCTACAACCATATGTTTTATCTACCCTTACGGTTTACATGAAAATGTGTAGTGAAAAGTTGAAAGTTGATTATTTTAGGAGAGAGTATAGTGCATGCAATATTAAGACTCTTAATTTAAGTGCAACATCCCGAAACCAAAGACAGATACTTCAAGTTGCTAATTTAAAAATACATCATTAAACAGAAAATGTCTAATTATTTTTGCGATAATTTATGTCTCACTGGTATGATATTATTTTTTGACATTATTTTCGTTTACTGACCAATCAAACATGTTTTGCTTATTCTGTTTATATTGAGATTGTAAGATATGTCAATTAATGAAAAATAGGGTGCTTTTCATATGTTGGTGATTGTTACCAGAACCAATGTATGGATTGCCACTGCGAATATCAATATTGAGTAAATTTAAACTATACTTGACAGACCGCCTTCCCCGAAGAAAACACAAACCGCGCAACATATTGTGTAGGTGAAACTCGACATTTTCACCATAAAATTTGACGATTAACATTATTTCTTTATGCAATGTATTACAGGAGATAAATTGCCATTGCCAATAATTGCGGTTGCTGGAGGAGGAATGTTATTGGTTATCTTGTGCATTGCAGCATGTTGTTGCTGTACAGGAAAGTCATCGATAAACAAAGTTGGTGATATAGAAGACGGTACAAATAAAAAGGTAAAAGACGTACACTTTTCGTTCCCTACAAGTCGTTAATAAGAAAACATTATGAGTAAAAGGCTACATTTTGGTTGATATAGATGTTGATGAAATGTGATTATTTGCTGTTAACTGTTCGCATATGAATGAATATTCTTATATATGCTAATTAAAATGTTTATCAATGTTTGCCCTCCTGCAAAGTAAGCTTGGATCATCTTAGATAAAAAAAAAACTAAGAATTTCTACTTATATATATTGCATTCGCAAATATAGAACTTCTCGTGTTTTAACACATACTTGCTTATGCTTCATATTAATCTAGCAAAAAAGTTGACAAATTAAAAAGAAGGTCATCCTAGTGATCGTAATTTCTGGTTGTTTTCCCATATGATCATCGTTAAAATTTCTTGAAAGATGTTGTTTATACTGGCAGATATGTATTCATAATTGATTTTTATATTTGATGCGAGAACCTTAGCCAACGTGAACGTACATTTGTTTAATGTGTTATTTTAAAAACTAAATATTATTTTTCCGTTGTTACAAATATATTCGTTCCTTATTTGTTGCCGAACTACGAACTGTCGACGACATGTGTTGATACTTCCAAAATAAAAAAAATCCGAACATGGTTTAAACAAAAGCGTAGTAAATATACAAATCAATGAAATAATACCGATTGTTTCATAACAAAAGATAGTTTTCCATTTCAAAACGGGAAAAATAAATGAATGTATCGAGATTTCACATAAAGTAATACTATTAGCAGCAGTTTTTGTTTCTTTTTAACAGAGAATTACTGGTACAAGAAAATAGAAGCAAATAAAGATGCATTTTTTCAAGAATAAAAGATCACGAACAATGTTCTATTTATTTAACATATATATATGTCCTCAATTCTTTTGTGTATAACGTGCTGCGCTTATTTTGTTATTTTTGCCTGTTGCTTTCTCTTTTATGAATAAATAAGATCCATTAATTATAATTCGTTTTTTCTTTTAAGTATTAGGCGTCAATTTCCCAAAAAGTGTAAAATTAGTCGTAAGTTATGATGCCTTAATAGAGTTAAGTACTGTGACGTCACAACTTACGACTAATTTTACTCTTAGAATTTTTTGTGAAAAGGGCTGCAGACCATTCAAACAATGCCTATGATATAGGTGATTCATGGTGTTGTCCACCGAACAAATGATGCTTTTTTTGTCTTTGTTTATCATATTTCGTAGGATAGTCCTGGTCCTTTCTGTATCCCTCTGTTTGTATTTTTAGTTACGTTAGTCTCCCCTTAAAATAAGCAAAATCAAAGTGAATAAAATCAACAACCCTTGCAAAGAACCAATTTCATATACAACCTCGATAATTTCTATCTCGAAATTGTAACAACTTGCTGACAAACTGACAAACTACTTTTGAATTAGATGATAAGAAATAAACGTGATTATCTCATTTTTACATGCATGAATAAAAACAATCTTCTTAATGATAACGAAAGAAAACATCGGTTTATGGTTTTTCGCATTTTGCTTGATTCTTACAAAAGCTTACACCTAATAATTTACTTGTAAGTTGTACCATTCACCTAAGGATATATTCGCTCTTATCATGTTGTGCCTCAAATATTTAGGGACAGAGTTTACTTGACCAATTGATTACCTGTTTTGCTGGCATACATGTACTTACTTCCCTGTCTTCTTATTTTTATTGTGTTCTCATTGTTATATATCATCTCGAGCTCGTATTTTTTTCAATGGTTTAAAATTTAACACATGTAAGTTTCTATATTAACATTTTGTTTGGTTGTAAATATGGTTTATTTTTTATTATTGTTTTATTTTAAAACAATATCATGAATATATCTAAGTTTGATCGGTTAAGGATGCCAATATTTCACTTTCAATTTTTGTAAATTTGACTTTTTTTTCTTTCTTTTCTTTTGAAAAAGAGTATTCAAGGAAACCAATATTGTAGCGGAAGTCAAACGAATGTAATCCAGAGACAAAAAGCAGACTTGGAAAACAGACATACACAACAAAGAACATGAAGTAACTAAAATCATACATACAAAGTAACAAATGTAACTGAGAAACTGTGAGCATGGACCAGGTGCACCGATACGGTAAGCGTCCTCTGCTTTTCTATAATCAACCGCAGAGTTGCTCATAAAAAGTCCAGGGTAGGCGAAAGAGGAAAGGAAATCTGTGACACGTTGAATAAATCAGTTTTCCTGGTGCAGAAAGATAATAGGTAATGATCCACGATTTCATGATGACGACTATGAATGGATGACATTTTATGCATGTACTTGTAAGGATAGAATGTTTCATTTTGATGTTTCATCGTCGTGTAAAAACGTTGAGCATAGCACATTTTCAATGAAGCGCGCTGACGTTTCATGTCTCAAATGTGCGATCAGTCGATTGATATGCAAAGTATATGTAATAATTTAACACAAGACCAAAGCTGTGAATATCATTAACAAGAACACATTAACTAATTATGTGTGATCGCATAAGAACTTTTTTTTTTGTTTGTTTTTGTTTTTGTTTTTGTTTTCTTGTTTTTTTGGCGTGTACAAATTATAAATATTTGAGATATGAACATTAGAACGATGGGAATATGTCACATCTTCTGAAATGAAAGATAACTTTTGAAAATTGGAGACAATTCATGTAAACATTAATATAAAGTTGTGTATTACCTGAGAGAAATGCAATATACTGATATTTGTTTTAATAAGTACATTATGTACAATCTAAAACATTTTGCCCATATACATATTTATTTTTAATTCAAAAACATGTACTTATGTATCATTCTATGTCAGGCAATGGTTGGCACAACATAATTCTCAAGTTGGTGTTTTTACCTCAAGGACATCAAGAAAATAACAGAAAAGCTATTTAAATTCACCCTGAAGCATCTGTAACGTAGATACTATTTGAGTGGGGAAAATTTGTAGGAACATATTCTCGCCATTTTTCCATGGTGCATTTCAACTCAATTTGACCAATTAATATCTTAAAAAGGTAAATTTTACATACACTGATTATTATTTTGGAGGTTGTTAGATATAAATACTTAATTCATGCAATAAAATGTCTGCGTTTTTTTTCCTTCAAGTGCCACACCCTATAAACATTTTGTCCGATTCTAAGATAGAGAGGTACTTTATTATCGATACTCAGTTTATTCCGCTAGTTGCAGGGAAATCACTGATTAGCAAAGTCTTACACAAGTGAAATGTTTGGGAAATATTTGGCTATCATCGGAATAATAATACCGAAATTTGATTGACCTTTGATATCAATATCAATAGTATCAAAATGCAGTGTTTTCTGTTGTGGTTAAACAGTATTACATTTATATTATATTGTATTATATTTCTGTTTTAAAAAGAATAATCAAGAGAACCTAGGTTATAGTGGTAATCACAAGAATGTAATCTAGGAACAAAGACCAGACATGGGAAACAGACATACACAACAAAAATCATGAAGTTACAAACATACATACGAAGTAACAAAAGCAAATGAGCAACTCGGACTCCACTGGAAACTGAGAGTATGGGTCAGGTGCACCGGTAAGGTAAGCTTCCTCTGATTTTCTAGAAAGCCACCTAGTTGTTTCTAAAAAGTCAATTCGGGGGTAGACGAAAGAGGAAAGGAAATTATGAACGTTTTCGCTTTATTCAGATTTCGGTTTAGACAGGTATTACTGTACTTTAAATGAACTTGGTATATGTTTGTTTTACAGTATATGATAAGTTTATATATTTTTGTATCGCGCTAGAACTCTAACAAATAGGCTTCTGGAATAGGGTTATGTTGCTACAAGATTGAAGTCATCACTACAGAAGTTTTATGGTCGTCATCATGAACTCGTGGATCGTTATGGTGTATCCATCAGCACCATGAAAACTGATTTATTCAATGAGTCATGGTTTTCCTTTCCTCGTTTGTCTACCCCGAACTTGCATTTTTATGAGCAACTCGGTGGGTGTTTCTATAAGAGCAGAGGACGCTTACCTTACCGGTGCACCTGGTCCATGCTCCCAGTTTTTAGTGGAACCCGAGTTGCTCATTTACTTTTGTTACTTTGTATGTATGATTTTAGTTACTTTATGTATTTTGTTGTGTGTGCCTGTTTTCCATGTCTGGTCTTTGTCCCTGGATTGCGTTCTTTTCATTACCGCTATAACTTTGGTTCCCTTGATTACTCTTTATAGAGTTCAACGACGATGTGTAACCATAACCTTGTTTTATAGTACTTTTATTCACATTTTTGCCGTTTGGATCCCCAATTATAAAGAAATACATCCATTTATGGGTTTATTCATTTGAAATGTAATTGTCTGTTGAACAACCAATATTAAGAAACTAATGGAAGTGCGAATGTCCTAAGTAGAGACAAAAATCCATGTCGGACCATATAAAACAGGTCAGAAATTTAAAACAGGGACCGGCAGGAGATTAGAAGAAATTGGCCTTATACTAGAGTTTTACCAAAATCAATTTAGAATATTTGTTCATACTTGTAGACTTTCTCAGCATTAATAGAAAAAAATATATTCCAAATGTCCATATTAAAGTCACAAAGTATAGAATGTTATTGAATCTGTTCAAACGTTTTGTTAAAAACAATGAATATTTTAACATGGGTAACCTACATTTTTAGACAAAGCCCAAAACAAAATTGTTTTTGTCTGCAAAACGTTTTATATCAAATGTTTATTATCAGAGGTTGACGTAGAAAATAATAGCAGTGATAAGACCTATACTGCTACCAATCTCTCCGAAGAGGAGATTGTGGAAACCATAAATCTGTGCTATCCTCTTTTGGTCTCTCTACCAAGGAAGATGATTGTGATTTACCGTCTATGTTCTGGATTCCTAAACTTCACAAGAATCCATACAAACAACGTTTCATAGCTAGATCTGCAAAATGTACCACCAAACCTCTTTCAAAACTTTTAACTTCTATACTCACAACTGTCAAAGAGGGTTTACAGTCCTACCACAACACTTATTACTTCTGTAGTGGTATTAATTCAATGTGGATCCTGAAAAATTCGAAAGATCTTTTGGAGACAATCAGTTCAAGACTATTACCTAAATATAATAGCATTAAAACCTATGATTTTTCAATACTGTATACTTCTATTCTCCACACTCAGTTAAAATCCCGACTTAAAAACATTATACATCGTTGTTTTTCCAAATCTTATGGTACACCTAGATACAAATATATAGTTCTTGGTAGAGATTCCTCATCCTATGTAAGAGATAATTCCAAATCACCTTCCAAATATACAGAGGAAGATGTTTACAAAATGCTGGCATTTTTAATCGACAACATATTTGTCCAGTGTGGTGGACGTGTTTTTCAACAAACGGTCGGCATTCCAATGGGAAGAAATTGTGCTCCTTTACTTGCTGACCTATTTCTTCACTCTTATGAGGCTGACTTTATAGCTGATTTGATCAGAAAGAAAGGATATCGTTTGGCTAGATCCTTCAATCTCAGTTTTCGCTATATAGATGACGTATTATCTTTAAACAATCCTAATTTCGGGGATTTGATACATCGCATATACCCAAAATAATTTGAGATAAAGGATACTACAGACAATGTGAGGTCAGTCTCATATCTTGACCTACACTTAGAAATCGATGGTAAAGGAAAACTATTGACCAAACTTTACGACAAACGTGATGACTTTTCATTCAAAATTGTCAAATTTCCTTTCATCTGTGGCAACATCCCTTCGGCTCCTGCGTATGGAGTGTGCATATCACAACTCATACGTTATCCCAGAGCTTGCCGAAACTACGCAGACTTTTTGTATCGCGCTAGAACTCTAACAAGTAGGCTTCTGGAATAGGGTTATGTTGCTACAAGATTGAAGTCAAGTTTTATGGTCGTCATCATGAACTCGTGGATCGTTATGATGCATCCATCAGCATCATAGTTTACGGGTCATAGTTTACCTTTCCTCGTTTGTCTACCCCGGACTTGACTTTTTATGAGCAACTCGGCGGGTGTTTCTAGAAAAGCAGAGGACACTTACCCTACCGGTGCACCTGGTCCATGCTCCCAGTTTTTAGTGGAGTCCGAGTTGCTCATTTACTTTTGTTACTTTATATGTATGATTTTAGCTACTTTATGTTCTTTGTTGTGTGTGTCTGTTTTCCATGTCTGGTCTTTGTCCCTGGATTATATTCTTTTGATTACCGCTATACTCTTGGTTCCCTTGATTACTCTTTAAAATCCCCAAAATTTTCTAAAACATGAGTTGTTCGTGCAGTTCACATCATATTTGTAGGCCTTGGTGAATAATTTGTTGCAAAATAGAGAAGTGCAGTGAAATCCGATGAAAGGCAACATTGACTTATGATGGTTGTTTGATTTTACATACACCCGTCCGTCCTGATATTTTTATTTTGTTGTTTTTGTTTTCGTTTTTCTTTCTTTAGGTGTTTGTTTGCTTGCTTAGTACGGGTTGCTTTTTTAAAATCAGTTTCTGGGTGTATATCTTTAGTTTATGTGTATTATTTACATGTCTTGTCTGTATTTGTAGTTTTCCTCCCCGGACAATGAATACCATGTTCGTTGTTCTAATCATTGTTTTCTTAAACTTTTTTTTCAATTTTTAAACCTATGAACTTAACTTCTACCGTAGAATTCAAGATCTGACTATTCAATATGATATTTTCATTATATAATTAAATGAACCTCGTCCATAATTTCTTTATGTAGATGAATATACTGTATGTCTCATATAACACAGTTTGATACTTACTGCATCACGTATTTCATTACTTATATTTAGTAACACCCTCTTTATGTATTAATACGATGCATTGATTTCTACATATGATTACGGAAACTCATCAAATTAAAGTTGGGCGGTTTGTAAAAACAAAAACGTTTGTTAAGTTACATCGGACATCGACATAGTTATAATTCCAAATTATGTGTTGGTGTACAGGCGTCGGTTTCACAAAAAGTGGTAAGTGTGAAATTGATCGTAAATTATGACGTCACAATGCTATTTTAGGTTGTGACATCATTACTTACGATCAACTTTACACTTACGATTTTTTTAAATCGACGCCAGGAGTCTTAACAGAACATTGTTTTATTCAATATTTTAATTGGAATATAAACATGACAATAAAACAATCATCACAGTTTTTTCCTAAATGTACATGTTCTTGAAAATGGAAAAAACTCTTTAGGCATCTTCTTCTTTAACATAAAACATTCTCACCGTATGATCTTATAATCAAAGCGCCTGTGTGACCCCTGATGATACATGACACACAGTAAGTTTCCGGATACAAATTTTAAATAATAATTTGTTCAAGTGGAAACTTACGTTCAAATAGGATAGGGAGTTAACATATTCAAAGTGTATATATCATATATTTACCTTGTTCTGCCTAAACCTCATGCAGAAGGCGAAACTTCACGCATTTGGTTTTACCTCTAAGTACTTTTGGATGAAATTATTAGACTTCTCAACTAACCCCAGCAGTATTTGTTTCCCTATTAAGCCGGCATATTAATATTTATAACATTTAGACTTACATGTTCACAAAATATGCCGGGAGATATCCTTTTTTTTAGTGTAACTGAACATTGACTTAGCTGTAAATATCAGATATCTAGTATATATGTTATTGTGATCATGCCTTCTGATGAGATTTTTGCGTAGTTTCACTTTTCATTCGATTTTGCACGCATGATATTTAGATTGGAATATACTAAAAACAATGCTTAAATGAAACAGCCACACCTTGTTAGGCGTCATAATCTACTTTGACAAGTGATATTTATATATCGTATAAAGGAATTCCGAATGTGAACTATAATAGATGGATACGTTGCAAGAACTGAACACTGAAACATTCTTGTTTGTCAATTTTGTTTTGTTGTTACTTTTTTTCCAAATCACAATTCTATCAATTTAAAATAATGGGCACACGTATTTTAATTGCATTGGTGTGGATTACAGTGACATCTGCGAGGTTGAAACTCGGCGACCATTCAAATTATTCACCAACAGGTATTTTTGTAAGATTAAATACTTTTTTCTGATTGTAATTATATTTTCAGTTATAAACAAGGGAACCAAGGTTATAGCGGTTATCAAAGGAATGTAATCCAGGAACAAAGACTATACATGGAAAACAGACATACACAACAAAGAACATAAAGTAATTAAAATCATACATACAAAGTAACAAAAGCAAATGAGCAAGTCGGACTTCACTAAAAACTGGAAGCATAGACCAGGGGCAGCGGTAGGGTTAGTGTTCTCTGCTTTTCTAGAAACACCCGCCGAGTTGCTCATAAAAAGTCAATTCCGTGGTAGACGAAAAAGTTAAGGAAAACTATGACACGTTGAACAAATCAGTTTTCATGGCGCAGATGGATACACCGTAACGATCCACGAGTTCATGATGACGACCATAAATCTTCTGTAGTGATGACTTCAATCTTTTAGCAACATAACCCTGTTCTAGAAGCTTATTTGTGAGAATGCAATCCCGATATAAAAAATCTGCGTAGTTGCGGCAAGCTCTGGCATACTGTATGAGTTGTGATATGAACATTCCATACGCAGGTGCTGAAGGGATGTTGCCACAGATAAAAGAAAAGTCATCATGTTTGTCGTCCAGATTGATCAATAGTTTTCCTTTACCATCGATTTCTAAGTGTAGGTCAAGAAATGAGGCTGACTTCACTCTGTCTGTAATAGCCTTTATCTCAAGTTCTTTTGGGTAGATGCGATGTATCAAATTCCCAAAGTCAGAATTGTTTAAAGATAATACGTCATCTATATAGCGGAAACTGAGATTGAAGGACCTGACTAAACGATATTTTTCTTTAGGATCAGATCAGCCTCATACGAGCGAAGGAATAGGACAGAAAGTAAAGGAGCACAATTTGTTCCCATTGGAGTGCCGACCGCTTGTTGAAAAACCCGTCCATCACACTTGGCAAATATGTTGTCGATTAAAAATTCCAGCATTTTGTTAACATCTTCTTCTGTATATTTGGAAGATGACTTGGAATTTCCTCTTACAAAGTATAAGGAATATCTACTCAGAACTATATATTTGTATCTAGGTGTACCATCTTTATTGGAAACACAACGGTGTATAATGTTTTTTAACAGAGTATGGGAAATAGAAGTATACAGTGGAAAATCCTAATATTGTTCCGGTTGGTGCAATTTGATATCAACAGGGCTATGCACAGTTCACATCTAATAGTATCCGAACAATATATTTTTATTATTGAAATTTGTATTTGAATATATAAAATACTCTGTAAAAGAGATTTCTTGCTGCTTAAATTTCTATTACTCCCGTGAACAAAAACCCCATGACACAAAAACACACAGGTCTCATTTTGTTTATTTACCTAATGAAATGATTAAGAATTGTCCTATCTAAAACGAAAACTTCTGTCACGACTTTTTTGTCTTTCCAAAAAAATATCTCTAATATGTGTAAATGTACAATGTTAATGCATGTGTTGGAGATCACAAGTTTGTATGCAAAATGTATTTTCATTTTTATGCATTGTCGTATGTATAAAATCCTGTCACTTGAGTTTCCTGTATATAATGTAAATTGTTTAACATTTCTTCTGCATTTAGTTTAAGTATTTGTTATGACAGGTCTAATATGACATTAGGACCACGCGCTTTTGTCGTGCTATTTGTTTTCAGTTTTTTTTTAACCTGAATTAAAAGTATGAAAAGCTTGTTTGCACTGTGGCGGAAATACAATTTGCATAGGCGTTAATGGTTGGAAACTCAAGAGAAAACGACCCCTCTCTTACAATTTTCCAAAAGAGGGAAATTGGACGTAGCGTCAATTTTACGACATGTCTTTTGTTCTAAAACTATTCTAGAATTTGTGACAGATTTCATGCATCAAAATATTATATTGGTATTTAGAAAAAAAAGAATGATTTTGTTTCACTACTGAGCTTCATGACTTCCCTTTTTCCCCTATTATTGTGACAGATGAAAACAGACAATTCCAAAAGCGGCAGGTTTTAAGTACTCGCCGGGTAAGACGACAGGAAATTAATGGATGTATTATATATGCATTTATTTCATACTTTCCTACATAAATTTGCTGCCATTTCTAATCAGAAGACTTAATGAAAAGTGCCATTTTTTTCTCATTTATTTATCTTAAAACATTGGAAATATTTCTGTTAAAATGATAAGTTTTTCCACAACATATTAAACGTGTACGTAGATATCATGTTTTAGTCATAGCTTTCCTTTCCTCGTTTGTCTACCCCGGACTTGACTTTTTATGAGCAACTCCGCGGGTGTTTCTAGAAAAGCAGAGGACGCTTACCCTACCGGTGCACCTGGTCCATGCTCCCAGTTTTTAGTGGAGTCCGAGTTGCTCATTCACTTTTGTTACTTTGTATGTATGATTTTAGTTACTTTATGTTCTTTGTTGTGTATGTCTGTTTTCCATGTCTGGTCTTTGTCCCTGAATTACATTCTTTTGATTACCGCTATAACCTTGGTTCCCTTGATTACTCTTACTTATTTCAATTCAAAAACATTACACAGCAGAGATCTGTCTGGTTGTTTGTATGTCTGTCTGTCTGTAGATAATCAAACGAAACATCAGAGACTTTTATCTCTTGAATAAGGGTAACAACAAAATTATCATACACTAATCCGATCAATAGTCAAGTCCAAATAAATCTATAACAAATATTTTTTACATCACAGAAGTAGCCCGTTCAAATAGGTGACAGTACTATATCGTGACTACTCAACACATTTTTTCTCACATTTACCACGGGTACTGAAGATAAATTTGATATCAAGTAATAATATCAAAATAACAAAACAGTTCCACACTATATGTATTACCTTTTCTATTTCATCTAAAAAGAGGAACTAGAAATAAAGATTAAATTACCAAAGCACTCAGGTCTTGACATGTACGCAGAACCAAGCTACATAGAATTAACCTTCCAACTAGACGGAGATCCAATCACATTACATTTAGTGCGAAATGACGGTATTAACACAACTGTTCCGATAATTGTTCTAGAAAATGGTCGATTGGAATATAGTACAGTGAAAGATAATGAGGTTGGTACAGATCGTACGTCATTTGTAATATACTCATATGTTTTTAACATAATTATCTGTTTCAACACTACACCCCTTGAAACGTGTGACATTCCCATTTTAGCGTGCTTCATTTATTGAAATACTGCAAAAATTTGAAGAGCTTTCCGGAATTGTCGGGGTAAAGTTTTCCAAACTTTAGCTGTTTGTTTGTCTTTTGACAATAAAAAATGAGTATATATTACCCCAATGTTTTTAAATTTTAACATTTTCATACTCCCAGACCAGTGCAATTTTTTTTCGCAATTTACCATGCATCATAAAATTGGATATTAATCATATCAACAATGCAATATGTTCTGTTTTAGACAAATATATTGTAAGATGGTATAGCATTACATAAGATAGCTAAATTACTTCAAAATATAGCATGTTATACCAATGCATTTTGAAGTTTTGATATTTTTATTCTTCTATCACAAAAAAATGTGTTCCCAATGATCATACACAACAAATATGGGCATTTTCACGTAGAAATAACTTTCTTTTCATATTCAGAGCTATGATATGGTATCAACTAAGTAAAAATACTCTAGAATCTGCGAATGGAGTATATTTTACCTCAATTTCATGAAATTTCAATATTTTCATACTCCCAGATCAGTGAAAATGTTTTTGCACTGTACCATGTTTAATAAAAAATGGACATTTTTCATATAAACAATGCAGTGTTTTCTTTTTTAGAAAAATAATATGGTATTAGTTAAAATAACTTTATTATTTCAAAATAAAGTATTTTTTACCAATACTTTATCAAATATTCACGCTTTTATTCTTCTTGAATGAAGAAAACGTGTTCCCAATGATCCATGCATATACAATAAATATGGATATTTTTTCACATGCAAACTACTTTCTTTTTTTTCTTCAGAGCAATGATTTGGTATCGCATAAGTCAAAAATACCCTTTTATATAATAATTGAGTATATTTTACCCCCATTTCATGAAATTGCAATATGTTCATATATCCAGACCAATGAAAATGTCGTCGCAGTGTACCATGTTTAATAAAAAATGGACATTTGTCAAATCAACAATTCAATATTTTCGTTTTTAGACAAATACGATGGTATCGCATTAGTTAAAATAGCAAATTATATACACATAAAGTATTTTTTACCAATACTATATCAAATTTTGGTATTTTTATTCTTTTGGAATGTAGAAAATGTGTTCCTAATAGTCCATATACAAGAAATATGGACTTTTTCACATGCAATTTACTTCCTTTCCATACATGTATTCAGAACAATTAGATGATTAGATAAATCAAAAATACTTTGTTATCTACGAATTGAATATATATTACTCATTTTATGAAATTGTAATTTATTCATGCACCCAGACCAGTGAAAATGTTTTCGCAATGTACCATGTATAATCAGATATACATTTTTCATAGCCAAACTGCAACAGTTACTTTTTTTAAAACAAATAAGATGGTATCGCATAACATAAAATGGTTAAATTTCTTCAAAATAAGGTATACGTATGTTTTGCAGATACTGTTTTGAAATTTTGATATTTTTTTTCTCCTGGAATGAAGAAATGTGTTCCCAATGATCCATATTCAACAAATGTGGACTTTTTACACATAAAAACAACTCTCTATTCATATTCAGAGCAATTAGATGGTTTTGTACGAGCTAAAAATACTTTGTTATCTTAAAGATGAGCATAAATTACCCCAATTTTAAGAAATTTTATTATTTTTAAACTCCCAGACCAATGAAAATGTTTTTGCAATGTATCATGTATAATAAAAATAGACATTTTTATATCAACAATGCAATATTTTTATGGTAAAAAAACTTTACTAACTGAATATTTTTGAATTTTACTTCAATGGTATGAAATTGCAACATTTTCATAATCAAAGACCAATGAAAATGAAATGTTTCCGCAACCTACGATGTATTATGAAAATAAACGTGATTTTATATCAAAACATATATGGACATTGTATATATCGAATGTGTTCATTAAAGCATAAGACACATTAATGTAAAACTACATGTAAGATGTTAGCAATCATGTAAATACGACGAACAGAACAGTAGTACACTATATACCATAATTTATTATTAGTTTCGTTTTGCAAGTTAGATTCCGAAATATACCAATAACTGAGATGAATACTTTCGGCCGACACGATCATTCGTGTATCGTGCTTCGTGCAACGGTTCATGTGGCTTTCGGGTATCGTGTGCTTCGTGTGTTTAGGATTGGGAACGTTACACGTTTCAGGAAGTGTATAATGAAACTGTTATTTGACATTATTGCAAGGAACTTCAAGCAATACCGAATACGTATCGCATCTATATTCATGCTATTGTTGTTAGTAAATAGTTATTTTAACTAAAACGAAGGCTGGTTGAATAAAGTTATTCCGCCTCTGTGGTGGTCGTCATTCAAGATTCAATGATATGTGATGTGTTAATTTCATATATAAAGAGTAATCAAGGGAACCAAGGTTATAGCGGTAATCAAAAGAACGCAATCCAGGGACAAAGACAAGACATGAAAAACAGACATACACAACAAAGAACATAAAGTAACTAAAATCATACATACAAAGTAACAAAAGCAAGTGAGCAACTCGGACTCCTCTAAAAACTGGGAGCATGGACCAGGTACACCGTTAGGGTAAGCGTCCTCTGCTTTTCTAGAAACACCCGCCGAGTTGCTCATAAAAAGTCAAGTCCGGGGTAGACAAACAAGGAAAGGAAAACTATGACCCGTTGAATAAATCAGTTTTCATGATGCTGATGGATACACCATAACGATCCATGATAACGGCCATAAAACTTCTGTAGTGATGACTTCAATCTTGTAGCAAAATAACCTGTTCCAGAAGCCTATTTGTTAGAGTTCTAGCGCGATACAAAAAGTCTGCGTAGTTTCGTAGTAGTAGCTTATAATAAAGAATCAATACAAATTTTAAATATTGTTTATAGATCCTTATAGCGGTAGAGTCGTTATATGCTGATCAGGATCAAACTCTATACGCAGCCAAACACTAATCTTTTAAACAAGATTAGGCTGAACTTTTTGTTCTTTTTAGCTATTTTAATACTTCAAACAATTGAACTTTAATGATAAATGAAAAAAAAACTGTATGTATTAAATGTTTCAATCGATTCATTTCTATTAGATTACGATGTTTTATCAAGATAAAATATATGGATCGTCTTTTGCCGTACAAAGATTAGGAAACGCAAAACCTCAAATGGTGAGTATATTTGTCTATATTCATTTCCATGACTACTGTAGACGAATTAAGATTTGCGTTGTACTATTTTGGCTATTTTGGCGGTGCACAGATAAGCGCGTAAAATAGCACTCGCAAAATATGTTTTTTTTACACTATGAGCTATTTACTTTTTTATCACCGCCAACATTCATATTTGCGAATATATTCTTTTGATATAACACACAAAATTTATCACGTAATACGCTTATAGTATTATGTGTATGTCCAGATTTCAGAAAATAACAAACATATATATAGGAATAACTACAAAAGAGATTAGAAGTTGCCAAAATTGGTTTGTTTTACCAAATGGGATTTGTTTATACTGCAAAGAACCCGCAAATATTCTTTGCCAACATGATGATTCTTAAAGGATAGGTACATAGGTAGCTGGACAATTCTTAAAACAAATACATGTACTGAATATGACGTAATGACCGATGACACGTCTCCAATCTTGGACTATTAATGGTATCGTAAATACCATAAATTTTGAAATTGGGTTGCCATTCATCTTTATGACGCAAGCACTGAATTATATTGATATATTTAATTATGCACAGCAGGTTTGAGGTTTAACGTCATTATAACTATTTTATTAACACAATAATTTTCTATCCTTGAATTTAGAATGGTTTTAATTTTTAAAAAAATTACAATAAGGAAATAGACCCATTCTTCTTGTGTATGCTAGTGTAGTGATGTTTGCATGTATAACTTTTCTGAATAGAGGCTATGAATCCTTAGCAAATCTTTAATGATCATTGATACAAATTTAACATCATCTTGTTATTATAATTATCAGATAGGAAGTTTTCGAGGTATGAATGGTTGGTACACCCTTCAGTCACAAGAACTTGGAACCTTTTCATTAGAATCTGGAACACATAAATTTTACGTTAGAAAAGATAACATCTTACCAACAGCAAATGATAAAGATGAGAATATGTTATACAGTAAGTAAATATAAACGATATAGTGACTGATTATGGGTATTTCTTTTTTGGTTTATTTGAGGATTGTTTTACGTTTTTGACCAGGTTACATTTGTATGCAAAGTAACTAGCTTTTAGGTATTTACGCTTCATCTTATGAAAAAAGCATAAACGATTCCAACGTTGGTTAAGCGAGCAAAGACGTGAATAAAAATTGAAAACATTTCAATTGATTTTTTAATCGATATCAGTCAAAATTAAGATACGCCCTTTCATGAAAGCCGTATTTGGTTTGGTATCATATGAATTTCGGTTATAATTAAAAAAATATTCCACATAAGAAAAAATAAACAATCAAATCAAATTTTGCAAGAGTACAAAATAAACTTCATTTCATATCATATTATTCATATATTCTACAATCTGGAAGCTGTCTAGCAATATTATTTGATTTCGATCATTTGGGTTGGTTGTGGATGATTTGGTCAACACTTTAGATGTGCAGTGAAGTACTATTGTTAGTGGGGTACCAATATTTCTGGTTTTGGTAAGTAGGTGAAACCACGAAATTTGGTTCCAATCGGAAAAAGATGTATACTGAAAATCTTAACACCACGAATTCAAGAATCTGCAAACTTGCATTTCTTCCCTAATCCACAGAAATTAGTATCCACGAATTAAAGTAACACGTGATAAACAGTTCATTACTACACCTACTTTATAAGACTTATTATAAGTTTTCTAAAACGCTTTGATCTAAACACGATTCTTATTTCTGTAGCTCTCTTACTGATACCCGATTGGACCAGAAACCCTAAGCTTAAGGTATACAAGAAAAAAACTATATCAGTTTGATCTGCGTAGTGGTCAAAATGTAAAACCGATACAAAATAGTGTTGCTAGATACAACAGTATTTTTTGTTGGAACGTAGTAGTTACAAAATATATAAGACGAAAGATGAGTATTTACATTGAGTTCCGCTGCATTATAATTTTGAGTAAATGCCCATTTTTCTACTGAAACTCATTTTTGAAACAGACTAAAACAACATGTCTTTGCCTCTACGCATACTCTACGTTGAGTATTTGAACGTGCTCACTGAGTTATTTTTTTAAAAACAGTATACAATCATTTATGTTTAATATTCTAAACAAGGAGGTGAAAGTTCATTGACGAATTTCAACAGAACTAGACGAACAAGAGCATCTGGACACTACAATGTTGAAATTTTGATGGTGACGGACTACTCTGTTTATAAATAGTAAGTGTATAAAACAGTCAATAAAAATCCCTCCTCATCTGAAAGCAACATCAAATCAAATCTTTCAAGCGGCAAATATATTTATTGGTTGACTGTAGAGTATTTTAATTGGTGTTTCTACTGGTAATTACTTATACTTACAGTTTATAACGATAGATTAATATTGTTTCAGTCTCACCTGCTATTACATATTTTAATTAGGTAAGTGTTGCAGCGAACTGTAATAAACAATCTGTATTTAAACGAGATTTACAAGACTCATTACAGTCCCACTCCTAGGTCTAGGATAATCTACATGTTTTGAAAACACGTCTTTTTGGGGTTTTTATGTCTGTTTGTTTGTTTTTTATTTGTATTTGTTATAGTTTTAATTTTGTTTTTGTTGGTTGGTTTTAGTTTGTAGCCTGTTTCATATAGTATTTTTTCTCTTAATTTGGGTTAGCTCTTTAGACATACTAATTTAGACATACGTTATATCACTTTTTGCAGTTGGCAGGATTTGAGTCAAAAAATATCGCCAACAGAAAAAGAAGCTGATGCATTGCAGTCGATTCGACAGTATTATGCCTTCATAGTAAACGGAGTAATGCATTTTTAATCGTAATTATATTATTTCAAATGGTGTTTTATCAATTGCAATATACCAGTAATGTTGATATCATTGTTTAAAGGTATAGATAAATTAAGTGCTTGGAAATCCAAAACACGATTCTTGTAAAAGGTTTGGTGTAAATATACCTGTAGATAGAACACTTTGGGTCAATGTTGTCTACCCTTTCTACTTATATTTTATATTCAGAAATTGAATGCAGGATATACCACAATATTTCCAATTTCTATAGATCGCGTTTTCAAAACAAGATATGTAATTTTATTCTGTTAAATTAGTAAATAGGCTTAAACACACTATAACGAATAAAATGACAAATTTTGTCTATTTTTATTTCAGATGGATGCAGTGTATAAGAATATTCAAACATCAACATACACTATATCTGTTTTATTTGCCGGTCTTGTTATATCTAAGGTAAGAAAAGAAAATGGAATAGGTTATACAGCTCGTAAATGATATATTCTTCCCACTCATACCATATACTTGTTTCCCATTATCCATATCCCTATTCTTCATTGTCCAAATCCCTATTCATTGAACAATCCCATCCCCAATAGAATCACCCTTGCACATTTTCTATCAAATATGCACATCATCAAACAAAATTTTATTTTTTGAATTCTTTTATATTTACACTGTAATTTTTTATTAGATATAACCCATTTTTCAAATCAATAAATATTACAAAATATGTTCCACGATCCTCCCCATTCATAAAACCCATCCCTCATACACTATCCCACCCCCATGCCCATTCCTCAACCAGTCATTCCCCATTTCCCAGCCCCCCAATCATATACCATAGAATGGGAAGATTTCCCCATATAAGCTCTGTAATAAGTAATTTAATTCCAGTCTTTGTTTTCAATGTGAAACTAGATATAGTGTGTCAATTATAGCATGCTTCCTTTATACACCTTGTATAATTCTAGAACTTTCTTGATATTTGCTTCTAAAGTTGTTGATGAGAGATTAGTTTTTGAAACAATTGTACATCATACACTTTACATTATTCATATAAAAGGTAT
The DNA here is from genome assembly GCA_037379345.1 of Perna viridis. Classification (NCBI taxonomy): domain Eukaryota; kingdom Metazoa; phylum Mollusca; class Bivalvia; order Mytilida; family Mytilidae; genus Perna; species Perna viridis. The sequence goes on from CM074523.1 coordinate 9,559,340, forward strand.
TTTTTTTTAGATTTGAACATGAAATTAATGAAAAGATTGACGATTTAGAAACATGTGCATATACTCCCCTGTGTGAAACTTTATGTATAACGGCACATATATTTTACACGCTGACCACTGTTTTAGTAGATGAAGATAATTGTGATACTGGTATCACATTCTGATCTAATTGTATTCAAATTTAATGCTTTTTAACCTACTACAAATCAAATAAACTAGGTTCTGTATATGTTAGATTACGCTTCCACTGCTATTCAAATTCAATTCATAAATGCGATCTTCTATGTTCTATGTTAAGATATAAAAGTTATGAAACTTGTTTTGTATTTTGTTTTATTTTGTTTTTTGTTATTTTTCTTTTGGCAAAAGTATGTAAAAGAGTCAGACTATACGAAAAAGAATTTATTTATATTTTTCAATTTATTTCTGCAATTATATTTTTGTTTTGTTTTTTGTTTTTGTTTTTTTGTCTTTTGTTTTTGTTTTTGTTTTTGTTTTTTTGATTTTGTATCTGTGTTTGTTTTTTATAGACAAAAACCGACTCAACATGGACAGAAAGTATAAAGAACACTTCAACAACTCGTGTTTCTATTAATTCCTCTAATGGTTTAGACAAATTTAGTGGTTGGGTTTCCAATAATTCAGCATCGCTACCTTCGATGGACCATTCGATGCTCTTTACGAAGTATGTTTTTTTCATTGCAGAAGATATATGGCATGTCATTTTAATGTTCTTTCGCCATATCATATAACTTGTATGATATGCGATATATTAAATTATATGTAATATAAATGTATATAGATGAGATTTGTTTCTACTTGTTAAGCAGTCTTATCTAATACATATGTATGTATAAATATATATGCATGTAATAATTTTTCTATGAATAATTTCCGTTGCATTTTTGTATCAAATATATTTCACAGTCCTCATATATCATAATAAACGAGTGAAAAAATGGAGACATAATCTCTTTATTAAATGTATAGATGAAAATGCACTCGAAATTCCTGGCTACGCCAAAACATAGTACATACGATCTAACTAGACTCTCCTAGTTCAGTATTGCTTGATGGTAATTTCGTCTCCGGTTAAGGTACGCTTATACATTCATTTAAAAATAACACACAGCGTTGAAGACGAAATTGTTTTACATTATTGCACTAAAAAAGGCTATTCGATTCGATGCAAAATAATCCCTGGTCCTCTTACATAATTGATATTATGCAAATGCATAACAAAAAATCAATTTCCTTGACAACGATGATATGGGTCAAGTGTAATCCTTTAGAGGTCAAAGTTGAATATATTGAAATTTTATATAAAAAATAGACGAATTTTCATCATGCAAGAATAAGGTCAGTTTGTAACTCTATTGAAACGGAAGTTTTGTAATGAGGTATCGTTTGTGTTTATACACAGTCACTCTCACAAACCTACTAAAGTAAAGTTCTTTATGTTTACTTTCTAATACATATACATGTAGTTATCTATCGCAACTGTTATTGTACCATGTATTCATAGCTACCACATTTTGTGAGTTATGGATGTAGAAAACATTTCAAATAATTAGAAATCAAGGCACTGTTCAGACCATGTGTTATTATTTTTTTTTGTTACTTTTCAGTTTGTTTCTTTATTTCATTTGTTATTTTATGTTCTAAATGTATTCTTTATTCTTGTTTTTGTTTTACTTTTTTTTGTGTATGTTCTTTTGTTTTGTGTTGGTTTGTTTTATTGTGTTTGTTTTGTTTTGTTTTGTTTTTGTCTTTAATTTTGAAATTCTTGTTATACCGATTTAGGTAAATCCGTTCGTCAATAAACAAACAAAAATATTTTCAAGTGCATCTGGTGCGAAAATAATAAACGAAGCATAACTTTTCAGATACGATTTAACAAGGAACGGTTCATCAGATGTCGTTGGTGAGTTTTTTTAATTAGTTAAGACGTTTCTGAAATATATGCATTGATCAGCAACTATACACAAAATATAGATAAAGATGATTTTGGTTGTAATTTGTGAATATTTCATACCTTATTTTTAATTTAGAAAAGTGGAACTAGGTTGTAACAGTGATTTAAGTTTTAATGTGTTCTGATTATCCGTAAATATAAACAATGAAAAAACTGAAAGAAGCCACATTTTAAATAGAAATTAGATATAAAGAGAATAAAATTGGATTGCACGCAATACTAAAACATTGGGTGCACAAATGGGATGTAAATACATCAATTTAAACTCCAATTATGAGATTCTTGAGGACATAATGCGAACTATATCACTTTTTAAATGTTTATAAATTCAAAGGAAAGAACAAAAAAAAACAACACTCCATAAAAAGACTGGAATAAATAAAATCGCTTTCTATTTCAGGTTTGGCATATTTTGGAGCAATCTGTAGTCCGACAAGTCAATCAATTATTGAAGATAAATTTGAATTCCAAATTATTTTAACAGCAGCACATGAGCTTGGCCACAGGTGTGTAGCCTACAAGTGTATGTCTATATTATGATTATCATAAAGTGAAACCTTTCAAAACCGAACCCTTTTAATTAGATGAAGGAGTCTGTTTGGTTGAGAGAGTTATTCGAATTTCCTGGTTTTGAAGTTTTACACATATTTCAAATATACCGAAGATGTCTTTAAAATGCTGGACTTTGTAATCGACAGCGTATTTGTCCAGTGTGATGGACGCATTTTTCAACAAATAGACGGCATTCATTAAACTAGATTCATTAATCTTCTTAGTTTTCACATATAGATGACGAATTATCATTAAATGATAAATCCTAGTTTTGGGGATTTTATACATCGCATCTACCCCAAGTCAGCCTCATATCTTGACCAACACATAGACATCGATGGTAAAGGAAAACTATTGAACAAACTATACGACAAATGCGATGACTTTTTATTCCGTATTATCAACTTTCCTTTCAATTGACTCTTTGTGAACAACTCGGCGAGTGTTTCCAGAAAAGCAGAGGACGCTAACCCTACCGGTGCACCTGGTCCATGCTCCCAGTTTTTAGTGGAGTTCGAGTCGCTCATTTGCTTTTGTTGCTTTATATGTATGATTTTAGTAACTTTATGTTCTTTGTTGTGTATGCCTGTTTTCCATGTCTGGTCTTTGATCCTGGATTATATTTTTTTTATAAATCCGCTATAACCTTGGTTCCCTTGATTACTCTTTCATCTGTGGTGACATCCCTTTAGCACTTGCGATTGGAGTTTCCATATCTCAACTAATACGTTGTGCCAGAGCTTGGCGGAACTACGCACTTTTTTATCGCACTAGACATCTAACAATTAGGTTTCTGAAACAAGGTTATTGCTACACGATTGAAGTCATCACTATAGTAGTTTTATGGTCGTCATCATGAACTCGTGGATCGTTACACTGTACCCTTCTGCACCACGAAAACTGATTTGTTCAACTTTCATAGTATTCCCTTCATCTTATGAGCAACTTGGCGGGTGTTTCTTGAAAAGCAAAGAACGCTCACCCTACTTTTCACCTGGAACATTCTCCCAGTATATATATATATCCCGGCCAGCGAAAGCTTTATTTTATATAGACTAGCCGGCCGAGTGGTCTAGGGCGCTGGACTTTGTGCAGGCGGTGTTGCCTCAAATGTCACATAGCCTAGCTGGCCGAGTGGTATAGGGCGCTTGACTTAGTGCAGGCGGTGTTGCCATAGATGTCACATAGCCTAGCCGGCCGAGTGGTCTAGGGCGCTGGACTTTGTGCAGGCGGTGTTGCCATAGATGTCACATTACCTAGCTGGCCGAGTGGTCTTGGGCGCTGGACTTTGTGCAGGCGGTGTTGCCATAGATGTCACATAGCCTAGCCGGCCGAGTGGTCTAGGGCGCTGAACTTTGTGCAGGCGGTGTTGCCATAGATGTCACATAGCCTAGCCAGCCGAGTGGTCTAGGGCGCTGGACTTTGTGCAGGCGGTGTTGCCATAGATGTCACATAGCCTAGCCGGTCGAGTGGTCTAGGGCGCTGGACTTTGTGCAGGCGGTGTTGCCATAGATGTCACATAGCCTAGCCGGTCGAGTGGTCTAGGGCGCTGGACTTTGTGCAGGCGGTGTTGCCATAGATGTCACATAGCCTAGCCGGTCGAGTGGTCTAGGGCGCTGGACTTTGTGCAGGCGGTGTTGCCATAGATGTCATATAACCTAGCCGACCGAGTGGTATAGGGCGCTGGACTTCGTGCAGACGGTGTTGCCATAGATGTCACATAGCCTAGCCGGTCGAGTGGTCTAGGGCGCTGGACTTTGTGCAGGCGGTGTTGCCATAGATGTATAGCCTAGCCGGCCGAATTGTCTAGGGCGCTGGACTTAGTGCAGGCGGTGTTGCCATAGATGTCACAGATATTCACAAATTGTCATTATTGTTTATGAGTGACATTTTTATTTTTTCATTTCAAGGTGCAGATCAAAGTATTTTTTATGCATGTGAGTTAACTATCTTGGAAAAATGTATATCTCAAATCAAACGTTAATAAGCGAATTTAAATTGGCTAATTGCAAATGTACAAATGATGTTTTTTTTTCATTTTGTCGACAATGTAACGGACTATATACATGCATATCTCTAATTTAGCCTCGGGGCCAAGCACGACGAAGAAGAGAATTCCTGTAGTGAGAGTGACGGTTATATAATGGCTTCCAAGAGTAGTGTCCAATTAGGGTTAACTGCAACTCATCCGTGGAAATTTTCAGCTTGCTCTACAAATTATTTTACCACTAAAATGAAATCACTAAATTAGTGAGTATTTTATACTTATTTCAAACATACGAACTATTTTATAATTTTAAAGAAAACACATTAAAGGGAATTAATGAAATTTAATTCCGTAAACGAATTAAGGTGGCGATTTGCATACACCGAAATGTAAGAATGCATATGCTAATTTGATTCATTTTGTTCAGTTCAATTTTCAATGCCTGCCTTTTTGAATATTTTTTCACATATATGTGTGTTTCTTTATCTCAAAATATGTTACTATCGGCAAACGTAAGTGTATTTTAATTAAGAGATAAATTATATTGTTCACGTTTTGAAATAATAAATATGTTAAAGTTTGTTAAAATGTTATAATAACAGAATAAAACATTTTACTTAGAATGAATATAAATGCATATAAGCAAAACAAAAATGAATCACACTTTTAACCATTAAAAAGTTCATTGTTCATTGACAAACAAACTTTATCATATTATAGTTTGAATGCAAACTGTCTGAGTAAAGAAAGTTCTAAGTATGATCCAACAGCTCTGGCACTTTACGATAAACTACTTCCCGGTCAGATTTATGACGCCGACGCACAGTGCAGAAACATCCAAGGCAACAAATCGTATTTGTGTCGGGTATGATAGTTAAAAAAGCTATCGTCGAACAAACATTACTGTTTCGTTCCATAAAAAATAAACACATGGCTCTTAAAATTCTCCAAGGTTTCAATCTTAAGAACAAGTTTCTCTTTGGTTTCTATGAATACAAAAAGGAAATCATGGAAACCGGATCTCGATTTCACAAAAAGTCGTAAGTGTAAAGTTGATCTTAAGTAATGACGTCATAAACTAAAATAGCATTGTCATGATTTACGATCAATTTCACACTTACGACTTTTTGTGAAACCGAAATCATGGGAACCAGGTTTCGTATGTTAACCAAGATAACATATTTAAAAGACAGGGAAAGTAAACACAAACAACAAAGTAATCTAAAACAAATGTAAATTACCAACACTGCATCAAATAAAAACTTGGTACATTTTCTAGGTGAATCGATAGTTTAAAACATCCTCTGCATTTTAATCTGCATGCCTAAAAACAAGACAGAGGCTTATAATGTGTGATTCTTGCATTTCTTAGTCCCAATTATTTTTATTGCAAATCCTTCTGTATGCCCATAGAAACTGTATTGGGTATTAGGAAATAGTCCACTGAAGATATTAGTACTTATTATTATTAGGTGAAAAAAAGTTAGAAAAAGTACGAGAAAATCTCCCCCTCCCAGTATTTTCCACTATAACCAGTCAGAATTATTTCATGCTATATAGGAGATCCCAAATCCTTCAGTAGGCCTCATAGAAACTGTAATTAACAATAAAAAGAGCAAATGAATGTTGCCCACTTTTGATATTAACACTTAAATTTAGGTTATATTCTACTGCAGGTAGTATACGAAAACTTCTCGCCAGAATGTTTACACTATACCAAGGCAAAAAAATATTTCACAATAAGTAGCAGACTTCAGGACATGAACATAGGAAGTGTTGTTTTAGGACCTTAACAAATGTATTTATACAGTTTTATTATCATAAGATATGATAAATTACCCTGTGCCTCGTTTTAAGGCAGAAACATACTTATGTATGGTTACATCGAAAGCATTCACAGATGATTCGTCATTTATTAAAGTTGCACTCACGCTAAGAATCATGTTTAATGTTATACATGGTTGGAAACCCTATATATTGTGTATCGTGTTTTAAATGTTTTAGTCAACAGAAATTAACACGTGGCTTTTCATATAAACATCAAGTCTTGGGTGATATAAATTGTACATGTATAGTATGTATAGTAGAATTCAAAATCAAGGGAGATAACTGTCAATAACCTTGAAATCCAAAATTCGATGTAATTTATTTCGTCGGAACAGACAGATTGGAATGAATAATTATGCATTTCATAATATTGATCCATGAATCAACATAATAACAGATGATGCTTAGATTTTGGCGGGAAATATTATGAATCTGATTTGCAGAGAAAACAGAACATAATTCTGTTGTGAATGTCTACGTAAAACAAATTTCATTGAATTTCAACGTAAAAAATGCCTTCTAAACGCTTCTTTAACCAAAATTAAAAGGGTATGTACAATCGTTCATATTGCTAGAGCTTACAGTTATTGTGTGTGACTTTCCTTATACTTCAGTGTTTATGTTATTACCTATTTTATTTGTTTATGTAGAATATATTTGATTGTCCTATGATTACGTTTAGGCCATGCTTGTTTTTTACTTTGACGTATTTACATCATCCCGCTGCTCATTGACTCATTGATATTTTTGCTTATTTTTACCGACTCTTATCTTGGAATTTGTTCTTATTGCGTCATAAAACGTCTCATTGTTTTGTTCTTAAGCCAACAAACACAGGATATAAACTTTAGATTGACCATTAATACGTTGAACACAGATTAATGTTTACTTTTTCATCATGCTCTTTTTGATACAGTATACTGTGAAAGTACTTTTTTTTCATCGTTATCAATTTTCGTGGATTGCAGACAAATTGTCAATTCGTGTATTCTTAAATTCGTGGTTTGATATTTCCCATAGTACAAATAAACGGAAAATATGTAATTCGTCATGAGTAGAATTTTATGGTTTGAGTCAATCACGAAATTCACGAAAATTGGTACTCTACGAATATAAATACTTTCGCAATATGCAGCTATTATACTTTAGGACAAGTACAACGGAAACTTTACATCAATTTGCAATCAAATGTGGTGCCACGATCCCAAAACAAATTCCCACTGCTATGTGCATATACCTGGTGATGGAACTCAATGTGGAAATAATAAGGTTTGTTATTTCCCAGGTTTGTTACTTTAAAAATACTTCAAGAGTAACGAAGACCGTAAATTTAATGAAAAACAGAACAAAAAGAAGTATTATGCGTAAAAGAAATTTTGACCTTTCATACGTTTGGTTATTAGTATGCCTGTGACCCAACACTTCTTCTAGTAGATATGGTAGCGTGTTCGACTAGGTTACAGGAGGTTGTGATTCTTGACAAGGCATGTAGTATATCAGAGACAGAGTAACGATTGATTCGTTAAAACAATGTGACCAGGTGGGTGGCATGCTTACCCGAGAGCTGTTGCTTTCGTGGGCTAGCATATATCAAATCCGACTTAGATTCAGACTAGTACAATGTAAATTATTTCCTACTGATCATACGTTCGGCCTCATATGCATGATTGTTTTTCATATGATTTAAAACCAAGACCAATCATATGCTGAAATTGTTATGAAACAAAATTCGTCTTATTTATGTGATATAAACAAGTGTCATTTACAAAATTGTTCATATTAGGTAATATCTGCGTTCGAAATAAACTCCTACATTGTTTACAAATCTATTACCATTGTGGTGTTGGCAATCCCATTATCTTATCTTGAAACGTAATAAAACTCTTTAATTGATTGCAAGTATGTATTATTTGTTCACAGTGGTGTGAAGCTGGTGTTTGTCATTACAGCAGAAAAGCTCCGTCTGGAAACGGTTGGTATTTTTCAAAATTATTCAAATTGAAATGACATATCAATTTATCAATTCATAGTGTGAACATTTATCTAGCAATGTGTAAGTCATTCGTGCCCGAACATTGCTCGTCTATAACTGGGAATGATGGTCGAATAATTTGCTGTGTCGATTTTTTATACAATACATATGACCATATGGACTTAAGGTCTTAATAAATACATAAATGTTCAGGCTACTTTTAATGTAATTTTAATTGTTATTTTAGAAAAATGTCTTTACGGTGATGCTATAGGAGAGGTTTTGTTGAACGGTTGGTCGTGCGAGCAGATGTATGGGAATGCACCAACCAACTGTGACAGACTTCAAAATAAATGTTGCAAGACATGCGAGCCACAACTAGCACTTAAAAACATAACAGACCCAGACGAACTCTGCAGAGGAATGATTGGAAATACTTCATATTTGTGTAGGGTACGATATTCCATTTATATACTTATAGACCATGCGTATGCGTTTAAATAAACAGCTATTCGAATATGACATTTAAAAACCAATACTGTAAAGTTCTATTTTAATAAGGTATAAAGGGAACAAATATTCGAATAGAAATTAAAATAATATAATCCAAAAATAAATACAGACACACATAACAAAGAACATAAAATAACCTTAGTAACAAGTATAAAGAAACAAAAACAAATGACCAACTCGGACTAATCCAAAAACTGGAAGTTTGGACTAGGTGAACTGGTATGGGAAGCGTTCTCTGGCTTTCTTATAACAAGGAATTTTCTAGAAAAATATCCCAATTGCCGAATACCTCCATAAACCCCTTGTCCACTATCTTGAAGAAGTTTTTACACTAAGTATTTATTTCCAATTTTGTATTTGGTGAATATCAAAAGATCAACGAAGCTTTAGTAAATAGCTTTCTAACTCTCTTAAAAATCATTGGAACGTTTGTATTCAGCATTTTACATCAATCTTATGTAAGCATCTAATTAACTTGGATTCATTTTATTCTATTCTTCTTCAAACGAAAGCTTTAGAGGCTTTGATGAGATTGAATATAATACAAACATATCACTGATGTCATGAGTTATGTCCCTTACCCTAGGTCTTTCATGTAATCTCTTCTCCTGTTGTTATTTGCTCTTTCAATATTTTGGCGTGCTATCTTGTCAGTAGTTTTAAATATATAATGCTGGATATCAATCTCTTTGAATATTTTATTTTGACAAGCTATGTATCCCTTCAAAGTATAATCCCCATCTGTAGCTATGTGTTTTGTAAAACAGTATTATAATATATAAGAAATAAAATGATGAGTAAGTTGTTCTTTTAATAGACGAACGCAAATATTGCGATGTATCCAGTAGTAACTTGTCTTATAAAAATATTTTTTTTCGTCGTTATTTGTAGGGAAAATACAGAGGAGATTACTCTTCTATCTGTGCAAATCTGTGGTGTAGTGACCCGTCAAATTCTGAAGAATGCATTTCAATAAAAGGAAATGATCGTACCATCTGTGGTAGCAGAAAGGTTTGCAGCTTATTTGTAAAGTGAAAATAGGGATAATGGCTTTACACTGTTCTGTCTGATCTTTATGGACTCACCCTACTTTTTTACGGAAAAATAACTGTTTACATGTCCTTACATGCATAAATGCCAGATAAGTGAAAGTTAAGCAATAAAACAATTTTCTCTACTTCCACTTTCATTTTGTACTCATCAACCCAGCCTTGTCAGAGGAACATTTACATGTTATAATGTTAAATTTTATTAACAAAATTTTTTTTTTACCTTGTTGTGTTATAGTGTTATATTTGCTCTTTTGTCATTTTTCATATCTTTTGACAAAACATTGGCTTGTAAAGTGACAAAGAGAAAACGCACTACATTTGTACAACCTCTAGGTTTTGACGAAACCGCTCAGGGGTATGAAATGCAAGACAGGTATCAGTAGAATAATTAATTTAACTACCCCTGGCGTGTTGCATGCTGGGGTTGTCAGGCTATAATACGGAAAACCTGACCGCAAACCCTAGTGGTGCACCGTGTTGGGAAAGATGCCACGTTCCTCGCACGTTAAAAAACCCTGCTGTGGTATTCGATAGGAGTATGAACCTTTGCGGTCCGCCACAGGAGGCTAAATTGCCCGACCTTACCCATCCCCCTTTTTCCAGTGGCAATCAAAATTTGTCGACCCTATTATCCTTGTGACCCATCCTTTTTTTTTTCATTTCATGTTCATTTTATCATCCATTTCATGTTCATTGTCTGCATATAGCTGAAATATAGCTGTTCGGACGTTAAACCCCAACAAACAAACAAACAAACAAAACAAATTAATTTAACATAATGAATAATCAAACTATGATCATGAATGTTGAAGAACACATTTAATGAGTTGGCGGCTGTTGTTCTGCATATAAGTTAAATTTGGACTTGTTGTAGGCTCGAGTTACTATACCCATCAATAAGTCTCCGGTGTCTCAATATCATTTAAACTGTATTATTCATCTAGAATCACAAAATTAGTAATTACCATTTTAAATAAATAGAGGAGTGCAACTCTACCGGGTCCGAGTTTTTAGTTTAGTTTGGGTCTGTTTTTTCTAATTAAATTTTCAACAGTTTAATGTCTGTATTGCCTGGTTTTGCTTTTTTACTGCTTGTAAAACCTGCTTAAAGAGTAATCAAGGGAACCAAGGTTATAGCGGTAATCAAAAGAATGTAATCCAGGGACAAAGACCCGACATGGAAAACAGACATACACAACAAAGGACATAAAGTAACTAAAATCATACATACAAAGTAACAAAAGTAAATGAGCAACTCGGACTCCACTAGATGCGATGTATCAAATCCCCGAAATTAGGATTGTTTAAAGATGATACGTCATCTATAAATCCATAAATCGTAATGTACTTTCACAGTAAATTCTTTACTTTCTTTGATTTAAGTGGTGTTTAGCTGGTGAATGTACGGGTGACGTAAATGCACCAGTCGCTGACGGTATGTATAAATCTGAGCAAGTCAAGTGAAGGGATGCTGGTGTCATATATAACGCTGAACTTCTTCGAATGAGAGGGTCGTCATTACTTGAAGGTCAAAATGTGTTTATTTTATCGAAAGGGAAATACGATTATTCCGTACTTCATGTTCGATCTTTCGTCAGTTAAAAATAATATTGTTAAAGTAAATTTAGTCATGCACTATGACGTCATAATGAATGTAGTATTGTGACTGCATAATTTACTACAAAAAAATGATTATTCTATGTATTCCCTACAAATCCTAAAAAAATTATCAACGTTTTGTGTGAGTGCTACAGTGAAACATTTGTAATTCTCACCATGAACATTGAAGGTTTTGTTTTAAATTCGTTTATAAAGAATTGAGTTTCAACCAGCAAAACAATTGATTACCATAAACTTATCGCATCTTACCTTAACACCGCACAGTGATTAAAAATCACCTCCATATACCAGTAATATATTGCCGTTATATCAAATTATTTTAAACCGTATATATATATATATATATATATATATATATATAGATAGATAGATAGATAGATAGATAGATAGATAGTCGGGTGTGAATAAATGCTCCGTAGACTAACCTGATCTAACCACATTTGTATTTTAGATACATGCCTTTACGGGGACGTAATAGGGGAAGTATTTTCAAACGGTTGGTCGTGCCAACAAATGTATACGATTGCACCAAACAATTGCGAGGTAGTTCCAGAAAAATGCTGCAAGACATGCAAACCGCAATTAATTCTTAGGAGTATAACAGATCCAGATGAACTTTGTAAAGGGAAGCTTGGCAGTACTTCATATTTGTGTAGGGTAAGATATTTTATATATATATATTTATGAATAACATGTGATAAAACAATAACGTGTCTTAAACATATTTGTCCTTTGTTACCATTTATGGTATAAAAATCATATCACAATTCTTTCCATTTTCTGCTGTTACTTACGTGTTTTTTTTTTATAAAGTATTTGCTTGTTTTTTTAATTTCTTTTTGCTTTTGTGTGTGTTTATTTCTGTTTTTTGTGAGGTTTTTGTTTTTATTGTGTATTTATTTTTCTCTTTGTTTTACGTTATTGTTTTGTTTTGGCATTTGTTTTTTTGTTTGATATTACTATCATTATTTGGCTTAATTCATTTGGCATTATATTAAAAAAAACATCTATCTTTTCACCCCCTACTATTGCACCTGCACCAGTTTTTAGTGGAGTCAGAGTTGCTTATTTACTTTTGTCACTCTGTATATGTTATTTGTTGTGTTCTTTTGTTTTCCATGTCTGGTTTTGTCCCTGAGTTTGTAAGTTTATGATAAAATGATCAAAAGTCATGCATGGCAAAATGCATCAAAGTATATGATTTCACACGTTGGTGAATCTTCAAAGATAACACATTAAATTCTTATTATCATATTTTATCGGCGGGTGTTTCTAGAAAAGCAGATGACGCTTACCCTACCGGTGCACCTGGTCCATGCTCCCAGTTTTTAGTGGAGTCCGAGTTGCTCATTTACTTTTGTTACTTTGTATGTATGATTTTAGTTACTTTATGTTCTTTGTTGTGTATGTCTGTTTTCCATGTCTGGTTTTGTCCCTGTATCACATTCTTTTAATTTCCGCTAGAATCTTGGTTCCCTTGATTACAATTTATTATCATGATATGTACATATTAAGTAGTGAAACAGAATAAGTCATCCCGACAAATTTTCAGGTGTACATTTAAATTTGATACAAACTGAAATCTCCTAAAACAGACGAAAACGTATATTACAATCGGGTTGTTTCTGAGGTAACTTAATTGTATTGAGAGCAGTGTGCATTAGCTATTGTCTTTGACCTTTGTAGGGTGTTTACAAGGGCGATTACTCCTCCATTTGTACAAACATGTTGTGTAGTAGACCATTAGAACCCAAGTCTTGCACTTCAATTACAGCAAATGACCATACTCTCTGTGGAAATAAAAAGGTTTGCAATTAAATAAACATACACGTAAATTGAATTAGACAAAAATGAAAGATCGAAACATAAATGAAATAAATATAGGGAAAACCTGCCTTCAGGAACCGGTCAAAATTTATCGCCACATAGGACCATCGCAAATAGCAGTAGGACAGCTACTTTTTTGTTGTAATGCTTTTGTTGGGACACCACCTTTTTTACTGATAATATCCATTGGACACATTTTTTATGAACATATACTTTGAACTAAATGTTTTAATAACGTTTATAAAAGCAAACTATTATAACAAAAATAGTATACTGCATAAAAATGAGGTAGAAAATTATTTAATATAATTCATTGTAATTGGAATAACTATATGTACAGGGGGGGTCCAGGATTTGAGATTAGGGGGGGGGGTGGCGTTATTTGAATTAAATGCCGTGCAAAGCAAAGCAAAAAATACTATTGGGTGAAACTTGTGGTGAGAATTTTTTTCTTACCGATTTTTTTTTTTTTTTGGGGGGGGGCGTACGCCCGGCACGCCAGTCCTTGGATCCGCTCCTGATGTATTAAAATAGAAATAGCTTTATTTCAATGCCTCGCTTATAAAAACTATGATAGGGACACCAACTTTTTTCTTACCAAGTTGACATAAGACATCACTTTTTCAAGTCAGATATCCATAGGGTTGCTACTTTTATTTAGGCTCTTATTTTTTTGCACCGGTCCTATGTGGCGATAAATTTTGACCGGTCCCTTGCCTTTATCATTGATGTTGTTAAAACTGTATTAAATCATTCGAGAGAACTGATTTTCTTTCGGCTCACGACTAAATTTTGAACAGGCGTTGTATAGAAGTTGGTCTACGTTCACATTAAAAATGTATTTTTCAGAGTGGAGTGATGTAGTAACTGGTCTCGCATGATAATTATTACTTTTATGTGGTGTGGATTCGCATTCGTAATTTTGAACATCTTTATTACCATTTGTCTTCTTTATTTGACAAATAACTAAGTCATCGGTGTGAATGAAATAGTGACGACTGTTAATTCTTTTAATTCTTTGATTTAAGTGGTGTTTAGCTGGAGTGTGTAAAGCTGACGCCAATGCAGCAGTTGCTGACGGTATGTACAAATGTGGATTTGTCATGTGTAGCAAAAACACTCATCTGCTTAAACAGTTGGGAACAGCAATTTTAGAATTATCATATTTGAAATTCAATAGTTCAATAGACCAGTTTTTCATGTTAATGGAATGCAAGCCATTTTATCATAGTTTTCCATTTAGACGAAACCAACGACAACCTGGTTGTCGTTTTCATTGTGAAGAAGAATTGTAAACACTTTTTAAAGCTAATTTCATTTTGGTTATTACCTAAATGGTTTGAAATTAGTTATAAAACTTTTCTGTGTACTTACCGCAGCTCAAACAAATGAAATATTTGGAATATTCTGTTGTTCATTGCCCAAGCCGGGCAGAAAACCAGTCTATCTGGTACGACTGGTTGTTTCCCTTTGCTTTAAATTTTAAAAGACAAAGGAATATGAAAAAAGGGCAATTACCGTCTTTGCCTGGTGGTTCATATAGAGTTTTCTCTAACGGCAGAGATTGTTTTGCACTTCATGTCTGTCATATGTACAGACAAAGTACTTTCAAATTTAAAATTAGGTCATGCATCTAATATAAAAGAAAAGATGTATTCACTTGTATTACTTTTAATAAGAAGACGGAATTTGTTTTAGATTTAAAAGGTGGACCTTTTTTACATTTTCATGTAATATGTTGGTCATAACTGTCTAAGGGGATTAACATCACCTAAGGGAAATAACTCTGTAAAAATCAACAAAACGTTTTATTTTTTGACATTCTGATATCAAACCGAAAGCATCTTAGTGATCAACAGTTTTGTTGATAAAGCTACGATATGTTCATTGAAATTATTTCCATGAAACATTTGGTTATTTATTTATTATTGTTTTTTTTTCAAAGACCATTGATTGCAATTTCAAAAAAATCAAACATTCCGAATAAATTTGGGAGAAAATGAGAAAATGTTAGGTGCCCCCTTAGGTACCCCCTTAGAAAATATGGTTGAAAATATGAGGAAACGATAAAATGTAAAATTAATTGAAGATTGAAGACCTTTCTATTACAATTCTTATGTATTCATTAGTATGCATGTACATGAATACCATTATACACAATAATCATACTGATATTTTGACAGAGAACACTTTAAAAGGCTTATCGACCAAATTTCTCAACAATGACGTATTAGTTTACGCCAAGTAGTAGATACAAACAGCTAAAACTTTTGAATTTCCCGCACATATGTAATCACCAATTTTCACTGTAACCTATCAGAAATTCCTCGAAACTCATAACGTTGATATTAGAGTGAAGCAATCACTGCAAGGTCATTTAAAGGCACTATTTAATGTATTTAGGCTACTTTAAGATGAATATCAAATACGTAATAAATCACCATTTGCATGATTTCTAGACGGTACCATACTTAAATACATAACATTTTTAGAAAAAAACAGGAGAATTTATCGATACTAGTAATAAAATCTAATTCGTTTCTCGCTTAATCAGTACCGATAAAAAAGTGTCATCGACTTACCCTAGATTATGTAGTGATAAATATTTCTACTCGTAACAAATAATTGTACTACCTTGCAATACTACGTGGGAACGACATCCATATAATCACAAGTTAATCAATGACACCGTCTGAGATTACACGGTAATGTAATGGTCATTAGATTTATTTTTGTTTTGTCTTGTTTACCTAAACATACATCACAGCTTTATATACATCGTTTTGTTTTTTGTAGATCAGTGTCTTTACGGAGACCATGTAGGTGCAGTCTTCACAGATGGAACAACGTGTGTTGAGGCATATAAAAAAAACCCGTCATATACTTGCACACAGGTTCGAAAGCAATGTTGTAAAACGTGTTCTCTGAGAAAAACAAACCAATCAACGACCTTTTCGCCAACAGTTACAACATTGCCAACCACAACCGAAACGAATTTGTTTTTGTCAACGGTGAAGTCAACAACTACAACGCCCGCTACAGCAAATATACCGAGTACTTTTTTATCAACGGTGAAGACAGCAACGACAACACCAAAGGCTTCCTTAATAAAATCAACGACTATTCAAACAACAGCTACAACAGAATTGAAAAATAAAACAATGGCTTCTGCAACAATTACAACAAAGGCTTCTGCAACAAACACAACAATGACTTCTGCAGCAATTTCGACATTGGTTTCTACAACAAATAAAACAATTGCTTCTGCAACAAATACGACAATGGTTTCTGCAACAAATAAAACAATAGCTTCTGCAACAAATACAACGACAACTAGTTCAACAAGGAGTAAAACGACTGCTCGCTTTACAGCCAGACTTGTTACATCACATACACCTCAGATTATAAAAAGCACAACGATATCGAAAGTAATATACACAACAACAAAAATACCTCGACAGGCATTGGGTAATCATCTTCTCTCTTTATACCTTTATTTTTGCAGGTGTTAATTGTGCATTTTTTTTATTCAAAAAGGTAAATAATTTATATTTTCATTTCTTATTTTGGCTGAAGACAACGGGCGCACTTAAGCACAGAAGCTTATATTTTACGTTTAGATAGACCACTTAAATGCACGAACAAAAACTACTCCACTAAAATTATTGGCTGTACGATGTACTTCCTTACGATTCAAATGTAACTAAATATATGCAGAAAATTTGTAATGTTTATGAAAGAGACATTATATTTAAATATCAATCACTTTTGTACGGCAAAGTTGTGTAACAATTACCCAGCAGCGTTAGATTGACATACCTTGGAAGATCTAAACCCAAAAGATAAATGTATACAAGAAACGCTCAAAACCAAAATATAAAATATATGAAGTTTAATCGAACACCAAGAGGTTCTACCTTGTGCATTACTTGTGAAGAAGACAAAACTACAAATAACAGACATCGTATACATTTGATTATTAATCTTTGTATACCCTTTTTGGAAATTTTAAATCGCTGCCAAAGAGAAATGGATACATAAGACTGCAACAATAAGATAAAATATAACATTGTAAGGATAGACATTTTATTTCCGCAAGAACTAAAATTGCGTAAAGCTGTTTTCATTTTTACATTGCTACACTAGGTTTTAAACCTTCTTGATATTTTCAGCTCTAAATAGTCTCGAAATAGTCTCAACCTTTCAAGTTGAAAAGTACTTTCAATTTAATCCATAATTTCATAAAAGACATACTTTTTGGAAAAGGCACCATATTACTTGATTCAGAGCGTATACAGACTTTTTTTTCAATTTCAGAAGATAAAATATCATGGCCAATCATTGCTGGAATAGGAGGCGGATTATTGTTATTGGTTATTTCCGTTATTACAGTGTGTTGTTGTTGTAGAAGAAAACTATCGAAAACCAACTCGGTAATATAGCAAATGCTTAGATAAAACAGGTAATAGGTTAAGTACACTTACGATGTAGAAAACAATAAAAGAAAGCTAAACAATTCCGGCAACATATGATTTACATATGTGGAAAACCGGCCAAATTCACTTTTATGTCTCAAACAGTTTAATTTGTGCAGACAACTATTGTAGTTTATTATTTAGTTTTTACACTTTCTATATCAATATTACAGTTATTATGAATGAAATTGGCCCAATTCCAAGTTGTCGTTCCTGATTTTATTTCGAGATGAATGGATGTTTGTTTTCTCAAATTGCAGCCTTGAATACAGAAAGTACTACTGTTGCGTAATATATTGCATATGTAGACAAACAAAAGCTTTGTTTGTTTGGTGGATTTTTTTCTTAACCATGAATTATCTTACCACAGCAGAGTTTGTATCTTGTATGGGCTGGTACATCAGAAAAATGATAAAATATGGTCTTTATGGATACAACTGTATTGCAATGATTTGAGTGATATATTTATTTCCATTTACTTACAAAAGCTATTCTAATATATGCTACGTTCTATAAGAAAAGTATAACAATGTTCTATATTTCATATTGTTGAGCTTACGTTGGATGCACGTTACAGTCATTAATAAAGAACTTTTCAAGTTTACATACTTGTGCATAATCTTACAGAGTATTTCCCAAACAAAACAAAACTCGATTTCTGAGGTTTCTACTCTGTCTATAACGTTTTACCGTACATGCTGGGATACCATAAACTGCTATAATTACTGCTTTTGCATGATGTTTTGTACTGTGTTACTTCTTTTTTTGTCATTACCAGAAAACATTCTTTTTGTATCCGCTCGAGTCCTTACAACCGCTTTTTTTTATATAAATTTAGTATAATGCTTACGTTTACTGATTTATTCGATGTAGCCTTTTTCAATATCTCTCTATTGCCAGTTCCCCGCCTATCTACTTAATATTTATCGTACGACTTACTATGATGAAATTGGTCAATTGGGTGTGTTCTCAGGACAACATTACGTAACCTGTGTCATTTATCTCATTTTATACCTCTGCTAAACCAAATGGAATACAGTGACCCTGTTGTTCATCCTGTCGTCCTCCCATCCGTATGCAAGTTTTTTTCGTTCATTTGTTCATATGGTTGGAAAAACAGTATTTCAGTAAATTTTTACCTGCAACTTCTTATATGTTGCACTTATCACAGCCATAAGATATGTCCACAGAATGTTAGTGTTATTTTTTTGATGAAGGAATTATGTTCTTGCTAGATAATTATTCCATTTTCATTATAGAATATGTAAATTTAATCTACCTTTCAAACAAGACACTACAATACGTGTCTACTTAGCGGGGTTATTCTTTAATATTTTAGTTTGTTCACATATACATTGTATCTAAAAATGAAATTGACTTTTTATGAGCAACTCGGTGGGTGTTTCTAGAAAAGTAGAGGACGCTTATCGTACCGGTGCACCTGGTCCATACTCCCAGTTTTTAGTGGAATCCGAGTTGCTCAATTGCCTTTTTTTACTTTGTATGTATGATTTTAGTTACTTTATGTTCTTTGTTGTGTGTGTCTGTTTTCCATGTCTGGTCTTTGTCCCTTGATTATATTCTTTTGATTACCGCCATAACCTTGGTTCCTTTGATTACTCTTGCATATATGTTTATGCATCAGCATGAATTTGGAATATATTAGTAATAATATTGTGTCAGTAGTATGTGAAATTGAGGTATAAATAAGCAATATTATGTTGCTTTAAGATTGAAGTAATCACTATAGAAGTTGTATGGTCGTAATCATAAAATCGTGGATCGTTACGGTGTATCCATCTCCAGAATGGAAACTGATTTGTTCAACGTGTCATAGTTTTCCTTTCCTCTTTCTTCAACCCCGGCCCTGACTTTTCATGAGCAACTTGGTGGGTATTTCTAGAAAAGTAGAGGACTCTTACCCTACCGGTGGACCTGGTCCACGCTCACAGATTTCAGTTGGGTTAGTGCTGTACATTTACTTTTGTTACTTTGTATTTATTATTTTAGTTATGTTATGTCCTTTGTTGTGTTTTTCTCTTCTCCATGTCTGGTCCTTGTCCCTGGATTACATTAATTTGATTTCCATTTGAGTCGTGGATCCCTTGATTACCTTTTGGACAGAGAACTACTGGTAAAAGTATATGTAATTGCCTCACAACTGCTATTATGGTATGTACACAGACAGACCATTTTTAGAACAGACAACAAGAAATAAAAAATTCGAGGTGCACCGGTAAGGTTAGCGTCCTTTGCTTTTCTTATTCATGTTAAAACGAAGATGGGAAACTACATCACCGTTAACAAATCTGTTTTGAAGATTGTAATTACAATACAATAACCCAATTAAAACTGCCTTAAGAATGATGGCCTTAAATATTGCCATAGACAAATTAAAAATTCAAAATTTTAAACTCCGACGCAGAATCATCGCGTTATTATTCAATGATAAAGATTTTATGCATATTTTTGTATATGATAATAACTGTAATGTATCGGAAAAAATACCGTAGCATCAATAATGAGGTTATGCAGATACATAGAAATCCAAATACATATGGCCTTGACGTGAAAATATACATTAGAGACGAGACGATCAGTATATACGATATAGCGAACCTAATAAAATAGATTACAGAAAAATACTGTAGATAAGAAAACAAGATATACCACAAAAAATACAAAAAATTGTAGTGGCAATTTAAACTTCCATAAAAAAGAAAAACCAAATTTACATCAGGTCGTATTAAAGAGTAGCATATCCTGCTGTGTCAGCGGCACCAGTCAAATGTGTATGCATAATCCTGCACTAGTTGTGTGGCTCTTCAACACGAAGTAATAAAGGAATTTAATCAAAAACATCAGAGCGTTTCACCCTTGGGCAATTTCATTCAGTTCAGGAAGGAATCATGAAAAAACAAATAAAATAAAACTTAGAATCATTTTGTAAATGTAAACTAAATAATTTACTCATGAAAAAAAACATCATTTAGATCCAATAGAGAAAGGTGTGTATTGTATTTTAAATATGCGTAGATAGTAACGAAATAAAATATAAGTTTCTGTGGCAACATCCCTTCGGCTCCTGTGTATGGAGTGTTCATATCACAACTCATACCTTATGCCAGAGCTTGCCGAAACTACGCAGACGTTTTGTATAGCGCTAGAACTCTAACAAATAGGCTTCTGGAACAGGGTTATGTTGCTACAAGATTGAATTTATCACTACAGAAGTTTTATGGTCGTCATCATGAACTCGTGGATCGTTATGGTGTATCCATCAGCACCATGAAAACTGATTTATTCAACGGGTCATAGATTTCCTTCCTGTCCTTCGCCAGATAGAGATAAACGCAAAATCTTTTCGGTAACTAATGTTTACACAGTCGACTAGGAACAAATCTACGTCTTAAGTCCACACATTGATTACTCAAATCTGTGTGTAGACGTAAGTAAAGGGTAATATGACAATCTCAGGTTTTGTAGAAATTTACATTAAAATTACATTTATTAAACTAGACACAATTTAAAAGAAAAATGCACGCGTGAATCGTTATGGTGTATCTATCTACAACACGGAAAACGATTTGTTCATCGTAAAATAGTGGAGGACGCTTGCCCTGCCGGTGCACCTGATCCATGCTTCCATATTAGATATCGTGGGCGTCTCCAGGACTTTTGTGAATGTGATAAACTTGGAGAGCGATACTACCTTTGTAGTCCAGTTTTATCCAACAACTACATCTCACATAATTCGGCACAAGACCGTATATATTTAGCCTTAAACAATCTCAACTTTCACAGGGCTACTTTTGTTTTCTATTTCAATATAGCGCAGGTAATGAAAACACTCTATTTACACATAAAAAAATTATTATTCAAACGTTCTTGGTATTGATTGTTTTCGAAGTATTTTATTTTTTAATGCCTGACTATGGGCAACGTTGATTACTGCAAAACAAATTATCTAACTGAAACAAAGAAGATTTACGGGTTGTTTCAATATTTATCTCTTATAATGACTAAATAAGTACCGTTCCTATGTAACTTGTATTTACTTCATACGAAATTATGATATTTACAGGTGTTTTACGTCCGAACATATGGGCAATATGTTTCGACAAACTAATAATGTTGTCAAGAAACAATCGGCTTTTATGGAATAGCTATGTGGTTGAAAGAGTAATCAAGGGACCCAAGGTTATAGCGGTAATCAAAAGAATGTAATCCAGGGACAAAGACCAGACATGGAAAACAGACATACGCAACAAAGAACATAAAGTAACTAAAATCATACATACAAAGTAACAAAAGTAAATGAGCATACCGGTAGGGTAAGCGTCTTCTGCTTTTCTAGAAACACCCACCGAGTTGCTCATAAATAAAAATAAAAAAGTAATAAAATATTTCGTGTTGTTTCTCACATTCGTCCTAATTTTTACATTTCCAGTAATGCTAGCATTTTATTTAATAAATCATCATGTGTTACTTGAATGATCGCTCTCTGGACCAACTGATAGCTTAAACTAAATAAGTAGGAAGAATACATATGAGTTTCCAGGTTGCGATGTCAGAGTTAAAGAATGAGAGATTATGTTTAAATTGTATCGACATTTAAATATCAGAAGGGTGAATAGTGAAACTTTTCAATTCTCGGTAGAGCTCTTTAAATTCAATAATTGTATTTGTTGCCGGACTATTATGTAAATCAAAATGAAAACTTTAATCAAAAGTAATGTGCAAACTTCCTTCTTCAGCACAGTTTGTTTCTTACATTAAACCCGGTCCTTTCGCCGATTGGTCATTCAAAAATGATATAAGTTGATAGTATAGTCGAATATCAAGTTATCTGTATGCCAGTTTTGATTAACTATTCGCTATATCGTATTTATTTGGAAGCTTGATTAATATTTTCATTTTTAATTTCTTACTTTCGACCGACGATACAAATAAAATGGACAAAACAGTTCTAATTTTGTTGTCATGGAGTACTGTAACGATTGCATGGTTAAAAATGTCTACCGAATCATTAAACCAGTATCAAGGTAAATTAAAGGTCAATATGACACCAGTATGAGAGCTTGTCTTAATAATGTGCCATATCGTACGTGTAAATGCAAATAAAAAGGCGCTTTGCCTTTGTAAAATATACACTTTGTCTTTTATCGTGTATTTATTCTTGTTTTTTTGTGTTTGTGTTTTTGTTTTGTTTTGTTTTGTTTTTTTTTTTTTTGGTAATTGCTTGTTGTTGTGTATCAGGCGCGCATCCAAGGACTGGCGTACCGGGCGCACGCCACCACCCCCTAAATATGTAAGAAAAAAAATTACCACAAGTTTCACCCCATAATATGTTTTGCCTTGCTTTGCACGGCATTAAATTCAATTTACGTCCGCCCCCTCAACTCAAATCCTGGATCCGCCCCTGTGTATTTGTTTTTTCAATTGTTATTGTTATAGTTCTTTTCTCTTTGTATTTCAATTTGCTAGTTTGTTAGCTTTTCATTGTTTTGGTTTTTTTGTCTGTTTGTTTAGTTGGTAGGTAGGTTGGTTCGTTGTTATCGCTTTTGTTTGGATAATGATTTCGTGTTGATTGTGGCTTCGTCTGAGGTTTTCGGTTGCTTTTTCCTGTTTTTTTTTCTTGTTTTTGTTTGTTTTTGTTTGTTTTTGTTTTCGTTATTTTGCTTTACTGCGGATAATTTTTTATTCTGTATCTCTCTCTCTAATGCGAAAGCATTAACACGTACTCTGGTTTGTTCTTCCTTCTTTATTGTTCATTTTTAGAATCGTTTGCATGCTGGAGTTTACAAAGTGTATGAATGAATTGAAAAAAATGATTAATAACTTTCGTATTAATTACTGTATCCTAAGAAATCATCAAATGAGCCGCTATTTCAAAATCTTGCAGGTCTTCATAAAGTAGGTGTAGTCATAGGCTTTTCACAGTAATTAAACAAATCCACTACAAAAATAATTTATTATTAGGCAATTATATAAACTGAACAACATCGATTCCTTTACAATTTATCTTCTGATGATTTTGCTTCAGATTAACATTTCGTAGATTTATTCTTCAATGAACGGTAATTCAAAAGTTATCAAACTGATGAAATCTAGACAACAGTCAAAAGGAATAATTAAAAAGAAGTGTGTATAATAATTGGCAACGGCAAGGTGAACGCTGGGAACTCGGAATCTATCGCAATGATCCTAACATGTTACAAGCAATAAAAATTGTGGTTTATACCAGTTTTTATAGCGCTGTAAATATTTTGCCACTATTGCAATTTGACATACACAAAATAAGAATGTTGTTATAAAGTATTTGAAAGCCTCAATTTTTAATACATTTGTTTTAGTATTTTTTTTTAATTTTCTTAGCTGGTATAACAATAGAAATTAAAACGACAAACCGCACAAAACGATCCATCACGGACAAAAATGATGACCCAACCTCGCTGGATTTGGTCTTCCATCTCGAGGGAGATTCTATAACATTACATTTGGAGCGGAACAATAGAATCAACAACAATGTTCCGATTATTAGTTTTGAAAATGGGGAACTGCAAAATACGGCCGTGCATGATAAAGAGGTTTGTTCTTACGATAAACAACATTTCTTTAAAACGTCGACATTGATTCGACTATTTTAGCATATATTTTAACATGCTCATTTGTTTTCCAGTTATCAATTCAAATCAAAATCGATAGAATTAATTTATCAACCGAAACAAAATAGTTTTGGAATGCATAAACTAATTAGATAATTAAGTAATTAAGTAATCATGCAAAATTTGAAAAATGTGATATACCCCAAAAAAGGCTACATATTTTTATTTTTTGTAATTAAGTTATTTTATGGTTGTATAATATGAAATGTGTATTTATTCATTCCGATCTGCCTGCTCTTAGGGAATAATCAACATTGAAAATCAAGTAGATTATGTTGAACTTGGGTGTAATTTACATAGTTATCTCCCTTAATTTTGAAATCTACAGTGCATTCTAAAATTTGTCTATTTCCTATGAGCACTGCTTATATGAAAAACCAATTGTTAATTTCTGTTTACTAAAGCATTTTAAACAAAATATCAAAAATATAGTTGTGTAGGCTTTCCAACCATATATCACAATTTGCATGATTCTTGGCTGGAGTGCTACTTAAAGCGTAAATCTCAACTCAACGATTGACTTTATCAATATTTAAGGCATAGGTAAGCGTATTAACTTCTTTTTCCCCTTTAAAATATATTTTATTTAGCAAAGTTGTTATAAAAATCTTACAGTTACAGCTTTCACTGGTAAGGTACCCTGGAATGATAAAATCTATTAATACAGGGCATATTACAGGTTAAATCAGTCATGTTATCTTAACAACACACACGTACATTTAAATGAAAACAGGCTCGGAATTCACTACTTCCCCGTAAGATGGAAATAAATTAATGGGGCGTGACTTTTGATTGAGATTTAGTATAATTAGTAACTGGCAACATTATTCTATGGATTACCTAATAATCTTCTTTGTGAATTTAGTGCTTTCACGTATTTTAAGTAAGTATGGTAAAAAGTATAAGCAATTTACCTAAACTTTGATATAATGTATTCAGTTTGTTGATAGTGACATAGTGAATAATTTTATTCTTAATAAGAATAAGAATATCAATTCATTTTGTTCTCAAGTTTGACTTTTAATAATACTTATAAATAGTGAAACAAATAACGGTGAGTATAGTATTGATGACCCAATAGTTTTGATTATTTATTTTATATCCTATAACTAATGGTTCGACGTGATTTCTTTATCAAAATTAATTTTGATATAAATTTCTCTTACTTCGCTTCAAATTCTTTTACTGCTAGGCAACCCATAAAAAAGGGTTGGTAAAAATCAACAGTTTGACAAATTATGCAATTCGCTGAGGGTTTATTCGCCATGTATGCAGGTTTTATATTGAAAGGAATATATGGCAAATTATATTCCACCAATACATTCAAAGCTTATTGCACTTTAGGTTATGCATAAAAGGAAAACTTTTACTTTGTTCAAAATAACCGAACTTGAATTCCCTTTTTCATTTCGATTTTGTTTGTTTTTATTAGGTACTTATGTAAAACTGGAGTGCTCGACGTTTTTTTTTTTTTTTTTTTTTTTTTTTTTTTTTTGTGCATTCCGTTTTTATGAACGTTTTAATTAATATTGGCTCTCGCTATTTCTGACTTCTCGCACTTTGAACACGACTTAGGTATAAATCCTTTAAAAGTTGAAATTTCCGAGATCCAGTTTCGTAAATTCTCTTTCAATTTACCTAATATTTTATTGTTGTAAACTTTTCCGTTTTCGTTTTTAATGTTACTTACATAATAAAATATTAAAATCAATCCAATGTCCAATAACAAGTATTTTATTTTAAAATTTGATGTGTTTGGTGCCCCAAATTATTTGTTTTCGCACTTCCCGAAAGTTTGGTTGCATTTGAAGATTACAGTTTGAATGGCTAAAATGCAGTATTGGTATACCCACCCAGTTATCTTCCCTTGATTTTAGTTTCGGCGCCGCAAAGTAATGTTTTATGTCCGTCATGTTTAACCCTTCTTTACTATAACGGTTATAATGGTTTGTCCTTCAACTCATTAAAATTTACTATTTTGAGAATGAATTGGAAAATTTTCAAGTCTTAATTGTTGAGTAAATTATCTGAATTTCTTTTTTTATTATTAATTGAGTAAGTAAGAAAAACACTGACAAATGTTTGTCAATCCTTAGTCATTCTGTATCATGATGCATGTATGTATAAATGCATTTAGCTTTTTAAAATATATATTGACAGGACCATGAAAGGTTAGAAAATGTCTATTTACGAATAGAGCGTTTGCTAAGTCACAAAATTATTTTCTATACTTCATGTACTTTATTTTGTTAAAATTGCATTTGCGCGAGTTCTGCTTTAATTAAATTTGATCATAATTATCCTTAATACGTGTTTTTTCGATTTGAAAAGATATACAATATACCACATTTAAAACATTTACATTGTAGCAATAAAATATGATCTCATTTTGAATACAATATCATATTGTATTGAAAACATAAAGAATATATCGACATTATCAGTTGGCCCCAGTCAATACTAGTACATGTACATTTGTATCTTTCCAAGTGTTTCGTAAATATTCATATCGGAAGTAGTTAGGTACCATTATTGTATAGTATTGCGAACGCAGTCTGCGCTGTAAGAGTAATCAAGGGAACCAAGGTTATCGTGGTAATCAAAATAATGTAATCCAGGGACAAAGACCAAACAAAACAGACATACACAACAAAGAACATAATGTAACTAAATTCCGATATACAAAGTAAAAAAGCAAATGAGCAACTCGGACTCCATTAAAACAGGGGGCATGGACCAGGTGCACCGGTAGGGTAATCGTAAATTATCAGTCAGAACGAGTCATTCATAGTTGACTATATTTCGGTTGCTAAAACTACTTATAAAATGAAGACCAAGGCAGTCTTGGAAAATATTATAGGTCACTCAAAAATAAAATAATAATAAAAATAACGTTTAAGTGAACGACTGAGTAGAACATAACAAACTTGAACAGTGAATTAAAATAGGACTGAGAAATTATGAGGCAAGCAAAATTAATTTATAAACACAGAAAGTCAAACAAAATAACAAGAACAACAACTTACCAAAAATATAATAAACGGTATCTTTAATTTGTAATATTAGATAACGACGTTTTATCAGGATGAAATCATGAGACAAGCAAGACAACAACAAAAAATCAAAGACACAACAGAAAAACATCAAAACAAACTACAGGTGCTAAACTAAAACTTACCAAAAGTATAATAAACGGTATCCTAAATCTCTTCGGTTAGATTACAACATTTTATCAAGACAAAAGCTATGCTTCCTCCTTTGCTATACAGAGGACAGGTGATGGCAAAATACAAATGGTAGGTATATTTATGCATCCAGTATAATTATTAAGTGTCTGAGTTTTTTTCATGTTTTATTTTATATTTTATTTTTATTGTTTTTCATTATGTTCAACAAAGTAATTTAGTATGCTACTTTACATCTAAGTGCATGTTTGTCCAATATTTAAAAAACACAACAAATGTATTATCTTATACATATTGAACTTGTTCAACTTAAGAGTCACGTAGTGTATATCTTTGCATTCTTTCTTCTAACAGATTTGTTTTTATAAGGAAGTTTTTATGCGAAATAATTACTTCATATGTTTATCTAATTCCGTAGATAGGCAGTTTCTTAGGACAGTATGGTTGGTACACACTTCAGTCGAAAGATATAGACTCATCATTAGTAGAGTCCGGCCTCCAAGAATTTGAAATAAGAAAAGATAAACCCATCCCAATGTCTAACGATGAGGTCATTCTTCGGAGTAAGTCACATGCTACTTATAGCTAAATTACTGGTCTTTGTATGAACATGTATTCAAATTATACAAAAAATAAGAAATAATTACTATACACCGGACATTTCTGGGAGATTACTGTTAATAAAGCGAGATACAAGTAATACAAAACATTTTTTTGGAACCCAGTAGACTGCAATATCTCTTACCCAATCAAGTTTAATAAAAAAAAAATTGATATTGAATTCTTTGTCATAATTCGCCTATCTAATTTTATTCTAACAGAACAAATCAATGGTGGAGATGGTTCGGAAACCCACTTTCCGTACAGACGAAAAAGGGCGGCAGGGTCTTACAATGTCGAATTATTGATGGTGTCTGACTATTCTGTCTATAAATAGTAAGTTAAAAACTGACCTTATTATACTCGCACCTATTGGACGTTCTTTATAATTTGGACGTTTTATCTACTCCTTTGGCCTTTTTTTTTCGATATTACATCATCAAATAATAGTTTATGAATTAGTGATATTATAAATTTGCCGTTGTAATTGGTTGTTAAAGGATTTTGACGTATTGTCGATAACATCTTATTAGTCGAAAGCGGCGTTGTGACGTATTTAATGGTGTTCTCTCGATAAAACTGGTTACGTCATAGACTGTCGATCGCGAAAATGTCCGCCGTGGCAGACGCCGGATGTCAAGCAACCAAAAATTCCAGAGGAATTATACTCAAACGAATGTTTATTTCGTGAAACTTTTTTATTGCAAAATGTCAGTTCGTATTATCTTATTTCAACATCGTAACAGACTCACCGAGGCTGGTTTGTTTTGATGTTGAAATGAGATTACCTGAGTTGATATTTTGCGATATTAAGTTTTCACTCATCATAAAAGTGATCACTGAGAAAGAATCACGGTGGTATGCTTATAGAGTACATAGCAAACAGTACGAAAAACAAACATTAATCATGGGTCATTTCATTGTCTTAGATAAGCATTATGAGTAAGGTGTAGGTTATATAACTACATGTATAAAGTCGTGGTAAAAAGGTTTAAGTCACCAAATAACTGCACTGAAAACCCTGTTAGATTTTGTAATAATTTTTTACTGTGTTAATCACCAGACAGATATTCAACTACGCGATGGTGCTTCTAACACAAAGACAAAACTGACTCTGTCAGACAACGTTATTCATGCATATACTGATTATGTATAAATATGAATTGTCCACATTTTTTCTAGTTTGCTTTTGTGTTTTCCTCTTGCTTTTTTTTTTCTTCCTTTTTTTCTCATTTCGTTTGTATGAGTTCGTGCCATTATATTTGTATTTATTTCACTATGGTACAATCACAATATTCTATTTTTTTTAAGTTTCGAAAGTTTCGCACTCGAAAAGTTTGTTTGTGTAATCGTGCACAGTAACATGGCTTTTATTATCAATGGAAGGGTTTGAAATAGGCATTTCTATTCTCATGTCTCATTATAAATCATATACATGTATTATTCAACTGTTGAAAGAGTAATCAAGGGAGCCAAGGTTATAGCGGTAATCAAAGGAATGTAATCCAGGGACAAAGACTAGACTTGGAGAATAGACACATACAAAAGAACACAAAGTTACCAAAATCATACATACAAAGTAACAAAAAGCAAATGAGCAACTCGGACTCCACTAAAAGCTGGGAGCATTGACCAAGTAAGCCGGTAGGGTAATCGTCCTCTGCTTTTCTAGTTCATTTCGAGGTTTTAGGCATTGATACTCTGTTCATTGCAGTAGCATAGTTTTTTCATATTTTGTTATTTTTAAATGGCGCGGTATTTGTTTCTTTTACAGCTGGTATGATTTGAGTCCGGAGATTTCTCCATCTGATAAAGAAAACGATGCACTTAGATCGATTAAACAGTATTACGCATTTGTACTAAATGGGGTTAAGTATTTCAAATTTAGTGTACTTGCTAAACAAAAAAAAAACATTCATGATTCTATCGTTGTATACATGTATAGAGTTTTGTACCAGATTAACATATCAGATTAAAATATGAATTTTATTAATACTTAATATTGATATTGATTGGACAAATTTAGTTGAAATGCCCTACGGAAAATGGCTGGAAAATTTCTTCGTACTTTTTTCCTATATAACCAGTTAAACATGCTTCAGGATTAATTTAAATAGCTTTCCTGTTATTAAATAGATGTATTGAATATATTTGAGGCAAAAAGATCAAGTTGAGAGAATTGCTGTGCCACTCATTGCCTGATTCTTACACAGAATGGTACTTAAAATTCAGTAATAAAAAAAAATGTTTCTGTCGTTGTCTTGTTACAAGAGTACATTGATTCAATTCGATAAAAAAAAAGATCTGCCCTACAATAGTGCATCAGAAATGCATACAAGCTTAAGCATGCTTGTGGGGAAAATATACGTAATATTGATGGTGCATTTGAATATACAGTAATAATTTCAATTATCTCAGAATTGAAATAGCAAATCAAAATTTTACTTAATTGGTAATACTGTAATACCTATTGAGTAAAACATATGTTGTCCTTTTCATTTCATACACAGTTTGATTAGATTATTTTCAAGGCATTTGACAGATACATATATATATATATATCATTTCATGCACCTTAATTACATGTGACGAGAACATTCATTTAATTTGCAAGTAGTTAAGTGTCAGTTTCTGTAGCAGATATGGAAAACAGACATTCACAACAAAAGCAAATGAACAACTCGGACTCTACTAAAACTGGAGCATGGACCAGGTGCATCGGTAGGGTAAGCGTCCTCTGCTTTTCTAGAAACACCTGCCAAGTTGCTCATAAAAGTGAAGTCCGGGGTAGACGAAAGAAGAAAGGAAAACTATGACACGTTGAACAAGTCAGGGTTTTGTGTCGCAGATGGATACACCATAACTATCTACGAGTTCATAATGACGACCATAAAATTTTTGTAGTGATGATTTCAATCTTGTTGCAATATAACCTTGTTCCAGAAGCGTATTTGTTAGAATTCCAGCGCGATACAAAACAATCTGCGTAGTTACAGCAAGTTTGGCATAACGTATGAATTGTGATATGAACACTCCATATGCAGGTGCTGAAGGGATGTTGCCACAGGTGAAAGGAAACATGACAGTCCTGAATAAAAAGTCATTGCGTTTGTCGTAAAGTGTGGTCAATAGTTTTCCTTTACCTTCGATTTCTAAGTGTAGGTCAAGATATGATGCTGGCTTCACAGTGTCTATAGTATCCTTTATCTCAAGTTCTGAATAGATGCGATGTATTAAACCCAAACAATTAGGATTGTTAAAAGATAGTACGTCCTTTATATAGCGGGAATTGAGATTAAAGGATCTAGCTGAACGATATTCTTCTTTCGGACCAGATCAGCTTAAAATAAGCCTCATAGAGTGAAGGAAAAGGTCAGCAAGTAGAGGAGCATAATTTGTTCCCATTGGAATGCTGACCGTTTGTTGAAAAACGCGTCCACCACACTGGACAAATATGTTGTCGATTAAAAATTCCAGCATTTCGTAAACATCTTCTTCTGTATATTTGGAAGATGATTACGAATTTTTTTCTTACAAAGTATGAGGAATCTCTACCAAGAACTATATATTTGTGTCGAGGTGTACCATCTTTTATTTTGAAAAAAAAACTACGATGTATATTGTTTTTTATGTCGGGATTTTAACTGAGTATGGAGAATAGAGATATACAGTGTTGAAAAATCATAGGTTTTAATATTGTTATATTCTGATAATAGTCTTGGACTGATTGACTCCGAAAGATCTTTCGAATTTTTCAGGATCCACATTGAATAAATACCACTACGGGATGGGAGTGACATGTGTTGTGGTAGGACTGCAGACCCTCTTTGACAACTGTAATTATAGAAGTTAAAAGTTTTGAAGGGGGTTTGTTTGTATGAAGCCAGTCATTTGGAGTTTAGGAATCCAATACATAGACGGTAAATCACAATCATCGTCTTTGGTAGAGAGACCAAAAGAGGATAGCATAGATTTATGGTTTTCCACAGTCTCTTCTTCGGAGAGTGTGGTAGCAGTATAGGTCTTATCACTGCTATAATTTTCTATGTCTACTTCTGATAACAAACATTGGATGTTAAACGTTTCGCAGACTAAAATAATGTTGTTGTGGGGCTTTGTCTGCTGGTACGACAACATATTTGTCATGTATAGTAGACAATATTTTGCTACACGCGGTCTTTGACAAATGATGTAACATTGTCACTCATTGACCTACTTAACACTTTCATTTGTTTCACAATTAAAGACCACACGGCCTTTAACCACTCTGACAGAGAATCAATGTCTTTTTGTTTTCATTATATCCATTTTCTTGCGTAGTCCTCCACGCAATAAATATATTCTTTTGAAATTTCTTTTTAAGATGGATGCAGCTTATAAGAATATTAAGACGTCAGCCTACACTATATCTATTGTTTTTGCAGGCCTTGTTATTTCAAAGGTAAGAACATGAATCACTTGAACTTGATTGCATCGTTTGAATAATAAAAATTACATAATGTAAAGAATATCGTGTAAAAATCGCCTTATGCTAGTCGACAGCAAGTTTCAATGAGAGAGTAGAATTGCAGTATTTTGATGTGGTCTTTGTCTGTAATGTCCACGTTTTGACAACTATTTAGATGTTGTAATATTGTAAACCTAAAATAATTTTAAACTGCTTGTTATAACTAGTTTCCGGTCAAACAATAAATGCAACACGGAAAAACATAGAGTATTTCCGTAACGGTAATTTTTGATATATTTGGACATGCCGGTATCGCAAAATTAAGGCTCTGCAAATGTCAGTCATGTAAAATATCTTCTCTCCTTAGCCCAATGAATAAATTTTGATTATACCTGGCTATAGTCATCATTATGCGACTTTGACCAAGAAACATGAATATAGGGACGTAGTTTTCATGCTTAGCTTGCATCACTATGACAATTGCAGATACAGACAAACTCTTTCATGTAATATCATGAAAAACATCATTGTCATTGCAAAAAAATATTGTTATGAAAAGGCCTACAAAAGTAGATAGATTGCTTTGGACGAGTAATCATGGGAACCAAGATTCTAGCGGAAATCAAAAGAATGTTATCCAGGAACGTAGTCCAGACATGAAAAGGCACAACAAAGACCATACATTAACTAAAATAATACACACAAAGAAACAAAAGTAAATGAGTAACACGGACTTGATTATAGATATAAGAAAAAGATTTATATTGAGGAAATGGTCCTTGTGGTAATGTTATTGATGAAAAATAACGTTTTTACGCTTGTTAGCTAAAGCAGTGAAACCTGTCCAAACGGAATACACTGAATAATCATTAAATTGGATATCGAACCCTTTCAACAGTCCTTTTTATATCAATGAATATGTATAATGAACCTTGGCCAACCGAACACATTTCTAATCGGAGTGAATTACAAAATTCAGACAGGTTGCATTGTATTTTGAAATAACCACACGATTTACAATGTCAAAATGATCGTTATGATAACACGTGTTAAAATCTTAAGTAGTTTTAAAACAGCTGCTTTAAACGGAGAAAGAAATTATAACTTTTCTGCTCAAACATATGATACGGCAATAAGATTTTACTTTTTTTCTGGTGAGTTATTTTTTCTGTTTATTTATTCAGACCGTTCAAAGCCATAAGTTTTTTTTTCTTTTTTTTTTTTCTAAATTTTTTTTCATCCAATTTCTTTATTTTTAAGACAAAAAAAGACTCCTCATGGACAGAAGGTATTAAAAATACATCCACTGCTCGGGTGTCTATAGAGTCTGATGATGGTCTCAACAACTTCAGGGCTTGGATTCAGAGGAAATCAGCCTCTCTACCTACAAAAGACCACTCAATGCTTTTTACAAAGTAAGTTGCAATAGGAATATAACATGATACTACGAATAGTGCATGTTTAATGATAAGGAATAATAAAAGAAAAGAACATCAACATTACATAAAAAAACACGACTTCAGACTGATTCTTTGACAAACGAAGTTTTTGTTTTTGTAGTTGAATGTTTTTTCATGTTGTATGGACTTTTTTATGGTCCCATTTCTATTTTAAGGTATGATTTAACACGGAATGGTTCTTCAGATGTTGTTGGTAAGGTTCTTTATTCTTCTTTTTGTTTTGGTTTTTACTCAGCACGACTAAGTTGCAGTATATTAACCAGATAAACTTCTCATTAAACTGAACAATTGTGAATTGACCGCGAGAAAATTAATTATCGAAATTAGGACATATATCGTTTATATGCAAAGCGTTGCTTTATGTATAAATATATGAATATCGTAGTAAATATGAACAATAGTTACTTTTTAATATTTTTTTACTACGTATTAGACGACTATGGATATACAAGCGTTACGGAAGTTTGATTTCGGATAATCGAGTATGAAAAATGGGTATTTGAAATGTGAAAAGTGGGATATTACTTCAACAGAAGAGCAGTAATCGATTTTATACAATGAATTTGTCAACAGGTCTCCGCCATTCATTATAACATCTCAATTCCTTATCAATAAAAATAGAACTATTTTTGAGTATTTTGACGGGTGTATTTTGAAAAGCTTATGATACTCACATGCTTAAGATCTGAATTCTGCATATTGGTTTCTTATACAGAGATTCAATTATGCTTTTTATATCATTCCCTTTAGGTTACAGACCACCAATTCAACCAATGAGCATTTGGAACGTACGCAAAAATAGTCCTACGCAGAAATTACCCCTGTTCCTCATAGTGCTGTGAAAAAAGTTCTCATCTTATTTAAAAAAATTTAAACAGTTTCTGAAAGGAAAAACATTTCTGTACATTTTATAGGTGCATTTTGCTTCTTGTGATGTGAAGCCTAATCTCCATAATGATTTTTAAATATACCCCTATCTTGTGAAAACACTGGGATTTCCTATGCTATTTATAGACCCTTCACTTCCGGTGACCAGTACTGCACTGCAAGTCTGCTAACCCCACATGCCATTCTGAGGATTGTGAGCTGACATATGTAGAATCATGCTGATATATAGTCCTCTGCAGGTTAAAGTTAAGGTAAAGTCCAGAGAAGCCATTGAATATTGTGAAATTAGCATAGAAGCCTATGGAAA
The DNA here is from genome assembly GCA_037379345.1 of Perna viridis. NCBI lineage: Eukaryota > Metazoa > Mollusca > Bivalvia > Mytilida > Mytilidae > Perna > Perna viridis. The sequence goes on from CM074523.1 coordinate 9,594,695, forward strand.
GTGGAATTAGTGGTTTTTAGCCTTTATACTTGCCTCCGTCTCTTTTTTTGACGTTCTTAAGGTAACGATCTCTGAAAATTGGCTTGACTTTACTTTCGAAAGATCCTTATTACCTTAAGTTACGATACAGTTTTTTATTCAGGTTTAGCATCTGTTGGGGCGATTTGTGGTCCATCAAGCCAATCAATTATTGAAGATAATTTTGAATTCCAAATTATAACAACAACGTCACATGAACTTGGACACAGGTGAAATAAGAAATTTGTCTTTTAATCCAATTTCGAAGATCATATAAATCTTTTAACCTAGCAAGTATTTACTTTTGTTGCAACTAATAAATTGGTCTGCTTTAGCGATAGAAATAAACTGATATTTCAATAGGTATAATCTGCAGTATGCAGTTGTTTTTTGTTTTTTTGTTTTGGATACACGTACAATCTAGCTTTGGATGTCAAGCAGTAGACCAATTAGAAACAATGAAGTTACAAATGAGTGCAAATGTATCAGACAAAGCAACCACGGAAACTAGCTTTAATTTATCAATTCAACGATCTGTTCACAAGAACTTCTGTGATAGATGAGATAGAAATACATTTACAAAACGCTATCAGAACTAATCCAGGTTTGTAAATAACATATTTTTAAGTTATCAATATCCGGATTTAAATCATTGTATGTTTGCCTTTTGTACAGTCTTGTGGTTCTTTTTCATACTAAAAGCATATTCTTTATTCTTTCATTAATACAATAGCCTTAGTGCACAACATGATGGGGAAGGCAATTCCTGTAGTAAAAGCAACGGTTTTATAATGGCATCCGTGAGCAGTATACATAAAGGGGCAACTGCAACAAACCCATGGCAATTTTCAACGTGCTCAACAAACTACTTCACTACAAAAATAGATTCTCTAGAATCGTGAGTATTAAATTTGTATTATCGTGTACATGTAAATATTAAAGATGTGTTATCGTGTATAGGATGAACATTAAAGACGTGTTATCGTGTATAGGATAAACATTAAAGATGTGTTTTGTGAATCTTTTTATTTTTATGTCCTCAAATCATTACATATATAAACGACGGTCCATTTGTTATATGAATTTAGGCTTTGCCTATTAGGAACAGAATTATTTGTACTCAACTTGCATTTAATTTTATTGATAAAGTACCATTATAAAAGATTACTGCTCCTGTATCTCCAAAGGGAATATGCGAGATTACTCTATCATATCATGCTTCTGTTTCAATGTTCAAACAATCACATCCTGCAGACGTCACTTCCAAAATACATCAGTAAGTCTATTTTTTTGTAACCCTAGTTTTTTTTCGTCCTTCTTGTGGTATTAGTATGAAAGACAACTGCTTGAGTATACTGGATCCACACTATGACCCTACTGTACTAGCTCCCTATGATAAACAATTGCCTGGCCAGATTTACGACGCTGATGAGCAGTGTAGACATATTTATGGAAGCGGATCTTACCTTTGCAGGGTATGTTACTACATCAATACGATATAAACCATAGAGAACATTAAAATATTAGACAAGACTTTTTGGGCTGTCTTTCAAAGGACAGAGGCTTTTTTAAGAGCGTATGTTTCAGTGGCAGAAAGAACGCTTTTAGGTAATATTTGTCAACTTTTCATGTACATTTCTGCATAAAGTCGAAACAATCTCGATTTAACTAAATATGAATGTACGATGGGGCAGGAAAAAAGAGTTCCCTTATATATTTCCAGAAAAAACTATTTGAACTTACAATTTTCAATAAACTACATTTTTTAAATCACATATTTGATAAATACATACATAAAACATAATAACAGTACCATGGGTATATCATAAGCAAAAAATCGCATTTCAGGACAACGATGAACGAATTCATATAAAGTCTTACGTGAAATTAATTACGTTATGAAATCATAATGAAAAGTAGCATTGTGACATTGAACCTTTCCATCGACTTTATGCTGCTAATTTGTTGCAAAATTAACCACAGGTACTTGTTTGTGCCCTTGTAATACATTTATACTTGAACATATGTAATTGTATTGTCATTTGTATACTTGGATAATATTTCAGGGAATGTATAATGGAAACTTTATGTCAATTTGTAATGGATTATTGTGTTCCGATCCAAAGAATAAATCATACTGCTTCACTGGTATACCTGCAGATGGAACTCAGTGTGGAAACAATAAGGTTTGTCAACATATAACAAAAAAAAACAAATAACATCCCGGTTTTGTGAGAGTTCATATCTCAAGTTTCTTGTCTGCGATCTATTTTGTCTTATTTTTAAACTTTATATGTAATTGTATTGTATTATGTTGCCTATAATGTATATTAGGATTGTTTGTTTCATATTGTTCACGATTTGACCAAATCTTAGGACTTTAATGTCAATGTGTTGGATGCATCATTTTTATTTACCAAATGAAAAAATGACAAATATCTTCATTTTTGAAGTTCTTTTTTTAAGTGGTGTAAAGCTGGTGTTTGCAAGTATGATAAGCAGGCTCCTTCAGGCAATGGTGAGATATCTGCCTTAAGTTTAACAAAATTGAAACCATATCATGTCTTTTCATCGAGCATTAACCATGTAAATTAAATGATAAACAATTAATGAAAATATTCTCGAATAAAGAAGGTCGAAACAGCATACATTTGAATACAATGTCATACCAACCAACCATGTTTTCAATGTTACCTGGTATTGAAACATTCAGAGAAAATGCATTTGACATAAAAAGTCGTTGATTACTTTTTTTTCAAATGTAATGTTTGTTTTCATTTATCAACAACTTACATGCAATATGTGACAAACGAATCTGCTGTTTTAATGGTGTACACTACTCACAACGAATGCACACAAATATCTGTAAAATTCCTGTAAAGTTCTTGTAATTTTGTTTTTAAAACAATGTCTGTATGGCTAATTTGTCGTTGGTTGCCGATTTATGTGTTAACAATTTTGCTTTATTATTTACCGCGCTGTTTAGATATTTAAACCTTTGTGTTGTTTTGGAATGATATTTATCATGCAACCAAATAAATACATGTATTCGCTCTCTACAGCAATCAAATACATTTTCATATAATTCAGACAAGAAGTTGGGAATCATTTTTTCGATGGGCAAAATGTTGGGCAGAATATATTAACTTTGATGTAAATATAAGAAATGACAGTAGAGATTAATTTAAAGTTTTTTTTTCATTCGAGTAACTAACACTAAATAGAAAATATCAAGGCGATTCTAAATGATACCAACCCTATTTTTATTAATCTAGCACTATTAAAGTTAGATGAAGTGGTAACCGTCATGCTTTCCCCTTATTTGTTGACTAGTGGACTGCCATATGTTAACCTGGTTTACCTTGCTATGTATCTTTTTTCTATGTAGATCAGTGTCTTTACGGAGACTATATTGGACCTGTATTCTCGAATGGGCAAACTTGTGCTATGGCATACCAACAAAACCCATACATTTGCTTGACTAATCGCAAGCCATGCTGTCAGACATGTTCGCCTATTACAACAACAAAAGCAACTACATTACCAACACTGCCAACAACATCCCCATCTATAACAAACGTACCAACAACCAGAATAACAACCCCTACAACTCCGACAACTAGAACACCAACTACTCAATATACAAATGGGATCTCAAAAACAAAACACTCATTGGGGAAAGTTACTACTTACAATGCTTTTCAAACGCAGTTCGCCCTGCCATCACAGACAGCGATTTCAACATATTACAAAAATAAGTTTCCTACTGCACCCAGTTCTATTTCAGGTAAAGATTGCGTAATGTTCATGTAGTCTGAGTTTATATATCTGCCAGAAGATATGGTCTGGAAAGAAAAGAAAGACGGAAACAACAAAATTAAACATAATAACAAAACAAAACAAATGTAAAAGATACAATCCGGTCTTGTCCAAATTGATGTAAGGAACAGGAACATCTTTAGATTAAGTTTTCTGCTACATGTAACCTATATACTATAACTGAGTGACTAACGTCTTGTGTACGGAAAAGGGATTTAAACTTGAAAGAATAATCATAGGAACCAAGGTTACAGCGGTTATTAAAAAAGTGTAATCCAGGGTCAAAGACCAGACATGGAAAACAGACATATACAACAAAGAACGTGAAGTAACTAAAATCATACATACAAAGTAACAAAAGCAAATGAACAACTCTGACTCCACTAAAAACTGGGAGCATGGACCAGATGCTCTGGTAGGGTAAGCGTCCTCTGCTTTTCTAAAAAAACCCGCCGAGTGGTTCATAAAAAGTCAAGTCCTGAGTAGACGAAAAGGGAAAGGAAAACTATGACACGTTGAATAAATCAGTTTTCATGGCGCAGACGGATACACCATAACGATCCACGAGTTCATAATGACGACCATAAAACGTCTATAGTGATGATTTCAGACTTGTAGCAACATAACCCTGTTCCAAAACCTATTTATTAGAATTCTATTGCAATAAAAAAAAGTCTGCGTAGTTTCGGCAAGCTCTGGCATAACGTATGATTTGTGATATGCACACTCCATTCGCCGGTACTGAAGGGATGTTGCCACAGATGAAAGGAAAGTTGACAATTCTGAATGAAATGTCATCACGTTTGCCGTAAAGTTTGGTCGACAGTTTTCCTTTACCATCGACTTCTAAGTGTACGTCAAGATATTAGGCTGACTGAACAGTGTTTGTAGTATCCTTTATCTCAAGTTCTTTTTGGGAATATGCGATGTATCAAATCCCCGAATTTAGGATTGTTTTAGGATAATGCATTATATTTATAACGGACATTGAGATTAAAGGATCTAGTTGAACGATATTCTTTCTTTCGGATCAGATCAGGTATAAAGTCAGCCTCATAAGAGTGAAGGAATAGGCCAGCAAGTAGAGGAGCATTATTTGTTCCCATTGGAATGCCAACCGTTTGTTTAAAAATGCGTCCACCACACTTGACAAATATGTTGTCGAATTCCAGCATTTTGTAAACATCTCCCGCTGAATATTTTGAAGATGATTTGCAATTATATTTTACAAAGTATGAGGAATCTCTACCAAGAACTATATATTTGTATCAAGATGTACCACATTTTTGTTAAAAAAACAACGGTGCATAATAATTTTAAGTAGGCCTTTTAACTGAGTATGGGGAAAAGAAGTATACATTGTCGAAAAATCATAGGTTTTAATGATATTATATTCTGATAATAGTCTTGAACTGATTGCCTCCAAAAGATCTTTCGAATATTTCAGGATCCAGTTTGAATTAATACAACTATGGGGGTAACAAGTGTTGCGATAAGACTGCAGACCCTCTTTGACAGCTGTGATCATTCTCAAATATATTTCAACACAATTTCCATTCAAACGCATGATTTAAGTGGCCAAATGTACATTGTATTTACTTTGTTAATATGTCGATTTTTGCGCATTCTAACTAATTAATTATAATATTGCAGACAACTCATCATTGCCAATTATTGCTGGAGTTGGAGGCGGGTTATTGTTCTTGATTATTTCCGTCATTACGTGTTGCTGTTGTTGTAGAGGGAAATTACCGAAGAACAAAGTCGGTGATATAGAAAAGGACATAGAAAAGCAGGTAAAGGACATGTGCAATTATTATGTTTTTGATCTTCTAGTACCGGGTGCCATACAAAACGCAGTAGATAAAACGGAATAAATTAATGTTATGGAATGTTATAATGATAGGATAATTAGTCGGAAAGATTGAATTACCACAATATGATCACAAGTGCCGAAGAACGGCTAGATTTAACTTTTTCCTTGCACTAGTTAAAACTAAGTGCATTCTTAACACGTACATTCACTTACGTTTTTTACAAGAATATTTATTTTATCATTTGATCAGAAACTATACTTGATGAAGTAAGAAAAATAACAGTTGCTTGGGCATGTACATGCTTTTGTCTATTGCATTATTTATTTAAGTTGAATATCAAAAAAGGTTTTGTCGTTTACAATTTTGCGCCACAGGACTTAGTACCGACATGATTAAAAATTCTAAAAAAGTCAAACGGAAATAAACACAATCAAACCTAAGTAGCTCGAACTCCAAGGGACTATTGAATTGAGCTCGAGTTATCGGGAGTTCCAAAAATTGAAGTTCGTATATTATCGGAATTTTTTTCATTGCCGGTCCGAGTTCAACTTTATCTTTAGAAATTACTTACATCCTACGACGTTTTGTTAGTTCATGGAACTTTTCCATCCGCTTTCGGAAGATTATGTTGATATGTGGACATTCAAAATGCTGTGTCTGCTTAAAAAACGAATTTTTTGGTCAATAATATGTTTTCATATGATTCTTTGCTGCTTTCATCATGACGACTTCGGAACATTTTCGAAATTCAATCAGTACTGTATTAAGATTAAAACTACTTAATTAGTGATGACTTGAATATTTCCTGTAATTAACTAAAAAGAAACTGATTAATGATAGTTTCATTTTTCACACCTTTTAATACCCAAATTTACAAAATAGCTGACGAGTTCGAGTTAGTAAAGGTTATTCTCTTAAAATTTACTACCGAACGGACTGATATTCTGTTCGGGTGTTCGATAAATCCAAGGTTGTTTATCTTAATTATAAAAGAGAAAATATTGGTACTTTGAATTGTGTTCAAGAAATCCCGGGTGTTCGAGCTATCCGAGTTCGAGCGAGTAAAGTTCGACTGTATGGTAATTGTTGTCAACTAAATATACTGTAAATCTAGACTCCATAAATAAAAATATGAATTTCCCATCGGAAGTGAAAATAATCATGTATTGAGACATAACATCTTCATGCTGTGACATTTTCTCTTGCTTTTTTATCAGAAAACTTCTGGAAGGATTAAACTGGAAACAAAGAAAATGGGACGGTTCAACAGTTGAAGATCATCATCTACTTATCAAACAGTATAAATAAGTCCTTATTATGTCAAATAGAGTATAATACATTGTAATGTCATCGTGCCATATATCATAAAATAATTGTATAATTACCGTAAGGAAATGTTGGTCTGCTAACATTGACTTCTGTTTGTGAAAACATCGAATTGTGATTATCAAGTGATAAACATATAATATCAATCAGTTCAAATGTTATTCAAACAACTATTAAATTATGATTCTCTTTGATTGGTCATTTTATCTACTTCTTGAACGGGGTAGATATTTATGATATCATACTAAGGACGATGTCATACAAACTAGTAAACTCGCCGTTTGGTTTGTTGTGTATCAAAAGAGTAATCAAGGGATAATCATAGGAACCAAGGTTACAGCGGAAATCAAAAGAATGTAATCCAGGGTCAAAGACCAAACATGGAAAACAGATATACACAACAAAGAACATAAAGTTACTAATATCATACATACAAAGTAACAAAAGCAAATGAGCAACTCGAACTCCACAAAAAACCGGGAGCATGGACCTGGTGCATCGGTAGGGTTAAAGGGTTATGAATTATCATAATAATTAGTCATTCGATTTAACCCGCGGCGAAATTTGTTTGCATATGAAAATACAACTAATAAGATTTTCTTTAAAGTCTAAAATTGCCAAAAAAAAATGACAGCAGTGTAGAACCATAATTGGCTTCCATTTTTTAATCCGTAAGAGATGCTCATTAAACATATGACTAAAGACGTATAATTAATCTTTACATTAAAGAAAAACGTATTTTCTCATTAATTCATATCAGTTGTAGATGGTCTTGTAAGTTTCACACCGCTAATTGAACCAATGAGCTTTTAGATCGTATTCAAAATAGTCCTACACAAATTTTTAGTTCATTTGTGTTATGTCAGTGTAGAAAACTGCACATCAGTGAACCTATTTTAGCAGAAAATCATATTTTTTTTAAATTTGTACATTAAACGATCACTGTATCTAAAGGAATTTATATATCTTTATGAGTTCTGTATGGTGACACGCTTTTGTGAATTGTAGGAGAATTCCCGTTATATTTTTATCATTGACTTCTACAAGCTGGTGTCACACTGTAGTAAATTTCGGTGCTATTGGTGTGAACATGCAATATTTATGTGATATAAGTCGTCTGCAGGTTGAACGTAAGGTAGAAGCTCCATAACACATTGAACTGAAGTGAAATCAGCGTTGGAGCCTATGGCAAGGGACATATGTAAGTGGTATGTAGCCTTGAATGAAATGCATTGCGAAATATCATTTTTCTTCAAAGTGTTCTGGCCTGTCTTAAAATTATTCAAAAGATTAATGCACAATTTAAGTTCTTTCCAAAGTATCTTCAAAAATTTAAGCGGAATATATGATTTTCACCAATTTGTAGGCCTGATTGGTTAAGAAATGTACTTTTTTCTGTTAGTAAGTAGTTCATTGCATTTCTAAGGGTTCTAATATCTTGTCTATAGTAATACTAGTTTATCTTACCAAGTTTAGACTAGTTTAAATAAAAGAGATTTATATGAAGTTAAAGAATTCAAATATTTGAAAATTCTTACTTATTAAGCAGTATCTTATGTAATAGTTTTATGAGAGAACATAACTATTACTAGAAAATCACCCATAAATAAGACTTTGGATGAAGAAATAGAAAATGTATTGGTATTATCAAGGGGACACGGTTCAGTTTTATTTTCATAAAACTGATAAAATTTGAAATAGCTTTGACTTTATAGCATTGGTTGTTTGTCATTAACGCTTTTGTTAGTATTTTATTGACAGCTTGATTTATTTAGACAAAACAAAAAACAGATGATAGGAAACAGTCAAACCCTATTCCTTGATAAGCCAGACAGTTTACTTGACCTTACAACTTTGATATACGTCTATTAAAACATTGTTTTTTGAAAACTTATAATTGAAACTGCGCATGTCTGAAAGTTGGTTGATTTTTTTTCAAAATATACAAATTGTTCAACAGAATCAATTGTTTAATTTTTGCAAGCAAACAATATCTCTTTAGGTTATACACCACTAATTTAATCTATGAACTTTTATAACGAACGCACAAACAGTACTACAGTGCACTTGTGTTATGTTAATTTGGAAAAGTTCACATAAAATTTTCATCTTTAGCATATTTTCTTTATTTGTACATAACATGGTCACTGTAACTAAATGCAATAAAATTACAATGTAGTTCAGAAGAAGTTATTTTAACAATTCGAATAATAATGTCAGGAGAATAAATATTTGCTGGCGTTTTAAATTGTGCCTTAAAATACAAACGAAGTACAATCATGAAATAAATATTTCTTTTATGATACAAACTCTTTACATATAAGCATAATCACGTTAGAATCCTCCAGTAAAATGTGTTGATATATCTTATTTCATAACTTCACTTCATATTTTAATAATTTACTTCGGCAGGAAATACAAACAGTTATAGTCACTAATACCAACACAAAAATACCTCCAGTTCCCGCAAGGATCGGTATCACTAGTATATTTCCTAAATAAATTATATACAAGTTATTTTTTCAGAGGCAATTAATATCATTTTATTGATTTAATTTTAAAGATTGAGTCATTGAGATACATTGTATTTGATGGAAACAATATCGAATAATTTGAAATTATCATATCTGCATCCAATATTTCTGATTGGAACATTAAGAAACATAGTTGACATGGTAGGAAAAGACTAAAAATTTCAAAGTCTACTTTTATAAAATTAAATGCTTAGATTTAAGTTTGTTTTATGAAGTTTACAAACAGGAAATTCTTAATGAGGTGAATGAAGTTTTAATATTTTTTTAAATAAAGCATTTTTATTTTATCATTCAATATTAAGTTCTTGTCAAATAATGAGGTTTATTACTGCAAAGTCAGAAAGCATTCAGAACAATAATTATGGCAATTTTTTTTCATTTGCGGCAAATATGCTATTTCAATTTTTGCACTTTTCCAAATAAAATTCCTGCATTAGTTATGATAAACAAATCAATATGCGATATTTAAATATTGCGAGTCAAGTCAGTGCCATCTGTACAAAATATATACATTGCATTATTTTCTGAATGTATATAAATCGTAAAATCTAATATGAAATTGGTTTATAAAAGTTCTTTAATACACGATTGCATCTAAAGCAGTATGAAGGAAAAAATACAGTGTTGGAAAATACCACTCTTACCTAAAAATGTCGGAAGAAGTAGACGTCCCATTGTTTCTAGGATTAGTTAAAAGCGTAGTAGACGTTGTAGTTGTCGGTGCCTTCGGAGTAGTATATGTCATCGATGTCGACAGAAAGCTGTTGTTGAATGTTATAAGTACATTTGAAGATGCTTCACTTATCATTTGTCTTTCTGTAACTGCCTTTGGTGTTACGTCTGTAGACATTAAGAAATTTCTACTTAAAGATCGAGAAAATATTTTAGTTGTTAATGCATTACTTGACATTGGTCCTTCTGTAGAAGTATAAGATGATATCGATGTTGTCATCTTAGAAGTAAAGCTTTTTTCTGGTTTAGTTGATAGAAATATAAACACATCTGACATTGATTTAGTTAAGGTTGTTGGTATCGGTTGTAATGACGTGACAATATCAGTTGTTAGTCTCTTTGTCGCTTTAGCAGGTGATAATCCGGTTGGTTGGATCCATTCTGCATTTGATTTGATTGTTGTATGTTTTTTTTTTGACGTAAAAATACGGTTTATGAAATGAGAAGTTCTTTGGAAATGTTCACCCATTTGAGTATCTAGTATTGTTTTTTTTTCTGGTAGTAAACGTAGAATGAGAGGCATTATCTGAAAGTACATGTCATGATGATACTTTATTTACAATACTGAAATGGAAAGTGAATAAACTCTCAAACAAAATAGATGATAGTAACAATTCGTAACCTGGGATATTCAATAAATATACAAATATGGGTATGAGGCTAAGAAAGGGGGTTTCGCGAGGTTGTGACGAGCGATTTACCACCATTTCACGTCGAGTAACCCATATTTCCGATATGCTAGGACACTGAGTTTTTGTTGTATTTATCATGCAAATAAAAAATATATTGGTTTAAGTCTATTCTATGTGAAACCCCTTATTACATGGTTTACAAAAAGTACCCCTATTGCGCGTAATAATATCTTAGCGACAGTACGGGTAGGCATTTTTAAAGGAATATATTCGGGAGACTTTAAAAGTATTTTAATAATTATTGTCTTTGTAATTTCATGCAAACAAATGATCCTTATACAACACTACGGTTGCGAGGCTGAGTTATTTCTTCTTTGCGTAATCGGCGACTCACTTTTCTGATGATATTGTTGACAATGAGCGCTGAAATGAGTTCGTTAATTTAGGATTTATTTTTAACTTTATATCGTAAATATCGTGAACATCACATATCACAATAATATAAATGAAAAAGGTAACTGTTTTCCACCTGGAAAAAATGTCAACAAATCTTGTCAAACGCTTTTACTGTATCACTACGTCACAAAACGAGTCCTATATGCATGGAATTCGGGAGTGGATGCATGTAAACATTAAGATTTTGGATGGGCGAACGTCGTGCCATAAAGCATATAGTTATCAAGCTGATTTGCCTGGGTATGAGAGTTCAGAGATGAGCTGAAGAACTGAGAAGGCGGTAAATGGCGTGACATATGACAATGAGACGGACCGGCGGGAAGTGCCCGATGCTGACTTGTGGTTGTGGTGACGGATTTGGATTTGACAGTATCGCGGATATTTCCCGGTGTTTATTTTTAGATAGAGCACTGTAATTGGTGATGTAAGCTCCAGGGAGGAGATATATTACATGCAGAAAACGTACAAAATGTATGACTGATTTTATCAGCGATATCAACACAGAGGCCACCATATTGTTTACAGTTTCGAAGGCAAAACGTAGTCCTCACGTTATTCTAAATTCTAAAAATAAGTGCCAAATATCGATTTACAATATTGGACATGCAATATTGGGCGAAAATGGGTCCTTTGCAGAGTAACATACAATGCACTTAACATGCATAATCTATATAATATATTTCCCGCAAAAATAACTTTGTGATTATGAATTATGTAAAATCCAAAGTTAAGAGTTTTCTATTCAGAATATTGAAGTTCTAGTTTTAATATAGTAAAATCCAATCTATATATTGCTTCTCGAAATCATAAACTTATCAACCAAAATGAATTTAACAAATAGGAATCTTTAGATAACTACCTATAAGACGGCGATGTAACTCCTCCCCCCTACATGCGACTAACTACTGGACAATAAATATTGTCCGATTCCATTTAAATAACAGTGAGGTGCGGGTGCTCATGCAGTTAGTTAACCTCGCGAACGCATTTATCATGCAATATAGTCTGTTCATAAATTATAGTGTGTTTCTTCATACTGTCCCGTCAAAATCGTCAAGACGATAGAATGAACGAATGAATTAATAAATGGATGAATGAATGGATGTATGAATGAATGAATGATTAAAGTTTATCATGCAAATCAACCCAGTGACGCACACCTCCTGCGTCAAAAAATATGGGTTCGTCCCTGAACTCTTAAACAAATGTATATTCAAAATAGACAAAAATATTCAGTCTATAGCATGTAAAAAATGGTTCACATGATATGAAATCTGTTCCTCCTCGCGTTCTGATTTGTGTATCAAATACATCTAGTCTATAGTTGTATTCGATACACAAATCAGAAGCCTTCTCTGGAATTTCTGTGATACGACTACGAATTGGTCACATAACAATATATCGGAAAATCACCTTTCCACAATTTAACGAACATTTCACATTTTACGAAATAAATACTTGTTGGAAAATATTATCAGGTTTGGCCATCACATGAATTTAATTCAAATTCAAGTATACCTTCGTCACACGTATATAATTATAAACTTACCCGGGCTGGTACCATATACAAACTGACTTTGGATAACAGATTCATATAAGAACATCGCCTTGTGTCGAAATCTGTTACTTATCAGGCCGTTCCGGAACTATACGTGGTACAGAGGACAGGAACAATATTTGTAGAACATCTTAATTGTTGGGGTGATGGATTGTTCTATAAGTTAATATTGGTTGGACAAGATCTCGGTCGAACCTTCAAAATGTCGTAGTGGAAAATGGTTCCGGTCCAGTTATATATAAATTGGCCATTGCTAAAATTGAGCGGTCTAATGATATATAATTTACTTCTGAAAGTACACATTATGTAACTTAATTTACAATACTGCAATGCAAATAAATTCGAGCAAAATTAATAAACTCTCAAATATAATAGATGATAGTAACAATTCGTAACATGGGATATTCAATAACATGCAATGCGCGTAACGTGCATTATCTATATCAAATGTTCCTGCCAAAGTAAATAAACTTGGAGATTATGAATTATGTAAATATTCGAATCACAGTTCGATTCAATTTCCAAAGATTGGAGCTTTCTATTCAGACTATTGACGTTCTAGTCTCAATATAGTAAAATCAAATCTATACATTACTTCTCTAGAGCTTTCTATTCAGAATATTGACGTTCTAGTCTCAATATAGTAAAATCCAATCTATACATTACTTCACTAGAGCTCTCTTTTCAGAATATTGAAGTTCTAGTCCCAATATAGTAAAATCCAATCTATAAATTACTTCTCTAGATCATTAACTTATCAACCAAAATGAATTTAACAAATAGGAATCTTTAGATAACTACCTGAAAGACGGCGATGTAACTCCTCCGCGCTACATGTGACTAAATACTGGACAACAAATATTGTCTGATTCCATTTAAATACCAGTGAAGTGCGGGTTTTCATGCAGCTAGTTTAGCGCGCGAACACAGATATCGTTAAATATAGTCCGTTCATTAATTTAAAGTCTATTTCTTCATACTGTCCCGTCAAATTCGTCATTAAGATAGAATGAACGAATGAATGAGTAAATGGATACATGAAGAAATGAATGATTAATGTTTATTATGCAAATCAACCCAGTGACATATATATATATATAGATCTTTTTCAAATTTTGTATAATGTACTTCAAAGCCTTTATGCCCTTTTCAACCTTTTGTTCTCGAGATTCAGTCTAAAGTGTCTACAATGATTGCACGTTATTATCTGATTTTCAAACCTGTTACGTATTGTGTGTGTGCAGGAAAAATGAATATCTAGTGATTTCACTAAATATAGACTATCATTGAAGTATATGGAAAAAATGTTGTTTTTGTTTTTAGCTAAAAATAGATTTTAAATGTCATATTTACATGAATAACAGATTATATAAATATGACCACGTTTGTAAGAAAAAATGTTCATAAGACATAAAAAATATGTCAATTTTTATGATGCGACATTAATAATCATTGTAAACTATTATTTACAAGGGTATGTACTTCATATTATTAATAAAGCAAACAATACATACTGTCACCAACAGGTGCATCAATATCACTTTTACAAACACCAGCTACACACCACTGTAAATTAGAAACACAAAACAACATTGGCATGTGTTTATAAACATTGATGTATTAATCAAATACTGAACTACTGTTCTATCTTGAAATATTCAATTCAAGTTTCATGGATATATATAAATATAATATAAAGTGAGCAAGGTAAAACATGAAACGCACTCAAATAAAAATACATGCATGCCACCTTTCATTTTGTAAGCAATGTTAATAATTCTACGAACCTCCAAAATAGATTTAAATCTTCCTGATGAACTTTGAATTACAAATATTCTAATACACTCTTCGAATTGTTATAGTCCGAAAAGTCCGACATTGGTAAAAAATGCACCTTTACACTGCAACACGTATTTAAAGATTTATTTGATTTGTTCTCGTTAAATCTTATTCTGTTCTGTTTATTCTGTTCATTAGCAAAACTGACTACGTAATTTCCGTAAACAGTTATGCGCGATACTGCTGCTGAATGTTTTGGACATCCCTATCTGGAAAAATCTCTGATCCGATTTGTACAGTGGACTCAGGTAATAATACAGTTATTAACGCTCCGTTTGAGGACGTTAAGCATAAAAATATTATATTATTGCGTACGGTTTTCTATATTTGCTTAGTTATTGGTCCAGTGATAGCCATATTGGGCTGAGGGGTATTCGAAGTCCATTATTGGTAGCCGTGGACCAATAACTCTGCCAATATGGGAAACCTTACGCAATTACCTGTTTATTAACTAACTAAACCAATATAACGTATTGAACGGTTTAAATAATGTTGGTGCACTTTTTTATTTGTATTGTATTGGCAGTTTTGTTCATATTTATATTAGTCGATAATGACGCCTATTGAGCACAGATGTGAAAATAATGATATCTCTACTCAACATATTTATATAAATCCTTTGGGTCACTCGATGCATGCATAATGAGCGATATATCTTTTCGTGACTGAAATTTTAAATAGTGAACCTCCATGAAATTCTGAGCTACACGTATTTTTTTCCCCCTTTCTGGTCTAATACAATTATACGAATTTTAAAAAGTTTAAAGTACAAACCTTTTTAGTGTCACAGAGAATTTTGTCGTTTGCTTTTATTGAAACACATATTTTCGGATCAGACGGATCACTACACCACAATTTCTCACAAATAGAATTGTAGTTTCCTTTGTAAATTCCCTGAAGATGAAAGTGAAAACATTTGTTTTTACAGAAGAAATGAAGCTTGCAATTGTAAAAATTGGTATTTTAAAATGTAAATACATATATAGTAAGGAACTAAGGGAATATAATGTAGAATCTGTCTCTGGCATAGCTGCATTAGGCGTTTTTGTCAGTTTTCATTAAAAGTTAACATACGTCAAATTATAACGTGCGTTCAGGCAAATGTCGTATACTTTAAACATCTAAAATATGCCATATTAGCTATTGAATCATTTATCATGGAAAACGTTTCATGGAATAACTGTACAATTTCATTATTTATCCGTATTTCAAATGGTTAAGAATATTTAACAAATATATTTAAGCTGTCGTTCAGTGTTAAATAATCGAATATATATGCCATACCCATGTTAAAATGAGTACAAATCTACACACACCAGGAATTACTTCTTTCCTAATATGACAATTACGGGAATTTTTTGTGGCAAAAAATGCCTTAGGCGTAGCCAAAATAACGGCTGTTCCGTTTAACCTCCCCAGTATGGAAGTTGGATTATTTTTTTTTATATTTATGTCATCGTATGTGTTAAATTTGTGTATTTATATAATTGATTTCATTTCCATAACCTCTCAGTCGTTACATCATCGCGTAAACGTTTTTAAATGAGTGTTTACATCATCGCGTAAACGTTTTTAGATGAGTGTTTTGTCTCGAAGTGACAACAAAGGAAAAGAGACAGTGCGCAGGTGCTAAAGGTGGGGTTGTACCGACATATACTGTTTGACGATATGAGGACGTCATATTAGAAATATAATTATACATATCATATCATAAAAGAACTACATATTGTTATCAAATGTTAA
Source organism: Perna viridis (assembly GCA_037379345.1). Lineage (NCBI taxonomy): Eukaryota > Metazoa > Mollusca > Bivalvia > Mytilida > Mytilidae > Perna > Perna viridis. Next base: position 9,611,169 of record CM074523.1, read on the forward strand.
TAAAACAAGAAACATACCCTACAAAGAAAAGAACTTTTCCCTACGATCCCTTTACACAGTTGATCTGGGTCTGTAATATTCTTAAGTGCACATTGAGATTTGCAGGTTCTGCAGCATTTATGTTGAACATGCTGACAGTTGTGGGGTGCTGCACTGTACATCTGTGGGCATGTCCATCCATTTGAAAATACCCTGCCTACTTTGTCTCCATACAGGCAATTTTCTACAAATGTTAAGAACAATGTTACCAAATTTTATTTTATATTTTTCCGGTTTAAATCATCAAACGAAAATGTTTTAAGCGTTTGTTAACAATTATCGTCTTTATATGTATGTATAATGACTAAGATCTTGTAAAAAATTTTAATGAACCCCGCAAACTCTTGATTTAAGTCATACCTTATTGAATAAATCCTCAGAAACCAGGAAGGTTTATATATTACTTTGTAAGTTTCATTAACTAAATTAACTTTTTCAACTGTATAAAATCATGTGGCATTTTCTGCCATTTCCATTGGTATTAAAATACATGTTCAATGTAAAAGATATTTTCACCCAATCCCACTTTTTTCCAAATTGCTTTAAAACCATTCTGAATTGTGAACAAACCTCAGGCATACCTTGACGCGCTTATATATAAATTGTCTTAAAAATAAAATGTATTTTAAAACATATTAATCAATGACATATCAAATAGTCATCACTTCATGACTTATTGTTGTCCACGAAATGGTGTGGTCTATATCTTGACTGAGATATTACACTAGGAAATGGTAACCTTTACGCTAAAATTTATGACAAAATAGATGATTTTGATTTTCCTATTGTTAATTTTACATTCCTAGATGGCGATATTCATAAAGCATCTTCCTATGGTATTTGTATTTCACAACTGGTCCATTTAGCTGTTAGGAGATGTTGGTCATGTGTCTGTGTGTCGTTATTTTACTTTTAAATTTGATTTTGAAGAATTGTCATAGTTTAGTTACCGTGGATTGTATTACTTTTTGTTGTCAGGGCCTTCTAGAGCTTCCTTGAAAGTGTATTGACACATATTGAAGAAAATTTGGTGAAACTATTTTCTACTTTCTATAAATTCAGGTTATACGCTGCTACTGCATTTGTTACGTTAAAAAAATCCGTTCTTTTTTTCTTCGCTGTACTAGTTCATGAAAATGAAAAGATTATCTAAATATCTATCATATTTTGTCGAATATATGTTTTTTAGTGTGTGTTTAGTTGGCCTTCTCAGCATCGGGAATACAGTAATACATTGTCAACTCATATGTTTTTCTACATATAAACCTTTTTATCTCCACAAAGTGTTCCATCACCTGCTTGGTAGGCAATGCAGTATGAATTTCTGACTGGATCTTTGCACCACATCCTATTACAAATCGACGAGTATTTCCCACTGTATCGATCCTAAATCAAATGGATACATTATTATGATATTCATTTGGTACGGTAGGTCTTGTAGTTATCCCCTGACATATACTATACTTTAATTACATATCTTTGCATATGAATTTTAGAGAAATAAATCAAAATTTGCGTTTTGTCAACATTTCTGAGTAAATAAAATCCGTTACTAAATTCAATAAAAGCATTTAGTTTACTGATTACTGAATTCTAGACATATTTTCAAAAACAGTGCTTAAATGTATCATTTCAAAAAGGATATTACCTTGTCTCTCCCAAAAAACAAAACTAAAATTCTTAAAACTCCAGAACAAAACATGTAGCTGCCAGTATTTTTGCCCGTAGGAATCAATGAATGTAGAATAGTTATTAAAATTCGAGGGATACAAAACTCAAAGGGTTGGAAAAGCAGTAGAAAATGTCTTCAAATGCAATCAAAATTACCTTTACTGAAAAAGTTTTTTGGTCAGCAATTTTGTTTTTAAATGACATGAAGGTACATACTCTACATAGAAATGAACCATTCCCAAGCATGCATTTGCAGAATTCATCAGGGTTTGAAATATCATTCAGTGCATAGAGCGGTTCACAGGCTTTGAAACATTCATTTGAAGTTACGTGACAGTCTATGGATGACGCCTTAAACATCTGCTTGCACGTCCAACCAATTGAATACTCTACCAATTGTATCACCATACAAACATTTTTCTTTAATGGAAAAAGCTGATGTCATTTGTTTGATTTCAAATTGAATTATTATGTATTTGTTTCATTGAAATATATGCGTTCTACATTTTGATTGACACGACACTAATGATCCTTGTTGAATCGATAAAGATAGTTTATTTAAACCAAGCCAAGAAAAACTGTAGTTTGAAAAACCTACATTGTAACATTGTTTTTAATAAAACGTTAAACAAATGTTTTAAAACTGAAAAGATAAGCTAATTTGAAAGCAAATACTGAACAGAGAAACAAAAATTGGTACCGACGAATAAAAGTACTTTCACAGTACCACTTATCGACACGTGACTATGAACCCTCAAAATGTACACTCAAACTTAGAAAAATGCTGTAAATATCCTTCAAAGTGAATATTTATGTTACATGTAGTCGTCTAGAACGACTACAGTAAGCCATAACCATGCGAATCATAATTGTTTAAAAGAATTTATATTTGAATTGATATTTCTTACTTTCACCTAGGTCAATTTTGGTGAGAATGTTCTCTAAACAGTTGCAAGTTTACAAGATATATTTAGGATATTCCATTTTTAAAAGATTTTAAACCTTCTGTTTTACAGGGTTTGATTTTTATAGAGTCTTATAGAGTCGCAAAATTCAAAGAAAACATCATCATGGAATGACCTACCCAGAGGTAACTGAATATGTATAGACAACAAAGGTGAGATAAAGAACAAAATTTCTTGTCAGTGAAGTAATAAAACGGCATATTGTGTCTTTTTATATGATTCTGTTTTACTATACGTAAAGAGCTATGCTTATCAAAATTATTATGATAAGAGGTAATTATATAGGACACCATTTTCCAAAAATAACACTTCAATTCTTTTGGAAACGATACAAATAAAGTTTTCTCGTTACCATTTAAAACAACACCAATTATATTGCACAGTAGTGGTGTAATCATGCATTCAGAAGAATACCTTCGCACGCAAATATTGTTTATGTGCAATTTATTTGTTTACATAACTTTCATATGAAATTCATGAGAAAATCTTGTGAGAATGTTTTGCCTGTTTAACCATTCGTGCCGATAATTTAAGCCTTGTTTTAATGCGCTTTTGTGCAATTGTCGACTTAATTAGTTCATGTTAGTATGCTACTTTTCACTGCGATTTATCGTTTGCACGTCTCAAGGAATAATTGTTAAACGTTATTCTACGTTTAATACGTTTTTTTTAGGTTTTGTTTTAGTCATCTAAATCTTATAAAATATTTTCGTCTAAAATACATTGATGTTGTTTAATATTTATAATATTGAAATAGATACTTTGTCAATTTGTCGTATTTACATACGACCAGAAAGCAGTGCTTCGATCCTCAAGAAAAACATTCTTTATATAAAACAGCATTCATGTTGTACTCACGTGTTCAGTGAATCTAGTTTAGTCGTGAAATAATTTGTTGAACAAGACGAAAATTTCCAGGGATTTGTTGCTGTTACTCCCTTGTATACTGATGACGGCCGCCATTACAAAACCATCGTCTTCATCACAGATATTACCCTTCCCATCATATTCGGCACTAAGGCTTAAAAAGGTCAAAAACCATTTTATTAACATGTGCATGACATTTCAACTTTTCATTTTTTTATCAAACCCAGGCCAGATCAATATGCTTATTGGTTTAATTTGAGAGTTATACATTCCTGCTTTAAAAAAAATGATTATCTTGCTAATAAGGTATTAATACACACCTATGACCAAGTTCATGTGCTGTTGTTGTAATAATTTGAAAGTCGAACTGATCTTCTATCAGTGATTGACTTGAAGGGCCACATATGGATCCAATATAAGCTACACCTTGATTACAAATTGAAAAAAAAGTTGAAACCGTGAAGTAAGTCATCCAAAAACACAGGATATACATTGGATTTTGATTTTCTTGAATGAAAATAATCATAAGTTACCTGTCTGTTCACCACCAAAAATGCTTTAACTTGATTGCATTGCATGTTTTATAAAGTTGAAATCTTAACCGTTTAACTTTCGATTTTTTGATTCTTACAAAAATTGTATCATTTACATGTACAGGCATTTAATTTTTCAAATCAACATTTTTTGATAAAGCTTGACTTAATTCGTTAGAATGGCTATTCTTTTAAATTATTTGTTAATTTCAAAAAATATTCTAATTAGAAAAAAATCAACGAAGTTTAAACGTTCCTTTGCAATCTGACCGTTTCGCAAAACTTTGTGAAAGAAAGCTATTGAAAACATTTCATAGCGAATGAAGAAAACGGAAGCACCCGACCTATTTTGAGAAAGATTTGATACTAGTATCACACTCTCTTATTCTTCAGTTGTACCAGTATCACCCTCTCATGTTCTTCAGTGTAAAAAGTATCACCCTCTCTTATTCTTCAGTTGTACAAGTCTCACCCTCTCTTATTCGTCAGTGGTACAAGTATCACACTCTCTTATTCTTCAGTGGTACAGATATCCCGCTCTCTTATTCCTCATTGGTACAAGTATCCCATCTCTTATTCTTCAGTGGTACAAGTACCACTTCTCTTATTCTTCTGTGGTACAAGTACCACCTTCTCTTATTCTTCTGTGGTACAAGTATCACACTCTCGTATTCTTCAGTGGTACAGGTATCCCCCTCTCTTATTCTTCAGTGGTACAAGTATCACCCTCTCTTATTCTTCAGTTGTACAAATTCTACTATAAGTTATAAGAGGCACCGATAAGGCAAATCAATACGGCGTGTAAGCAAGTTCTTATATTAACAAATTACTTTAAATTGAATTTTGACATTTCAAACCGGCAAATTGTATACAAATGTTTGATCATATTATTGGTAAAATACCAACGAAATATATCTATTTATAATAATGCTGCATTAAAAATAATTAAAAGAAACATAAAATTAGCGTCAACAGTAAAACTGTTTGAGATTTCAGTAGTGAAATATTATTCAACTTGAAATCAGTAACAATATGAAGTGCTGATAATAAGCATAAAATGCATTTAATAAGTTAATAAGGTTCAAATTTAAATAGTAACAGAGGCTAGTTCAAATTCGCAGCTAGAAGGGTGGTACAATTGTTGTTGAAATACCGTCGCGTTTTCAAAATCATATTATAATCATAAATTAAAATCTGTGAATTTACGAAACATCCGATCAAGAACCCAATAAGCAAATGATAGTAAAAGCAAAGATATGCATGAATGCAAAGGGTCAAAGGAATCATTGCAGTGATGTGAGAGGCAGCTAAAGTATTTTATTTGATCTTAAAAAAAAATTTGACGATATATCTTTTAGAAATCGATTAACGACCTTTAATAAATTTAGGAAGTCAGTGTTATGGATTATACTTAGAGTCATTGCTTACAAATTTTCAAATTATTTGTATAACTTGTCTTTGACGTCAAGTTCATATCATGCTCTGTGTTTCAATCTCAAACTGTCATGTGTGTCTTTTCCTAATTATTACCTTGCAATCCAGATCTCAAAAGCATTAATATTGAGGCATTTTACATACCACCATAAGTTAATAAAAACTGATTTATTACCTATATCGTTTGATGAACCGTTTTCTGGTTAAGTCATACCTAGAAAGAAAAATATTAATGCAGTGTTTGCCTCAGCAGTGCAATAGTGTTTGATGTGTGATTTTTAGCTTCTAAAATTATAAAAGGACAATGCAACAAAATTAATCAAACATACAAAACTCGACAAACTATTTGAAAGGAAAACATAAATACATTTTGTAGAAAAGCAACCTAATTACTTTTGGGGGAATTTTAAGAAGATAAGCAGCTAATGCATATTTGGCTATTTGTTGCAGATTGAAATTTGTGTGGGGGAGCGTGCTTGTTTCAGCTTAATAAGCAAATAATTCCTTGAAGCTGCATTAGCTGTCAAATTCGTATTTTTGTATCTGTTGAAATATACCTTAACTTCGAATTATTTAAAAAAATCGACCTTGATAAGTTCGTATGCATGTTACTTCTGGTGACCTTAATACGCGCATGTGCTGTAGGGGTCGCTTCTACAATAACAGATCTGCTTGCAAAGTGAAAGTGGTTATTCAACGACAAGGAAGACCGACGGACTCAAGCCGTAAAAGACAAAAGTTCGAATATAACGCAAGGATACTTTTGAAATTTATGTATTGTGATATGAAGTGGCTCTGAGATGGTCATTATTCATTTGAAAACTAATTAAGACATAGATTAAATGAAATAAAAACAAAACACGTGCTTACCTGTGTAGCCGTTATTATTACTTTTAACCAAGGTTAAAGTATTTATTACCCACGTGTATGTCCTGTCGGCAATCTTCGGAAGTAATGGCGAAAAATAATAAGATCAGAGCTATCGATCTTCTCTGATTAAAAAAACGTTATTTTCACAATATTCTGTAGGTATTACCGACATTGATTGTTCTAATTGCAATACTACAAATTTATTTCATTGAATCAGCAAAATTCAGTAGAATCAAAACTGAACAAATTTGACAGCTAATGCAGCTTTAAATATTCATTTTTGATATTGTGGCTTTCTGGATTTATTTAATGATCTAAACATCTATTTATGTTACAAACAAATTTATAAACGGTGGTTTATTCATGAATCGAATTAGTTCAATCAAAGGTTATGATGATGGTACCATACGAATAAAGACAGATAGAAAGTACTTTATCAGAACACTGATGAGCAATATTACTTTGTAAATAACATATAATGGTCCATTTCTGGAAGTGATGCTGATTTTCGTTTTATCTATTGCCGGAATCTTTCTAAACCATCATCAGAATCTATCGTCACCCGCTTTTTCATTATGTTCTTTATATTCTCTGTCCAAGTCGAATCAGACTTAGTCTATAAATCGAGAAAAAAAAATTAAACATCTTATTTTTTTAAATTCAAGCTTTTGACTGGTTAAAACATTTTTGTAGGATTCCTTAAAATTTATACTGTTTTAATTTGTATTCAACATTGCCCAATACTACAAAATGTAGATGATAATTTCAAGTCAAGGAACACCTTTCATGATTTTATAGCCTTTCTACCTTATTTCATACGGCCATTTACTAAACACTTGCCTTAGCAATAATAAGTCCGCCAAAAATTACGGAAATTGTGTACTCAGATGTTTGAATATTCTTGTGAGCAGCATCCATCTTAAACAAAATATAGCACAAAAGTTAGATATACAAAAACTATAGTTGTTATCGCATAATCATATTTATGTTACATGGATAGGAAAAGAACATTTGAATGACGGCATAATTATTTCTGTTAAGTGACAGAAATAAAATGTTGTTGTGAAACTTGAACCTACCAATATGTTTTTGTATTGGAAGCATTGATGTAAAAGACAACTAAACAAAGTTTGTTTTGACGAATGCCTTTTGCACTCTTTGACATTTGTTAATCATGATGAGAGAATTAGAAATTTTGATTTTGTGTGATGGTCATTTCAGAGAACTGACTCATTTAAATACATGTTATATTCGATATAACTATACCCCATTTATCACAAATGCATAATACTGGCGAATTGACCTATATGCATCTGTTTCTTTATCAACTGTTGATGATTTCCGACTCAGCTCGTACCAACTGAAAAAGAAAAATAAACTTGCATATTAAAATGTGTACAATAATACGTTTATGCTTAAACTTCTTTTATGATCCTAAAAGGTACCAACTCTTGTAGTAGACTTTTACGCAGAGGTCGGACGAAAAATCACCAATAATCATAGAAGTAAAAATGGTGATAAATGTTTCCCCTAAGGAAATATACTTCTATATTTTTTTGTAATTATTAACCAACATTCAGCTTCAGTTATTTCAAAATCTAGATAGGTAACTCTTGTTTTAATTTATTCATTAAAGTGCGCTAGTCTTATGTAGTGTTTGAAAAGAAGTCCCCAAACTCGAGGTTAAATATATAATTACTGCATGATATATTCCATTAACTATGCACACTTACTACATATAAACTGAGTAATCAGTAACTATCTGTAGTTCTACACTATAGGATCCTGCAGCTCTTTTCCGTCTGTTGTCTCTAACGTGTTCGCTGCTTGTATTTGGATTGGCTTTTATTTCTGATCAATAAGTATATTATATATGTCAATGATGTCAAAGAAGAGAAGAGGTTCGAATCCCGATAAGGGAGCGACCAATTTGCAACCTCGCATCGATTCCATTGTTGAGGTGTAGCTTTAATACATATATCTCTCTAGTACACACACACACACACACACATACACATATATATACAACGTCTCAGAATATGACGACTCTATTCACTACACTGCTCCATCGGATCAAATTGATACAGGGAAGATAACGTAAACCTATAGAAGGGTCTGAAAAACGATGTTAGAATTGTCAAATTTGCGATGCCCTAGATTAATCCTACGAGGAGGATTGACCCGGCCAGCGATAGCTATATTTTTATATAGCCTAGCTGTCCGAGTGGTCTAGGGCGCGGGACTTTGTGCAGGCGGTGTTGCCATAGATGTCACAGCAGTACGAGTTCGAGTCCCGCGGAGGGAACGACAAAACAATGGATGGAGCAGTGTAGCAAATAGAGTCGTCACTTTTTACTGTGACTTTAAAATCATGTTCTATCTTATTTACACATTGTATGCACAACAATATTTTTATTATGAAAGTACAATATTTTGGTGTGTTTATATCGTTTTGAAGATGTCTATTTTATAACATTTTTGTTTCGTCTATTAACGTTCGCCATCGGCAAACTTGCACTGTATACCAAAATGATGTGAAATTGTGTACGGATAGTCGCAAAATATTGTTTTTTTTATAAATAATTTAACAATTAATACACATGTGCATACTACATTGTAATATAAAGAAAATAAAGCTAGTTTATATAAAATTATTCATATTATTATATAAACTGATGTACTAAATTCAAAAAAGAAAAGTAAAATACATTGATACTTCATTATTTAACTTCACACTTTCAAACAAAACACTTTCTACATTTATAATCATAAAATCTTTGAATTATATTTATACATTGCAACAAAGTCTGTGATTTTAATGACAATCTTATGACAATATGACAACGAGTGCTGTGATTTTGAATGCAAAATGGTCACACCCTGGATAACATCTGCATCATTGACCATCGATACGATTTTTTCTGTTCGTTTATCAAATTTATGGAAACCAGGATGTAATATAGAGGAATCCTTGTTCTTTGACTGAATTGTATACCAACCAAACTGACCTTTGAAACTCCCTATCTGTCAATTGTAAATTGGTGTAAATAAAAGCATAACTCTTATGTTAGTTTTTCTTACCTTTATCTGAATATTACTTTTCAAATACAACAAAAATTCAAAAGCCGGTAACATTGATTTCACACAAAAGACAGAGGAGAAAATTATCGTTTTACTTTGTAATGTGCTACTATCTTACGTAAAACGCACATGTACCGTTAAAGAATAACTATAAAATGAGAAGTAAGGAAAAATATATCATACCCTTCCCATTCGCTTTAAAAATCCAGAATGAACATGAAGGTGACCAATGAGTGATTATTATTATTTTGGTTAAATAGCGCGTATGCCTGGTGACTGTTATTAACTTAACTATGATGTATACCTGGAAGTCACGTATCACTGGTCACATCGACGCGTAATGATTGCTATAAATGTAGGTCATTCCATTTTAAAACTTTCAATCAAAAAAAAAACTTGAAAACAAATACCAGCTATACTCAAACGATATTAAGAAATATAAGAAATTGCTGATATTTCTACATAATGAAACTAATAGTTCCTTAAATTGACAGAACATCCCTAGATAACAATTAAATTTTCCCTTGATTTGACTAACTTCGCCCATTCTTATTTTTCGTTCCATGCAAAGTATTTAACAACCAAATTTGAACCCTATTATAAATTAAGGGACACATATGTATGAATTTGAATTAGATAATTTAAAAAGAACTTGGCAAGTTTTCGTAGAAAATCAGACTATGCTTCCCATATTGCTTTCCTCGTTCCAGTCTGGTTTTTGTGTGTTATTTTTTTCTTAGCATTTTAGATCTTGTTTTTATTGTCGATACTTGGGTCTTTAATTATTCATAATTTCATTCACTAAAAATGTTTTCAAACCGCGCATGTTTAATCCTTTTTTTCTTTAATTCTTTCATTTTTCTCTTTATATAAGACATATCATTCACTATCTTACGTTCAGAATCGTCCATGCACACTGTTCAATTTGTTCAATTAATAGTTTGAGTCATTAATTGCAATTTTAAGCATTTCTACATTTGTTCTGATATAAGTTTGGTCAAAGAATGTGTACCTTGTATGATAAATGGGAAGGACACTATAGAGATAGAAAGATAAATCCTGCCATGATATTAGACACACTTGGTTGCTGGCGGACTAGCTCTAACAGTAAACAGAGAACCTAGACAACGTTACCCTCCTGATGAAAATAAAGCTTGTTCAGATATGATAGGTCAGGTATATGCCTTGTTCGACTTTTGGTAAATATGACTGTTGGAAGCCGAAAGGATGTGGACTACATTAACATAAGGAAAGGAACAGTCGATAGCGCACATCACTTCCTCAAAGAAAAGAGCCAGTATGGTGACACAAAATTAATTAGCATTCTCCGGAAAATCTGCCAAATCCAGCATTTTCAGTCAAAACAGAATACATTGGAATCCTCTACAGCTGAGATCGATGGTAAAGAATAACTATTAACCAAACTAATCAATAAACGCGGTGACTTTTCATTCCGTATTGTCAACTCCCTTTTCATCTGTGACAAAATCCCTTCAACATCAGCATATGGAGATTTCTTATCACAACTCATACGTTATGCCAAAGCTTGTTGTAACTACGCGTATTTTTTGTATCTCGCTAGACTACTTACAATTAGGTTTTTTGAACAGAATTATGTTGCTACAAGATTGGTCATCACTACAGAAGTTTTGTGGTCGTCATCATGAACTCGTAAATCGCTGCGTTGTATCCATCTGCACCATTAAAACTGATTTGTTTAACAAGTCATAGTTTTCCTTTCCTCTTTCGTCTATTTTGCGCTTGACATTTTATGAACAACTCGGTGGGTGTTTTCAGAAAAGCAGACGACAATTACCCGACCGATGCATCTGGTCCATCTAGTGGAGTCGAAATTGCTCTTTTACTTTTGTTACTTTGTATGTATTATTTATTTTATGTTATTTGTTGTAGGTGTCTGTTTTCCCTGTCTGGTCTTTGTCCTTTGATCACATTTTTTTTTTATTTGCGCTAGAATCGTGGCTCTCTTGATTACTATTTGGAAGAATTTAACTAAAAGCAAGATAAAAAGGGGTAGATGGTCCATTTTTCGACCTTAAAAGCCTCATTTCGGGAATCACACTGTTTCTTTAAACAGCTTGGACTCACATAAAACGGTCCCGGGCACTACAACATGACAAAAAACATACTGAAGTCGTAACTTGTTGTGACGTCATAAAATATACCGACTTTGATTCGAGCTACCATTTACGTTCTGCGGCGCTTGGGCCTGAAGTAAAACATCTCATCTAATTATATCAACCAAGCATCCGAAGACTTAGTTACGAGATAAATCCTGAAGGAATTCAAATGAGATGAAATGAAGCTTAAATAGGTGCATACTTGCAAAATCTCCGTTCAGACAATCCGCAGAAAATCTTTAAAAAAAACCACATAGTTGTACCTGACAGTAGCCATATTGCCACACTGGTAGTTAAAACAATAATGAGAACATAAACAACAAAGGTCACTATATCATCGAAGGTACATTCGATTAAATCTTTTAGCAGACGCTTTTTATATATCATCAACATTGCTTTGTAATTTAAAAGACGCTGAGGGAAAACATAACATAAATGTAAGACTGAAGTAACTCTAGATTTGCAAGAAAATGTCATGTTGTCGACAAGAAAAAGTATTAGGTGGTTCAACGAATCAAATCATGGTGTTTTCTTTCTTCTTTCTTCTAACAATAACGGGTACAACTTAGTTGTTGGTGAGATGACTTCAATATAACGAGTTATTTTGGCTGTGTAATATTTGGCGATTATGATGCAAAATAGTTTGGTGTTTCTTATTTTGGTGAATGTTCATTGGTTCACAAAGTCCTTAAGCTGATAGTAAAAAAAAACATATTTTGCGAAATTTATTTTTGGCGCTTTTAGACAGACCGCTAAAATGCGCAAAAAAGCACACTGCGAAAATAACCCGCTATACGGTATTTTATCATATCTCTAGGGAATTTTCTAATATTTTGGTCAAGATAAAGAACCAAGAACCAAGAAGCAAATTATGTTGGGTGAATTTTACCATAGACCAATTCAAATTCACATGGAAAGGGAAAAGACAAAATCCTTGCCATAAATCAAATATTTGAGGAGAATGACGCAACGATTGGCATCGCAAAACGAATACTTGCATTATTTTACTCATAAAACTTCAGTTATATATCAATGATACCCACCTCAAAAGACTGGGAGAATCTGGTCATCTTGACACCAGCGATGTTGTTTACGTTTACAGGTGTAAGACTAGGAGACCCAACTTCTATTGCTCACAATGAAATATAGTAAATGCTCTTACCTAGATTTTTTTATTCCGTTGAAGAAGAGATTATTTTCGGTTACTCTTTAAAATCTTTTTGTTACTTAAATAGTATGTACTTCTATCAACCTACTTTTCATATTTTAAAAATAAAAAACTTGATTTTATTTTTAGTGTAACCGTCCATTGTACATTCATTATGAATATGAACTGAGGCGACCAAGATTTGTTTTAAGAATTCATTACCTTTCCAATGTGCTTGTCATTTTCGAACAAAAATATATAGAAAAGGAGACGTTTTATATATTTAATTTTAAAATTCATTTTTTCTTTTAACATACATTGAAATATTAGAAATGTCAGAAAGCAAAATTTAAGTAGTGATAAGAGGTCAAATGTCCAATTTAAACATGTGTATTCATTTTTTTATCTATTATTTTCAAAGTTTTAAAGGTCGCTGAAAATTTTGAAAGGTGAAAAAAATCTTTAAATAGAATTTTATGAGGAAAATCTTAACAAAATCACGATTGACACAAATATGCTAAAAAAGTTCCTGAAGATTGCTTTTTTAATTTTTGACTGTAGAGACGAAAATGATACAAATCTACAGCTAGGGAAACATGTTTAAACTTTCTATTTCTTTACGACTTTAATTCTTATCAGCTACAGTCTACGGTCTTACAATATTACCTGAATTTGAATTATCCAAGTTGTCCGCAATTCTTAACCATGCCGAAGCCAATGTAATCCGTGATAAAATTATTATGGTTTTATACAAAATGTGAGTTCTTTGAAATTCGGATATTGAAAATACAATTCTAAACATTGTATTCAATGCTCTAATTCTTGCACAAAGACTAGAATTAATGAAAGTTTTAAATACACTTAGATATCGAAGGTTCCTGTTTAAGTACTTTCTTCAGAAATTACAAACAAACAGGTTCAAAATGTAGCTTATCGATGGTCACGTGTAATTAAAAGCACTGAAACCATTGATAAACCATCGTTTTTTTTTTAAATTAAAATAAAAACGACTAATAGGTGCATGAGTAATTAATTTGTTTTTGTGTTCCGCATACCATTGATAACGTAGAGCCATGACGTTTTCAAATAACAGCCTTAAATGTAATGTTTAATTGATAATGATAAAACGTCTTGATTTGATGAGCTATGTCTAATTAAAATGGGTTTTCCTGTGGTTACCGATGACACTTACTTGCAAGGAAAACGGTAAATGTAAGAAGGAAGTTATCTGAAAGACTTTAAAAGACTTTGTATGTAAAACAAATAAACACCATGTGAAATTTAGAGAAAAGGATGGTGGGAACTACATGAGGTAACCGCTATCTTATATATCTACAAATCAAAATACGGCGTTTGAAAAAAGTTCTAATAGATTTGATGAAATCATGGATTCTTCCTGGTTGCACAGTTTGGTAGTTAAATTAATTTCTGTGAAACATAAGAATGGTAAATAAAATTTATCTTTTATTTCATTCAAACAGTTATTGTACTTAACATGTTACTCCTTTTAAACTGACAAAACGTTGCAACTAGGTTTGCATATGCTCAGTTCAAACTTTCTACACCAATCCATTTAAATGTGACGTCATAGGCTTATGAAATCGTCTGTAGTAATTAATGTGTTTTAACAGAAAATACAACGTTACGCACCATAGCTTTTAACAAGACTATTTTGAAAATGGGGTCGGTAATTTTGATACAGAATAAAATGGATTGAATCAAAATCATAGGTTTGGTCTTACGGTATAAAAACATGAGTTATAGTAAAAGTTTTTTTTTTTTAATTCTCAGAATTTGCTCCTGTTTTATAATTTTTGCCCTGCCACATCAAATAATTGCTTTAGATCGACGGGCTTCAATCCTCTATCATGTTTGACTAACGAAAGACAAATAATATATATAAATGTCTTATTTTTGTTAATGTCAGGTTTTTCAAAATTCATTATGGAATATATATTTATCCTGTTTTCCAGACACACTGCAAGTTATATTAAGATATTTCGATTTCGGTATATGTAACCATATTCTTGTTCATGTGATTTTACAACGCAGTTTTATACATTTCTGATATGAATGGTTAAAATGTGTAACAAAGAGCATATTAAACTTGTGCATCGTATAAAATTTAAAAGTTCAAAATACTACAATTTATGTCCAATGCTTCCTTTGTGGACCGACAACGTCGCATTTTTTTAACTATTTGTCAAATTCATGATTTTAACTTCGTGATACTCAGTAGACAGATTCTAAATTTAAATTTGAAACCAATATAAACGTCAGCGAACCTACACAGGTGCCATTTTTTTTTTTGGTTTTTTTTTTTTTTTTGATAATGCTACGAAACATATCTGCTGTGATGATAGGTCAGCCAGTTTCATATTTTCATTCTATTTTCACAATGTGATTTTAAATAGAACTACCAAGTGATTGAAAGTTTTGATATTGCTTCGACAGCAAGGACTTCAAAAAGTAAAAGCGAATTAGTCACAACCAAAAAACAAAAACGGCGTTTCATTTTTGTCGATTGTAAGTTTATGCGTCTCCCGGGTAATAATATGTTTGAAAACTGTTATACCTTATATAATCATTTGCATTGCAAATATCCACTTCTAACAAGTATAGAATACAAAAATGTATTAAAGAATATATAAGATAAAGCGAAAATGGCACAATGATGATGTGACGTTTAAATACAGTAACACATTTAGATGAGAAACTTTTTTTTCATAACCGTATATCAAATAGTAAAACAAACACTACCTTGGTCAGATTTCAGCCGCTTCGATAAATTTGTTATCACAATGAAAACAAACACACTTGCAAACAACCATATTTAGATGCCTAAAATTGAAGATGCATGCGTAAGAATGAAAGCTATGAATGAACTTTGTTGTTTCCAAGTTTACTTTGTATCGACATACGATGTCATGAAACATTCCATTCTTTTCTGTGGAGAAAATAACGTGAAATGTAACGTGTTAGGATTCGACTTCTTACATATCATGATAATTTGCACATCATTTACACTTCTGGGGGTCGGAAAGTTCCCGAGACATTAGCCAGCCCAGTAGTCAGTGTAATCTGATCCGAATTTAGATAAAGTTACACAAATCAGACCCTCTTAAAATACCGAGGCTGTCTTCATTGTACTACACTTGCTACAACTTCTCGGTGCTCGATTTGGCTTCCTATTTCGATATTTATAGTTTTGATTAAACGACAAATGGAAGATACCGATAATAACAAACATGTTCTATATTAACATGGGACAAAAAATCTAAACCTCCCTTCCAAAAAGGCGTTGCAAAGGATATAGACGTCACGAACATTTATTTTATAATTAACCCAAAATTACTGTCATTGTACTATACAGCTCTTTGATTCGGTAATTTTCCAACTCTGTCCCTTTTCCCATTACGGGTGACACTTTTCCCCATTTTCTATTCATCAATCAATGGTTTATTTTCCATCCCTACGCATTTACAGAATCGTTATTATCCGTAATAAACAATGATTATGTTGCGAAATATTGTTTGTCTTATTTGATACAGTACCTTAAATTTATAATAAGCCTCAGTTGTAGTCATTCGTTGTATGTAGCAGTGTAGGTTGTGAAGTACGAAATGGTAAACTGGAAAATGATATTTGTTGTAAATACGAGTTATCTCGCTAAACATGACATTTTCCACGAACTTAACTGCATAATGGAATATTCAATGGAAACCAGATTTTTTGTTTGTAAACTTGGTTCAACATTACTTTCTTACTTTTCCAATTGAAAGATCAAAATGTCGATTACTTACAAAAACGGTATCTCTGAAAGAGTTGTTTGGTTCAAAACAAAAAAATAAAAATATTCTTACAAGTAGAAAATCGCTATAAACCAAACAATGTGACGGAAATATTTATGTACAGTACATTGTTTCAACGTATCTGTAATGTAACTGAGCGTTTTATTTCACGCATTTAATAACAGAAAAACATCACCTGCAAAATAACAATGGTAATGGCTTTTATTTTGTAACAAGTTGTTCACAGTTCCATGAAAATACATGTCCCTCAGAAAAAAAAAAATCTTAACAGTAAAGCTACATAATGCGAAGAGTACAAATAAAACACATAGGAGGATGACTATTATATGGAATGTTATGATTCATCATCATCTTCCAGTACGGAAATAGACTCCGCAAAGAGGGTAGAACCTCCCGGAACTTGCCGTGCTATATACATGAAAATGGGGGTCGGAAATTTAACGTTAAAATACAAGTCATTACAATTAATGTTAAAATATAGAACATGAAAGTTCAACATATTTACATTATGTACAGTGGTTGGGGTTATTTTATTTTATCATTTAGCTAGATAACGTCCTTCAAATGTTAATATGGAGATACCACTTTTAATGGTAAATCGATGGTAAAGGAAAACTATTGACCAAACTTTACAACAAACGTGATAACTTTTCATTCAAAATTGTCAACTTTCCTGTCATCTGTGGCAACATCCCTTGAGCACCTGCGTATAGAGTGTTCATATCACAACTCATAAGTTATGCCAGAGCTTTCCGTGAGTACACAGACGTTTTGTATCGCGCTAGAATTCTAACAAATAGGCTTCTGGAGCAGAGTTATCTTGCTACAAGATTGAAGTCATCCCTACAAAAGTTTATGGCCGTCATCATGAACTCGTGGATCGTTACGGTGAATCCATCTGCGCCATGGAAACTGATTGTTCAACGTATCATAGTTTTCCTTTCCTCTTTCGTCTATCCCGGACTTGAATTGTTTATGAGCAACTTGGCCGGTGTTTCTAAAAAAGCAGAGGACGCTTACCCTACTGGTGCATCTGGTCCATTCTCCCAGTTTTCAGTGGAGTCCGAAGTGCTCGTTTGCTTTTGTTACTTTTTATGTATGATTTTAGTTACTTTATGTTCTTTGTTGTTTATGTCTGTTTTCCATGTCTGGTCTTCGTCCCTGGATTACATTCTTTTGATTACTGCTATAACCAAGGTTCCCTTGATTACTCTTTGATGGACTCTAGGGAAGGTGACATATAGATAGATTATTGGAGATTGTTCCAATTTGTTATAGTGTTTGGGTAGAAGGAATACATATAGAAATATTTGTATATACTTGCCTAAATGTATGTTGGCCTATAGCGCGCCTATCTGATTGTGTGTGCATACCATTTGTAACTTCTTCTAACCCCCCATTTATCTTATAAAGTAAAACAAGCCTTGCTTTTGTTCTGCGAGATGGAAGACTCTCCCAAATGCGGGTGTTTATCATGCAAGTCACTGCACCTGGTCTTTTATTTGTATATTTATTGAAGACATACCTTTCGGCTTTTCTCTGAATCTGCTCAAGTTGGGCAATTTGGTTTTGTTTATATGGATCCCAAACTCACGAGGAGTACTCTACGATCGGACGCACAAGTTATGTGTATGTAACGCTTTTAACCTTCCATGTGCAGGGTTTCATATATGTACGTAAAAAACCTAAGGTTTTATTGGCTTTCGCCTTCTTATTGTTAATATGTGGACCCCAATCGAGATCACTACTTAAAGTGACACCTAGATATTTGCTGTCTGGTACAGTCTCAAGTATGTGGTGATATTGAAATGAATCTGGTTTAGTTGTTGTAGAAATATTTATGACATGGCATTGTTCTGGATTAAATTTCATTTGCCATTCTGATTCCCAGAGTTCAAGATTTGTGAGATCCTTTTGTAATACATTAGATTCACTTATTTTATTTGTTATCCTGTATAATAAACAGTCATCAGCAAAAATACAAGCTTTTCTAGATACATGCTCTGGCAGATCTTTAATAAATAATAAAAATAGGGTAGGGTCCAATACGGTACCCTGTGGGACACCTGATCTACAGATAATTTAGAAGATTGAATGCCATTAAAGATCACCTGTTGTTGTCTGTTTGATAAAACATTCTTTATCCAATTAAGATTATTATTTCTAATTCCATAATAGTTTATTAACCTGTCATGGGGAACTTTATCAGAGGCCTTTGAGAAATCTAATAGAACTGCATCTACTTGGCTGCCTTCTGATAATGATTTGGCTATATCCTCAACACAAGTTATTAGTTGCATTTCGCACGACCGTTTATTTCTAAAGTCATGTTGACAATCACTTAAAGTATTATTTATGTCTAGAAGTTTCCTGATTTGATTTGTTAATATATGTTCAAAGATCTAAAAACAAATAGCTTTTCAGGATACAGGTCTGTAGTTTATATCGGTATGTTTGTCACCCTTTTTAAAAATGGGTACTACACTAGCCTGTTTCCAGTCTTCTGGGATTTTACCATCATTTATAGAATTTTGAAAAAAAATTAAGAAATGGAGATAACTCTTCTGAAAATTTATTCAAAAACATAGCTGGAATATTATCCGGGCCTGTAGCTTTATGGGGATGTTTTTAAGAGTTGAGTTATACCATGAGTATTAATACATATATTACGCATAGTAAGGTATGAACTATTGCCTTAAGATGGAATTGAAGTTTTATCTTCTTTAGTAAAAGGACCCTTAAATTGTTTATTCAAGAAATTTGCCTTAGTCAGTAGGTCTTTGTAGAGAAGGCCATCAATGCCTCTCAATTTGGATACACTAAATGATCTTTTGATCTTTTACCTTTAATATATTGCCAAAATGATTTCTGTTTATTATGCAGTTGGGGACTGATTACGTCATCTCTGGGCTGTGGCTGTTAGTTTTTTATATTTATCTTCATGCTCTTTCTTTCGTGTTTTTTTTTTTTTTTTTTGTTGTTTTTTTTTGTTTTTTGTTTTTTTGTTTGTTTGTTTTTTTTTGTTTTGGCTTTGTTAAATGCTCTTCTTTGTTTTTTACATAATTTATCCATTTTACTATCAGCCCAAGGATTAGTATACTTACTCTTTGGCATTTTGCTAGGGATATTATCATTGGTGATTCTACAAATACCATCTCTAAATTTATTCCACCATTGGTCAATAGTAAGCTCTGCTCTTCTTTAAATAAGAAGATCTGATAAGAATGACTTAGTAATTTCTTTATTTTTTGTTTTATTTTTCCATAAATAGATTTTATATGGAAATTGTTTTGCCCTTTTAGGTTTACATATTGCATCTGCTTAGACTATGTCATAGTTTGAGATACCAGGTATGGGTTTAATTTTAGTTACCAAGGATGGTTCATTGGTACAAAATAAATCTAAAGTGTTACCTTTCTTGGTTGGAAAATTGACCATCTTGTATAGGCCAAGATCGTTTAAGGTTTCCAGAAACATTTCATTTAACTCTTTAGGGTACATGCTACCCTGTACTGACATTGATGACCACTTAATGTCTGGGATATTTAGGTCTCCACTTAACCAAAATGTGTCGTATTTATGTTTCAAATCAGTAATTTCTGATAACATTTGTTTTAAATAATTTATGTCAGAACTTGGTGGGCGATAAACCGAGACAATAATCAGTGATTTATCCTCTTTTATACTTATTTGTGCCGCTATTAGTTGTATAGTTTTACTACTGTAAACTTGTTGATATATGATACCTTTCTTAATTGCTATGACAACACCTCCGCCTTCTTTAGAGTAGGAAATATCTCAGAGGATATGACATCCTTCTTTAACCATGTCTCATAGCTAATTATTATATCTGGGTTTGATGATGATATTAAGTTTTCAATCTGTGACACTTTATTTTTACAACTTCTAAAGTTTATGTTTAGTGATCTCAATGATGTTCGCCTATTTATTCTCTTATTTGCTTTATTGACAGTGTTGTAAATTAAGGTGATGATGTTAATGCCTGTTTAGGATTTTGAGATGATGTTGCTACTGGATCACCAATACTCTTTGAAGTTGCATGTAGGCTAATTGAATAAGCTGAGCTATCAGAATGAGATAAACAGGAAAATGAATTAATTGCCAAAATTTAATTCCCTGATGAATAACAGGATTGAAATATAGTTTTTGAACGGTTTAGTGTGTCATATACAGGAAATATCCATAGTACTGAAGAACCTCCATATATCTCGTACGTAGTTTGGGACATATTGACACAACCTATATGACACCAATTGTCACAGTTATCTCAACCCACGTACAATAAGTGCATTACTATAAATCTCCTAGAAAATAGTCTTGTGAGATACATGTAGGCAAAATATTTGTACGATTTAAGGAAAATAAATTTATAACATTACCAAAGATTTGACGTTTAAGTGAAAAGGGGTTGCGAAGTGTAAGAAATGCACACACACGAAGACAGCAATAAAGGGCCCATCTTACAGAATGATGTAATGAGTGAACCAACTCGAATAAAATGAAACATCACATGTCCTTCGGTCATCTGTCAGAAGAACAGTTTGGTATGTGTGGAACGAACCGCAGTTTTTGTCAAAGACATATGTAATGTATAAATATGAACGCACAGAATATGAAAATAATTGACTAAATAACATATAAAGGACTGCCCCCCCCCCCTTCCCAAAAAATAAAAAGTCTCACATCAACGACCCGTGTGCATGAAAGTAGCAATGTTCAAGTATGGTGAGCAGTGAGAATTTACGACAAAAGCAAAAAGATGTATTTTCAACTTTGCATAATAACGTCATTTTCGATATGGTTTCAGGGTAAAACATTTCATATGGAGAAACTTGTTTGCAAAATTAGAAAAGCAATTTAGTCTATCTTCTTCAAGGTCTTAAACGGTATTCCATACTTTTATTCCTACAAAACATGACAACCGTGTGTGACCATTATCGGCTAAAAAGGACGCTCTTTTTAATCCATTTGAGGAGCTCATAAAACACGTGACTAAAGTCTTCTTCGATGGCCTTACATTAAAGAAAAAATTCAATTAGTCTTCTATAGTTGTAGGTGGGTTTTTACGTTACAAACCATTAGTTCAACCAAAGAACTTAAATATTGAACGGAAAAATAGTCCTATACAACAACTATAGAAAAAAAGGGGTACTTCAGTCAACCTGTGTTTAGCATAGAAGCATATGTTCTCTATTTATGCACAAAATGGTAAACGTAACTAAATGAATTTAAATATTTTTATGAGTTCTGTATGATCTTTTTTGTGAAATGTAAGGAATTCCTTTTTTAGAACATGTAGCATTCAGGTGATATAAGTCAGTTCAAAGGTTATCTTTATAACTGTTAATTTTAGATAGATTTTCTGTGAGTAATTAATATGGTTTTGTAGGTAGTTTAATTTTAAGTTGATGAATTAATTCAAATACAGATGTTAGCAAACACTCAAACCCTTTGTCATGTTTCATGTTTCAGTCCGCAGTTTAATTTTTGTCCCTATGTTATCATTCTATTAATACAATTGTTTAAAACTTCTCATTGAAACTGTAAAAAAGTTGGTAAATCTGTTCACAATATGCTAATGTTGAACAGAGTGCTTTTATTCTTGCTAGTAAAAAAATATCTGTTTAGGTAACACACCACTATTCTCGAATGTACGCAAAAAATAGTCCTAAAGTTCAGGTGCACTCATCTTATGTCACTGTGGAAAATGAGCTCATCGAACATGCTTGAGCAGAAAATCGTATGTTCTTCCTTCGTATGTAGAAATGTCACTGTACAGTGTAGTTCTAACATTTTTTTTTAAATACGGAGAATAAATATGTTGTATTCGGGTCTTTTTAAACGATGCCTTAAAAATACAAAAGAAGTAAAATTCAAAATCTTTATAAATAAATTTCTTTTTATAGTACATAATCTAAACCAAAAATTCTCAGCCACAATATTTTGATATATCTTATTTTTTATAACTTCACTTCAGATTTCAGCTGCTTTCTTCGGCACGCAATACAAGCAGTTATAGTCACTACTACCAATACAACCATACCTCCAACGACGGCAAAAATCGGTATCAATATCATATTACCTAAATAAATGACAAAGAGGTTATATGTCAGCAACAATAAGTTTGATTTTGTTACATCAGTTTTACCATATAATGTTGAGCCTTTGAGACACATTATATTTAATGTTTATATCCGAATTTAATATGTATCTATTACTGTGTCAAATGGGAACATTGAGAAATACTTATTTTACTAAGTAGGAAAATGCATGAAAATGTGTCTTAAATTTCAATGCCAATTTACTAATTGAAACATAATATTGTTAAATGAACGAAAAAGTCTTAATGATATGCATACATGTTTAATAACAAATAAATTACTACAAATTGATGAGAGTCAGATTTATCCATAGAAAAACAAGTCATTTATTAAATGATGTTAAAAACTTTGAATTATTAAAATATTGTTATTTTGGTCATTTCCGGCAAATAAGCTTACTAAGTTTTTCCAGTTTTCGATATACAAATCCTGCTTAGGGTAAATTGTACGATAAAACTATCGTGTCAGTGCCATTTTACCAAAAAATGTAAGCAGTGAATGTAAATTCTGATATGAAATTGATATCCAAAGTTTTTTCTCTGTAATTCATGATTGCGTTAATAGCAGTGCGAACAAAACGTGTTATTGAAAAAGAAAAACTTTCTCACCTAAGGAATCATTAGATGTTGACATCCCATCGTCACTGGGGTTAGTAAAAGGTGTAGTTGACCCGCTAGTTGTCGGTTGATCAGGGGAAGTATATGATCTTGATGGATTGACAATCAGAACAAATTTAGTCCTCAATGTTGTTGTCGGAAAGCTGTTTGAAGATGTTCTAAGTCCATCTGAAGATTTTTCAGTCAATCCTTGTCTGTGTGTTACTATCGTCGGTGTTGCTTCTGAAAACGTTAAGGAATTTCTACTTAATAGCGAGAAAATATTTTAGTAATTAATGCTTTACTTGACATTGTTCCCTCTTGAAAAGAAGGGAATGAAATCAGTGTTGATATCTCAGAAGTAAAGCTACTTGCAGGTTTATTTGATGGAAATACAAACACATTTGACGTTGATTTGGCTGATGTTTTGGTATCGGTTGTGATAACGTCTATCAGTTGTTGGTCTATCTACCTTTTTATCTGTTGGTAATCAACTAGATCTGGTCACTGCTGTGGTTGAAAACATTATAACATAGAATGACACGTCCTTCTCATATAAAGAGGTTATAACTTGTACATTTAAAAACTATTTCGAGCGAGCAATAATAACTGTGATTGTGTCTTTTCCAGCAAACATACTTACTTATTTTTTTGTAATAAAACTATAAAACTATTACGTCAGTGCCATTTTACTAGACAATGTCAAAATTGCATAAATGTCTGAATTGACAGTCAATGTAAGGTCTGATATTAACTTGATTTACGTAAGGTTGTTTTCTGTATAACACGATTGCATTTAGATCAGTACGAACAAAATATGTTTTTCAAACATTACCCCTCTTACCTAGAGAATCGCTAGATGCTGATGTTCCATCAGTTCTTGAGTAAGTAAAATGTGTTGATCCAGTAGTTGTCGATTCAACAGAAGGAGTATCTGGTCTTGATGACTTGGTAGTCATAACAAATTTACTCGTCGACTGTGTTGTCCCAAAGCTGTTTATAGATGTTTTAATTCTATGTGAAGATTCTACAGTTAACCTTTGTCTTTCCGTTACTGTCGTTGTTGTTGCTTTTGAAGACGTTATAAAATTTGTACTCAAATATCGAGTAAATAAGTAAGTAATCAATGATTTACTTGACATTGTTTCTTCTGTAGAAGTCAATGTTGACAACTCAGGAGAATAGCGATTATCTGTTCTTGTTAAAACATTTGACGTCAAATTAGTTAAAGTTGTTGGTAGCGGCTGTAATGACGTCATAATATCAGTTGTTGGTCTATTTGTTGCTTTAGATGTTGGTAATCTGGTTGACCGAATCACTGATGTGGTTGATTTTATTTTTGTCGGTTTTGTTGTAGTAAAAATACTTTTTGTGAACTGAAAAGTTGTTTGAAAATGTGTACCCATATGAGTATTTATTATCGTCTTCTGGGTAGATTGGGTAGATGGAAATGTAGTGGCTTTTTGTACGCCTGTTGTTTTAGGTGAACATGTTTTGCAGCAACGTTCAGGGTGGTAATTACAAACGTTTGGATTGTTCCGATATGCAATAGAGCAAGTTTCTCCATTTGTATACACAGGTTCAACATAATCTCCATAAAGACAGTCACCTACATAGACATTATCATAAAGTAATAAATAGTTTCGTGAGTAATAAACTAGTGTACACATAATTGCTACGGAAAAATTTCTGTAGGGACAATACTTGACACAGCACATTTACCAACATTTTTGTATGTAATTGTTTTATTGTATTTTCTGTATACCATAACTACATTTTTGGTTTAGCAAAATTAAGGACACCAATGAAACAATCCTCCCATATATCTTGTGGTTTTCCTCGCAATATTACCGTTTTAAAAATATTGTACACAGCATGACTAATTATAAATATTCAATTAAGAAATTTTATCCAAAATATCTAATACTTAAACGCGTCCGAAAGGATTGTCAATGGTTGTAATATCAACTGGGTTCTCTATACTTAATGGCCATATATCCAGTTTGCGTGCAAAACATGGTCATCGAATGTTATCGGGAGGTAGTTCCAGGTTGAAATTACCGAATTCATTTAACAATGTGAATGATCGAAAACAATTTTACAAAGGGAACATTCGGTAAATCACCTACATCATTTTCCACATATGAGGTAAAAACAAGTTCGAAAAGAAAATAATTGTCTTCCGGTCTTTAATTAAAACAAATTAATAACATCAATAAAAGAAATCTTAGAATTCACGTAATATTCAAAATATATTTTCTTAAAGCAAACAGTTTTAATGACAGTTCAAATAAGCACCATGGAAACTGGTCTCAGTTTGAGTTAGTCCTTCTTTGTTGTGTTCATGATTTCCGATTTTTTTTTAACTACTTAAGGTGAAAGTCATACTATCCAGCTTTGTATTAGTATTGATGCATCCACTTCATATTTTATTATCTTAAAGAGTAATCAAGGGAATCAAGGTTAAAGCGGTAATCAAAAGAATGCAATCCAGGGACAAAGACCAGACATGGAAAACAGACATACACAAGAAAGAACATAAAGTAACTAAAATCATACATACAAAGTAACAAAAGCAAATGAGCAACTATGACTCCACTAAAAACTGGAAGCATGGACCAGGTGCACCGGTAGGGTAAGAAATGTTTGAGATGCTGAGGGTCATAATGCAATATATTACATATAGTTTGATGTATATTTTTATTGATTTTCATTGGCTCAACCAGTCTTGTGCATATAAGAATAGTTTGCGGCGATTTGTTTCCATGCGTGCATGTATTCAAGCTATGTTACTAAACAGTTGTATTATATAATGCATATGTAATAAAGCAATTTAGGATATTATAGTTTTTCAATATGTTGTATTTGAAACTATAAGATCATATTGAAATTCAACTATGTCCACGGCCAATATACAGAGGCAGATATTTTTCACGTGAAATTCATGTTAATCGAGCTTCACATGAAATTCACATGAACTTCAGATAAAAATAACCTGATTTTTATGTGAAATTCACAAAACATGAATTGCATGCGAACAACTCATGTGAATTTCACACGATGGCTTAATTCACACTAATTTCACGTGAACATTTATTTGAAAGTTTATTTGCTCAGTTCGGGTGAAAATCATGTGAAATAATTTTGCCTATGTAGGCCATAACATATCGGTCTGGTACAAAGTTCACACATGTTCACTTTCAACATATTCCGCGGTGATTTTTTTCTGTTGCTTGTATTTTATGCATTTGATATTTGATTTTATACATGTACGACAGATATAAATACCTACATACAATACAGAACTTGAAATTACGTTGAAAACAGTTATAGAATATTAAAAAAAAACATTTGATCTTTTTTATGCTTTTAAAATAAATTATCGCTGAATTACGTATCATTTACAAATGTATATACTTCAGATTATCAATAAAGCAAAGGATACATACTGTCTGCAACAGGCGCATCAATATCACTTTTGCAAACACCAGCTATACACCACTGTAACACAAAACAACCAAGATATCAATCAAAGAGTGTAATTATATATATAGATAGATATAGACAAATCATAGAAGCAATCAACGTACATCATATATGTAGCAATGAAAGAAATGATATTTCTACTCATCATTCGTACATGTATAATTTTTTTTAACTCAATGCAAGTAACACGACCGATAATCTGCTGGTGACTGTATAATGGACCACAATACCACAAAAATTAGCTATATATTGATTGTTTTCCTCTATTACTCTTCCAATATTAGGATAGTAAGCAAATGAAAACCCCACGCGGGTGAACATGTCAACCAAAGGTCACCTTCAATTACCGACCTATACCACAGGGCAGGCTGCAGCTGGCATCAAAACATCACAGGTACAGCCAAAGAGCTGCCACTACATGCTAAAGTGATAAAAAAAATAAATAACGGTGACAACGAAACAATCCATACAAAGACCGGAAATACCTGACAGGCGCACATTTGCGGCGGGATTTAAGTACTTTGACGTGATTATAACCCTCCCACTTTAAATCTGGCCACTGTGAAAATAAATATTACACAATTAAATACACCTAAAATCGGTTCAAAAAGGTCTGAATCCTTTCTACAACAGACATAAGGAAAACTGAACATAAATTATACAACTGTAAAAACTAAGAACTACCAACAGTAGACTGACATGTTTAAATTGCAAACCTTTTTAGTGTCACAGAGAGTTCGATCGTTTGCTTGTATTGAAACACAATTTTCCGGATTAGACGGGTTACTACACCACAAATGTGCACAAATGGAAGAATAGTTTCCTTTGTAAATTCCCTGTAGATAAAAGCAGAAAGCATAAATTTTGACATTAGGTTTGGAAACATACATGATGACGCAATGGGAGGAAATGGTGTGGGTGCCTGATGTTTGATTCTTTGGTAAATGTGTGTAAGTAAATATGCGAAATAAGGAATAAACCATAGTAACTGAATTGTAGTTATTACAAGTGATTAATAACTAGTTTAGTAAATACACGTTTTTTTCTTGATATGTCTTTCTTCATTACGAGTAATCAAAAAATAATAATTATAATTCAGAATGCAAAATTTGACTTTCTACTCCAAAATATTCTATATTTTCTTAAATTTGGCTAAACTTGATCCACATTAGGATAAGAAAAATAATAACCTTTACTATTTTTGTTTTATTTTTTTTCCAAATTAAACTTGAATTTGTTAAATTTTACTAATTTACTTAATTTCAATTTTGCTTCATGTAACTAAATTTTTGAATGATTTTACCTGACATTTGCACAATTTTGCTAAGTTTCCTTAAGTATGACAGATTGTTTTCTATTTTTATTTTCTAAACATTTCTTAATTGCTTTATGCTTTTCATCAGATCTTCATAATTTATCAAAATGTCATAAATTGTTGTGATTGTTTTATTAAATCAATTCATATTTGTTCCTCAATTCATTTAAAAATTATGCTACATGAATAAATTACGACGACAATGTGTTTTGCAAACATTTACTTAATGATGTTAAATTTTACCCAATTTTGCTAAATTCTTTGTACATTAATAAATTTGTCGAAATGGCCCTTTCTACGCCAAACTTTTCCTTTAATTTCCAACATTTTACTTAATTGGTCCATATTTTTTCAAACTTGTTATGAATACTATGCTGAATGTATCCAAATTTTTTACATTTGATATTTTTTTTCTAAGAGTTACTGAATTCTACCAAATATAACTAACTTTGACTTGATATTCCTGAATTGCCCTATGTTTTTATTCTGTTAATAAACGTAAATTGGCCTATTTATGTCATACATTCCTTGTAATAACTAATCAACTTGAACATAATTACTTAAATGTTTAGTAATTACTCGTTATATCTGAATGACCTTAATTACTGTTACAAATATATACATGTAGTAAGGCGATTTTAAGGGAAGGTTCCACACTAAAATTAAAGTAGGGACTTTTTGGGTTGCTAAGGGCTTTAAATGAATTGTAAAATAATAATTGGAACCAAGGTAAGCAAAGAACATGAGTATTTCGTTGTTGATTTTTGTGGTGTACTTCAATGGCTCAAATAGCGATCGATGATTCAATTATAAATACATTCTTCTGCTTTTTTATAAAGCCAGAAACATACCCTGCAAAGAAAAGAACTTTTTCCTACGATCCCTTTACACAGTTGATCTGGGTCTGTAATATTCCTTAGTGCTGAATGAGGTTTGCAGGTTTTGCAGCATTCACGTTCGGCATACTGACAGTCTTGAGGTGCTGTTTTGTACATCTGTTGGCATGTCCATCCGTTTGAAAAGACCTTGCCTATATTGTCCCCATACAGGCAATTTTCTTTAAAACACGAAGAATGTAGGCAATACATTATTGCTTTTTTTCTATTTGACGAAAACCTGAGTAGGTTTTTTAATAATGTGTTATAAAACAATGCAAAACATACTAAATTTTCATCTAACTCCCGCATTTCTTTGCAAATTGCCGAAAAAAGAACTCGGCTTTGTTCAACAACACGCCAATATATATTGAGGTATGCCAACATATAAAATATGTTTTAAAATTAAAATATTACAGGATATTTCTAAATCTCACCGTCAAATGTCGTCACTTTGATACATAATGGTTTTTTAACAATTAGTGGAGTAAACACATATATTTACCGTAGTTATGCATTTAAAATATTAACATACCGTCAGCTGTAGGTGCGTTGATGTCACTTTTACAAGCACTAGAGACGCAAACCTGCAAAAATAAATCAAAATTTTGTTGTTTACTGTTTACACTGAAATTGGCATTGATCCCTTCTGCTAATTATCTATCTGGTAGTTAAACCGACAAACTAACCCATATGGAATGTTCGTCATTCACCATTTTGTACGGATACAAGACAATGAAATATCATCCCATTAAATTCCGCCAGGCATATACAAAGATTTTTCTATATTGCACGCAAATACTCCGTTGAAAACCATATGAACGTTTAACCTAAATACCTGTCCAAAGTGAACATATTTATACAGTCTAAAAGGGGTTCGATTTAGCATCTATTATAAAATGATAAATTCTCAACTATAAGGTTATGTTATACACATACCTTCTTATCTCCACAAAGCGTTCCATCACCTGCTATATAATCAATGCAATGTGAATTTCTCGTTGGATCCTTACACCACAAACTATCACAAATCGATGTATAATTTCCATTGTATCGATCCTAAAAAAACCACTGAACCAATTACCACAATAAATGCTTTCCAATTTTATGCTTTTTATGCTTTTCTTTTTACTTAAATCAAAGTATTTTCTCGATTGTTAAAGTGAAATAAATCTATTATTTCACATTATAAAACAATTTTTTGAATTTGTGATATTTTCATATGGAAATTGGGTATTTGCATCCAACAAAATCCCGATAAGACTCAATTCCAGAACCAAGAACATGACATGTAGCCTCTAATATTTTTTCCCTTATAGGAATCTATCAATGTGTTTATTGTAAAGGATTCAAACTTCATAAGGTTGAACAAGCAATAGAAATTGTCTCGTTTGTTTACCCAGGACTTAATTTTTTATGAGCAACTCGGAGGGTGTTTCTAGAAAAGCAGAGGACGCTTACCCTATCGGTGCACCTGGTCCATGCTCCCAGTTTGTAGTGGAGTCCGAGTTGCTCATTTGCATTTGTTGCTTTGTATGTATGATTTTAGTTACTGTATGTTCTTTGTTGTGTATGTCTGTTTTCCATGTCGGGTTTAGTCCCAACATTTGCACTGCTGAAAGTAGTGGAAAAGAAACTCCCAGTCTGAGCAGAGTTGGGTTGTCCAGAAACTCCTTTACCAGAAATACTAACTGTTGATGGGGCTTGATTTCCAACAACATCTATGAATTAAGAAATGTAATTAAACCCCAATGAAATTAGTCAAACAAAATATTAAAAGCTTAAAAAATTGGTGCACCTGGTCCATGCTCCCAGTTTTTAGTGGAGTCCGAGTTCCTCATTTACTTTTGTTACTTTGTATGTATGATTTTAGTTACTGTATGTTCTTTGTTGTGTATGTCTGTTTTCCATGTCGGGTCTTTGTCCCTGGATTACATTCTTTTGATTACCGCTATAACCTTGGTTCCCTTGATTACTCTTCCTAAAATTCCAGCCATGAATTGACCAAATAAAACATACCCTACAAAAATATGAACTATTTCCAAGCAGGCGTTTGCAGAACTCATCTGGGTTTGAAATACCATTCAATGCGAAAAGTGGTTGGCAAGTCTTGCAACATTCATGTTCAACGAGATGACAGTTTCTAGGTGCCGCCTTATACATCTGCTTGCACGTCCAACCGTTCCTAAACACTCCTCCGATTTTATTACCATACAAACATTTTTCTTAAACGAAAATAATGAATGTTCTTAAATTACTAAACTCATCGTATAAAATAAGGTAAAATACAATGTGCCTTTGCTTTTTTAATTCATTATTTTTCATTGATACCAGACTATTTTTGTATATTAAGGAATAACACAAATGAGAGGTCTCGTTGAATCACCATTCATATTGTTAATAAAATCAATGACAACAACAAATTCACTTTTGAGTAGTGCAATTTCTTTTTAATTCTCCGCTTCTGCACATTTATTTTATTTGTAGTGTTAGATTTGTTCTATGTACCGTTTTTCTTACTTTTGTATTTATATATTTTGACCATGATTTGTTTGTTTTTTTAGATTTGGTTGTATTTTTGTTTGTTTGTTTGTTTATTTGTTTTTGTTTTTTGTTTGTTTTTTTGTTTTTTGTCATACAAAGTAAACTTACCGTTTCCTGGTTTAGCCCTTTCATTTATTTTGCAAACGCCAGCAAGACACATCTACAGAGAACAAAAAAGAACTGAGACTAATCAGCAAACGTGCATACATAAATCAAGGTACTTTGTAAAATGTAGTACGCAGTTTGAAATGAAAAAAAAAGGTCCAGTAACACTTAACTTTCATAATTGAGCTGTTATCCCTCAAGCTTCTATTCCTATCGCTCGTCATATTCATTGCTGATAATTTGAACATTTATTGCTTAGGATTCCATGTATCGCTATTTTTTTTTTCATTCTTTTCATTCTTTAAATACTTTTGTGCTACGTTCATTGATCAATCCCTCACCGTTCTTCACTTGGAAAATGTGAAGATACAAATCGACGCTAAATCGGCAAGTAGGTGAACCATTATTTATGAAATAACGTAATGTGATTGAGTCATTCAAAGAATCATTGCGAATCGGATGTGAAATAAAATGTGAAATGTCAGCTTAGCAGGTTTTGTGGCTACCATGTTAATTGCCAGTTTGATATTGCTGCATAATGCAATAAAGGTCTTGTCTGCAAAGAGTAGAAGAAGCTGGAGACAGTTAGTCAGGTACAGCTTTAGTTACCTTCAAGTGGTGTTGAAAAAGACTTGGTTATTGTATAATGTACGCAGTGCAAGCAACAAAAAATCAACACGAGGTCTTTCGAAATTACCTTGGGAATAATCAGTCACGCCCTATAGGTATTTCAGAATGAATGCATATGAAAGTTTAGTTCAAAGATTTACATTAGTCAACGTGTCGTAAAAATTAGATTTAGTTAAGTAATAATTTACAATAATAAGATGAAAGTGTGTGTGTAGTGAATGATTTTTTGCATATGCAGTAGCCTTACGTAATTGTATAATGCAGCTTGCACAATAATATGTTGTTAAATATACGTGTAGTTATAAGATATTTATGATAATAATTTAAATAAGTAACTCGTAGCCATTTGTTCCTCGCCGCTTAGAGGACATAAGTAAGTGTCATTATATCAAATTCGCACAAAAATTGAAGAAAAAAAATACAGCGTTTCCGATACCTTTTCTTTTACAAAAATGAAATTGTACAAAATGCAAACGACATATTTTTCGTTAATTTGCTTTTTTCCTTCACAATCATACCTTTTTATCTCCACATTGCGTGCCGTCTCCAGGTATGTGATTGAAGCAGTAGGTTCTATTATTTGGGTCTGCACACATCATTCCGTTGCAAATTGAAGTGAAATTCCCGTGGTATCTGTCCTAAAATGTAAATATTTTACTTATGGGACACAAGGACAATGGGGTCGACAAATCTTGATTGCCACTGTAAATAGGGAGACATGGGTAGGGTCGGGCAATTTAGCCTCCTGTGGCGGAGCCCTATGGTTCCTACTCCGGGAGAATACCACAGTAGGGTTCTTTAACGTGCGAGGAACGTGGCATCTTTCCCAACACGGTGCACCACTATGGTTAGCGGTCAGGTTTTCCGTATCATAGCCTGACAGCCCCAGCATGTAACACGCCAGGGGTACCCCATTCCACCACCTGGGGCACACATCCCAGTTGCTCTGTGGGCAGAGCGCCCTAGCCCCCGGCTAGGGTTCTGAGCACTATTTAGTCGCCTTTTGCGATAAGCTTAGCGCTGCTGCAGGCCTATTCTTTTAACACCCGGACCTGCACGGGACCTGAGTATGAGTTGCATAGCCCTCTAGCAGGAGTAGTCGCAGAGGTTGGTGTTTTTATATCAATTCTCAAAAATACCGCTGTATATTTTGTAACATAAAAAAAATTAAAATAAAAATGCAACTTTCTCCATTCGACTAATAACAACAATAATTATGTTTGCACCGTGTGAAAACCAACACAGGCAAAACTATTCATGCTTAAGTTATGTGAATCGTGAATCGGACTTACGTGCAATTCACGTGATTTGTACGTAATAGTCTATTCATATGATTTTGATGTAATTTCGATGTAAACATTTCATATGAACAGTACTTGTGTGCTCGATTCAGCTAAACTTCTTTTGACGAAAAGTAAAATTGTGTGAAAATATGTAGCCTGTGTAACGCAATTTGTCCACATTTTAGGCCTAGGAGAAAAAGCAAGTAACAAAGAAATAAATCCATTTTTGACGATTTGTTGATTCTCACAATGAGTAAACGTATATCCGTTCTAAACGTTGTTAAGTGTCGTTTAAAAAGTAATAGCATTTCTGCTATATTTGATATGTATTTGGTGTTTGTTTTTCTATGTATACTTTTTGTTTTTAGTGTTTGGTGTTTTGTTCTTGTTTGTTGTAATTTTAGTGTTCCATGTGTTGCCTTGCCACTTTTGTACGTCGTCGGTGTTGTTATACCTTCTGTAAGAAATAGGTATAATCTCAAGTTAAACCATTGGAAAATCACAACAAATGAACGTACTTATTTAAAATTTCAACATATTACGCAGTTCTGAACCTGGTTTGGCTTAAACATATACATGTATAAGATAGCTTCGATTTTGTAACCTACATGTTTCGTAAGTATAAAACATACCCTACAAAAGAAAGACCTCCTTCCATGGATGTGTCTACACTGTTCATCAGCATCATACATTTCACCAGGAAATTGATTATTGAAAGGGGTCAAGGCTGTTGGGTCATACTTGGGACCCTGTTCACGCAAACAATTTGCTTCTTTGCTAAAAGTATACAAAATGTGTGTTTATTATACGATATTGGCAAAGTAAAAGTTTAAAGTAAAATATACCTTACGATAAACAAAATAATAGCCATTATCATTTGTATCCAAGCATAATTTAGTTTGATTTGAAACAGGTTTTCTGGTTGGTTGGTTCTCTTTGAGCAAACAATGTTATTTCGTATGATATGGCTTGGTACTATGACGTCATTAACGTTGATTTGTCCACGATTCAAGTAATTCCATAGAAAGAAGCGTTTTGATTACCAACCGGTAATCAATCTTTGAACTTTTATTCATTAAAAATTAAATTAAATGCATGTTAATAATTTTTAACAGGTTACATTGCAGGAGGGGAGAAATTATTGCGACAGTTGATAACTACCATTTCAAAAATAATTTTCTATCTGAATTTTATCAAATCTGTTCGTCCAAGAAGACGTTGATATAGTTTTATTTTAACACATATTGGAAGTCATAATGGTATAGAATTGTAGCTTTACAATTTTCTCGTATTTCTGTATGATAATAAAGCGGTGTTCCTAAAGCAAAAATATCTTCTAAATCAATCAAATGTATCATTCTGCTGCATTGCATATTAAACAGCAGTTATGCTATACCCACGCGTCTAGAGAATCTAGTTTAGTCGTGAAATAATTTGTTGAACAAGATGAAAATTTCCAGGGATTTGTTGCTGTTACTCCCTTATGTATACTGCTGACGGCCGCCATTACAAAACCATCTTCTCCATCACAGACATTACCTTTCCCATCATGTTCAGCACTAAGGCTAAAAAAGTAAAAAATCATTTGGTTAACATAATAGAGAATTTTATTTTTTTTCAGTTTCATAGATTAAGATATAATATATAAATATAAAGCTCTTCTTTATGTCACTTAAAGCAAATCGATATACTCATTGTAGTAATTTTCAGGGTTTGTACTCCAGCATTTAAAACATAATTTAAAAGTATCAATTAGTAAATCAATCCATAAATACACACCTATGGCCAAGTTCGTGAGCTGTGGTTGTAATAATTCCAAAGTCAAATTGATCTTCAATAATTGACTGGCTTGAAGGTCCGCATATAGCGCCAACATAAGCTAAACCTTGAATGAAAAAACAAAGAAAATTAAAAAAAAACAGTTAACCATGCACACCACAGGCAAAATTTGGGATTTTAATATTCTTATAATAAAAATAATCATAGATTTCCTGCCCGTTGGCCACCAAAAATTTGACCCGATCTTGGAGCAGTCAATGAATTCAAATCAACTTTTGAAAAGATAAATGTTAAATAAATTCTTTCGAATGATTCTTTATCAATAATTAGAAAATTATTCCTCAAATTTTCCTAAAACAGCATGGTAAAATAAGTTTCAATGTTAGTTTGTAATCCGACCATACATCATAACGTTATGAAACAAAGCCAGGGAAAACAGTCCATAGTAGATCAACAAATCAAAACAGAACAAAACAGAAATTCTTCTGACTAAAATTTCCCTTACCTATATTTTCAGCGATACTCAATGCAAAATATTCCTTCATAAGTAATATGGGACGCCGATAATGCAAAGCAATACGAAGTAACCAACTCTTTATACTAAAATGACCTCAAATCGTATTTGTGCATTTCAAAAATTGCAAAACAAATATATAAATGCAGATCAAATGTGTGTAAAAGTACCATTATTAAAATACTTCATTTTAACAATCTTTAATTTGAAGGAAAAAAACTATAAAAAAAGTCACATAAATGTCCTGTTCACGTTAAAAGAGAATGGAATATTAGTCGTGGTACACTAATTACTTGGAGATAAGAAGCAATTGTCACTGGTAATATTAATGACAAAAGACATTCAGTCAGTATACCAGAATCAAAATTCACAAATGAAGAAATCAATCAAGTTTACATTAGCAGCTAGTAATGTGGTACAATGATTAGACGAAATACCATCACGTTTCAAACATCAATATTATAACCGGAATTGAAGTCTAGGAATTTTAATACAAATAAAACTATAAGGAGATGATAATAAAGGCAACGGTGTACATGAATGCGAGGTTTATAGGAAATCTTTAAGTCACGATTGGTGCAGCTAAAGTACTTTTCCTGATCCAAACTGGCCAACTGGCCACCGTTAACATATTTATGAAATCAGTGTTATATAATATATTTTAGACACAGTGGTTATACAGTTGTTTCAATTAATTGTTAAATTTTCTTAAAGCGACAAAGTCACTCTGTGTTTTAATTATCACCTTATTATTACCTCGAGCTAAATGTTATTATAACGACATATTTCTAATGTCACCAAAGTTTTAAAACAGAATCATTACCTATATTGTTGGATGATCCATTCCTTGTTAAATCATACCTACAGTGAAAAAACATTATTGCATTGTTTGTCGTTGCATTCAAAAGTGTATGAAGTTGAATGTAATTTATATAATTATAAAAGGAGAACACAACAAAATAAAAGTAACAAAACTGAACGATAAATACGTTAAGGAAAATTAAACATAGGTAGAATTGAAAAACTGCAACCTATTTACTTTTAGGAGGATTAAAAGGTAATAAAACATGTGCATCGTTAGGGTTAGGGACAAAACTCTTTCAAAACATTCGAAAATTTGTA
Organism: Perna viridis; assembly: GCA_037379345.1. Classification (NCBI taxonomy): domain Eukaryota; kingdom Metazoa; phylum Mollusca; class Bivalvia; order Mytilida; family Mytilidae; genus Perna; species Perna viridis. The sequence continues at coordinate 9,648,097 of CM074523.1, forward strand.
TTCACCATTTTAAAACACACTCGTCTAAGCATCAGTGTAACATGGGCTGATTTCATTTTCTTTCAAAGGAAAGCTTAAAAGGCTTTTTGTGAAATTGAAAATGATACAAACATAGCACTGATTTCAAGAGTTGTCTCCTTTTCCCTATATCTAACTCCTTAAATATCTGTATATTTGTACTTGATTTTTTTAATTTAAATATGTATATATTTAGGCTTTGTAAACAATCTGTTTTTTTATATTTATTTTTACTTTTGTGATATTGAAATATCTAAACGGAGTGTGCTTAAATGTACTGGCTTTATTTTGCCAAATAAATCAAACATCATGGTTTCCTGAACTCAAATTAGTAAATTAACCAATTCTCTGTAGCAAATATTATGATGAAGGCACCGTTCGAATATTTTCAATTCGATAGTACTTCATAAGAAAACAGATGAGCAACATTACTTAGTAAAAAGCATAGAATGGTCCATTTCAGGTAGTGGTTCTGGTTTTTGCTTTATCCATTCACGAAATCTTTCTAGACTATTATCGGAATCTATCGAAACTCTCTCTTTCGTTGTGTTCTTTATACCCTCTGTCCAAGTTGAATCAGTCTCTGTCTATTGAACAAGAAATGCTTTAACTTATTTGTGAACTTTGACAAAAACCATTTTTGAATAAGAGAATACAGACACCTTGACATTCCTGTACAATTATTGCGGCTTTTAGTTTTAATATTTAAGGATACCAAATTGTTTTATTCCTCCTTATTTTATACAGAAATTAGCTAATAACTTACCTTAGCAACAATAAGTCCACCAAAAACAACGGAAATAGTGTACGCAGATGTCTGAATGTTCTTGTAAGCAGCATCCATCTTTGACAGAATATAAGAAAAAAATGATAGATATACAATTATTTTGTCGCATATCTTATGCTACATAGAAAGGAAAAGTCGATTGCGTGTGACATCCTTATTATGAATTTCAATAACAGAAATGACATTATGTTTTAATACTTAAACATACCGGTATGATCTTTATTCATTTTCATTTATACAGAAAACTTTAAAAATTAAACACAAATTCGATTAAGGACCAAAAAGGGAGCAATGACAAATATGACATATACATGATTGAAACAATAATAGGCACATAACAGAACACTTCTTCGAATAAGTTACATACTTATAAACATCATATTCATATCAGATGACGGATCGTCGACCTTATGCTATCAATACATAGTTACATGTGCTAAATAAGGCTAAATATGAACATAGTTTAAGTATCAATCTTTTTAAAACGATCAGACAGAAGCTGATCCATGTATGTCAAAAACCCAACAAATTAAGTTTTGTTTCTTGTTCAGAAACGTTTACTGATCATATAATCCATCCTAGTTTTTCCTTTGGTTGTTGCGCTATTAAGATAAAAATTATATAGATTGCACATGAAATTGGCACTTTTCAAGAGTTATCGTTCTTGATTTGATTTCATGTGGTTGATTTAAGTTGGAGATGAATGTATGATTAAAAAGTGTCCCCGTGCAGGTCCGGGTGTTAAAAGAATAGGCCTGCAGCAGCGCTAAGCTTGTCGTATAAGGCGACTAAATAGTGCTCAGAAACCTAGCCGGGGGCTAGGCGCTCTGCTCACAGAGCAACTGGGATGTGTGCCCCAGGTGGTGGAATGGGGTACCCCTGGCGTGTTACATGCTGGGGTTGTCAGGCTATAATACGGAAAACCTGACCGCAAACCATAGTGATGCACCGTGTTGGGAAAGAAGCCACGTTCCTCGCACGTTAAAGAACCCTGCTGTGGTATTCGATAGGAGTAGGAACCTTTGCGCTCCGCCACAGGAGGCTAAATTGCCCTACCTTACCCATCCCCCCTTTTTCCAGTGGCAATCAAAATTTGTCGACCCTATTATCCTTGTGACCCATCCTTTTTTTTCATTTCATGTTCATTTTATCATCCATTTCATGTTCATTGTCTGAATATAGCTGAAATATTGCTGCTCGGACGTTAAACCCCAACAAACAAACAAAATTCTAAAAAGTGCAGATCTAAATGCAAAAATGATTATCGCCATGTGAAAGTAGTATAACATATGTAGACTGAAAAAGCATCGTTTGTTTGGTGGGGTTTCCTTCACCATGAATCACTTAAAAATTGGCAGTGTCTGAATTTTATGTGGACTGGTAGTTAATAATTATAGCGTACATGTACATGTGTATATATTTTAATGCTCATTTTTGTATTTCAAGCAGTGCAGAAAAGGTGTTATTGTGGAGATGATATAAAAATTATAACATATTTTTGTTATGTAGATACAGCATATTTTTTGTGAAAAAGTATGATAAAATAATAAAACAAATAGAAAATATACATTAACAGAAATGCGATAGAATGGAGTTTATTTTGATTTGTTTAATGTTAGTTTTAATATCTGTTTATCTCGTACAATGTATACCAAAGGATGATGCTCTAGAATATGATGGAAGTCTAACATCTAACACTTCTCTTTGTATAAAAAGAAGCGAGACAAACATGATAGAAATATATTGTTCTGGGTATATCCTTATCTCCCTCTGTAAGGTTTACCCATGGACAATATAAAAAACTTAAAAAAAAAAAAAAAAAAAAAAAAGGTTTTTTTTTAAGGCAATGGGAATATTTGTGGTATTCGATTTAACTATACCCCATTTATAACAAATGCATAATACTGTCGGATTGACTTATATGCATCTTCAACTTTTTCTGCATCTGATGATTTTCGACTCAGATCGTACCAACTGAAAGAGCAAATAATCTTATAAGATAAGCAGATATTTGGTACTAAAACCTTTCATATTCTCTCAAAAAGTATCAAATCGTTACATCAGTCTCTATGCAATGACTGGAGGATAAATAAGAATAAGAACACTTATGATAGTATTTCCTGAGAAAATATATCTAAATATTCTTATGAAAATTTACCAACATTAAGCTTAAATTACCTCAAAATAAATAGTACATTTGCTTTTTATACATTTTAATAAAGTATATTGCTTAAAATAACACTCAAAACTCAAAGTAAAAAATATAATAATTGCATGGTTTTATTCCAGTACTTTGCATACTTACTACTGATAAACGGAATAATCAGAGACTATCAGTAGTTCTACATTATAGGATCCTGCCGCTCGTTTCTGTCTGTGGTCACTCACGTGTTCGGTGCTTGTATTTGTGTCGTTTATTGTTTCTGATAAATGAAGAATTTATACTACAAGTCGTTTCTAAACAATTCCTATAAATACATGTACAACAATTGATTACTATAAATGTATGTTACGCTTGTTAATTTTATTTTCTGTTAGAAATGTTCATTCTATAACATACCCTTCTCTTTCGTCTTCAAAATCTAGCCGTATACCAAAAAAGATGTGCCATTGTGAACAAACTTTCACACAAATGGTTGTCATTAATATACTACTATTTTTTTTAATATTACTACTAGTGGACTTTATTACTTTTATTGTCGAGAATTTTGAGAGCTTGCTCGAAGGTATGTTTACACTTATTGATGACCTTTTGATGATCTCTGTAAGTATTTACTATTTTGATAGGGGGATTACGATGGTTGCGTTTGTTGGGTTTCACCAGATATACTTCTATTCAATACACTTAGTAATAAACTTTTTTCATTTAATTTATAGTTCAAATATTATTGATTAGAAACAGATAGAACAAAATTTCACAAGCTTATCATAATACAAAATATCGGGAAGTTTATCACTTTCATTAAACTTAATTAAACATTTTATGCAATTACCCTAATAATGTCGTTTTTTTTCAGATACATAAATGACATCAATAATGAATTTGAATGAAAAGCAATTCTTACCGTCGATAAAATCTGCATCATTGGCAATGAGAACTATTTTCTCTGTTCGTATATCAAATTTGTGGTAACCAGGATCTAATGTAGCAGAATCCGTGTCCTTGGACTGAATTGTATACCAATTAAATTGACCTTTGAATCTCCCTATCTGAGAATTATTGGTAAAACAAATTCTTACGTCAGTTGTTACAAATGTTAAAAAAAGGAAACAAAATTGTTGTTTACTCATATATTCTATACTGCATCATTTAAAAAAAAATATCCGACTATGTCAGATATTGGAGTATTTCTAGAACAGCAGATGATGCTTACTCCACCGATACACCTGGTCCATGTGCCCGGTTTTAGTTGATCCATTGCTTCTGTTCATTTGTGTATTTTATTTTGACCATTTCATGTTCTTTGTTGTATGTATCTGTTTCCCCTGTCTGGTGTTCATCCTTGAAATAGATATGATGAATCGTCACTCAAGTCATGGATCCCTTGATTACTCTTTCGACATAATCTTACAAATGAAAATGTCTCAGACACAAAACACAATTTAGGTACGTACCATGTTTATATTTGTATCATCTATCCTCTGTACAGCAAATGATGAACCTGTGTTTTTATCTTGATAAAAGGTCGTTACCTTCAAATAAGTAAGTGGAACGACTTAAAGCGTGAAATATTTACTTCTTAACGATGATATGTACAGTTGTTATTTTAAGTATGACAATTGTTAGAACAAGGTACGGATGGATTTACGATAGAAACAACTGAAATTATATCGTAGTTTTGTTATGGATTCAAATACACAAAAATATATTTTTGTACATATAGATACATGTAGGTACATGTACGTGGAACGTTGATGTAATATGGCAGTCACTTACATATGAATTTCTCCAATGGATCGAAGATTACTTTTTTTTTAAGAATCAGACAAAATTGGAAAAATCTGAAACATGCATATCAACGTCCCTCCTACGTGACAATGTGGTATCCCTCAGGCATGCATTTTCTATTCGAAAAAAAACAATGTTTGATGTCTGAATTACTGGATTTTCTCAGAAATTTCTCAATAGAATGTTGGTAAGGTGAGGTTTTTGACAGAGTTATCTGCCCTTAAAATGTTCATTTGCAGAATATTTCAATGAAAATCTAACTCAATTTAGCAAAGTGATATGGGAATCTTGTCTTTTTTCCTTGATTATATTGGTGCAAATGGTCAGATTATGCTTTCAAAATTGTTAGTTTTTTATACCATGTTTCAACTATTGCCTGATTATTACAGTGACTGACACTTAAAAAGAACCATTAAAGGAAACAATTGTGATGCAAAAAAATGGATATTGTTTAAGTGAAGCATTGTTGTTATTGGACCTGCCTGTTTGTGACTGCATAATCACGAAGTGCATTGCTAGCTATATACAGTACAGACTTTCATATTATATCACATAATACGAACCAATAAATATTTAAAAACATTGTGATAATTCTAACCCAATGTAGTGTGTATTCTCATCAATCAAATGAAACAATTTACGAAATGAAGTATTAGAGCAGAATTTGTTTTGCTTTTCATCTATTAATTGGCATATGAAAAAACCAAGCAGTCTAAAAATGAATCTTTAAAAATCACAATTAAGGTCCTTTTTTTAGTTGAAATTTGTACATATAATTACCTCTTCGTCTTGCAGACTTCGTTTCCTAAGATTCCCATTTTCAAAAACAGTAACCGGTAAATTTGTATTGACTCCATCGTTTCGTTCTAAATGCAAGTTGACAGGACTTCCTTCGATTTGGAATGCCAAATCAAGTGTTCTTGGTTCCGTGTACGTGTCTTTGATGGACCGCTTTGAACGGTTGGTGGGTTTTATTTCTACCACTATTTCTGCTGCTTAAAAAAGGAAATTAAAAAATTTAAACGAAATGACGTTTTATACAGATTGCAAAATAAGCGAATATTTTTGTCACTGCTGAACAGACCTCATCATACTGTCACTAGATATAGGTCAAGGAGATCAGACATTAATGTTTATGCTATATCTAAAGAGACGGCATGATTGTTCAAGACGAATGACTGGGACAAATCAAATTATTTTTAGATAAACCTCACTTAAATCAGAAGTTAAAACAGCCCAAAACATTGATACTGGGCATTTGCTGTGTTTAATTGTACGGTATTTTACTGTCTCAATCATAGTTTGAGACGTGACACATGAACTCATCCGCAAAAATACAATAAAATCTGTAGGAAGAAAAAAATATCATATCTTTTTCATTTGTGTTTGAAAATCAGTCAGAGGGTAGAACAATATCACATATTTTCTATTTGTGTTTGAAAATTTGACAGAAGTAGAATAAAATATCAAATCTTACCCATTTGTGTTTGATGAGGCTATTGAATATGTTATTTAGTTTGGTTACCCAATGAATTTTTTCATTCTTTCAGAATTAAACTATATGAACAATGTGCTAATCAACATGAAACATACGATTTCAAGGTACATGTACTAAGCATATGATAAATGAATGCATGTACACAAAAAGGTTGCGTACCGGTATGAAAAAAAGATCAACGTACATATCATGTATATTGCACGACAGTACTTGCATCATGACCTTGTTGATAAACGGACCGAATGGATCTGATATACATAGCAACATACTGGATACCATGTGAGGAAAGAATCATAATCATAGTGCTTCTCGACTTCGACGGGCTTCCTAACAAAATGTGATGTACGTGTTCCTAATCTTATCCACATAGTTGGTTAAATAGTTCCTCCAAAGAAAAAAGTCGGTAATGGAACGTTCCGAGACAACTGCAGCAAGTGTGCACATAGAAATTATCGATTGTTCTATTACATTCTCGGCAGATGCCCCCATTGTTATAAAGAATCTCGGTGACGAGCTCCATAATGAAATACCAATGTCTGGTATGAATCTGCCAGTGATTGATTTTCTTATATAGTTTGGTAACACAGCAAACCTGATATGCACATGGCCTTGACGTATATTAGTGTCAATCCAGAATCAGAAAACGAAAATGCATTCAGAAAAAAACACCAAGCTAATTATTGTAATTTGAGAGACAAATATGTACAATTTTGAATTAGACTAATAGCGAGTTTTACTAGCAAAACAGGCAGAGACTGCCCTTTTGTTTTGCTGGGTCCCCATTGATCATTTAACATATGCCTTTCTGTGTTTGTCGTTGTTGTTGACGTCTTAAATTATTCATTTTTCATTCACTAATATACTTTCAACCTGTCTATGTATTTATTAATTGATTACATTTGCAGTAATTGAATGTCTGCTGTTTGGAAGAAAAGAGTATTATTTTCAACAACTTCCAACCTACTCTTATATTTCCGCTACATCGGATCTTTCTCTCGAGGAAATGAAATCTAGACTGTTCCTACAACATGAATTTAGAATATTGGGACAAACTAGCATTGAGAAATGGAAGACATTTCATCCATGTTCTGACGTTCAGAACCTTCCATGCAACCGTTTTGTTCATTAATAGTTACTGGTAATTTATAGCATTTTAGAAAGTTAGACACAACGGCAATAATATAAAACCACACCGCAACATTATCACTGAAGGAGCAATCGATCAGATAAGCAGGATCCTGGATAAACATTTAGTGCATGGCATCAAACATAACTGTGTAACTGGAAAGACACTATTAGTAGACAAATAACATGAGGTGGGCAGTTATTTTCACCTGTCTTGTGATAAGTGCGGTGTACATTTTTAATGAGCTATTTTTATTGTGTTTATTTCAAGCTCTGGGGAAATGCATTAATAGTCTTTCTCCGGGTAAGCTCTACCGATCAGACCATCGGTATTCCCATGTTAGATTGCAAAACATGTCAATCGTTTCAATAGATTCGCGAGAGCTTTTATTCTTGCTTCATAATTCATTACAGTTTTAATATTTATTCCAATATTTACCATTTTCGAATACAGAAATGTCGACGAAGTAGGGTTCAGAACTCTCATTTCAGTATTCGTTTCCCTTCTAACATACATTTAAATGTTCAAATTAAGATGAAAAAAATAAGGAATGTTTGTGATCTAAATCAACATGAGTTAAATGACTCATTCTGCCATGTATTCCTATTTTCTCTTTTCCAGCGTTCAATTTAAAGTTCTATAATTTAGGTCGCTGAAAGATGAAACAATCCTCATTTTAAAAAAATATATTTATTTTTGTTAAAGAAAATCACGAATCAGGAAAACGGGTTAACAGGTTTTTGAAGATTTGTATTGTTTTATTGTCGACTTTAGAAGTGAATATGGTAAAAAGAAACTACCAACAGTCAAGTATGTAGAATCTGATACAGCTTAACGACAAAAAAAATCATATCAGTTACAATCTAAGGTCATAAAATATTACCTGAAGGTGAATAAACCAAATCGTCAGAAATTCTTAACCATGCCGAAGTCAACGTCATCCATGATAAAATTATAATAGTTTTATCCATAACGTGAATTCTGTGAAATTCGGATATCAAAAAAAGCTTCACAAATCTGATTCAATGCAATTATTCGTGTACAAAGAAAAAGACTTAAATTTATCAAAAGTCTTTATTCCTTCCACCAATAATTACATTTCCTGCTTAATTACTTTTTTTCAGTTATCGCAATGAAAAAAAGAGTTTAAAATGAAGTAGATCAACAGTCAGGTTAATTATAAAAGCACATTGTTAAACCATCACTTCATTTGGAATTGAAACAACGAGTAATTAATCTGTAGAAGTGTTCCGCATACCACTGATAACGTACATTTGTATAACCATGACGTACCAAATGATAACCTAAAATGTATTATTTATTGATAACGATAAAGGCTTGTGTTTTAATGTGGTTTTCAAAGGGTCACATAGGACACTTACTCAGAGGGCGAATGGCAAGAAAGAATTCTTAAACCTTCCTGGTTTTGTAAAACCAATATGTTAAACCAAATACAAACGCCATAAGTAATTTAGTCAGCAGATAAGGGGATTAATCAATATCAAAAGTTGTTCTGCCTCCCAATTATTTGCTTCAAATAAAAGGACTACAGAGAAGTTAACCACTTTATTACATCGCAATCCTTACAAGTAGCATGGTACATGATATGCTGATGAACGATTGAAATGATGTGTATACGTAGTCAATTGATGGTAAGAAGCTGAAAAATACAAATAAAGCCCTATGTAACACCTAACTACTAAATATAGCATATAAATAACAATAACATACAAAGTATCAAAAAACACATTATGACACAAAAAGTCCTTCATACATGATACTTAAAAAATGTTCATAGTTCGACCAAAATATCATTCAAACATGTGAAAAGGTTGGACATACACTTAACTTTGTTCAAAGATCAGAAATATTCAAAAATCCAAAAATCAGTGCTTTTGCATTGATAAACTGGCTTTCCATACTTTTGGAAACTCAAAAATAGAGGGGTGTTAGACAAAAACTTTACGAAAATTTAACAACGTGTTTATGGGTAAAAAGTGTGCAATGCTATACAATATTGTCTCAAATAAGATATTGCAATCATGAATTCAAGGTAAGTAATGACGTAATCGATAATTTTAGCACAGGTAGGTATGTTGTCGAAATGACATAACAAAAAACGTTGAAACTTCAACCAAATGCATAAAACTTATCTATGTTCATAATACTAAATGCAGATATTAATAATTAATGCAAAAACTTACATTGTGCCGGGTTATGGCGACTATGTTTGGTTTGTTTACGTTTGCATTTTCACAAAAAATAGAGGATAGAGTCTGTAGGGGAATGAAACAAACAATTAATATAAAACAATATCAAGTGCACGAAGACGGACGGTGGAGTGTTAATAAATGCGGAGTCAGTACACTCCCCGCCTGGCATCTTAAGTTTGCCACCTAAACATCAACTTTCTTTGGCAATAGTACTACCAGTTCGGTAACTGGTCTGACGAAATTGTACTTTTTCACACAATTATTGTCAATCGTACGAGCAATCTGTACCTCAGCTTTACGAACTAATTTGTCAGAACTTGGAAACACTTTCACAATAATTCCCATTGGCCAAGATAGACGGTTGACTTGTTTGTCTTTGAGCAACATAATATCTCCTTCACTGAGATTGTCAGACGGTTCAATCCATTTCCTACGACTTTGAAGCGACTGTAAATAATCTATACGTCATCGACGCCAAAACACATCAGCCAAATACTGAACTCTTTTCCACTGAGCGTGGTACATGTCTTTACAGTCATATGAAACGTCCTTTGGAATGAGCACATTCGGTTTTTGAGTTATCAGCAAAGACGGTGTGAGTGGGAATGGCTCATCAGAATCTGACGAAACACAAGTTAGAGGTCGAGAGTTAATGATAGCCGACACTTCAGCAAGGAAAGTCACCAATACTTCGTGCGAGAGTTCTTTTTCGGGAAGCTGTGCCATCATTGAATCGAGGATGCGTCTAGTTGTTTGTATCATCCTTTCCCAGGAACCACCCATATGTGATGAGTGTGGGGAATTAAAATGCCACTCGATACCACTGTCAAACAAGTAGTCTTTGATCGGAGAGTCTTCGACACTAACTGCTTTTATGTCGAGATGATCAGTGGCTCCTACAAAATTAGTCCCACGATCAGAACGAATAAGTTTCACATCAACACGAATAGAGACGAATCTTTTGAAGGCGTTAATGAAACAGGAAGAGCTCATATCTTCAACAACTTCCAAATGAACGCCTCTTGTGGCCATACAAGTAAAGATTATCGCCCATCTCTTTGAATTAGCGACTCCGCCTCTCGTGCGTCGTGTTACCACAGACCACGGTTCAAAGGTGTCTATACCTACGGAGGTAAACGGCGGGTCAGGTTTTAGTCGGTCCTTTGGCAAATCAGCCATCATCTGTTGCTCAGTGCTACGACGCAGCTTTCTACACGTGACACACTTGTGTAAAATCGACGAAACCAATCGCTTTTGCCCAACAATCCAATAGCCAGCACTTCTAATGGCTCCAGATGTCAAATGACGGCCTTGATGTTGAGTCGTAGAATGATAGAAACGCACTATTAAAGTTGCGATCCAGCCTTTACTTGGCAATATTATAGGGTTTCGTTCATTTTCACTCACATTTGCCATATTGATGCGGCCTCCTACACGAATGCATCCTGAAGAATCAATGAATGGGTTCAGACCAGCAAGACTGCTGCCTTTTCCGACAGGTAGTTTGTGTTTTAAAGATTCTAATTCGTTTGCATAGAAATCTTGTTGAACGGCTTTGATGACGAATAACTCGGTCTCTCGAAATGATTCAGTTTTGTCCATAGACTTTCTTCTAGCAATGACTTTAATCAAGAATGTGACTCCACGAATAAGCGATTTCCAAGATCCAAATCTACAGAAACGATCTTATCCTAACGATTTCTAACTACTAACACTTTTGTTACAGGAGATTTCCGGACGCCCTTCGTGGTCTTTTTCTGGGTCTTGAAGATCATATGAAGTGTCACTTTTAGAGAAATTCATTTCAACAGTAGACATTTTATCCGGCGGACCTTTTAAACACATACTTCTTTCGAGATTTTCCGCGTTGACTGACCGAGTTCCAATATCAGCTGGATTGCGTTCTGTGTGAACATATGACCACTGTGTTGGTTTTGATAACTTATAAATCTTGGCGACTCTGTTGCTCACATATGTGTAAAATCTACGAGAAGAGTTGTATATGTAGCCTAAAACTACTTTACTGTCAGTATGATATCTTATGTTCGTGAGCGGAATACTGAGTTGATCAGATATAGTCTGTCCTAACTCTGTCGCTAGAACTGCCCCTCATAATTCCAATCTCGGAATTGTATGTCCATGCTGAGGCGCGACCTTTGCCTTGCCCATGATAAATCCTAGTTCGGGTTTCTTACTATCAGATTCGAGCTGCAAATATCCAACGGCTGCTATAGCCTTCTCGGAGGCATCTGAGTAAATGTGTACAGTCTTGATTTCAGAAGAACTAAACGAAATCGATATGAACATTCTAGATATTCTCAGATTCTCTAATGCAAACAATGAGGTTCTCCAATCGTCCCACTGTTCGAACTGACTAGGCGGAAGTGGGTCGTCCCACGAAGAATCTCCAGATTGAGTCATCACTGTTCGAAGAATAAGTTTTCCACGAACTGTCACAGGCGCTAAAAAGCCTAAAGGGTCGTATATGCTGTTTATTGTGGATAACATACCACGACGAGTATACGGTTTGATGCCGTTGTCAATTTGATACATGAAACTATCTGGGCTAAGATCCCAATTCATGCCTAGACTTCGTTGCACGGGATGAATTTCAGAGTCTAGATCCAAGTCCTTTAGTTCTTTCGTAAGGTCCTCAGAGTCGAAAGCGTTCATGACTTCCTCCTTATTCGAAGATATTTTATGCAGTCGCAAGCTACCAAATTTATGCAGCGCTTTTTGCGTCCTTTTCATCAAGTCTATCGCAGTTTCTGAAGTTGGCTGTGACGTTAATCCGTCGTCCACATAAAAATCTTTCGACACAAAGTTTGTCATATCTGATCCAAATTCAAGTTTCCCTTCAAGAGCTGTCCAAAGCTGGCCACTGCTGGGCTCGGGCTATTGCCAAACACATGGACACGCATTCTGTATATGGTAAGCGGTTTGGCAAAGTCATTGTCGGCATACCAAAAAAATCTTAGGTAATCTCTGTGTTCTATGTTCTTTGAATGTATAAAACATTTGTTCAATATCTCCCATCATAGCTACGGGTTCTTTCCTGAATCGAAGCAAGACGCCTAAAAGACTGCTCGTTAAGTCCTGACCACTCAAGAGTACATCATTTAGAGATATGTTATCGTACTTCGCCGATGAGTCGAAAACTGCTCGGAGTTGTCCAGGTTTTTTGGGGTGGTAAACACCGAAGATAGGTAAATACCACTGTTCTTGGTCTTGATCAATTTCTGGTGCAATTTCCGCATTACCTTTGTCGAGTATACCTTTCATAAAGGTGAAGAAATGTTCTCGTTTATCTTGATCTTTACGCAGATTAGCATCCAACATTCTCGCTCTCTTCAACGCTTGAGTTTTGTTATTAGGCAGACGAGGTCGTTCAAAACGGAACGGAAGTGGGGCTGTCCAATTGTTGTCGTCGTATTTCTGAAAATGTTCGTCCATTATACCAATAAACTCTCTATCATCTCTCGATAGTCCCGGTTTATCATCATCGACGGTACGTACGAAAAGATTTCCGCCTAATCCACTGGCTTTCGATTCCAAAATTGCAGTTTTCTCAACCTTCAGATCGTTTTCACACGGCGAAAATATTGAAAGTCGCTCGGTAGCACACCAGTATGCCTTCTTGACACGAGCTTCGTCTGGATAATGTTGTTTTCCGAGACACGTTTCTCCAATTATGGTCCACCCTAGAGGAAGTTTTTGCGCATAAGGAGAGTCGTGAGGTTCTACTATCTGATCCTGCACATGGTGTGCTTCTATCAAGTCACGACCGATAAGGAGAAGTATCTTAGACTCTGCATTCAATGGAGGAATGAACTTGGTGATATCTCGCAAATGAGGATGATATTTAGCGACTTCAGGAACTGGAATTTCATCTGGCGTATCCAGTAACTGATCATTTTCTAATATACTAGGCAACTCCAGTTCAGTGTTTTGATCGAGAGTTTCTACTACAAGTCCTTCAAGCTTCCTTCCAAAGATTTGAGACTTGGCATTACACGTAGAGAGTATGTAATCAGACATACTAGTTGATCCAAAATAATCAAAGAGTTCTGACTTTCCAAGTGTCCTATTTGATTGATCATCAAGAAGTGCATACACTTGTAATTTTCTGTGGGGTTCATCTCTCAAGAATACGTTCACTAGCACAATCTTGGCACATGACTTGCCTCCAAATCTATCATGACATATTTGTGTACACTTGGCGTTGACTGTTTTTTCTGGTCCTTTATCTTGACCCTGACCTGAGTCATTCGATGGCTCCCCACCATGCTTTGTAGAGCCTACGTTTCTCTGATTTCTATCCTTGTGGACGTGAAGAGCCGTAGCATGATCAGTCTTTTCACAATAACGACATTTGACAGTTTCATGGCAATCACGTGATATATGAGAGTTCGAATTGCAACATCGGAAGCATATTCTGTTTTGTCTTTCTATCTTGTATCGATTTCGAAAGAAATGCTCTACAGTCATTTAACGAATGATTTGAGCCATGAATCGGACATCTTTCCTGGTTTCCACTAGATATAGCCATATTGTTAGTCTCTACTTGTTCTACTGACTCATTTCTACGAACTATTAGCATTGAAAGGTTTACTCCTTGTGGCTACGGCATTCCTCTGTGTCGTTTCAGACGAAAAGCATGGATTGTTCTTTATCGTGCTCTGTTTATGAACAAAGTCAGCAAATATCCTAAAAGGCGGATAAATAGTACCATTCCTTTCATTGTAATCAACCGCGGTACGAGTCCATCTCTCTTGTAGGTGAATAGGAAGTTTACCAACTATGGGTTTCACTCCTACGGAACAATCGAAGTATGAAAAAAGACATCCATAGCTTTCATTTTCCTTTATAGAGACGATCTCTGCCAAAATATCTGACAGTACATATAATTTCGAGTAGTCATTTGTGATTCGTGGAAAGTTATCAAGTTTCTTTCTAATCGCTTGATCGATGTGTTCGGGGCTGCCATATCGTTCGTCTAATCTAGCCCAAATTAGTCTTACAGCCTTTTCTGGATCGTATGTGTTTGCTGCTTTTATGCTCTGAACATGTGATCGAGATTCAGATCCGGTCCATTTCACAAGAAGATCAATTTCTTCTGACGCATCAACTCGGATTTCATTGACTATTTTCTTGAAACTAGACTTCCATGAAGGAAAGAATTCAGGACGATCATCAAAGGTATTGAATCTTAAGTGTAGTAGGTCACGTTTCAACAAAAACGAAGTGAAGTCTGATGCAATCGATTGTATTTTGTGATTGTTGTTAGTATCAGGATATTCGTGCTCTTTCTGATTGTCATTGACGGAATTAGGCACAAATGGAGCTGAATTTGGATTCAAATGTGACGAAAACGTAGAAGTAGCAGGCTCAGAATCAAATCGAGTTCGAGGTAAATGAAAGCTGATTGTCGGTTTATCACGTTTCGATGAAGTTTTGTCCAATACAGGAGGTGTCGAATCTTTAGAAGTTTTTGGATCATTTACAAACGTAACGGGTGCTAAACGATCGACGTACACTGCTGTCTTTATCTTAGCGTCAAGCGGCGGTTCATAAATGACTTGTGACAGATCCTCCTCAAACTCGGATTCTAAAACACCCACGACGGCTTCGGTAGCTGCAGCTTCCTTTTTCATTGAAAGTAAGTCCAAATCCGCTTTCAAATCAGCCTTATGTTTAACTAGCCTAGCTACTTCAACAGTTTCTTGCATTTCTAACAGTGCATTTTCTTTCAGCAGTGCAGCTTCCTTTTCTGCATAGAAAGCTCTAATTTTTGCTTCTTCAGCCCTGGCCTTTGCCATAGCAAGAGATGATCCTGTTGAAGATCTGTTTATGCGATTTACTCCGTTCACGTGAATGTCTACTATGTGATAATCTTTCATCTTCTGTCAAGGCTTTTATGTAAACATTGATTCGACGTGAATCTCTCTCCACAATTTGAGAAAACTCGTTTATCTCGTATCGAATTTCTTGAATTGCATCGGCACATTCATCTGTATTTGTGCGACTCAGGAAATCCATGTACTCCTGGCGTAGTTTGTCAAATTTCGATGTACGTGAAATAATTTCTTTTCTTAAGTCTTCGAGAGAACTTAAGTCATTTGAATATGCTTCAATGTTTCTGACGAGAAGTTGTAAATCACTTTTAACAACAGCTAATTTCAAGGTAAAGGTTCTTTTTCTGTTATCGAATAGTTCTTTCCCTTTAAGAGTCAATTTTCGAACACGAGTCTCTGTAGAAGTTTCAACATACTCCTCAGTATCCTCTAAATCAGGTTGAACTACATTGTCAATTTCTTCTGACTTATCACCAGAATCTGCCATTTTCGATTGTCACATCCAAATAATATGATGCCAAGTAATCTTCTTACTGTTCTGCCTCCCAATTATTTGCTTCAAATAAAAGGACTACAGAAAAGTTAACCACTTTATTACATCGCAATCCTCACAAGTAGCATGGTACATGATATGCTGATGAACGATTGAAATGATGTGTATATGTAGTCAATTGATGGTAAGAAGCTGAAAAATACAAATAAAGCCCTATGTAACACCGAACTACTAAATATAGCATATAAATAACAATAACATACAAAGTATCAAAAAACACATTATGACACAAAAAGTCCTTCATACATGATACTTAAAAAATGTTCATAGTTCGACCAAAATATCATTCAAACATGTGAAAAGGTTGGACATACACTTAACTTTGTTCAAAGATCAGAAATATTCAAAAATCCAAAAATCAGTGCTTTTGCATTGATAAACTGGCTTTCCATACTTTTGGAAACTCAAAAATAGAGGGGTGTTAGACAAAAACTTTACGAAAATTTAACAACATGTTTATGGGTAAAAAGTGTGTAATGCTATACAATATTGTCTAAAATAACATATTGCAATCATGAATTCAAGGTAAGTAATGACGTAATCGATAATTTTAGCACAGGTAGGTATGTTGTCGAAATGACATAACAAAAAACGTTGAAACTTCAACAAAATGCATAAAACTTATCTATGTTCATAATACTAAATGCAGATATTAATAATTAATGCAAAAACTTACATTGTGCCGGGTTATGGCGACTATGTTTGGTTTGTTTACGTTTGCATTTCAAAAAATAGAGGATAGAGTCTGTAGGGAATGAAACAAACAATTAATATAAAACAATATCTAGTGCACAAAGACGGACGGTGGAGTGTTAATAAATGCGGAGCCAGTACACTCCCCGCCTGGCATCTTATGTTGCCACCTAAACATCAACTTTCGTTGGCAATAGTACTACCAGTTCGGTAACTGGTCTGACGAAATTGTACTTTTTCACACAATTATTGTCAATAGTACGAGCAATTTGTACCTCAGCTTTACGAACTAATTTGTCAGAACTTGGAAACACTTTCACAATAATTCCCATTGGCCAAGATAGACGGTTGACTTGTTTGTCTTTGAGCAACACAATATCTCCTTCACTGAGATTGTCAGACGGTTCAATCCATTTCCTACGACTTTGAAGCGACTGTAAATAATCTATACGCCATCGACGCCAAAACACATCAGCCAAATACTGAACTCTTTTCCGCTGAGCGTGGTACATGTCTTTACAGTCATATGAAACGTCCTTTGGAATGAGCACATTCGGTTTTTGAGTTATCAGCAAAGACGGTGTGAGTGGGAATGGCTCATCAGAATCTGACGAAACACAAGTTAGAGGTCAAGAGTTAATGATAGCCGACACTTCAGCAAGGAAAGTCACCAATACTTCGTGCGAGAGTTCTTTTTCGGGAAGCTGTGCCATCATTGAATCGAGGATGCGTCTAGTTGTTTGTATCATCCTTTCCCAGGAACCACCCATAAGTGATGAGTGTTGGGAATTAAAATGCCACTCGATACCATTGTCAAACAAGTAGTCTTTGATCGGAGAGTCTTCGACACTAACTGCTTTTATGCCGAGATGATCAGTGGCTCCTACAAAATTAGTCCCACGATCAGAACGAATACGTTTCACATCACCACGAATAGAGACGAATCTTTTGAAGGCGTTAATGAAACAGGAAGAGCTCATATCTTCAACAACTTCCAAATGAACGCTTCTTGTGGCAATACAAGTAAAGATTATCGCCCATCTCTTTGAATTAGCGACTCCGCCTCTCGTGCGTCGTGTTACCACAGACCACGGTCCAAAGGTGTCTATACCTACGGAGGTAAACGGCGGATCAGGTTTTAGTCGGTCCTTTAGCAAATCAGCCATCATCTGTTGCTCAGTGCTACGACGCAGCTTTCTACACGTGACACACTTGTGTAAAATCGACGAAACCAATCGCTTTTGCCCAAAAATCCAATAGCCAGCACTTCTAATGGCTCCAGATGTCAAATGACGGCCTTCATGTTGAGTCGTAGAATGGTAGAAACGCACTATTAAAGTTGCGATCCAGCCTTTACTTGGCAATATTATAGGGTTTCGTTCATCTTCACTCACATTTGCCATATTGATGCGGCCTCCTACACGAATGCATCCTGAAGAATCAATGAATGGGTTCAGACCAGCAAGACTGCTGCCTTTTCCGACAGGTAGTTTGTGTTTTAAAGATTCTAATTCGTTTTCATAGAAATCTTGTTGAACGGCTTTGATGACGAATAACTCGGTCTCTCGAAATGATTCAGTTTTGTCCATAGACTTTCTTCTAGCAATGACTTTAATCAAGAATGTAACTCCACGAATAAGCGATTCCCAAGATCCAAATCTACAGAAACGATCTGATCCTAACGATTTCTGACTACTAACACTTTTGTTACAGGAAATTTCCGCACGCACTTCGTTGTCTTTTTCTGGGTCTTGAAGATCATATGAAGTGTCACTTTTAGAGAGATTCATTTCATCAGTAGACATTTTATCCGGCGGACCTTTTAACCACATACTTCTTTCGAGATTTTCCGCGTTTACTGACCGAGTTCCAATATCAGCTGGGTTGCGTTCTGTGTGAACATATGACCACTATGTTGGTTTTGATAACTTATGAATCTTGGCGACTCTGTTGCTCACATATGTGTAAAATCTACGAGAAGAGTTGTAGATGTAGCCTAAAACTACCTTACTGTCAGTATGATATCTTATGTCCGTGAGCGGAATACTGAGTTGATCAGATATAGTCTGTCCTAACTCTGTCGCTAGAACTGCCCCGCATAATTCCAATCTCGGAATTGTATGTCCATGCTGAGGCGCGACCTTTGCCTTGCCCGTGATAAATCCTAGTCCGGGTTTCTTACTATCAGATTCGAGCTGTAAATATCCAACGGCTGCTATAGCCTTCTCGGAGGCATCTGAGTAAATGTGTACAGTCTTGATTTCAGAAGAACTAAACGAAATCGGTACGAACATTCTAGATATTCTCAGATTCTCTAATGCAAACAATGAGGTTCTCCAATCGTCCCACTGTTCGAACTGACTAGGCGGAAGTGGGTCGTCCCACGAAGAATCTCCTGATTGAGTCATCACTATTCGAAGAATAAGTTTTCCACGAACTGTCACAGGCGCTAAAAAGCCTAAAGGGTCGTATATGCTGTTTATTGTGGATAACATACCACAACGAGTATACGGTTTGATGCCGTTGTCAATTTGATACATGAAACTATCTGAGCTAAGATCCCAATTCATGCCTAGACTTCGTTGCACGGGAAGAATTTCAGAGTCTCAAGATCCAAGTCCTTTAGTTCTTTCGCAAGGTCCTCAGAGTCGAAAGCGTTCATGACTTCCTCCTTATTCGAAGATATTTTATGCAGTCGCAAGTTACCAAATTTATGCAGCGCTTTTTGCGTCCTTTTCATCAAGTCTATCGCAGTTTCTGAAGTTGGCTGTGACGTTAATCCGTCGTCCACATTAAAATCTTTCGACACAAAGTTTGTCATATCTGATCCAAATTGAAGTTTCCCTTTAAGAGCTGTTCTGCGAAGTCCAAAGCTGGCCACAGCTGGGCTCGGGCTATTGCCAAACACATGGACACGCATTCTGTATATGGTAAGCGGTTTGGCAAAGTCATTGTCGGCATACCAAAAAAATCTTAGGTAATCTCTGTGTTCTATGTTGACTTTGAATGCATAAAACATTTGTTCAATATCTCCCATCATAGCTACGGGTTCTTTCCTGAATAGAAGCAAGACGCCTAAAAGACTGTTCGTTAAGTCCTGACCACTCAAGAGTACATCATTTAGAGATATGTTATCGTACTTCGCCGATGAGTCGAAAACTGCTCGGAGTTTTCCAGGTTTTTTTGGGGTGGTAAACACCGAAGATAGGTAAATACCACTGTTCTTGGTCTTGATCAATTTCTGGTGCAATTTCCGCATTACCTTTGTCAGTATACCTTTCATAAAGGTGAAGAAATGTTCTCGTTTATCTTTACGCAGATTAGCATCCAACATTCTTGCTCTCTTCAACGCTTGAGTTTTGTTATTAGGCAGACGAGGTCGTTCAAAACGGAACGGAAGTGGGGCTGTCCAATTGTTTTCGTCGTCTTTCTGAAAATGTTCGTCCATTATACCAATAAACTCTCTATCATCTCTCGATAGTCCCGGTTTATCATCATCGACGGTACGTACGAAAACATTTTCGCCTAATCCACTGGCTTTCGATGCCAAAATTGCAGTTTCCTCAACCTTCAGATCATTTTCACACGGCGGAAATATTGAAAGTCGCTCGGTAGCACACTAGTATGTCTTCTTGACACGAGCTTCGTCTGGATAATGTTGTTTTCCGAGACACGTTTCTCCGATTATGGTCCACCCTAGAGGAAGTTTTTGCGCATAAGGAGAGTCGTGAGGTCCTACTATCTGATCCTGCACATGGTGTGCTTCTATCAAGTCACGACCGATAAGGAGAAGTATCTTAGACTCTGCATTCAATGGAGGAATGAACTTGGCGATATCTCGCAAATGAGGATGATATTTAGCGACTTCAGGAACTGGAATTTCATCTGGCGTATCCGGTAACTGATCATTTTCTAATATACTAGGCAACTCCAGTTCAGTGTTTTGATCGAGAGTTTCTACTACAAGTCCTTCAAGCTTACTTCCAGAGATTTGAGACTTGCCATTACACGTAGAGAGTATGTAATTAGACATACTAGTTGATCCAAAATAATCAAAGAGTTCTGACTTTCCAAGTGTCCTATTTGATTGATCATCAAGAAGTGCATACACTTGTAATTTTCTGTGGGGTTCATCTCTCAAGAATACGTTCACTAGCACAATCTTGGCACATGACTTGCCTCCAAATCTATCATGACATATTTGTGTACACTTGGCGTTGACTGTTTTTTCTGGTCCTTTATCTTGACCCTGACCTGAGTAATTCGATGGCTCCCCGCCATGCTTTGTAGAGCCTACGTTTCTATGATTTCTATCCTTGTGGACGTGAAGAGCCGTAGCATGATCAGTCTTTTCACAATAACGACATTTGACAGTTTCATGGCAATCACGTGATATATGAGAGTTCGAATTGCAACATCGGAAGCACATTCTGTTTTGTCTGAGGATTCGCTTTCTATCTTGTATCGATTTCGGAAGAAATGCTCTACAGTCATTTAACGAACGATTTGAGCCATGAATCGGACATCTTTCCTGGTTTCCACTAGATATAGCCATATTGTTAGTCTCTACTTGTTCTACTGACTCATTTCTACGAACTATTAGCATTGAAAATTTACTCCTTGTGGCTACGGCATTCCTCTGTGTCGTTTCAAACGAAAAGCATGGATTGTTCTTTATCGTGCTCTGTTTATGAACAAAGTCAGCAAATATCCTAAAAGGCGGATAAATAGTACCATTCCTTTCATTGTAATCAACCGCGGTACGAGTCCATCTCTCTTGTAGGCGAATAGGAAGTTTAGCAACTATGGGTTTCACTCCTACGGAACAATCGAAGTATGAAAAAAGACATCCATAGCTTTCGTTTTACTTTATAGAGACGATCTCTGCCAAAATATCTGACAGTACATATAATTTCGAGTAGTCATTTGTGATTCGTGGAAAGTTATCAAGTTTCTTTCTAATCGCTTGATCGATGTGTTCGGGGCTGCCATATCGTTCGTCTAATCTAGCCTAAATTAGTCTTACCGCCTTTTCTGGATCGTATGTGTTTGCTACTTTTATGCTCTGAACATGTGATCGAGATTCAGATCCGGTCCATTTCACAAGAAGATCAATTTCTTCTGACGCATCAACTCGGATTTCATTGACTATTTTCTTGAAACTAGACTTCCATGAAGGATAGAATTCAGGACGATCATCAAAGGTATTGAATCTTGAGTGTAGTAGGTCACGTTTCAACAAAAACGAAGTGAAGTCTGATGCAATCGATTGTACTTTGTGATTGTTGTTAGTATCAGGATATTCGTGATCTTTCTGATTGTCATTGACGGAATTAGGCACAAATGGAGCTGAATTTGGATTCAAATGTGACGAAAACGTAGAAGTAGCAGGCTCAGAATCAAATCGAGTTCGAGGTAAATGAAAGCTGATTGTTGGTTTATCACATTTCGATGAAGTTTTGTCCAATACAGGAGGTGTCGAATCTTCAGAAATTTTTGGATCATTTACAAACGTAACGGGTGCTAAACGATCGACGTACACTGCTGTCTTTATCTTAGCGTCAAGCGGCGGTTCATCAATGACTTGTGACAGATCCTCCTCAAACTCGGATTCTAAAACACCCACGACGGCTTCGGTAGCTGCAGCTTCCTTTTTCATTGAAAGTAAGTCCAAATCCGCTTTCAAATCAGCCTTATGTTTAACTCGCCTGTCTGCTTCAACAGTTTCTTGCATTTCTAACAGTGCATTTTCTTTCAGTAGTGCAGCTTCCTTTTCTGCATAGAAAGCTCTATTTTTTGCTTCTTCGGCCCTGGCCTTTGCCATAGCAAGAGATGACCCTGTTGAAGACTGTGACGATTGTTTATGCGATCTACTCCGTTCACGTGAATGTCTACTATGTGATAATCTTTCATCTTCTATCAAGGCTTTTATGTAAACATTGATTCGACGTGAATCTCTCTCCACAATTTGAGAAAACTCGTTTATCTCGTATCAAATTTCTTGAATTGCATCGGCACATTCATCTGTATTTGTGCGACTCAGGAAACCCATGTACTCCTGGCATAGTTTGTCAAATTTCGATGTACGTGAAATAATTTCTTTTCTTAAGTCTTCGAGAGAACTTAAATCATTTGAATATGCTTCAATGTTTCTGACGAGAAGTTGTAAATCACTTTTAACAACAGCTAATTTCAAGGTAAAGTTTCTTTTTCTGTTATCGAATAGTTCTTTCCCTTTAAGAGTCAATTTTCGAACACGAGTCTCTGTAGAAGTTTCAACATACTCCTCAGTATCCTCTAAATCAGGTTGAACTACATTGTCAATTTCTTCTGACTTATCACCAGAATTTGCCATTTTCGATTGTCACATCCAAATAATATGATGCCAAGTAATCTTCTTACTGTTCTGCTTCCCAATTATTTGCTTCAAATAAAAAGACTACAGAGAAGTTAACCACTTTATTACATCGCAATCCTCACAAGTAGCATGGTACATGATATGCTGATGAACGATTGAAATGATGTGTATATGTAGTCAATTGATGGTAAGAAGCTGAAAAATACAAATAAAGCCCTATGTAACACCGAACTACTAAATATAGCATATAAATAACAATAACATACAAAGTATCAAAAAACACATTATGACACAAAAAGTCCTTCATACATGATACTTAAAAAATGTTCATAGTTCGACCAAAATATCATTCAAACATGTGAAAAGGTTGGACATACACTTAACTTTGTTCAAAGATCAGAAATATTCAAAAATCCAAAAATCAGTGCTTTTGCATTGATAATTGGCTTTCCATACTTTTGGAAACTCAAAAATAGAGGGGTGTTAGACAAAAACTTTACGAAAATTTAACAACGTGTTTATGGGTAAAAAGTGTGTAATGCTATACAATATTGTCTCAAATAACATATTGCAATCATGAATTCAAGGTAAGTAATGACGTAATCGATAATTTTAGCACAGGTAGGTATGTTGTCGAAATGACATAACAAAAAACGTTGAAACTTCAACAAAATGCATAAAACTTATCTATGTTCATAATACTAAATGCAGATATTAATAATTAATGCAAAAACTTACATTGTGCCGGGTTATGGCGACTATGTTTGGTTTGTTTACGTTTGCATTTCAAAAAATAGAGGATAGAGTCTGTAGGGAATGAAACAAACAATTAATATAAAACAATATCTAGTGCACAAAGACGGACGGTGGAGTGTTAATAAATGCGGAGTCAGTACACTCCCCGCCTGGCATCTTATGTTGCCACCTAAACATCAACTTTCGTTGGCAATAGTACTACCAGTTCGGTAACTGGTCTGACGAAATTGTACTTTTTCACACAATTATTGTCAATAGTACGAGCAATCTGTACCTCAGCTTTACGAACTAATTTGTCAGAACTTGGAAACACTTTCACAATAATTCCCATTGGCCAAGATAGACGGTTGACTTGTTTGTCTTTGAGCAACACAATATCTCCTTCACTGAGATTGTCAGACGGTTCAATCCATTTCCTACGACTTTGAAGCGACTGTAAATAATCTATACGCCATCGACGCCAAAACACATCAGCCAAATACTGAACTCTTTTCCACTGAGCGTGGTACATGTCTTTACAGTCATATGAAACGTCCTTTGGAATGAGCACATTCGGTTTTTGAGTTATCAGCAAAGACGGAGTGAGTGGGAATGGCTCATCAGAATCTGACGAAACACAAGTTAGAGGTCAAGAGTTAATGATAGCCGACACTTCAGCAAGGAAAGTCACCAATACTTCGTGCGAGAGTTCTTTTTCGGGAAGCTGTGCCATCATTGAATCGAGGATGCGTCTAGTTGTTTGTATCATCCTTTCCCAGGAACCACCCATAAGTGATGAGTGTTGGGAATTAAAATGCCACTCGATACCATTGTCAAACAAGTAGTCTTTGATCGGAGAGTCTTCGACACTAACTGCTTTTATGCCGAGATGATCAGTGGCTCCTACAAAATTAGTCCCACGATCAGAACGAATACGTTTCACATCACCACGAATAGAGACGAATCTTTTGAAGGCGTTAATGAAACAGGAAGAGCTCATATCTTCAACAACTTCCAAATGAACGCTTCTTGTGGCAATACAAGTAAAGATTATCGCCCATCTCTTTGAATTAGTGACTCCGCCTCTCGTGCGTCGTGTTACCACAGACCACGGTCCAAAGGTGTCTATACCTACGGAGGTAAACGGCGGATCAGGTTTTAGTCGGTCCTTTAGCAAATCAGCCATCATCTGTTGCTCAGTGCTACGACGCAGCTTTCTACACGTGACACACTTGTGTAAAATCGACGAAACCAATCGCTTTTGCCCAAAAATCCAATAGCCAGCACTTCTAATGGCTCCAGATGTCAAATGACGGCCTTCATGTTGAGTCGTAGAATGGTAGAAACGCACTATTAAAGTTGCGATCCAGCCTTTACTTGGCAATATTATAGGGTTTCGTTCATCTTCACTCACATTTGCCATATTGATGCGGCCTCCTACACGAATGCATCCTGAAGAATCAATGAATGGGTTCAGACCAGCAAGACTGCTGCCTTTTCCGACAGGTAGTTTGTGTTTTAAAGATTCTAATTCGTTTTCATAGAAATCTTGTTGAACGGCTTTGATGACGAATAACTCGGTCTCTCGAAATGATTCAGTTTTGTCCATAGACTTTCTTCTAGCAATGACTTTAATCAAGAATGTAACTCCACGAATAAGCGATTCCCAAGATCCAAATCTACAGAAACGATCTGATCCTAACGATTTCTGACTACTAACACTTTTGTTACAGGAAATTTCCGCACGCACTTCGTTGTCTTTTTCTGGGTCTTGAAGATCATATGAAGTGTCACTTTTAGAGAGATTCATTTCATCAGTAGACATTTTATCCGGCGGACCTTTTAACCACATACTTCTTTCGAGATTTTCCGCGTTTACTGACCGAGTTCCAATATCAGCTGGGTTGCGTTCTGTGTGAACATATGACCACTATGTTGGTTTTGATAACTTATGAATCTTGGCGACTCTGTTGCTCACATATGTGTAAAATCTACGAGAAGAGTTGTAGATGTAGCCTAAAACTACCTTACTGTCAGTATGATATCTTATGTCCGTGAGCGGAATACTGAGTTGATCAGATATAGTCTGTCCTAACTCTGTCGCTAGAACTGCCCCGCATAATTCCAATCTCGGAATTGTATGTCCATGCTGAGGCGCGACCTTTGCCTTGCCCATGATAAATCCTAGTCCGGGTTTCTTACTATCAGATTCGAGCTGTAAATATCCAACGGCTGCTATAGCCTTCTCGGAGGCATCTGAGTAAATGTGTACAGTCTTGATTTCAGAAGAACTAAACGAAATCGGTACGAACATTCTAGATATTCTCAGATTCTCTAATGCAAACAATGAGGTTCTCCAATCGTCCCACTGTTCGAACTGACAAGGCGGAAGTGGGTCGTCCCACGAAGAATCTCCAGATTGAGTCATCACTATTCGAAGAATAAGTTTTCCACGAACTGTCACAGGCGCTAAAAAGCCTAAAGGGTCGTATATGCTGTTTATTGTGGATAACATACCACAACCAGTACACGGTTTGATGCCGTTGTCAATTTGATACATGAAACTATCTGAGCTAAGATCCCAATTCATGCCTAGACTTCGTTGCACGGGAAGAATTTCAGAGTCAAGATCCAAGTCCTTTAGTTCTTTCGCAAGGTCCTCAGAGTCGAAAGCGTTCATGACTTCCTCCTTATTCGAAGATATTTTATGCAGTCGCAAGTTACCAAATTTATGCAGCGCTTTTTGCGTCCTTTTCATCAAGTCTATCGCAGTTTCTGAAGTTGGCTGTGACGTTAATCCGTCGTCCACATTAAAATCTTTCGACACAAAGTTTGTCATATCTGATCCAAATTTAAGTTTCCCTTCAAGAGCTGTTCTGCGAAGTCCAAAGCTGGCCACAGCTGGGCTCGGGCTATTGCCAAACACATGGACACGCATTCTGTATATGGTAAGCGGTTTGGCAAAGTCATTGTCGGCATACCAAAAAAATCTTAGGTAATCTCTGTGTTCTATGTTGACTTTGAATGCATAAAACATTTGTTCAATATCTCCCATCATAGCTACGGGTTCTTTCCTGAATAGAAGCAAGACGCCTAAAAGACTGTTCGTTAAGTCCTGACCACTCAAGAGTACATCATTTAGAGATATGTTATCGTACTTCGCCGATGAGTCGAAAACTGCTCGGAGTTTTCCAGGTTTTTTTGGGGTGGTAAACACCGAAGATAGGTAAATACCACTGTTCTTGGTCTTGATCAATTTCTGGTGCAATTTCCGCATTACCTTTGTCGAGTATACCTTTCATAAAGGTGAAGAAATGTTCTCGTTTATCTTTACGCAGATTGGCATCCAACATTCTTGCTCTCTTCAACGCTTGAGTTTTGTTATTAGGCAGACGAGGTCGTTCAAAACGGAACGGAAGTGGGGCTGTCCAATTGTTTTCGTCGTCTTTCTGAAAATGTTCGTCCATTATACCAATAAACTCTCTATCATCTCTCGACAGTCCCGGTTTATCATCATCGACGGTACGTACGAAAACATTTTCGCCTAATCCACTGGCTTTCGATGCCAAAATTGCAGTTTCCTCAACCTTCAGATCATTTTCACACGGCGGAAATATTGAAAGTCGCTCGGTAGCACACTAGTATGTCTTCTTGACACGAGCTTCGTCTGGATAATGTTGTTTTCCGAGACACGTTTCTCCGATTATGGTCCACCCTAGAGGAAGTTTTTGCGCATAAGGAGAGTCGTGAGGTCCTACTATCTGATCCTGCACATGGTGTGCTTCTATCAAGTCACGACCGATAAGGAGAAGTATCTTAGACTCTGCATTCAATGGAGGAATGAACTTGGCGATATCTCGCAAATGAGGATGATATTTAGCGACTTCAGGAACTGGAATTTCATCTGGCGTATCCGGTAACTGATCATTTTCTAATATACTAGGCAACTCCAGTTCAGTGTTTTGATCGAGAGTTTCTACTACAAGTCCTTCAAGCTTCCTTCCAGAGATTTGAGACTTGCCATTACACGTACAGAGTATGTAATCAGACATACTAGTTGATCCAAAATAATCAAAGAGTTCTGACTTTCCAAGTGTCCTATTTGATTGATCATCAAGAAGTGCATACACTTGTAATTTTCTGTGGGGTTCATCTCTCAAGAATAAGTTCACTAGCACAATCTTGGCACATGACTTGCCTCCAAATCTATCATGACATATTTGTGTACACTTGGCGTTGACTGTTTTTTCTGGTCCTTTATCTTGACCCTGACCTGAGTAATTCGATGGCTCCCCGCCATGCTTTGTAGAGCCTACGTTTCTATGATTTCTATCCTTGTGGACGTGAAGAGCCGTAGCATGATCAGTCTTTTCACAATAACGACATTTGACAGTTTCATGGCAATCACGTGATATATGAGAGTTCGAATTGCAACATCGGAAGCACATTCTGTTTTGTCTGAGGATTCGCTTTCTATCTTGTATCGATTTCGGAAGAAATGCTCTACAGTCATTTAACGAACGATTTGAGCCATGAATCGGACATCTTTCCTGGTTTCCACTAGATATAGCCATATTGTTAGTCTCTACTTGTTCTACTGACTCATTTCTACGAACTATTAGCATTGAAAATTTACTCCTTGTGGCTACGGCATTCCTCTGTGTCGTTTCAAACGAAAAGCATGGATTGTTCTTTATCGTGCTCTGTTTATGAACAAAGTCAGCAAATATCCTAAAAGGCGGATAAATAGTACCATTCCTTTCATTGTAATCAACCGCGGTACGAGTCCATCTCTCTTGTAGGCGAATAGGAAGTTTAGCAACTATGGGTTTCACTCCTACGGAACAATCGAAGTATGACAAAAGACATCCATAGCTTTCGTTTTACTTTATAGAGACGATCTCTGCCAAAATATCTGACAGTACATATAATTTCGAGTAGTCATTTGTGATTCGTGGAAAGTTATCAAGTTTCTTTCTAATCGCTTGATCGATGTGTTCGGGGCTGCCATATCGTTCGTCTAATCTAGCCTAAATTAGTCTTACCGCCTTTTCTGGATCGTATGTGTTTGCTACTTTTATGCTCTGAACATGTGATCGAGATTCAGATCCGGTCCATTTCACAAGAAGATCAATTTCTTCTGACGCATCAACTCGGATTTCATTGACTATTTTCTTGAAACTAGACTTCCATGAAGGATAGAATTCAGGACGATCATCAAAGGTATTGAATCTTGAGTGTAGTAGGTCACGTTTCAACAAAAACGAAGTGAAGTCTGATGCAATCGATTGTACTTTGTGATTGTTGTTAGTATCAGGATATTCGTGATCTTTCTGATTGTCATTGACGGAATTAGGCACAAATGGAGCTGAATTTGGATTCAAATATGACGAAAACGTAGAAGTAGCAGGCTCAGAATCAAATCGAGTTCGAGGTAAATGAAAGCTGATTGTTGGTTTATCACATTTCGATGAAGTTTTGTCCAATACAGGAGGTGTCGAATCTTTAGAAATTTTTGGATCATTTACAAACGTAACGGGTGCTAAACGATCGACGTACACTGCTGTCTTTATCTTAGCGTCAAGCGGCGGTTCATCAATGACTTGTGACAGATCCTCCTCAAACTCGGATTCTAAAACACCCACGACGGCTTCGGTAGCTGCAGCTTCCTTTTTCATTGAAAGTAAGTCCAAATCCGCTTTCAAATCAGCTTTATGCTTAACTAGCCTGTCTGCTTCAACAGTTTCTTGCATTTCTAACAGTGCATTTTCTTTCAGTAGTGCAGCTTCCTTTTCTGCATAGAAAGCTCTATTTTTTGCTTCTTCGGCCCTGGCCTTTGCCATAGCAAGAGATGATCCTGTTGAAGACTGTGACGATTGTTTATGCGATCTACTCCGTTCACGTGAATGTCTACTATGTGATAATCTTTCATCTTCTATCAAGGCTTTTATGTAAACATTGATTCGACGTGAATCTCTCTCCACAATTTGAGAAAACTCGTTTATCTCGTATCAAATTTCTTGAATTGCATCGGCACATTCATCTGTATTTGTGCGACTCAGGAAACCCATGTACTCCTGGCATAGTTTGTCAAATTTCGATGTACGTGAAATAATTTCTTTTCTTATGTCTTCGAGAGAACTTAAATCATTTGAATATGCTTCAATGTTTCTGACGAGAAGTTGTAAATCACTTTTAACAACAGCTAATTTCAAGGTAAAGTTTCTTTTTCTGTTATCGAATAGTTCTTTCCCTTTAAGAGTCAATTTTCGAACACGAGTCTCTGTAGAAGTTTCAACATACTCCTCAGTATCCTCTAAATCAGGTTGAACTACATTGTCAATTTCTTCTGACTTATCACCAGAATTTGCCATTTTCGATTGTCACATCCAAATAATATGATGCCAAGTAATCTTCTTACTGTTCTGCTTCCCAATTATTTGCTTCAAATAAAAAGACTACAGAGAAGTTAACCACTTTATTACATCGCAATCCTCACAAGTAGCATGGTACATGATATGCTGATGAACGATTGAAATGATGTGTATATGTAGTCAATTGATGGTAAGAAGCTGAAAAATACAAATAAAGCCCTATGTAACACCGAACTACTAAATATAGCATATAAATAACAATAACATACAAAGTATCAAAAAACACATTATGACACAAAAAGTCCTTCATACATGATACTTAAAAAATGTTCATAGTTCGACCAAAATATCATTCAAACATGTGAAAAGGTTGGACATACACTTAACTTTGTTCAAAGATCAGAAATATTCAAAAATCCAAAAATCAGTGCTTTTGCATTGATAAACTGGCTTTCCATACTTTTGGAAACTCAAAAATAGAGGGGTGTTAGACAAAAACTTTACGAAAATTTAACAACGTGTTTATGGGTAAAAAGTGTGTAATGCTATACAATATTGTCTCAAATAACATATTGCAATCATGAATTCAAGGTAAGTAATGACGTAATCGATAATTTTTGCACAGGTAGGTATGTTGTCGAAATGACATAACAAAAAACGTTGAAACTTCAACAAAATGCATAAAACTTATCTATGTTCATAATACTAATGCAGATATTAATAATAAATGCAAAAACTTACATTGTGCCGGGTTATGGCGACTATGTTTGGTTTGTTTACGTTTGCATTTTCACAAAAAATAGAGGATAGAGTCTGTAGGGGAATGAAACAAACAATTAATATAAAACAATATCAAGTGCACAAAGACGGACGGTGTAGTGTTAATAAATGCGGAGTCAGTACAAAAGTAGTCGTTATCTCATATATTTAGTCACCCTTTCTTCCTCGTTACACAGTGTGGTTGTTTATTCGATTTCTGTGCAACATATAAGAGTTGCAAATACAATTTTACTTTATCACTTTCAAATATCTATTGTTCGGATCCGGATTTACCATAAATTATTTAACGAAACCAGTACTGCAAAATTCAAATTTAAAATCTCTTAAAACACTGAGGCTCTGTTCGATGTAATGCACATTGTAAAACATCTCGGAGCTAGATTCGGCTTCCTTTTTCGAAATTTGTGGCTTTGAGTAAGCGACAAACGTCACTTTGCGGGTAAGTTCAATCTCAAAATTTTTCAATGAAAGATTCCGATTTGTAAATCCGGTTCTGGTGTATTCATCTGCGCCATGAAAACTGATTTGTTCGACGTGTCATAGTTTTCCTTTCCCCTTTCGTCTACCCCTGACTTGACTTTTTTATGAGCAACTCGGCGGGTGTTTCTAGAAAAGCAGAGGACGCTTACCCTACCGTTGCACCTGGTCCATGCTCCCAGATATTAGTGGAGTCCGAGTTGCTCATTTGCCTATGTTACTTTGTATGTATGATTTAAGTTACTTTATGGTCTTTGTTGTGTATGTCTGTTTTCCATGTCTGGTCTTTGTCCCTGAATTACATTCTTTTGATTACCGCTATAACCTTGGTTCCCTTAATTACTCTTAAACAACATGTCATATATAAACATAAAATAAGTAAAACATTCAGTTCTTCCGAACTATCATAAGTTATTTTATACCTACCTATCATCATCACTCTTCGTGAAACATAAGGCGAGTCACAGATCTCTCGGACAGTCGGTCTCTGGCAACCTTTTCTGTTGCCTTCAAACTGTGCCACCCCATCTCGTTCCTGTCCTTCTCTGTTGTTCTCCTCCATGTCTCGTTCGTTTCCTTTTCATACCCATGTCATCACATTCATTATTATGGTCTTAATCTTTCCAGCATTGGTCTTTAACCCAGTCATTCTGCCCATTCTTTAATGCCTGTTTTGTTTTGCATGTCGTTGAAATTGCTCGACAGACAGCAGGGTGATGTCATCGGCAAACTAAGCTGTTTTTCAGTACATAGTCTAACACCAGTAGGAAAAGTAAGATAGACATTTGACATCCCTGTTTCAGTCCGCTTTCAATCCGTACCCATTTTGATTGCAATCTGTTGTTAACTAAACATATCGCATTGTTCTCATATAGATTCTTTATCATTTTTCTAACAACAACAACTCAAGAAAACAAATCGTATTTGCCTAAGATGGTCGACGAGTTTAGGTTCATTCCAACTTATTAAATCAATGAAAAATATATGAATGAGAAAATAAATGACGTTGGAATACAACTTAAGTCGTAGATTTTTTTCCAAAATGTATATTACATGCACCTTACTGCTCAATAACAACTCCTAGCGATAGATGACAAAATATTAAAGCAGATCTTTACTATAGGGACGATCATTGCGTTTAAGATTAACCAGCAGAATGCTATGCTCTTATTATCATCATAACAAAGCAATTTCATTAATTGTATACTACAACTGAAATATATCTGCAATGTCAAAACTATGTAGACACAAATATGTCTGGTTATATCACCTTATGTTAACCGATTACTATTGTAACAAAAATGTACTTTCCCATAGATACCACTCTAAATTAGTATCAAATATCACTCCTTACAAAAAATCATGACTATTCAATATCTCTCTTAGACATTATTCTTTCAAATCCTTGCAATTGCAGTAACGTAAACGGCAAATCAAAAATGAGAATGTTTGAAATGAGCTTGATATATTTGAAAATCACCGCATTTCAAGAACAATCTGACTACATGTTACATGTAAAATAACTATAGAACTACGAATAAATACAAAAATACAAAACTATTAAAGAAATCTCAATGAAAATTTAATTATTTAAAACTGTAATTAGAATGCTTATTCAAAGATATCAAGTAATCATTCAAAAGATGGTTAAGTAATCAACGTTTTCACTTAAAACTTGGTAAAGAAAAGCAATGTATCAAAGTTATGACTGTTATCAGTTATCATATAATCACTCTAAGTATTCAACATGGAAAATGTGCAAACTAATGAAGCACCAATGAGTGACTTTCAACGTGAGGTGGTGAATTTGCCTTGACAAGTTGTCTAGACCGTGCGTTTAATTAATCATAGTATATCCACTTCGCATTTTGGGGAGTCTCACCTTAAAACTGTACACGGTATTCATTTGTTTCAGATCGATTTCTTTTTGCAAGTACTCGTTTAATCTTGTAATGAGCGTCAGTGGACACAGCTTGGTCGGACGACATACATGCAGTTTCAAATGATGAGTTTCTAAAAACGGACAGGCACCTTTCTGATACCACTGGAACGTCGTACTGGAGGGTCAATTACACGATTTGGTCGTTCCGTTTCAGATGCGGGGTTACTAGCACTAATATTAGGTTCACTTTCATGATCAGTGTGAGCTCTGTTAGATTTATGCACATCTGGTACATTTAACAAGTAATCTAATAGCGTAAGTGCACGAACATATGCAGGTTTAAGGCGATCAAAATGGGTTTTATTTTTAGGGGTCTCGTAGCGACACTAAATTTTACTGTCTACGATAAATGGACCGCTGTGTCTTAGTTGGAGTTTTTGGTCCTGCCCGATTGGCTCTTTCAACATGCAGACATACAGTGTGCGCAACGCGGATTTTAATTTTCACCTAAACGCGGTTGAGAAAAATTGCATTCTCAACGCTCTCCGCGCGTCCCATCACCGGTTGAGTCGCGGAAACGGAGTCGCGGCGATAAGCTGAGAAACGGCGAGTGCCGTTTGAGATTAATTCACCAATTCGCAAACTATGTGTAGACATAAACGGTTGTTAATTGCAGTGTGGATTCAAATGACAGGAAACTGGTTTGCCCTCAGGCAATATTCAATTATCTTAAATTTACCGGTGTGTGAACGTTATAGCTAAGTTGTTTGTTTAACAATTAATTTCCACTTCGATTGACAGGTCAACTGACTCTTTGATCTTTATTAGGAAGATTGTAATTATAAACAGTATTTTTAATTTTAATTACGAATCAGGGTACAAATTAGTTGGCTGATTTTTCAAATAATATTATTGAAAAACGTAAATTTCTAGTATTTGAACCGTTTGATTAATAATGCTATGAATTGTGACTAAACAAATTTACGGTTAATACTTTATTTTATTTTTTTCTAAATCAACTAGAAGCAGTAGCTCGAATTAATATACTACATGAAAAGTCTATTCGCCGAAGCACTGTTTATTTCCGTAGTCCCCTAGCTACTTGGTTATATTAAATCGCGCATCTTTGGCGGGGCAACTCTATTTTTGTAACTTTAAATGTAATTAAAACAGATTTTGGTTGTATACATACATTATTTGTTTGAGAATGTTCTGCATTTAAAAACATAAGAGAGTTCTGAAGATGTTCAGGGATTGAAATTGTTCGACAGTAAGGTCACGATTTTAGAAGTTTGATTTCGAAATCATCAACTACACCGTCCTTAAAACAAAAAGTAGAATGTGATGTTTTACTACAATATTATACGTAGTAAACATTGTTGAAGAGTTTTTATGCGGCTGTAACCGAGTTCCATTATGTATTTAAATATTTTGCGGGTTGCTATGTGTACATACAAGTTTTTAAAAGTATAAAAACATGTAAATTAATTTTGTCCTCATTTTGTAAATCTGCCCCGGGTTCCGCGATAGTTTTCGAACACAAGCACAGTTTATTCTGAAGTTGATGATAAAAAAATAGCCTGCAGAGTACAAGAATATTGAAATTTGTTTAAATATTGGTGTGAATTCTATTTTTCTTTTATAAAATATAGATAAATTGTAATTAATTCCATTATTCCGAAGTTCAATAAATCTAGTATAGTTATTATAACATCTGAAATCATACGCGCGTAGTTTAGAGCCGGAGATTTCATGATTCATTCCTTGTAACCGGATCTTTTGCACCAACGGAATAAAATATATATTATAAGAGCCACATCATTGGCACAAGAGACCTGTAATTTACGTGGAGGTCTTGGTTGGAACTAAAAATAGTAATATTCAAAATACATGTATTCTATAAGATTGTTATTGTTAACAATAATTCAAATTGGTTGCAGATCGGGTGCACCAAGGAATTCTATTTAGTTAATTATTGTGATTTATTGCTTTGGAAAATACAAATTTAATGCCGTTTCGCTTAATTTCAAATGCCTATAATACGTTAATTTTGTCCAAATTTTATGCGAAATTAACGCCACTGATTTTTTTCATTTACACTTCGTGCGCTGCTTCATTAATATCTTCATCAATTAGTTATATATAGTAATTTATTCTTCGATAAACAGTATGATAAGAACTTTATAATGTATTGCATCCATCATCCATGACAATTCCCCGGGCGATTTGCTAACTAAATTCTACTTAAATACTGAAAATACGGGGGGGGTGTCATGTTCACGGCAATATGTTAGTCGGAAGTAATGTTACGTATACATTGCTTTCCACACAAGCTCAGGATCAAACATTGTACGGAGTTTAAATACTTGTTATTTCAAGTTGTATGAATATTATATTCATATAAAATTTCTTCATCCGTTTATTAAAGCCAAGGATATTTATAAAAGGCGGCAGAATTATGGTCACATGAAGCATCGTCATATATTATAGCATATATGCAAAATAAATATAATAATAAAATAATAGTAAATTGGATTTACTTAACAGAAGCCCGTAATCCTTTCCAATGTGGTAGCAGTTTACAGTGTCCAAAAATAGAAAAATAGTTTGCACCAGTTAATTCCCCTGCAATGCGATCACGAGTACTGTGTACAGCGATGTAAGTGTCTCATTAAGCTTCTTTGTCAATCTGAGTATTTTTGTGATATGGCAAAGCATTGTTACATACGACTCAAACAGCATTCTTTACTATGTATATGTATATTGACAGAACCGACAGTTGAGCTGTGTAATGTTCAAATACACGCACCGCGAGCACACACCACGTGCTGATTGATTGAGGCTCCAAGGCACTACCCGTTAATTACTCAAATGAAATAAACATTCTGTTCCTAAGCATGTAGAGCTAGTTGAAATAACGGAGCGCAAATTAAGAATTTAAGTGTCTTTGACTTCGAGGTTTTTTTTTGTGGGGGGAGGGGTAAATTTCGATGTGATAGGGCTGAGTCGCTGTTCCACCTCCACAGTCAACGATTTTTGGGGGACAAATTAAAGGCAAGTCAAATTTAATTTGTATACATTGCTATATATGTGTGATATGCAAAAACATGCCACAAGTTCCACAAGTTGGGGAACTACAGCTTGTTAACAAAACACATGGCATGTTTTTTTTTATATTAATCTTTTTCCGTTGCGCAACAAAACATTTTTATGGCAATAAAAAATTTGAACTCTATACCTGAATTTCTCAGTAAACAAAAAGGTCAACTCAAATATGTATGTCGGTTATTTTATGATTTAAAAAATCCCAATTTTAATGAATCATACTACAATAACATATACATGTATGTTATATTATTTTTCTATGTATAGATGGACAGAATATGTATTGCTTTGATAGTTGGCTACTTTTATCTACTATATTGAAAATAATGTTCTAATTTTGAAATAAAAAATACAAATACTAGGACATCAGCGATTTTTGAGTTCGAAGGAGCTCGTACGTGTCTTGTTAGTATATCTAGATATTACTTCCATGGTCTGTACATATAAACTCCATGCCAACTTTTAATTTACTTTATAAAGCTGTGACATTTAGCTTTGGAAATACTTCAACAGCTGAGTTTTGATTACCATGAAACATGCGGTTCTTTAATAACAAATTGGTGATAGATTTGTAAAAGATCACGTACCCATACAGATCCATGTTTTAATGTTTTGTAAGAACACTCAAGTATAACAGAGTTAATAGTGGTAACAGAGGTGCTTCAATGAGACTTTATCTGATGACGAGAAAAGCTTAAAACAACCGGTTTCTATAACAATTTTCTGTGAAGTTTTCATTTGAGCTTGCAGAAATACCACCTAGAAATCACTGACCTGTTGGCATAATTCGCAGAAAAAAATGCGACTTTTAATATAAAGGGTTGGAAAGTTCGTATAGGTTGAATGTATAAGCCATGTTGATCCATTCCAGCTGCACGTCTGTATGTACCTTGATATTGGCCCAATTAGAATTTAATCTACCATTTGTTTCTATAGATTGAATGTAACTTACCTATCGTCACTGCAGTTATATATTCTAATTGTTACGCGCTATTTGAACAGGCATTTCTCGTCCTGTCTTTCCATAGCCAAATACAACTCTGACTGGTAAAGCTGTAAGATACCCGCTTTAGTACGTAGTTTTAATGTTCTTACATATCAAGTTCAAGATCAACAATTCGGTAAACTTAGTCTTTTTGCAGTAACATTAAACTATCGCACAAAATCTTCTACCAATACAAACACTATAATGAGACAGTAAGTCGATGACAACCATTCCTGCTCTATAAAGATGGTAGAACTGCCAATGCAGAATACGTATATCGTAGATTTCATACATTATTGTACTTGGCAAAAGATATATTAACTTGGATTTCTTGCTTAATTCTTTTATTGTATAAGTTTATCTTCATTGTTCTCTGTGCATGACGGTCATGTATAATACTGTCCACCTTGCAATACTTATTCTACACTAAATCACAACGAAAGGAGAAGTCCCAAAAGTTGAAATTTACTATAATACCTGTAGAACTTTCATATTATGTAAGGCTGTTCTACGGCGAGTGAACAATTATCTAAGACAACGTCTACTTCCAAAATTTTAAGCCTCTTTCATTAATGTGACTAAGCAAATACCTCTCTGCTACAGTCTGGACTCTGGGTTTTTTAGAAGCACTTCAGAAAGCTAAATCCTGATCATTCATTGCCTGCTTAACGTAAAACATGTAAGCAAGTGTTTTTAGGGTAATCTTTTGAAGATATAGATAGCAAAATATGTTCCACTTTTTGTTTTATTGCTCGATAAATTTGCAAATATAATCTGAAAAATTTACGACCAAGTTTCAAATTTATATCTATAAATAATTGTATACATCGATATATCTACACAATATTGTAAGTGCGGTATTATCCGACTTCGTATACACTTATTAATTTACACGTACAATTAATTTTTAAAATCTGCGTACATTATTCTTTATACAATATATATTTAAAAAATTGTTTTTATTTTAGTTTGCTTTTAATCAAATTGAAAACACTGAAATTCAAAGTGTAGATTTGAATAGGAGTAAATAAAAAAAAATAGTATTCAAAACATAAAAAAGATTATTTATTTTTTTTATTACATTCTTTTACGGTACGTCTAAATACCGCTTAGCCCCGGCTAAGTGCACTTAGCCCCAAATATTGATTAATATCTATATTTTTGAAGGTTGGGATGAAAAGATATGTCAGATATGGTTATATATTTGAACTTTGAACCAATTGCGAACAAATATTCTAAATAACCTATTTGGGCCCAACGGACTGACATCGGCGGTAGATCCCTCAGATTTTCATATCAAGGCTCGAGATATTAGCAGAAACTACCCTGAATTTGATTCGTATTTTCAAACCCGTTTAAAAGACAGACTGTTTCATTATGTTAACATTCCAAACTGGCAACTGGACTACAATCGTTTATGGACAAACAACAACTGCGAATCCATAAATCACGTCTTCAAGAAGGCAGTAAACTGGCAACCAAAGTCAATTCCGAATTTGATACAAGACTTACATGATATTGTTACCGTGCATTTCATAGACTTAAAACGTTCACTTTACGGTAGTGGGAATTATGAATTGTATGGCCGTTACAGAAAACACTTACATAGTTAACAGAGTTGGCAAACCAAAACACAAGAACAACAGAACAACCTGTTGCATAGACTTCTAAATGATGTTACCACCAAGAATACCAGCATTAAGTCTTCATATAAAAACTTTGAAGTTCCACAACCAAAAAGACTTGCTGCCAAACCATAAAGAATAAGACCTAGAAACTGCCGTACAAAGCCAAGATTTTAACATGACAATAGTTCTGCAAATGTCTTTATTTTGTTGATGTTTTACATGTTATTATACAATATAGAGCTGCAATAAATCATTCAAAATAATTTACATTTACTTTGTTATTTACACCAATTAATATTTAGTAATAATGTGTAGGTGTGATAATCCTTCACGGTCTACTGAACTTGGATATACAGGCACGTGTCATTATGATATCTTAAAACACGTTTAAATCAATAATTGCTGCAGCGATACTTACAAAAATCGAAATACAACAGCTTCATAATTCAAATTTTGTCTATTGATACTAATATGCACACATAAGTGTTCCCATCCCGGGCTAAGTGCACGCTTTTCAAAACTTGTGAAAATGCGGCACATGTTAAATAGTGATAAATCAATTAACGGTACGAATGTTTGAATGTGATGTTAATTGGTGTGTTAATTTCGAATTTGGAAATAATTATGACGTAATTAGAACACATGCAGGGTAAAATTATACAGGTAAGAATTACCTGTAAATAATTAAGAAACATCGTGATGACCCTCAACGGGTATACATTAACTTCAATCAAGTTTGAAGAAAAAAAGTACTAAAATCTAATTAAATAAGTAAGTTGAGGTGAAACGTAAGTACAATCAACCTATATTAAAAATCGAACAGTTTTTTTAATTATTACATTTATGTTACGTTAAACTGATTTTTTTTTTTGTTAAAGGATTAATCATTTCTCAACGCTATCACATCACCGATTATCAACTGGCGCTCAGCCGCGACTCAACCGCATAACGGTGATTGCCGCGGAGGCCCAATTCTCAACGCAACTCCGCATCAACCGCGTTTAGGTGAGAAATTAAAATCCAAGTTGCGCCCAATGTAATCGTCAACAGAAAGATTTAATGTTTAATTTTGTTATTATAACGTTAAACCATAACTTCGACTGCTCTCTGTGCCCTAATCGATTTCATTACGGATTGCAGCCAGTTTGTCTGTTTGCTGCTTTATAAAATCAGAAAAGTCCTCCAGTAAAGTCTCGAATGATGTTCTATGTGAGGGAAATGTTAGAAATTTTGGTCTCATGCCGTTTAAAATTTCATAAGAGGAATATTTGGCCGAGGCATTCACTGATAATTTCACGGCGATATTCATAGATGGTAACACACAGTCCCATTGTTTACCTTCCTGAAAATAAGGATGGGATGGGTCCTCTCGCAAGCACAAAAACAGTGATGTATGACACTAGGTGTAAAGTTCTGGCGAATTTACAGTAAGTTACACAGTTCGCTAGTACACTTTGCAATGAATTCATTGCATCCTCTGTCCGATATGAGAGTATCAAATACACCATATGTGCAGACCATATCAAAAAGTACATTTGTAACGGTTAAAGAGTCACAATTCAGCGATGGAACATTGTAGACTAGCTTGCTTAACAAGTCAATAGCTGTAAATTTAGAAGTATTCGCTTTACTCGTAATAGGTAAAGGTATAAATAAGATCCACTTCCCATATTTGGAATGGTTCACTAGGAATACGAAACGATGATATGCTGACTTTGTATGAGCTTAGACTTTACGTGACTTACAAGCGGGACATGAATCTAATATTTTGTCGTAATGGAAGGCAGTTTTTCAAAACAGAAATGTTCACTCACCAAGTCAATTATTCTTCAATTCTGCCGTCTCCTCCAAGCGGGACTCATGAAATATTTCTAAAACTGGTTAAATTTATATATGCGGGCATATACCATCGTCAAGAAGACTTAAGACTTATTATTTCATGTAATTGTTTTCTGTCGGGTAACTTGATATTCCCAATTTGCTCTGCAATGTAAGGAAAATGAGGATCATTTTCATCTGTATTACCGTTTTCGTCCGAAACTCCTACATCTCACCTCGACAGCGCATCAGGGACCTGCATTTGACTTCCAGGTTTGTAGCAAATATCGAAATTGTACTACTGTAAGATAGCGATCCACTTTTCATATATATTGCTCCGTGAAACTGTTTTTGAAACAGAGGACAAAATGCGTGGTGGTCATGTTGTAATATAAAGTGGTTGTCACGTAGATACGTCGTCGAACAACCAATAATGCTAGACACTTATCCTAGAAATCATAACTTTGTAAGGCCATTGAACGTTGCCACTTGTTTATTAATTTAGACAAAAACTAATTTAAAACTCTAACAGAATCTTGGTGACTTTTGGTAGAGCATGTAACCTATTACTGTTGAAGATGTAACCACTGATAAAATAAACGTCAGGTCAAAACGTGGAAACGCAAGTATTTCTGATTGGAGCAGGAGAGTTTTAAAAGGCAACAACTTTTCTGCCTTCGTCTTCGTCCAAATCATGGAGAGTAGCAAGCAATTCAAACTCAAGCATAAATTTTATCCCATTATCTTTCGGATAGCCCGAGAATTTTTTACAACAACTAAGTTTCTCCATATTTCTACTCACTGTGTATTTTTGGACTGCCGAAACAATTTTTGACAAAATAAGTATCGGATAGTATTTGATCAGAGTTTTCGGTAATATCGGTACATATTGTGTTGAACGATGATGGCGATCCTGATATGATAGTGTTGGAGGGTCGTTTAAATGGTTACTATTAACTCGAATTTGAACTTAAAGTAGGTGGCGGTTAGTTGTTGTTACTTTCTGCATGTTAGAGGTCCAAATACTAATAACTTCCGGTATACATTCATAATATTATAAATTTGGAAAAAACTTTTCTTTCCACAACGCATGTACCTATAACTTGTTTATTGAAACATCGTCGAAAACTGAAAATAGCAGAGTTCTTTCCAAAACATAAATACGGAAAATAGAAAGACAATTCCTTCCAAAAAGACGTGTTGATGTAGATCAAAATATAAGTGGTAATTGGTAACATAATACTAAGAAACGGAAATAAATTAAAACAAAAGCATACATCAATATAATTACGTATAGCAATATTTTTTTGCAAGTTTGATCCATTATAGTTTGGCCAAGACCGTTTTTTGGTGAATACCGTCAGTGAGGCTGGTGAAACGAAACTATATTCGGTAACAAAATGGTCGAGATAATCCCTTCTCCTGGACTTTTGTAGATCCATAGACAATTTTGGTTAATAGGCATAAACTTGCGGTTTATACTGCAATTTACACATTCGCACATTCAATTTGTTGGTGCAAAATTCGATCGTCATTCTTAAATTGCCATACTCTACTTCCATAGCCATATCTATCATTTCATTGATAAATCGAGTAGACCGGCACATGAAGAAAAGCAAGCTTGATGTCATGTTCAAAAGTTCTATAGTAATGATAGATGTCCTTGAAAACCAGTGCATAGTTTAGACACAGCAGAAATTGTCCTAGATTTTAAGTAAATAAACCGGGAATCCTTCGTCAAATACAAAAAACAAAGGGGTCGTCCCCCAGGCGTTGAAGTTCTGCTGGTAAATTCCCCTTCAAAAACTTTAAACGGCTCTCAACATTTGCACCGGGCTCAACCAAAAGTCAATAAAAGTCTCTGCGTTTACTCTGTCTTAATCTTTTCCTTTTACTATCAGATAGCAGAATGGGTTTCCGCAATGGAGTTTTTAGTTGGTCAAGGTGGTAACAGCCCACCGCATCATACAGTTTTCGATCGTTCGTGTATTTATATGTGTTAATTGTTGAGATCAAACCTGCTGAAAGATCTTGGAAGGTTCTTCACTATTTTGGGTTTGTAAGAAACTAGCTCAATCGCACACGTACGATTTCATGTTTACTCAAACAACAACTAACAACTAATAATAAAAACAAATGCGAAACAAGCCCGTAAGTAACTCCGTACATAATGGTAATAAATTGTCAGGGGCGTAGCTGCCTATACGCAAATACGCAGTTGCGTACTTTCGGAAAAAGTAACAAAAATAAAAACACATTTTAAAGATGAAAT
This sequence comes from Perna viridis, assembly GCA_037379345.1. Classification (NCBI taxonomy): domain Eukaryota; kingdom Metazoa; phylum Mollusca; class Bivalvia; order Mytilida; family Mytilidae; genus Perna; species Perna viridis. The sequence continues at coordinate 9,691,203 of CM074523.1, forward strand.
AAAGGTTATTTATCACATATGCATGCATACCATGAACGTAGTATAGGCTCTGAAAAACTGGCTCCAAAATCGTTAAAATTCAGGAGTTTCCCTAAGGGCTTTGCCTTGCCGGACTCACTGGGGGCCTTGAGCGATCCCCCCCAAGACCCCTCGCCGTAATTTTGCGTACAACTAAAACAGGCCTAGCTACGCCCCTGATTGCATATGTAATCAAGTCGACCATGCCACACAGACATAGAACAGCTGGTGGTTCTCCGTTCAATACTTCAGAAAAATGTTCTTCCCATCTTTTCTGTATGTCTACTTTCTTCGTCCAGATGTTATCGTTAGGTTTATCTATAGTCCTCCGTTATGTTCGTTAACTCTATTTTAATTGTGTAGTTTTGGATCCCTTGCGACAATAAAACGGTAATGGAAATTAATTTTTACTTTTCAAGTAGTCCAGAGTTCCATGAAAATATACCATGTCTCAATAAAAGTCATAGGCACATAGCTACGACCTTCAAACAAAGTTATAAGACAATAACTACATCAAACGTAGCACTAAAGGGGGGATGATCATTAACGTCATTATCATTCAAACTACAGTTTTATACCCCCGCTTTAAAGGTTACTGGTACATTGTATATAGATATCAAAATGTATGTCTGTCTGTTCGTCTGTTTGTCGAATGTCTATACAATCATGGAGTTCAGAATGTGTCTTAGCATCTCATATTTACAAATACAAACGTATGGTCAATTCAAAGTAATGCAACGATAACAAAGATACCCTCTTTAAATGAGGTTGTCCATACCATATGTAGGTAACAAAAATAGTAAAATACATTCAAGTATGTAAATTGATAAGACAATTATCAATTAATCAAAAAAGGTTTTTATTTTGTTGTTTCCACCTATCCGTAACAGTTATACATTCCTGATGTAAAAGTAATGGTACAGAGTAAACTGCACCAAGTTAGTTCATGTACATGCATTTATTCCTACTCCATAACGAAAATATAAGGACGACAGTGAAAGACGTACATGTACATCCTTAGTTATTGCCTTATTGTTTCGATCGGTCACGTAGCAACCATCCGGCTTCCGTCTTACTTTTGACTGGCGGATTTCCATCTTAAACCTGTTTAACTTGTTTTTTTCTATATAAAAGATATATAAAAGAGTAATCAAGGGAACCAAGGTTATAGCGGTAATCAAAATATGTAATCCAGGGACAAAGACCAGAAATGGAAAACTGACATACACAACAAAGAAAATAAAGTAACTAAAATCACACATACATAGTAACAAAAGCAAATGACCAACTTGGACTCCACTAAAAACGGGGAGCATGGACCAGGTGCACCGGTAGGGTAAGCGTCCTCTGCCTTTCCAGAAACATCCGCAGAGTTGCTCATAAAAAGTCAAGTCCGGGTAGACAAACGAGAAAAGGGAAACAGTTACATGTACTATGACCCGTTGAATAAATCAGTTTTCATGGGGCAACAGTTCTTTATGCCTTTGTATGCATTTGTAAAACGCATTATTGGAGTTGAATAACACAGTAACACAACTTATTACTAATTTACCTAACAACAAACCAGAAAATCATGTCGTCGGACGTATGCAGTTAGCTATGTCGTCGGACGTATGCAGTTAGCTATGTCGTCGGACATATGCAGATTGCTTTCCATTTGTTTCTTTAGAACAGAAAATTTCTTGTTATTTAAATTTTTAATGGAGAACGAATGAAATTTGACCATTTAACTTAAAGATTATCATCTCCTATACAGTATGTGTATATTAATGTCTACTTACTTTTATTGAATAAATAAACTATAGGAGTGTTCTTCGTGATGTCATCACTTACCTGTGATTTGGTTTTGGTTGGCAAAAAATCCATTGAGTGGCATGGGACATCAATTTTAAATCATCATAACTTTTTCATTTTTTAAAGATAATAGAAAAAATCTTTTGGTTCCCAACATTTCAAATAAAATTCTTTTTATCCATGGAATTTTTAAATAAACATTAAGTAATTAGACTATATGTACATAAGATTTTAATTATAATTTTATACAAAAATAGAGGTTTACATATAAATATCACTACAAATTTATTTTTTCAAGTAAAACAGTTATAAATTCACGTACATAATATGAATTATTTTATCTCTATGAAACATTTTACAGAACCAAAATTGGATATAAAATAACAAAGTTATAAAGTTTTGAAAATTGGGATTTTGATCGTGAAATTGTCAATTGTTTATTTAGTTGTTTATTTGCCAACCAATTTGACAATTGATATACAAATTAGTGAATATGACATCACTAATGAGATTGGCGAACTCTCCTATTTTTATTTTTGTACGTTCATTTTTATGAAATTCGGAAAATGTTGTGGAGTATAATTTCTCGAATGTTCTGGTAGGTCAGACGAGTGGGGACCGCATCCTGTTGACTAGGTTCATTATATATGTGTCTGGGTGGTGACGACTGTCTTCCGGCGTCAAAGAGCCAATCCTTGGGTTTTGGTACATATCGAGATAGTGTCAAACATTTAATCAAATGTATAATGTACATTTATGAAATGATGTTTGTCGAAATTAAACGTGTACCTTATTACCAATGAATTCATGATGCATGATTCATGATTCATGAATTCAGTATATAAAGCTTCTATTTTAAAGTCTTACAGACAGTATAAATGATCATGCTTTTCAGAAATGTGAATTTTTTAAAAAGATAATCTTATATAACACCTTTTTTGTAGCCATAAAACATGTCGGGAATGAGTGTTGACTTTTCATGGTCACAAAACCTAAATACTTTAACCCTTCCATGGATAATCAAGACAGTTAATAAACAATTGAAGAATGAATGACAGAACTGAAACCGACGAATCTTTTAACTGTCAGTCCCTGTAGGAGTCAGGCAGTAGGTGAAACATGGTATATACATTTGTGGGAAAAAACATCATTTTGATACTGTAATTGACCATTTGCACCAACAGAATCAAGGAAATGGGAAAAGATTATCCATGTCATGTTGGTAAACTGAGTTATAAATTCACTGAAATGCACTCAAAATGAACATTTCAAGGGCAGATAAATCTGTCAAAAATCAAATTTTTCTGACATTTTATTGAAAAAATTCTAAACAAATCCAGTGATGCAGAGATCAAATAGTGGCCTTTTCATCTAACGAAAGCACCCTCAATTGAAATTTTATTGTTAGATCGATGGAGTTTGTACATGTATGATTCTGATTTGTCCCATTTTGCCTGATTCTTACAAAAACTTACACTTAAGGTAAAAATGTTCTTTGACTCATGCATCGTTAATTAAGAGTTAAATCGGCCCGCTTGTGCAAAGGGATCCTGAGGCTTATATTGAATAAGAATTTGTTTATTTAAACTTGTTTGCAAACTAATTCAGATGACAGAACAATACATTTGTTTCTTAGCTGCAAATTGTTTTTCCTTAATCATGCATTGAAACCAATGTAGACCTGCGATTATTGTCATTTGAAATAATCCGAATCGAAGGGTTTACTCCTGGAGGTTATCATCTAATCTAAGAAAGATAATCCACATTGGAATTACTAGTAGATTCTAATTGATATTAAATAACTACCATGGTATTTCTTGGTTAAATATAAAGTACATAAAGCCCTGAATGGTAATTGATATAAACAAGTCAATCTTTAAACAAAGGTAGTGGCTCCACCTATGTAGTATTATTAGCTTCGTAAAAAACAATCAAGTGAGATACCTGGAGTCCAGGATATGCGTAAGATTTATTGTACAAAACCTGATACGTTTTTCGAAGTCATATCAACATCAAAGATTTAAATGTTTTAGAAGAAAAGGGATAGGGAAACGCATGCACGTGAAGACGGCAATAAAGGCCCTCTTACACAATTATAATGAATTAAATGAGTGATCCAGGAAAAAAAAAAGAAAAATCATTTGTCCATCGATCACCTGTCTGAAGAACTGTTAAGGTTAAGGAGCTACATTTTGTTCTGTAAAACGAATATGCAAAGAATAAATTAACACAAATTGTTCAAATGTAGAAACAAATGAGTAAATGATATGTTAATGGTAAGGACTAACAAATTACCCAAAAAAGTCCAGTTTACAAGGCTCAAAGGCAATCCTTTTCCTATTTCAAAGAAGTCAAAAATGTATGTACGGAGAGTGGGGACCAATTTACGACACATGGAAAAATATATATTCCTGACATAACATAAAAATGTATCATTCAGTGTAGCTTTCAGTGTTATCCATTTCATCGGAAATGTTTGCAGATTTAAATACATGCAGTATATGAACATGTTTACAAATACGATGCTTCACATTTCATAGCAGAAATATGTAGGGTTTGATAAGACTCAGTGGTAAGAGAACCTGGATGTGGTCATTTGGTCAGTGTGTGGATGCGATTGTGGAATACTTCCGATTTGTCATAGGTACTGAGAACGTCGAATGTAGTGTCATTGGGTCTGACGTCACTGTTAGAGTCAAGAATGACTGTGTTTGAATCATATTCATGCATTTACAAGTACCTACATACATATTGTATAAACATAGCTCAGATATTTCGCTGATTTTCTTTAAATAGGATTCCGTACTTTCCTTTACCAAAAACATAAAAACCGTGTGAGTCCATAATTTGGCATACATAACAAAACACTTTTTTATTATTTTTATTCCATTGAGGGGCATATAAAACACGTGTCTAAATACCCCTTCATTAACATTAGCCTTACATTAAAAAAAATCAATTACAATCATCTACTGTCATAAGTGGTCTTTTATCCGTCAGTATTTGGTCCAGGAAAGTTTTAACAGTTGAACTTACATGAAAGTATTAATAACAGAATTACCTTAATTATTGTTCTGTAACCAAAAGTCAAAAGCGCTTAAGCATGCATGTTTTACGTGAAAAAGACACAAGAGACCAAATCTAATAACTTGATATGTTCTCAGTCCAATCCGCTTTATACAGTCTTTATATCAAATTCAAACCTTTGTTGTGACACCGTCACCGTACGTTAATATGTGCCTAATTTTAATTTCCCTTGTCAATTTCCAAGTTTAATCCTTTGTAGCATAGTAATTGGTCAATTTAAGGCGGGAAACATCACGTATAGAGATTTTGACATGTTGCTTTTTTAAACTTTAAATCTGTAATAGATATGTTATATTAGCCGTAAATTGATACGATTTTTGTGTAAAAACCCATTAATTTTATCCTAATGTATTATCCTGTGTGTTCAATTTAATGCACAACAAAATGGCGCAATTGAATAGGCGTGCTTTATGTCTGTCGGGGCAGGATAATATAGTGCACCCCGCTCTGCAGTGGTTGCTCCCTTTAGATGGGTTGAATTGTAAAAATAAAACACTTTTTATAGTAAACTTGATTTAGTTTCATATACGGAAAGAGGAAAATTACATGATCAAGGTTCTACTGTTTCATTATAAAGTGAACAACGTCATAAACAAAGTTAACAAATTTTGACCGACTTAAAATTTGGCACAGCTTAATATGATTAAAAAAAAATAATTAACTATGTATTATAGAAATCCTACGACTATCAGGGTTGTAAAATTTTCAGGTTAACCCAGTTTTATTGGACAAGACTTTGTATTACATGTAACTGTCTGATATAAAAGACAGAGCATGGCCACGCTGTGTTCTTGTTCGTACAATGTGGCAATGACACATATTTCACGAAATACACTTTTAAAAGTTCAACCCTCTTAGTTTTTCTTGTACAGTCTAAAATATCTTAGAACTAAAGATGCACAGGGTCCAACATTTTTTAACAATACACAGTAGGGTCGAATCTAAATTTATAAAAGGGGGTACGACTTAGAAAAACCGGTAAGGAGAGGTAAACAAAGGGAGATTTTAAGATTTTTTAAAATTGAAAACAACACCACACTATCTCAGTACTATTTTGTATCAAGTGTGTTTTTGAGTACTGATTACATTTTGGCATTTTTACATGTACACTAAACTGTTTCTCCAACTGTCTTATAATCACATTGACAACTGCTTCCTGATTACGTATCACTATACGCTAAAAGGGTAATCAAAGGAACCAAGATTCCAGCGGATTTAAAAAAAAATGTAATACAGGGACAAAGTACAGGCATGGAAAACACAGGAAAGGATCAAATAAGCAAAATAATACGTACAAAGCATCAAAAGTAAATGAGCAACTCGGCCTTATCTGTATGGAACAGGTGCACCTGTGGTGTAAGCGTCCTCTGCTATTCTAATGTTATATTCATGTACAATAATATATATGTGTGTGTGTGTGTGTGTGTGTGTGTGTGTGTGTGTGTAAACCAAACAGACATATTTTTTTTTCATTTACATAATTGTTTTTGATGATCTTCTTATTTCCAATCCCTACAATAACTTCACTAATTTGCATAGGAGGGGTGGTTTAGTACTGAGTACGACGGAGGCATCAAATATTTAAAACTGCGTATATTTTTGTCGAGAAGATCAAAGATTGTTTTCCTAAAATATGTGTTCCAAATTGATTCACAAGTCAAATACATTCAATTTGTAGCCATGGATTCATGCTCAATTATTGCATCTTTCTGCTTTAAACACTGAGACGTGAATGCGTTTTGAGAATTCACAGTACAAAAATGTATAATGGGCGTGAATTCACTCAAAAGAATGTGATTGTCAAATTTATTGGAGGTCATAGTTTTTAATAAAGTCCGAACACTAGGCATATGGACTTGTACCGCCGTGTCGTATGAAGTCATCCTGTCAAATTCAAATCTACATACGTGAAATATTAAGCAAATTAAAATATTGTTGAATAAAAATTAACCCCTGAACTCACATGAAGAAAAAGAACTGTATGTACTATTTGTGGATCGTTATGGTGTATCCATCAGCACCATGAAAACTGATTTATTCAACGGGTCATAGTTTTCCTTCCCTCGTTTGTCTACCCCGGACTTGACTTTTTTATGAGCAACTCGGCGGGTGTTTCTAGAAAAGCAGAGGACGCTTACCCTACCGGTGCACCTGGTCCATGCTCCCCGTTTTTAGTGGAGTCCGAGTTGCTCATTTACTTTTGTTACTTTGTATGTATGATTTTAGTTACTTTATGTTCTTTGTTGTGTATGTCTGTTTTCCATGTCTGGTCTTTGTCCCTGGATTACATTCTTTTGATTACCGCTATAACCTTGGTTCCCTTGATTACTCTTGTATATTTTATTTATATGGTTATAGATTGTTTTGTTTATTCATATAAATAAACCTTTTCTATACATGATAACTTTATCAACCCGTTGCGTAAAATGAGGAATACATGTATATATGTTGAATGTAAAGATTTCTCTGCATGAGTTTTGTGTTTTGTAGGATCATTTATTCAATATCCAAGATCTTTCACATAAACTATTATAAAAACGAATAAATCTAATTTTTTCGCCAAACTCATAATATTGAATCTTTGAAACACCAACTTGAAAATTTAAATTACAAATGAAGTCTTAGTTATGTCACTATTTCTAGATTACAACATAAACCTACAATAACCTAACTCGAATAATTCAGCGCCCTCTCTATCGGTCAAACACCTCTCAAGGACTTAAAGGAGCAAACGGAGATCGGCGGATTATAACGACTGATATTATTCGGGTTACATGTAACAATAACTATACTATTTTGTTGACAACCGGAAGTAGAATACCCATATTAAACCTGTTTCGCCATATTGGGCCTCTATTTCTGTATTGGTCCAGTTAAGGACATATGGTTTTTAACATTATACATGTACATGTATTTTACATACATTTCTGGTTATAAAACCTATTAATTTTCAGTGTACAGGCACATGTACATGTATATACATTTATAAATACATGTTAATTTTCGGTACTGTTTTGATATTACCATTTTACAGGAAATGCAATAATTTGTTTATATTGAAATTTTGTCCGTGTGGAGTACTCAAGTACTCAAGGGGTTCAACATTATCATATCCACGTGATTTAAGTCCTGGTTATTTCGGAAGCCTAAAAATGTACTTTATAAAACAGTGGTAAGTTAAAATGTTCAAAAGTACCTTCCTTATTCTCTTCGTTCGGTTCCTCCGCCCATACATACATGTACATGTATACTATTATATTATTATTTTACTTTTATATAGTCGTTACCAAAAAATGTTTGAATTAATAAATTCTAACTTTAAAATTACACTTCATGTTTCAGTACTTCACACACAAAAATTACACTACTATAATTACATGTTACTCAACAATAGATACAGTAAAACCTGTCTAAACCGTCCCCCTTATACTGTGAAACTAGTTCGATTTATAAAGGTGTTTGGTTTGCCAAATTCAAAATAAAGTGAGACTGATATAAAGGTGTCTAGTTTAGACAAGTCTTCGGATTCTTCGGGGATTGGTTTAGACAGTTTTCACAGTACCACATTCTATTCTAAATCTAATGCTGAACACAGAGTTAATTCGGTCTTGCAAACCTGACTGTACTATGCAGGATGTACGGGGAAATCCGTGAGGCATGGGCATTGCTCATTACAAATCTGCGAACTTCAAGCTGTTTCCATTAAATTGTATTGTACTAGTTTGCATACAGAGGTGGAGTTTTTTACTGATTATAGGAGAGTAGTATACTCCATTTTTTTCCCTTTTGCAGGAGATTGACTAATTAACAAAATGTATGTCTGGTGCGAATATTTTAAAGTCCTAACTCAAGGTAGCGCATATTAATTCATAGTCTTTCCCCACACCGGTACCACTCCGGGATGTAGTTATCGACCGGAATACCGGGATGACAGACAAATACCTGCATTGTCTGTCCTTTATTCTTGTACGCATAATCCAATCGGGATGACCAGGTCGTGTTTAACCATATATCTTTAACTATGAATATATGTTTCAGTAACAATACAGATAATTCGATAAGGTATTACAGATCAAATAGTTTAATATATATACGTGTATATCACAGCCACTTCCGGTCTGACAAATAATGGTCACTTCGTGCTCTTCGTCTAGATAATGTGGAGAACTCACCCACCGAACAAAGTAATAGAAGTACTGAAATACAAGATTTTAGGGACAATTTGTACAACGTGTATTTCTGAGCATTGTCAATTTCTCGCTTACTCTTTGTCTAACATACTAACACGGTATTTAGGTGCTTGACTTTGGTGTATTATTTCACCGCAGATTACTCCCAATACAGACAAATAAACAAATCTAACGGCGATCCCTCCCCTCTGAAATTGATACCTGTGAATTGTGTATTGGGACATTTAATAAAATGTGAACATTGCGATAAAAATGTTCAGTGCACTGGCGCGTCCCATCAATTATAAGAGATGTGGAATTCGTATTAGCAATTTTGAATTAGAATATATTTTCTCACCTTTTTTCTGGAAAAGGGAAAAAAACAGGATTATATAGAAATGATTAGAAATATAGCGAAATTTAAATATATTGTGAAAACCGAATATCAGGAATGACGGAAACTTAATTTAAAATTTATATAGATGTGGGACTTCTAACTATGAGTGCAAAAACGGATATAATTTTAATACTAGTGACAATTTTGCATTTTTGTGAATTAACTGTATGCGGTAAGTTAACTTTCAATTTCTTTTTCATTAATTTCATTTTAAATTTTCGTCAATACATAGTATTTGACAATAATGCTGATAAATTTGTTTGTAAAGTTTTATATCCCGTATCTTTATAGCTTACGTTTAGTTACGTGAGCAAATATAACGATTGTTTGTATTTAAACTTTAACTTGAGAAAAGTGAAAGTTTGTTATTTCGGGTTAAACATTATAATTTGAGACATTTGAACACCCACCCACAAATATGTGTCTTCAAGAACGGGTATAATAAGATACATTGTACATAACTTTAAATAGGCAATTTTCAGAGTTTTTTTGTGGGCGAATCATGAAAAAAGGGTGTTTTAGCTTTTACATGTCTTACTGGCTGCATTTGTTTATTTAGATCAATTGTTGCACGAAGTCATTAGTTTTCTAAATAAAAGGGTCAGACAAAGGTGATTGCGAAAAGGGGGTCTTAAAGGGAGTATAGAAAGGAGGATACTGAAAAGTTCGAATTCACAATAGAAACGATAAAGCTGTATAGCTTGATTTTAGCTAGTATTAGTGTGATATTGATGAATTATATGTAAAAGATAAATAATAGTCATTTCTTTATTTATCAAAACTTATTTGTATTTGTTGTCCATAGTTAAGGATGGGGTGAAAATGCCATTTCATAGACAACTTGCATGTATTCAGTCAAATTTTCTCAAAAAGTGGGGGGATTCAGAAGTTCGGGTTAAGCGATGCATAAATAAAATTACAGGCAACACAAACAAACACAAAGCGAGGCAAGAAAATTTTTGGTCGGTCCCCTTAGAATCCGAGCCTCTTCCAAAAAGAGGACCAAGAAAGCAAATCTAAAATAAATCTGAGAATTTACCACTTTACAAATAAAATATAACAGATTAAAATGGTAAAAATGTTAAATGTTTTATATTTTCTGAGACAATTCAACGGTTGCATGGATTTGTATTATAAAAGGGGAAACACGTGCATTCATAGATACATGTACAACGGCTATGCTGATTTAATCCCAGCTTTTCCTCTCCTGTTACACATGCCTCCAGACGGTGCTTGCGGGTTTAAAACCCCTATTCTATAGAAAAATTGTGTTCATAGTTTTTTTGTTTTTTTTTGGGGGGGGGGTAGAGGTGAGTAAACAATTGCCTGTCCCTCTATGAATGGTTGTTACATTATAATGTCAATTAAGGGTAGAGTGAAGTCTTCGTATGTAACCGAACCCTACTTTCTATTACAGTGTGGTTGATAAGTTGTCATATCGAATAAGTTTACATTTCTAAGTTAACCACATATATCATTATATGCCTATTAACTCAGATGACTATTACATGAACATGTAGACAAGTTTGTAATCGAAATATACATTAGCAAAATAAGAATTACAAAACCAGTTGCTTATTAGCAAAGTTTAGGCACGCACAGATGTCAATGATTGGAGTATCACCTACAGCAAACATACAACTGTTACAATTTGGCAGAATTCACCATTTAGTGTTTACTAAATGTATATATACATTGTACAACGAAGCAATAATTTTCATTTTTAGTCATTTACCTATTTACATAATTGTCTTTATTTATTCATTTATAATATTTATTTATATTTTTTTTTATGTGCATGGTAATCATGCGTGATTTTGATTAAAATTTCTAGTGTCTCTGAATTTGTCAAGATTTGAGTCTTAACCCCAGCCAACTACACTGAAACCTGTCCACTTTTGATAGTCTGAATACCCGTCTAAACCTGGCTTTTTTAAAAAAACATTTTAACAATGAAGTTTTGGTTAATCGAAGATCTGTCTATACCGAACAAAATTTTAAAGCGCAATTTCTATTAAGGGGTTGGCTTTGATATGTTTCGCTGTATTTTTTGTAAATTTTAATTCTGGGTACACCCATGCAAAGGTCACTCTACTCGGACAAAGTGTTTGTCTTTGCATTTTCGAATGATATAAATGTACACATGGACAATAAATTACAGAACTGATTGAATCTGGACAGTAGTCAAAAGGAATAATGAACAAGTCCGAACATGTATAACAAATGGTAATACCAAGGCTACTATGATTTTTGATCTACATTGTACTAAAGGAACATATTGCTTGCATTACATGTACGAAGAAGGCAGCAATTTCTCGATGTTGTCCCAATTTAATAACATTTGTCGCGCTCGAACATAAATCTCATTATTAATCGGATATATCAGCCTATACTAAGACGCATTTACTATTTCCTTGTAGTGCAAAAGACAAGTGCCAACGGGTTAGGATTGGCGAAAATGCCATGCATCCCATTTTCTTGATGAATGTGTTATTTTTTCCGAATTGTGTGCTTTCGATAGCAATAAAGTTTGAACCGGTGGAGTTGTAGACCTCTGTCACATCGCATAAATTGCAGTTTACCTTTCCCTAATCACGTGATCATGCAAGTTTGTTGTTTACATTATATTTATCTTAACTATCAATCAAACCTTATCATAAATTTTATGAAATCTATAATAAATCTTGAATCTTAATTAACTTTTATCTGTTTGGAACACCTTCGCGTAAGAAAATGCATTCGTTTCTGCAAAATTTGTTTAGAAACTTCCTCGCAGCGTAGTAATAAATATGCACGAATAACTCTCTACCACCTGGTAAATTTAGGAAGTCAGGGGGTAAGAATTTAATGCCAAAAAATATTTATACTATTTTATCTATCTTACCGTTGGCAACTTATGTACTTAAAAGTTGGTGCTTTTGAAAAGCATACAATGTCATGTACTTTTGATATTTTTCGAAATGCATGTATACGCAGTAACTCCTGATACTACATGTAAAATCTGTCACACTGTTCAGCGAGAGAAATGATCGTGAACAGATCGACAATATATGTTTGGTCGTGAACGGAGCCGGCATTAATTTGTTTTTCGGTTATCATTTCGATTTTCTACCAAACTACAAATTAAAGATGTCAAACTGATTATGTAGTTTGTTAGCCGACAATGAATCAGTTTTATCATTTCGATTTTCCCCGTAATTTATAAATGCAACCACTACCCATACAAAATAACTGATATGACAGTAGAGAAAGGCATATGTGCCCGTTTTGTTGGTTGATAAAGCTTTTGGGTCACTTTGAAATATCTTATAACTTGTCACCACCAGTCTCTAATTCAAATCCTTGAAAATTCAAAAGGAGCTGTTTGGACTTTTTGTGTTGCGAACGGTATTAACCTTTCTCTGTGCCTTGGTTATGGAAACGGAACAGAACTGTACATGGTTTTCATGGTTTACTGCAAGCATTCTCCTGAGAACCACAATAATTCAATCGGTGAAACTGTCTGAATTGTAATCTAACAATAAGAAAAATAGTTATTATGAGTGTCTAGTATTTAACAACCAAAGCAATACAAAATATTCCATGTTTATAATGTCGGAGATCGCATTCTCTGCATTCTTTCTCTCAAAATATTAAACGATGTTTGATCGATTTATTACAAACAATTATATAAATTTTTCCGTACCTGTATATGGTAGTATGAATCCCATATAATTAATACATGTATATTTACATGGGAATATTTCAGTGGCAGGTTGGAATGAGAAGTAATAAAATAACTTACTCTGGTACATGTAACTATGTGTTTGACACAAAGCGCCGGCTTACATGTCCTTAAAAACTTATTATTTGTGAAAAATTACTGTTGTATAGGTTATCAGTAGGTAAATCGATACAATTTATTTGATTTTACAAATGCACGTACACGTGAAATTTCCAATATGTTCAGTGTCTAACAAATTTTTAAGGAAATTGGTTATGTTTAGGAAGATGGCGTGAATGTTGGAAAGAAATAAGTTCCTTTTACTTGGAGTTTTTGCCCCCATGAAAATCTACTGATTAAGTCATGATCCAAAATAAGAGGTTAGTCCAATTAGGTTAAAGAAAAATTCCATAACAATTACCCCCCCCCCTCACCAAATCATATTAAGCGCTCGGCAGTTTCTTGTCACACCACTTATCAGTACCTAGCTTTCATTCATTTATCAGCATACATATACAATCATGACAGGCCAAGATCACGTTTAGTGTTATATTTAATTTTACCTCTGAAGTAGATATAGCAATACTAAGGAAAAAAATAATGAGAAATTTTTTTAATAAAACGGCGTTGAAAATACCAAAATAATAACATACCAAAATAACAAAAAAACGGAAAAAAATATTACTCATGGGAAATCGAACAGAAAAATCCCTTTTTTTTTAAATTAGATTACATCTAACTACCAGTACATATGTAGTTGAAAGGGGGCAAAAACTTGGACAAAGGGAAACAAACAACCGACTTTTCTCGTAACAATTATAGATATGGTCCTAATGTCCTCTAATGAGACATCTATGTGTATTTTTTTGAAAAATCAAACCCTGTATTTTATTTTATCTATACCGAGTATTTTTAGCTCTTAACACTTTCCTTCATAATGGCGCCTTTTGGTTCCCATTCTTTTGACCCCCTTAAATGGCTTGTGGAGGGTTTTAGCCATGGATTTCGCTGCAATTTATGGCTTATTTGTGGCTTAAGGCAAACAAAAAAGACAAACAAACAAACAATCAAACAAACAATTACTTGGCACGATTGAGGCAAAAAAAAAAACAAACAAACAAGCAAACAAAAATACGTCTTCCGGGGTTCCCACAGGGGATCTTACAGCATAGTCTGGAGGCCTTACAGCTCTGCTAAATAGTCTAAACATTCGTTCAGTACATGTAGCTATGATATATGGGTTTAGCAGGGATCTGACTCTACCTTTTGATACTGATTTGTATAAAGTATTTAGAGCCAATTTTCTGTGAAAATATTGTCAAAAAAAAAATGGATTTTTCTGCTCTTTGAGGCCCCCTGCTTTTCCATGGTACCCATGAATCAGTCTCCACAGCCTGCTTCTGATGACACGTTGTCAGTTAATACTTCCACCAAATGTGAGCTTTTTTTTACTAATTTTGAATGATCTGGAGCCTTTTTAAAAATGGCACATCAGAGAAATCTCATGAAGGAAGAGTAAATTTTAACTCTAAATATACAACAGAACAAACTGTCTAATTAGGCTCACGTGGATATTATTTACCCGGAACGAAAGCCAATATTTGTTTTCCAAAAATCCTGTAAAATTATTTAAAAAAGCTCCGGAGTATAAACACAAAATGTACGTAAGTTAAAAAAAAAAAGGCCGGGAAATTCAGGATCAAAACACGGTCCGGAAACACCTAAACGACAGATCGAGGGCGGGAGAAATTCGTGTTCAAAAAACATGGAACTCCAAAGGAATTGTAGACAATAACTATCGTTATATTAAAATATAAAATATGATAGCATATGAAGACTGAAAAAGCATCATTTCTTTGGTGGGTTCATCTACATTACCATTGGTGGTGTCTGATTTTTTTGTGGACTGGTAGTTACGGCCGTTGAATACTGTATATATATCATTGTTAAGTTTATAAATATTGTGTTTAAAAAAAACTGAGTAAAGAAAACGATTGAAGGAATTCAGAATTTACACTTAATGTCAATAGCATTAATAATCATGTTTTGATAAGTTAATTTTACAACTTTAATTGTTCGTAATCACACAGTAGTCAAATACTTGATTCACCGTCGAGAACCCTTTACTACTCCTGTAAACATTAGCAACAAATTGTCAACACTCGCGTACCACGCTTCAGAAGGTCAATGGCACTAATTAACGAATTTATACGAAACTCCCTGTCTACCTTCGATTGATAAAATAAGGAAAATTTATAGACCTGTCAAAAGTCCTCTTAAACATAAGTGGTTATGGTATTTTTATAGCAGTGAGATGAGAAGTACTAGAATCTTCGTACAGGATAGGAGGTCTTGTCCTTTGTATATATATTCGGTTTACCGTAAGCCGTGCATAGATAAGTGCTCCACTTTTACTTATATATAATGTACATTTTACTCACGAAATTATTAAATGTGATAATTAATTTATTGAGTTCATGACTATTGAATGTATTATTCATACTATAAAGGTGTAGATATGCATGTATGGAAATCATCCAATAAGCTCACTTGGTGGGTTGCTTTGATATATACCACTCTGTCCGTCCGTCTGTTCGCCAATACGTCGTAATAGTACAACTCTCCCAAAACTCTACAATATCTTTGTTTCGTTTTTTTAGCCAATTTTCCGTTTTAGAACTATCCCATGTGGCAGATGCAGGAAATGACATAGACGTTGCACAATACAGATAAGAGAGTGCCAAATAAAAAGTACAAAGTGTTTCAGCTTTGAAAAGATCACCATTTACATAGTTCATACCTTAATCTGCAAATTTACGAACACGACAATACCAAGTATTCTCACAGGAAAACACATAGTTTCCAGCGAGAGTGCTAAGGAAGAATAATGAATTGAAAAATAAATCAACAGTTCTCTTCTCTGTTAAAAAGTAAACAGTGCCAAAATTCTTATGCAAACAATTTCTCTATAATATCGTTCTATAAGATTTGCTACACGACAAAGCAAATACCTCTTGAGTTTATATTTGTCTTTTGTGCCGAAGATTAATCTATTCTGTCTAAGTTACTGGAGGCACTTGAAGCTTTTTTCTCACACAGTTTAGACCAACAATTGGAGTGGTCTGGAATGTTTCACATTTAGCACATACTTACGGTGCAAATGTTGATAATGTATAAGAGGGGTCTTGATACATGGACCTTTAGGCCACACACGTTTGGAGAGTAGTAACTAACCCGAAAAAAATCAGTTCTTTTCCGTATCCGATTCTCTTGTACTCTTGATGTAAATGGAGTTATCGTAGGGAACGTAATATCAAGACTGGATTATCTGGGTTAAGTAGGTGATCCATGCATGACACAATACGTGATACATGTACATTGTAAGGCACCGACCATTTTTATATTAAGGGGAGCTGGGATTACTTAAAAAAAAACTATTACAGAATTGTAAATTACTCAGCCATGGACAGAAAAGAAGAAAAAAACAATTATGATTCAATATTTCTCCTATTACCTACAATGTACTGTATATTTACAAAAAATATTGAACTCCATCTGCTTCTGAAAAAAACATTTCACTCAACACAAAAACTTAATTGTTATTTGTGAAATATATGTCTCAAAAGTTTCTACATCGTAAACAAAATTCTTCCATAAAATTCCCGAGTTTCATCACAACACGTCCTAACCTATGTTTAATTATGATCTTGAACCAGGCATTGCATGAACTTCAAGCAATCGAAATGCAGTCGTGTTGGTTTGAGTAATCGTTTTACTTTCAGTATTCAAATAAACTATTCAACTCAACACATATAGTTCGGATAGTATCATAACCTATACAAAATGCATGTCAATTTTTTTTCTCTTATTTAAGTTTTTTTCTTCTAATTTTTAGGATCAAAGAGGTTTCCCCTGCATTGATTGTAAACACGTAAATTTTATGCGTACACTGTGTACATAGCTGTTTAGCAAAATCTTAAGAATCGGTCCTTTATTCATACTTAACAAACACTTCATGAAAATGAATAAGTTTTAGCTCCTTTCAGTTTATTTTTGATATCTTTATCTTTTATATTGCCGCATTTTGACAATTCAGACCAATTTATTTTCTCGCGATTGTAAATCAGATACTTATTTCCTAATAAACTCTGGCAAACTGTATGAAAAGGTCCAGACCGGGATTGTGGACTGGATCGACTATCCAGTATTATGTTTGATCAACAATGCATTTTTTGCGTTTAAACATTCGGTACTACTTAGCTAGTTTAGTTTAAACATATTTATTTGTTCAAAAATACAAGCAAGTGGATTCGACTCGAGTTATAACAGTCAGTATTGTGGAGGTCCTCTCCCTTACAAACAATCATGTTTACAAAGAGTAATCAAGGGAACCAAGGTTATAGCGGTAATCAAAAGAATGTAATCCAGGGACAAAGACCAGACATGGAAAACAGACATACACAAAGAACATACAGTAACTAAAATCATACATACAAAGTAACAAAAGCAAATTAGCAACTCGGACTCCACTAAAAACTGGGAGCATGGACCAGGTGCACCGGTAGGGTAAGCGTCCTCTGCTTTTCTAGAAACACCTGCCGAGTTGCTCATAAAAAGTCAAGTCCGGGGTAGACAAACGAGGAAAGAAAAACTATGACCCGTTGAATAAATCAGTTTTCATGGTGCAGATGGATACACCATAAGGATCCATGAGATCATGATGACGACCATAAAACTTCTGTAGTGATGACTTCAATCTTGTAGCATCATAACCCTGTTCCAGAAGCCTATTTGTTACAGTTCTAGCGCGATACAAAAAAAAAGTCTGCGTAGTTTCGGCAAGCTCTGGCATAACGTATGAGTTGTGATATGAACACTCCATACGCAGGTGCCGATGGGATGTTGCCACAGATGAAAGGAAAGTTGACAATTCTGAATGAAAAGTCATCACGTTTGTCGTAAAGTTTTCCTTTACCATCGATTTCTAAGTGTAGTCAAGATATGAGGCTGACCTCACAGTGTCTGTAGTATCCTTTATCTCAAGTTCTTTTGGGTAGATGCGATGTATCAAAGAATGCAATTAGATATAACTAAAAATAACAATAGAAATGAAAAGGTAATGTAAATTAACATGAACGATATGAAATCAAAACAAGGAAATGGAATAAAAGGGGGTCTGGCAAAAGGGCGGGGTGGGAGTAACGTGAGAGATAGTCATTTCATATATACATGTACATGCAGTATTATTCAAACCTTTTAGTTCGTTTGATAAAATGATGAACACAAGCAAAAATATCCGTGTTTTCATCGTATGTGAGGTTTTCGTCACCAGACAACAGTGCTTCTGAGGTTAAATTTAAATTCGCATTGATCACCGTTATAAGGACATATGCCACAGCCCAGTCCTTTCGTCCATTCTAGACCAGAATATACGCTTTGTCTAATTTTGTAACGTGTGAAAAGGGAACATATTTTCGTTATCAACTTTTGATCCAAAATGGTTTCTTTTCAAATTGTAAAATTTACACATAAACGATAATATATCCACAAATAGGTCTATTAACCTGCGATAGTCTCTCTATTCCAAATGGGGAGTTTACCACAGGCCATTAACCCAATTCAAAAACACAGATGTTTCGTTATGCATTGATGATGTATCGGAACAAGCACAAAAGTTCCATTTAAAAATGAAACTAAAAATGTTAATAACTATGTAATAAATAATATAAATTTGCTTAAGAACAAACTAGACTAAGTTTTGTGTTGGTTATTAACAACTCTTTTTTTTTTTTTTCTTTTCTTTTTTTTTTTTTTTTTGTGAATTATCTAAATGTTGTACAACCGGTCAACTCATAAAAAATCGTACAGCATTTCCCGAGGAATCAATTCAAGAGCCCGTCTTCAAGACGTGTCCTTCCCATTGGAGATATATCCGGTCCAAAATTAAGAGGTGCTCCGATCCGCTTCACTGGTTTCAATTAATTTCCTATATAATGAGTTATAATTGTCCACCATACAATGTAGGCTTCGCCTTTGGATCCGTATACCTCTGTATTAAAGTAAACTCAAAAACTGAGAAAAGAACATTTCAGATGGTTGAATTGTGAAAAACCAATAACAAATATTTTTTAACTGTTTAGGGGAGGAGGTAAGATAGACAGACGGCTACATGAACGTTTTAGGTCCTATCATGAAACGATAAGAGCTATTAAAAATTGTTTTAAAAATATGCTGAACAAATAAAGCTTTAAACGGAGTAAAATTATGTTTTGCTAACGTTGCACGAGTACTCTCGACTTCTTAATCGGTGGGTACGCAATAAGTCACGAAAAACAACTATCGTTCACTTTCATGTGTTTGACCTTCTTGACCAAAAAATGAGAGATTTAAATTCAAAATATGCCTTTTTTAACTCTTCGATGCATCATGTAAACGATGTCTTAATCTTCAAAGGGAAGTTTGAAATGGGATATACTAAAAGAATGAAAGAGTACTCCGGTAAGTGACAACTTGTATGCACGCTCATAAGTGATATAAGGTACTCGAGGGCGTATCGATTTACCTCCCTTAATTTGTGCGTTTGTAATCAATATCACACATGTTCTAAAAAGATGAAGTGTTATTAGACAAAATTAATATCTTTTATAGAAATGTCTTGTTCGGAGGTCTACAGAAGCTAAAGAATCTCCTTGTTTGCTCTAATTTTAGTTGTATGCAGGTGTTGGGTGATTGTTGGGTGGATCTCATTAAACATTGGTTTATTGTGTTTTGATGCTGTACTTTGAATGACCTTGGTGTAGCATGGTAAAATTTATTCTACAAAATAAAACTGATATAATTAATTCATTTTCTTTAATCAAGTAACTGTACTAGTGCTGAAAATAGGAAACTTCCACATCGCACTAAATGTACACTGTATAATGTACTGTAGGCCTATTGTGTGTGTGTGTGTGTGTGTGTGTGTGTTAAAGTTTTCCTATCGATCCACCTTAAATTGTGGTGCCTACCCTAGCATTTTATGGATATTATGGCAGAAGCGCCGTTAAACTTGAGATTTCTTCCCGATTTGCGCAAGGTAAACATTGTAAAAAACAGAAATTCATACCTACAATGTACAATGTATCCATATGTACCATATATGTAAGGTATCTTTCTAATTTCTAATTTCTGAACGTCTGATTTATACGCCCATGTATCACCATGCTATATGTATCACGTAACGGAAAAAAATATATGACGCTTCTTACATGTACAATGTATGTATTCTTAAAATTATTAGGCATTAATCCGAATGTGAATAAATGAGTCATGTGCGTTCTATAACGGATATGAAGTAGTCATGCAAATGAACAGGCAGGATCCATAACAAGCAGTCATCCCTGTTTGTACATGTAGGTCAGTCACAGGTCCGCTCTCTGGAACTGTCCTAAGTCAGTCATGTTTGAAAGTTCGATCTAGAACAGTTGTAAGTAAGTCATGGGAATGTAAATGTAGGTTCCAGATCATTCACGTTCGTTCTAGAATGGTTCTAGTTCGGTGATAGGTCGGTTCTGGAACTGCTCTGTACCAGTCATTATGTATATACATCATAAGATCGTTCTGTACTAGATCTTTTCTAAACCAATTATGCTTCACAGTTCCGTTCTATATCTGTTCAATCATTCTCTAGGTATGTTCTTAATCAGTCATACTTGCACTTCATAGGTCCGTCTCAGACATGTTTTTTATTCAACCACACTTCATTGGTCCGTCCCGGACATGTTTTTATTCAACCACACTTCATAGGTCCGTCTCAGACATGTTTTTTTATTCAACCACACTTCATAGGTCCGTCCCGGACATGCTTTTATTCAATCACACTTCATAGGTCCGTCCCAGACATGTTTTTATTCAACCACATTTCATAGGTCCGTCCCGGACATGTTTTTTATTCAACCACACTTCATAGGTCCGTCCCAGACATGTTTTTATTCAACCACACTTCATAGGTCCGTCCTGGACATGTTTTCTATTCAACCACACTTCATAGGTCCGTCCCGGACATGTTTTTATTCAACCATACTTCATATGTCCGTCCTAGACATGTTTTTATTCAACCATACTTCATAGGCCCGTTCTAGAATCATACTCCATTGGTCAATTCTGGATCTGTTGAAATCAAACTCCATATGTCCGCTGTAGAATCAAACTAGCTGCATACGTCCGTTCTAGAATCAAACTCCATATGGAAATTCTAGATAGGTTCAATCATACTTCAGCATAAGTTCGTTCTAGATCTGTTCTGTGATAAAGATAAAAAAATGCACTTACTTCATATGTTCGTTCTTTATCTATTCAGTTATACTCCATTGGTCCTTTTCAGTACTCACTGTCAGGCAGTGTTCATACTTGTATATTGGGGAGTTTATATCTATCATGAGACAAATAATTATCTTTCAATTGGCGGTTTTAGGGAATTTTACATACTGATCTTATCTATAAATCATAAATGTACACCTTCATCACAGACATAACGTTTGTTTGTGCACTGGAACAATCGATCGTTTTCATTCCACAGGAAAATACTGGTAATCTCTCAAATTTTGACCTTACAGTTTATATAAAATAGCAGTAATTCATCCAAATGTCGTTTTAGACACAAATTTGAGAATTAAATCTCTCATAATTCATCTAAAAGTTGAAGTGTCGTAAAAATCAAAATTCGTCTTTATCATGATTTATAACCAGTTCAGTCTTATTTGTCACTTCAGATTGTTGTATGCATGCACACGAAGATAGATTATATAAATGGCTTTAAGTTACTATAAGAGGTGTAATTATTTCACTTTTAATTTTCTGCTTTTGGACCTTGATCTGGTCGCATTGTGCAATTTGACATTTACCACAATCGAAGATGTCGCCCGATCATAAAATTGGAATTTTAATGTTTTATTTTATTCTTATGATTTTCTTTGATCCGATAGAAAACTAACAATATAGTATTATACTGCTACACTCCGGGTGTAAGTTAACAGGTATAAATTACATTGTGCACTCCTTACACAGTGAAAGTAAACAGGTATAAATTACGTTGTGCACATCTTTCACAGTGAAATAAATGTTTGAAGTTAAGAAGATAATTCACTTGCATTACAAGAATGAACTCATAAAATATGTAACCTCTTGGCTAGTATTTGCTGGGTGTTCGTCGTTCTGATTTGCTGGTTCCATTTTGTGAAATGAATTCCAATATTTGCACAAGTTAATAGAACAAGACTAAAGTGCATTTATCAACTAATCAAATATTAACATTTTTTTTTTTCATTCGAATTTTTTATAGGACTATAATTCCATTGTTACCATAACCACATCATTAGTTCCAAGCGATAACTTCTATAAAGATGAATGAATCTAAGAAAAAAATGCTTCAAAAAGACCCTTGGGATTAACCCTTTTGGTAATGGTCGTAATTACATATGAATAAAGTGGCAAAATGGGATCAAAATAAAAAGGTAGATGGATGGAGTCTAAGAATTAAAATGACAAAGCTCCATACCACAAAAGAAAAAGAATCCCGAATTGTTTTCGAGGTTATAGTCATACATGTAACAATCTAAAAATTAAAACCGTTAAATGTAGAAAAAAAACATGACTTATTTAATGGATTGTAATTTGTTTTTTTTATTTCTTGTAAGTTTCAATTTGGGTTTAATTTGATTTGTTGCCAGGAGCTAAGATGCAGTTCCTGATTGGGGACATCGACTGCCTTTTTAGCAGTATAGTCGCCAACTGCTACGATTGTATAGGAAAATGTTTTTAAAGGATTGTTCCGATCTCAGGAATGAGTTATTAAAATGCTGATTTTAATGTATGTCTCCATTCGATTGATTTGTATTTGCATTAAACTGTTTAATGATTGATGATTTGTCATTCTATTCCAAGCTCATTTGAAAAACAAATAGGAGTCCCTTAAGTATTTAAGTCAAAATTACAAATACGTAGCTCCCTCACCTTTAGTAATGATACTGGGGCGGGAGCGGAAGTAAAACAAATATTTAGCGAGACCCTGAAAGCAGAGCTTCTATTTTGGTAATTAATGAAAGCAGCGGTTAACTCCAACCTAGATCTAATAAAACTATTTAGCAATAAATTTAATAGTAATGTACTGATCGTTTAGTTTAAACAATACTTTATTCAGTATAAAGCTGAAATGGATTGGGCAGCATGCAAATCTTATATAAGCCCTCTCCATGGTACAAGATACAAAATTACAATTATCAATATAACACAATATTTGATATATGAATTATTAATCAGTAGACATGTGTCAGCAGAACATGGCCATTTTGGACAATGGATTTTAGAGTAACATATGTAAACACAAGTAGTGCAATAGAATATATATTATCTGAATTATTACTAATTATTTGTCACTATATGAAATGACCTATTGCCACTGCCTTTTATTACAAAGACACTGTAAGTTTTAATTTCTGAATTAAAGTACCTAGGGTAAGTACATAGGCCAACAGCAGTTATCTTCATCAGTATATTAATAGTGTAAATATTGTGTGAGAGAGAGAACAAAACAAAAGTAAGAGTAGTCAAGGAAACCAAGGTTATAGCGGTATTCAAAAGAATGTTATCCAGGAACAAAAACCAGACATGGAAAACAGACGTACACAACAAAGAAAGAAGAAAGGAATTTCCAAATGAAATGAAAAGGACCATCTACAAGAGAAGGAAAAATACAGATATTACTGACACTAGAAATGTAAATAATAAACTATTTGGCAATAGCAGGAAATTTTCATTTTGATGTAAATTGAAAATGAAAATAAAAAGAACAAAGATGTAAAGTATATACAAACAGTAGGCATAGTTGATGTTTTGAGAAAAAGGTTTACAAAGTCACAATATCATTTTACTAGATGAAAAAGTGTCAAACAAAACTATTTGAATCTCTAATATACTGATGAACTTGTTTAATAATAAACATGTTGTTCTCATAATTCAAGTTTGGGTCACCAAATACAAGATCAAGATCAATAATCACACACATGTGACAGATTTTCAAAAAAGAATGTTTCTAATATCACTATATGCTGGGCAGTCAAAGAAGTAATGAGAATTATCCTCACATGGACTAGAGCAGCATGGACAAGAGGGATCATCTACTACGAAATCATGAAACAAGTGATTTTAAACCACTGGCTTCATTTCTCAACTGACAAAGCATGATATTGAAAGTGCTTTGGTGGAGTATTAGGTTTATATTTTTTATCAAGTTTCACTTTGAAAGAACTATAGATAGTTGGTGAATTCTTAGTTTCATGATCAAGTTCATTCCATAATCTAATAGTAGCAGGTAAAAAACTATTATAATAAGATGATGTCCTGCATTGAAGCAGAATAAAGTTTTGATCTTCTTGTCGAAAAGCATAACTATGTTGCCTTGGATATGGAGCAACCATTTCTCGCATGTAATCAGGTGTAAGACCATTTATTATCTTGTAAAATGTTATGTTTATGTTTTCTTTCGCCTGTTGCAAAGTTTCTCAAGGCCAAGTTCAGCATATAAGAAGGGTCCAAGTACTGAACCTTGTGGTACACCTGCTGCGATACCTTGTGCACTAGAGGCAAAACCATCAAGAACAACCTTTTGACACCTATCATTCAAATAGCCAGCAATCCACTGGACAAGATCATGATGAATACCATAAGACTTAAGTTACTGTATTAAGCCCCTGTGCAAAACCTTATCAAAGGCTTTAGATATATCGCAGAAAATAAATCTGACATCTTTGCCCTGGTCAAGGTTGGAAATAAAATTATAAATCTCAAGGAGCTGATTCACAGTACTATCACCAGGTTGAAACCCTGATTGATATTTAGTAAGTAGGTTATTAAACTTCATGTAGTTGAAAAGGTGCTTAAATAGTATCTTCTCCATAATCTTCGAAACAATACTAGTAAGAAAAATGGGTCGGTAGTTTAAAGTATCATGAGGACTACCTTTACCCTTATAAATAGGCGTAACATGAGAAATTTTCCAAGCGTGAGGTATACGTTTCAAACGAAGAGAGCAGTTAAAAAGTTTCGTGAGGGTTTAAATAGCCCCAATATAACCTCTTTCAATACTCGAGGTGAAATACCATCAGGACCAGCTGATTTGTTTTGGTCTAAAATCTTCCATTGGTCAAGAACTTCAGTTTCATTAATGATAAATTCCTCCATCATAACTGGAGGATCTGGTATATCACCAGGTAACTCAGGTTCATTATCAATCTTTGATATATTACAAAAATGGGTATTAAGTACCTCGAGAACCGATTCGATCTCCGAGTCATTCTTTGGTCAACCTCGGACTTGACATGCTATGAGCAATTCGCCAGGCTACCACCACCGGTACATCTGGTCCATGCTCTCAGTTTTTATAGTGTAATCCGAGTTGTTCGCCTGTGTTTCTTTGTATTTGTTATGTTGGTTATTTTATTTTCTTTGGTGTGTGTCTGTTTTCTCTGTCTAGAGTTGGATTATATTCTTTTGATTTCCAGTGGAATCTTGGTTCCGTTGACCACTCTTTCATGTATGTTGTGTTAAATAGTTTAAAGCACAAGTTCAGACTTGTTTCAAGCTTGAATGCTGTGTCCATATATTTCCAACAGTTATTGGCTTAATCTTTGCGTACGATCAAACTACACTGTACACCGTATGGAACAATATTACATATATCTAAATACGCGTAAAATTTAACGAAAATGAAAATATATCTATCGGTTTCTTGTGCTACTACACTGTTTGTATATTTTTTGTGTGCTTCAAAAACTGCTGTAAAAATCTCTTAAGTCAGCGATCCATTCGTAGGGTTACAGTTGCTGTAACTCAGACCCCAAGACATTTGGTGTTAAATTATGCATACTCATCTTAATTAGTTTGGAATTTTAATATATCTCCCGGACTTTGGTAATTAATCAAGCTTAGTGGCAATGTATGGGGTTGAGTCAGTTACTGTTCAGATTTTTTCCCGGCCTGTACAGGTCTTTATTTGTGTAGATATAATGTATTTCACCTAATATAATAGTCCATTACAAATTGGCAAACCATTCTTGACAGACCAACACGTGTTCCGAACTTTCATTAAATGTAAATTTCGATATCAATTTCAACAATTAGCGTCAATTTCGAAACTTACATATGATGGAGATTAATGGCTACAGAAATGAACCCCGTTGAATTATCACTTGTCGTCGGTCAACTTCGGGGTGAAGATTGGTTGTGTGTTTACAGTACACGCAAATTATTCATAAAATATTTAGTATGAATTTTAAAGCCTTCTGTCTGCGAAAGGAAGTGATCAATCAAGTGTGTCTTAAATGTCCCTTTAAGTGTCATTTGTAAAGCCGTCTTCATTTTCCAAGATTTTTCCGGGGATGAGCCCCGGACGTTGGAACTCTCCCTTTCGTTGGAAAATTTTGTTCATTTTCATGCAAAATCTATGAAAAAATGGGCAAATATTAGCCAGGAACCATAGACCTAAAACATCCTTGTCCTATCATGGACCTATGACAAGCCAAAGTGGACAAAAATCAATATTTTATAATATTAGAAAATGAATTTCTAATATTACAAAAACATTTTTTTAATATTAGAAATTCATTTCGTAATATTAAAAATTCATTTTCTAATATTACAAATTCCTGATTTAGTAATAGTATAAAACATCAGACATTTTGTAATATTACAAACTGAATATGTAATATTACAAATTGAATATGTAATATTAGAAAATGAATTTGTAATATTAGAAAATCACTTTGCAATATTGCAAAATCAGACACATTTTTTAATATTACAAAATGATTGTCTAATATTAAAAAATAGTAATTGAATACAAGAAGTCCATTTTCTAATATTAGAAAATCAATTTCTAATATTAAGAAATCGATTTTTAATATTAGAAATTCAATCGATTTTTTAATATTAAAAAGAGTTTTGTAATATTAGAAATCTAATTTGTAAAATTAGAAAATGAATTTGTAATATTAGAAAATGAATTTGTAATATTAAAAAATCATTTTTTAATATTAGAAAATACTTATTTTTGTCCACTTTGGCTTGGCATATGGACCGGTATCCTATCATCTGTTGTAATTATTTTCGTAATTGTAGAATAAGTGCATGGTAAATATTGTTATTGTATGTCTTAGTGTATCACAAGCAAGGAAGCACTCCTTTTATATATGCGACAAGGTCCTTTTTTCACATATATGTTGTCTTATGTAGTACATTAACTAGCAAACTTGCACCTTGATTAGGGTCATTAAACAAGAGGTCAACTTCCGGAACAGCAGGGACTGTTAATTATCCGAAGTTAGATTTGCGGTAAAAAATTGTCGTTTCACTCCCCTGCATAGTAAATATCGCCCGTCAAGTATGACAAGAGTAATCAATGGAACCAAGGTTACAGCGGTAATCAAAAGAATGTAATTCAGGGACAAAGACCAGACATGGAAAACAGACATACACAACAAAGAACGCAAAATAACAAAAGGAAAATGAGCAACTCGGACTCCACTAAAAACTGGGAACATGGACCAGGTGCACCGGTAGGGTAAGCGTCCTCTGCTTTTCTAGAAACACCCGCCGAGTTGTTCATAAAAAGTCAAGTCCGGGGTAGACAAACGAGAAAAAGAAAACTATGACACGTTGAATAAATCCGTTTTCATGGTGCAGATGGATACACCATAACGATCCACGAGTTCATGATGACGACCATAAAACTTCTGTAGTGATGACTTCAATCATGTAGCATCATAATCCTGTTCCAGAAGCCTATTTGTTAGAGTTCTATGTTGTTCTGGCAAGTTCTGGCATAACATATGAGTTGTTATATGAACACGCCATACGCATGTGCTGAAGTGATGTTGCCACAGATGAAAGGAAAGTTGTCAATTCTGAATGAAAAGTCATCACGTTGAGGCTGCTTGAGCTGCGCTTCCTAATTTTTCTTGTAGAAAAATAGAGGGACACTCAACAACATTGTTTTAGCAAGTTAGTTAAAACACTCAGTTTAACATTGGCAATAGAAAAATCTGTTAATTATTCTCTATATCCTGGTAAATACATAATATATCCTTCTCCATTAGCTTTGCAACAAAGACTTGGCCACGATTACTAATATTCTTCCATTTTCTTTTTTTTTCAATGATAGATAGCCCGTGATAGACAGGTGCACACCACTGTGTCTAATGTGTAAATAGCCAATTGCAACGGTCAAAGTAGGAATAGTCAAGTAAAGTTTAGAGGGTCAAATTCGGTCAATGATTAAATTATCCAACTTTTTGTAGGTAGGTCCTTATCTTTTTATGTTCAAATTCAAATTATAACTAAACTAAAGAATTAATTACTATTTTATGGAATTTTCAGGGTGATTACTGTAAATCCCACGTGGTTAATCGGCGCCCAGTAATACCAAACATATTTTATGCAAATTATGTATTTAGAGCTTTCTTGTGATTCTGCAGCTTTTGGTTGTAAAACAGTTCTTACTCTCGATCATCATTTATTGAAGTCATCTGGGGTTTCTTCCAGGAGAATTAGGAATCCTAGATCATCAATAGAGACTCGTGTAAGAACCTGTTAAACAATCTACTCCTGACATACAGTAACCATGGCAACTGCCTTGTACTTGATTTAATTAAGATGTTGAAGATTTTTTGGGACTAACTCTTATTTCTGCATATTTAATGAACTTCCTGCTTGAAATGACCAATAATCTGCTTATAAAAGTAAAGTGCACTGTAATCACAAGGCTTATATAAATTCCCTGATCTTTGAAATTACCAAGGTTGTATTTTTAATCAAAGAAGTAAAAAATGCTCAGAAATTACAATTCATGACAAAAATATCCAGTGGCAGATTCAGGGGTTCTAGGAGTTCAACACTTTTAGTTGGAATTTTTTTTATTTTATGCAAAATGAGAGATTGATAGCCTGGAACCCCTCCATCTTTTATAAATACATGTATCTGGACCCCTCAGTGAAGTCAGTGTGAGCAATGCTGTTTGATGGAATGAAGTCCAGTTTCAGTGATAATCTTAAACAGGCAAAATTATTCCACATGAATTTCACATAACTTTTATCTGAATTAAACAAATAAAATTTGTGATAGAGTTCACATAGATTCATATGAATCAGCCTTTCACACTAACTTCATATAAAATTTATGTCAGTCTTTAATAATGCTCCTATTGCCTCACTTCACCTATCCTCCAATATGCCTGCTTTCACATGAGGACTTAAATCTATGAATTTCATTTGAACAATATTTGCCAGGTTGTGTTGACTGTTTAATATAATAACAGCCTCAGAGGTCACATTCTAGCTTGCTCACCTCCAATATGGAAGGTCGTGGGATCGATCCATGGCCAAGTCATCCCCGAAGATTTTAAAATTAGTAGTCACTACATGTTCACCACGTGCAAGGCATGTAGAAGTTCTAGTGATGATTGGTTGGCAGAGAGTCAGAAGAATCTGTCCAAGTGAGATGACATTCTTACCTGTAAGCTGCTGATTCTATTAGCTAGTACAATAAAACAACAACAAATTAATATGGGGTTAAACTAGTACAAAAACAGGGTTTGTCTGCATGCTTGATCAAAAGTTATTGTCTAGAAATACATGAAATTTTATGACATCTTCTGTATTATTTTGACTACTGATTATACCAAGTTAGCTATCTTGTGCTTCTTTTTGTATTGCAATATACTAGGAAAAACCTTATTAAAGCAGAAGGTTTAGCGTACTAAAAGACCTAGTTTAACCCTCCATTCCAATCGGAAATGTCTGTACCAAGACGACCATTGCCACTGTTTCTATCGTCTGAATTTTTGCATTGAAATTGTTTATACGGGCTTCCCTTTTGACCATTGCCTAGAGGTTATCAGTTTGATATTTTTGTTTATATCCTTTATTTATTCCATAGTATGTTAAAAAAAGCACACAAGCTGTTAGATATTTATAAAAAACAATCATTTTTTCCTCTTATATGATTTTATGTTGTAAGCTAATACATGTGATTTTTTTATATTTCAAGATAGACCCATGCTCAGACAAGAGATACTCAGTAATAGATGACTACCGACGTTCCCCAACTTCATACTATGATTTGTCAGAGCATCGTTTGTGTGACAACAGGATACGCCAAGGCTGGTATAGGTTAAAGGTTAATGGTACTGATGCACAGATTCCTACCCAATGTGTGAAGGTTGGTATAGGTTAAAGGTCAATGTTACTGATGCACAGATTCCTACCCAATGTGTTAAGGTTGGTATTGGTTAAAAGTTAATGGTACTGATGCACATATTCCCACCCACTTTGTGAAGGTGTGAAGGTGTTTATTGGTTAAAGGTCAATGGGAATGATGCACAGATATCTACCCAATGTGTCAAGGTTGTATAGGTTAAAAGTTAATTGTATTGATGCACAGATTCCTACCCAATGTGTGAAGGTTGGTATAGGTTAAAGGTCAATGTTACTGATGCAGATTCCTACCCAATTTGTTAAGGTTGGTATATGTTAAAGGTCAATGTTACTGATGCACAGATTCCTACCCAATGTGTGAAGGTTGGTATAGGTTAAAGGTCAATGTTACTGATGCACAGATTCCTACCCAATGTGTTAAGGTATGTACATGCAATCTATATGTTGTGGTTTATACCAGGTAAATTTACTGCAAACCAGAGTTAATTTTGCAATAGACATGAACAAAATATTAATATAGAGACCTGGATATTCTTTAAATAGAACATTATATATAGTATGATTTGATTTATCGACAAAAAATATGAAAGGGCCAGCAGTGGCATGATTCAAATATTTGAAAATAAAAAAAAAAACATGGCCTAGATGTGAACACACAAAACAGAGATGATCTACATTCACAATGTAGTGAACATAACAAAAAAGATTGCACACAAGACCAAAGATAAGGGAAACAAGACACCACATGAATATTGCAGATTTAATAGACTTTGTGAATGTGAATTGATGGTAAAACCATAAAAGAAGACAGTGCTAAATATTTCCTCTTTACAGAATTGTAACATGAAATGAAATTTTTGCAGGATCATTGCATATGTATTTATACACACCAAGCCTTCTCTTTTAGAAATCAGGTTTGTTAGTGGTCACAGCTTTTAGAATTAGTACACTACCAAAGTTTATGTGTGTACAATTATTGTTTTATTCTTAATTACAGAAAGGTTGTGGGACCCGCGCACCCATTTGGATGAAACCACCAAAGAATGGTTTACCAACACCAGGAAGAAAGGCCAGAACACATGCATGTGCTTCTTTCAATGTGCCTGGGAGTGAGACCAAATGCTGTGGGCTAAAGTTTCCGATTACTGTCAAAAATTGTGGGACATATTTTGTCTACCGCCTTCGTAGTACTAAAGGTTGTGATCTGGCTTACTGCACAGAAGGTATATAGGTGTAATCATTTCAGTTTTGTGAGCCCACTTTTTAAGGGGATATGTTGTGGTGTTATATTATCTGTCCGTCTGTTCTATCCATACATAACTCAAAAATGATTTGATGGATTTTAATGAATTTTTGATACAATGTTCATCATCTGAAAATAATAATAAGGAAGCTCTCTTCGTTTTCAGTTTTTCATTATTTTTTTCATTCCATTTAATGACGTTTTACTACTTTATTATACCCCTTGCAACCCATAGAACACTTTGAACATCTGTTTGTCTGTCTGTTTGTCTATCCACACGTCTTTTGTGCACATAAAGGGAGGTAATCTAACTTGAGTGTTCGAGATGTTGCCAATGTGGAGCTTATATTCCTAGTTTTTAATGATAAGTCCTATAACTTATGAAATGGACTAAATCTGGCACTGTACCCACACAAGTAGTCCATTGTTATATGATTTCTTTTATTCAGTGATTGAAAAAGGTTGTGGAATTGATCAAGTCTATGTTCTTCACCTGCAGAAATGTGTGGGTAAGTACATGTAAAGGAGGAGATAAGTAAAGGTAATGAATTGGCCAGATCATATCTGTGGTCTATTTTTAGAGGTACTCTAAAGGATTTAAGGGTACTCCTCACCTGGAGGTTTCCCGCGCGCACAATACTCAAAAACATGCTAAACGCTCACCCAACACATGATAAACGAATGCTCCTATCGTGCGTTTAAACGCAGGATAAACAAATGCTCCCAATGAGCGTTTTAAGGCACGATACCCAACGCTCCCAGCAGGTGTTTAAATGTACTATAGATGAACGATGAAAAATAATAATATTTACAAATAATGAAGAAAGAATAAGTAGAAAATTGAATGAATGAAAATATATAAATTAATAATGGCAAAAATGTATAACTTACAGTTGAATCAAGGAAATAATTGAAGTACAAAAATAAATGCTTCTATCGTGCTTTTAAACGAATGCTTCTATCGTGCTTTTAAACAAACGCTCATATCGTGCGTTTAAACGAACGCTATTTTCATGCATTTATTTAAACAGACGCTTCCAGCATGCGTTTAAACAAACGTTTCTATCATGCCATTAAACGAATGCTCCTATCCTGTGTTTAAATGAACGCTTCTATCGTGTGTTAATCACACGTTTAAATGAACGCAAAACGATGTGAAAACGCACCATAAATGATGCACAAACACTAAAATAGGAAACGTTTCAAGGAGTGTAAAAGAAGTAATATTAAGATTTATGAATGTCTAGATAAAGAGTATGTTCTCTACTTTCTGAAATGTGTTGGCAATTACATTTAAAGGAGACAATACCTAAAAAAAATGCCATATCTTGTCTGTGTTCTATATCTGCAATTGTGTGGTTTATTCTATTAATAGGAGGTGGTATATTAAGATTTATGGCTTACCACAATATGAAGTTTTAATCTTAAGGTAGCTGCATATAAGAAGAATTGGTATGTTTAGAAATTTAAATTGGCAAGATTAAGTTCATTAAGTTAAATGGTGTATTTGAATAGAAAAGTAAAAATTGTCTCACAAAGTTTTGTTTCATACAACAGAAATGTGTTAGAAATTACATGTATCTACCTTGGTAATTTATATTAATATATGTTGCAGATATAAAAGTACAGATATCAAAACCTAAATTACATGTGAAACAATACCCTGATCGTGTGTCAATTGTGTGTTTGTTTAATGTACACAATATAACAGTTTACCAGCACAAACCAACCTTCCTTGTGACATGGGTCAGAATGAGAAGTGGTGTATCATCAATCATCAGGTTCAAATTCATAACTGGCACAAAAGATCAAATTGTTCTGGGAAAAGATGTCTACACTGGGGACATGGTAAGGATTATATTTTCCTTAATTTTCACTCAACTATAAGCTAATGGGTGATATGTTTGAAACACTGTATCTGTTTTTCTCAAGCTTGACTGAGCAACTTGGCGGGTGTTTCTAGAAAAGCAGATGATGCTTACCCTACCGGTGCACCTGGTCCATGCTCCCAGTTTTTAGTGGAGTCCAAGTTGCTCATTTACTTTTGTTACTTTGTATGTATGATTTTAGTTACTTTATGTTCTTTGTTGTGTATGTCTGTTTTCCATGTCTGGTCTTTGTCCCTGGATTACATTCTTTTGATTACCGCTATAACCTTGGTTCCCTTGATTACTCTTTGATTACCGCTATAACCTTGGTTCCCTTGCTTACTCTTTGATAACTGCTATAACCTAGGTTCCCTTGATACTCTTTGATTACTGCTATAACCTTGGTTCCCTGGATTACTCTTTGATTACTGCTACAACCTTGGTTCCCTTGATTACTCTTTGATTACCACTATAAACTTGGTTCCCTTGATTACTCTTTGATTACCGTTATAACCTTGATTCCCTTGATTACTCTTTGATTACCACTATAACCTTGATTCCCTTGATTACTCTTTGACTCCCAATCCATGCATTTTGATTTTACCAGTGTTTACCTTAAATTGAAGTGAAAGTTAACTATAATTTTAAGTTAACTGAATTTAAGATTCGGTTAACATGCTGTCTACAGCAAGGCTGGTGTATTAATACTTTAATATTATTATGTAAACTGTTAATAGGCTTGAAAAACAGTAACTTTCAATTGTTAATATGTTTACCCACAGCATAATTATTATAGAAATACCAAAAATGTTTTCTTTCAATAGGTTGCCTGTGAAGTGATGCCAGTTCATCAAACTCAGAGCAAAGTCTCTGAAACCCTATTTCTAGGAATTCAGGTAACATTTACCTTATGGAAATAAAGAATGAGGTACACTTAGGGATGTTTTTGGCCCCCTTCTAGGTTGAATTATAAAACATTGTAATAGGATGTAACCAATCTGCATTTTTGTTAAGGATTTGTGGTAGTACAACAAAGTTACCATATTACAATTTTTTGTTTGTTCTTGTAGATTAATTTGAATTGCATGATCAGGTTTTTGCAAAAATAGCTGAAATTTGGTATAAAATTGTGCATTTTTTTATTCAAATTTTGTTATGCCTGTGCCAACGTAAACCCACCAAAACTTCAGGAATTCTGAAAAAATGCTTCAGAATATCAATATATTACATGGGTCTTCATTGGCGCAGACACTTGTATTTCATGTGAAATAGCTAGTTTAGTACTGGTTTGTAAAATTTGAGAAAATCAACTCTTTTGACCAGTGATTATGACTTAAATGTGCAGTGTAGATAAAGGTTAACACTTTTGTTCGGCAAGTAAAAATTAACTGTGACTAACATCAATTTCATGAATATAAGAGGGCCAATTTCACCTTTTATGTATCTCAACCTTTGTGTAGCTAGCTAGCTACATATAGTTTATATTACTAAGCTCTGAAATTGCAACATTTTCACATGGACATGAATACATAAAAAAATTAGCATTATGGTGAAATTTTAGCTGCAGTTTTATTTTTTGCTATTTTCCTGTCAAAAGCTGTAGTGCAAAAATAAAACTGTTATGAATATTTTTTTGATGACCTTCATACTATAATTTAGGGAATGATTGCAAATTTAAAACTGCACAAGACTCTATTGATCACCGAATTCACTGAAAAAGGTGGCACAAAAATTTCCCAGCTTACAGCAATTGTCAGGAGCAAGAGGTTTACTTAAAAGGGGATTTTTTTAGCTGCTTTTGCTCATTTTGCCCATACCTTACCCAAAACTAACAAAAGTTTCTAAAAAAAGGGGGTTTGACCCTTCAGAGCCTACTCTGAATCTGACCATCTAATTTGACCTATTTTTTTCTATGAATAAAGTGTTTAGATGATATGGTTGGCACATGGTAAATTTTATACCACAGAATTGTTTGTTTAAATTTGATATTTAAATCATATGTACATCTAATAGTAAAAAGATTTCTTTAATATGGCAATGGATGGCTTGTAAAACAGTTTTAAAACAAAGCACCCAAATTTTGCACAAAAATAAAAGAGTTATCTCCTTTCTGCAATGAATTTCAATACCTTCTATGTATTTTTTTTCTCTTTAACCATTGCAGTCAATCAAAAACTGACATTCAAATTTGAGAAAGGATGCATTTATGATATGAAATGTTTGACAAATTTAAAAATTTTTGAGAACAAAATTTGTCATGTGCTACCCACTGCCTGGTTTTTGCATGGGCACCCTCTTAAATCATGATGAAAATTAGTACTCATTCATTTTACTAGAATCATCCAAGGTATAATGGTTAGCACGCTGGATAATGGTTGGACAGCTGGACTGTGCCCTAAAATTTTTCCATCCAGAAAAAAATATGTGCCTTTTTATTGAGTCACTTAATTATTTTTGCATATTTTTTACAAAGACAGCTACCTAGCAATCAGCAAGTCAGAGGTCAATTTCTTAAACAGATGTACGTGCAAAATGGGTTGTACACAATGCTATTTTCTTTTATTACTTCATTATTTACAGAGTTTTTATCATACAGGTAATGGAAACAGGAATTGCAGTGTATGAAAATGGAGGCCCTGTAACGCTGACATTTGTTTCTACAGTGCCACTGGTCTGTGGAAAGGATAGCTGTAAACTAGAGATGGTTCTAACTGTCAAATACCCAAAAGGTTTGTATTTACTGGCAAGTACACTCCTTGAGACGTTTAGGTTTTCTGCATGCACGATACCCAAATGCACACTTAATGCTCACCAAACGCATGAACGCTCACAGCGTGCGTTTAAACGCACGATAAATGAATGCTCTTAGCGAGCGTTTATACACGCAATAGACGAACCCTCATATCGTGCATTTAAACGCACGATAGACGAACGACGAAAAATAATAATATTGACATATAATGAAGACAGAAAACATAGAAAATAAAATTAATGAAATTATATAAATTAATAATAGCAAAAAATATAAAGAGTAATCAAGGGAACCAAGGTTATAGCAGCAATCAAAAGAATGTAATCCAGGGACAAAGACCAGACATGGAAAACAGACATACACAACAAAGAACATAAAGTAACTAAAATCATACATACAAAGTAACAAAAGTAAATGAGCAACTCGGACTCCACTAAAAACTGGGAGCATGGACCAGGTGCACCAGTAGGGTAAGCGTCCTCTGCTTTTCTAGAAACACCTGCCGAGTTGCTCATAAAAAGTCAAATCCGGGGTAGACAAACGAGGAAAGGAAAACTATGACCTGTTGAATACATCAGTTTTCATGGTGCTGATGGATACACCATAACGATTCACGAGTTCATGATGATAAAAAAACAGTTGAATCGAGGAAATAATCTAAGTACAAAAATAAACAAATGCTTCTATCTTGCATTTAAATGAACGCTCCTATTGTGCTTTTAAACAAATGCTCCTAGCGTGCGTTTAAATGAACACTTCTATCGTGCGTTTAAATAAACGCTTCAACCGTGCGTTTATCATGCATTTAAATGAACACAAAACGAAATGTAAACGCGCGATAAACCATGCACCAAAGCTTAAATAGGAATTGTGAACATCTCAAGGAGTGTACCCTAAAGGTTTGTAGTCACTGTCAAGTACCATAAAGTTTTGTAGTCACTTCCAAATACCCTGGTTGTTTACAGTCAATGTCCAGTTCTCTAATTGTTTGTAGTAAATGTCAAGTACCCTAAATGTTTGTAGTCAGTGTCAGGTATCCTTAAGGTTTGTATTCATTGTTGAGTACCCGAAAGATTTGTAGTCAGTGTCAAGTACCGTAAAGGTTTTTAGTCAATGTCAAGTACACGTAAGGTTTGTAGTAACTGTCATGTATCCTAAAGGTTTGTATTCAATGTCAAGTACCCTAAAGAATTGTATTCACTTTCAAATACCTTAAAGTTTGGTAGTCCTGTCAAATATCCTAAATGTTTGTAATCACTGTTAAATATCCTAAAGATTTGTAATCACTGTCAAGTATCTTAAAGTTTGGTAGTCACTGTCAAACATCCTTAATGTTTGTAGTCATTGTTAAGTATCCCAAAGATTTGTAGTCACTGTTAAGTATCCTTAAGGTTTTCATTCACTGTTAAGTAGCCTAAATATTTGTAGCGACTCATTTGCAACAGTTTGCTTTTGCAACTTTTTCTTGTTTGCGAAATAGGCAAAAGTAAATCACTTGCAAAAATATGTTGGTTTTCACAGTATGTGTATAAGTATAAAATTTATAGGAACACCTGATGAGTTGCTTAGTTCATAATATACACTAATGGTGTAAGTGGAAAAATTAACAAAATTGAACAAGAACCTCCTCTTCAAAAGATAGACCATGAACTTGATGGTCAATCATTATAAACAGTATATGCTATTTATTATGATCAGTTCTCCTGCTACAAAGTTGCAGAGAGTATAATTTTTTTGGACTGGTCTGTCTGTTCATCTGTCATCTTAGTAGTGTCTTGTCTGGTATCTTTCAAAATTTTATAAGGTGTTCATAAATTTAAAAACTTGGATTGGAACAATTTTCATAGAAATTCGTTGAGGGGGACCGTTTTATCGGAGGGGGGTTTTGGTAAAAATCAAAGATCTATGGTAATTGCTTAAATATTGCCTTTATTAGCTCACCTGGCCAAAGGCCATGTGAGCTATTGCCATCACTTTGCGTCCGTCGTCGTCGTCCATTAACAATTTAAAAAAAATCATCTCCTATGAAACTACTGAGCAGAATTATATGAAAATTTGCACAGATGTCCCTGAGAGTATCTTGCACAAAAGTTGTGTTTAGATTTTTGATCCGTCAAAAAACATGGCCACCATTACTAAAAATAAAACATTGAGGTCAGACATTAGTGTTACACATATATCTCCAAAACGTTAGGTTAAGCCAAATTCTGACTGGGTGAAAGTGTTTAGCATGATAAGGTCTATCTGTGGTCAAATATTCATTTTAATCTGTTATGCCATGTTGGAGTTATTGCCCTTTTTCGATGTTTTTTTGCTATTTTTAATGTTATTTCTTTCAAAAATCTTCTCCTTTGACTCTAGTTGACCAATTAGAACTAACCTTGGTATGAATGTTTCTTGGGGTACCTTGCACAAAATTTATGTTTAGATTTTTGATCCGTCAAAAAACATGGCTGCTGTTACTAAAAACAGAACAGAGGAGTCAGACAGTAGTTTTTTGCACATTATATCTCCAAAACTGTTTTGTTTAGCCAAATTCTTTCAATTATAAGGCCTACAAAAGTCTCAAAGTTGTCAGATGACTGCTTGTAAGAGTTATTGACCTTGAAACTTTCCATTGCTGAAATGATTGTTATGATAAGTCCTACTAAAGTTTTCTTGAGTCAAAATTGTTAGACAACTTCTTTTTAAATTTATTGCCATTGAAAGACAAAATTTAACCAGGTGAGCGATTCAGGCTCCTGAGAGCGTCTTGTTTTTTTGTCAGATTTCCATCAAACTTGAATGAAGTGTTGGTAAATATAAATGCTTGGGTGGGATTGTATTTACTGGGATCTATTTAAGGTGATCACATTTTTTGGAGAGAGTACAGTATGAAAGAATGATCAGTATGTGAAGATAATCAACTAGATTTTTTTCATTATTTTCAGGTGACAATGTTTCTAATATAGTACTCTCCAGATGTATTCTACAGTTTCAACCAGACAGCAGATGCCAAGGCACTGGATGTATAACCCAACAGGTCAAGGTTGCCATGACCCCTAACCTTCACTTTTATAAGGTCAAGGAAGTGGCCTTGTCAGGTTATATCTATGTGGATGATCACATTCAGTGGAATCAGGCTACTGTACAGACTAAGGTACATGTATGCTTTATAATGTTTAAAAACCAGGCAGGTGGTGATTCACCATATCTCAAGATAATCAATGAAATTGGTCAAATATATTTGTTAGGTCCTAAATACAATTTGTGCTACATTAATTCCCTTGGATCTGCTACTTATTGTGAAATAACTTTTGACATCTTATGGTGTAAAAAATTATGACGGGAAATTTTCCTGCTCTTTTCTGTAGTAGAACTTAACCAGATTTTAAGTATTAATATCTCCAGGGCAACTTTTATTTTCACTTTCATTTTTGAATACAGTTTCTATGAGAACAATAATGTACTGAAGGATTTCCAGTCAAAAATATTTTGGATAAGTGAAAAAAAATTACAATGTCAATTGATGATGCGAATTTTATGGTAGCTGTGTACACATATATTATCTGAACAGCTGCTTTTGTCTGAGGGCTGATATTTATGTACGAATTTGGCTACATATATATACTTATATACAGTCAGGTGAGGCTTTAAATTAAACAGACTTGTCACCAAAAATACATTGCAAACTTTTGAATTGAATTCAATCACCAATGTAAGAAAAGTTGTGTATAATTCATGTTTTCATTTTTTATTTCTATAGATAAGAGTTATAGACCTTCCATCAGCTTCTTGTTACGTAACAGCTGGAGTATTCATTATGTCTTTCCAGGAAAGGTAAGATGTTATAGTCAGATTATCTGACAACAAAAAATGGTATGTCATGGATGAGGTATGGTGTGTTTTATACTGAATATGTCAAAATCTGTATCACATGCTGTATCAACCCGAGACTCCTCTATCATCCCAATGCCACTGGCCCGTGGGGTGATATAGGTCGAGGGTTGATACAGCATGTGATACAGATTTTAATATGTCATGTTCATTATATCCTATATTTTAACCATAGTTCAAGTATAGTCTTTGAAGGGGTGTGATATAAGGTATGCGATATAGGTCTAGGGGTGTGATAAAGAGTATGCAATAGGTCTAGAGGTGTGATATAAGGTATGCCATATAGGTCTAGATGTGTGATATAGGTCAAGAGGTGTGGTATAGGGTATGTGATACAGGGTTTAAACAATGCATATACAAAAAAGTTATATTTTAATCTAAATATATGATAATAATGAGATGAAGCGTGTTGTAACTTAGGAATACTAGTAATGTATTGTAAATGAGGACTGAGATATTGTAATGAGGCATAATATATTGTAAATGAGGTCTAAAATATAGTAATGACGCGTAATGTATCGTAAATGAGGATTGAGTTGTTGTAATTTAAGTCAATTATGTATCGTAAAAGAGGACCTAGATATTGTAATGAGGCATATAATGTATTGAAAATGAGGACTGAAGTATTGTAATTTGGCATAATGTATAATAAATGAAGGATGCTATATTGTAGTGAGGCTTGATGTATTGTGAATGAGGAATGACGTATTGTAATGAGGCTTGATGTATCATAAATGAGGACTGAGATATTGTATTGGGCATAATGTATTGTAAGTGAAGAATGCTATATTGTAATTAGGCATGATAATGTATCATAAATGGGCGAATGGTGAACTTATATTGAGGTGTGGTGTTCTATGAATGTGGATCAAATGATAAATTGAAAATGGAGAATGAAGGAATGATGCACTGTAAGCAATGAATGATGTATCAGAAATGAGAAATAAGGTTCTCTTGTCAGGAATTCTTAATTGAGGACTGATGTACCTTTAATGAGGACTGGCATGACTTAAATGTGGATTAATGTATTGCAATTGTGAAATGGTGTACTTTAATTGAGGTGTGGTGTACGATAAATTAGGAATAATGAATTAAAAATGAGCAATAGTGTATTGTACATGAAGTTAGATATTTTAGATGAGGAGTGATATATAATATTATATATGAGGTATCATAAAAAATACAAATTAGGGATGGCATGTCATGTCTTAAGATATGTGTTTTGTATATGATGATTGGTTTATTTAAGAAATAAATCACAGAAACTCAATTTTGTCATTGTTTTACCACGGGCTGACCATTTATGTCATATTCACAGAAACTCAATTTTGTCATTGTTTTACCACTGGCTGGCCATTTATGTCATATTCACAGAAACTCAATTTTATCATTGTTTTACCACCGGCTGGCCATTTATGTCATATTGTTTTACACTGAGTGATAGCAAAGGGTACAATAACAACATAAATGGTCAGACCGTGGTAAAACAATTATAAAATGGAGTTTCTGTGATTTATTTCGATTCTTAAATGACAAGTTTCTTCACATTTTTGAATAGACATAGCTTACGTGTTACAGGAAATGTTGGTCATGTTTTTATCACTTTTTTTTTACCATGGATGTGGTCTAAAGAGCTTTGAAGCACGTCATATAAGAATATAATTTAAGAACTGGGTAAATGTTCAGACTTGGAATTACACTATGTTCTATATCATATGAAACAATCTAGAGTATGTGGTGATCTTTACAATTTTAGTTCAATCCATATTTAGGTTAAGTAAGCATCATTATATGGATTTTGAAAATACATATGGTATACCACAATAATGATAAAATTCATTAACTTTTTTACAGCATTTCAAAGTTACCTAGAAGAGGAACATACATCCTCACAAAGAGTCAGAATAATGAATTGGAGGTATATAGAATAATAATGATCGTTCAAATCAGTTTAGTATGCCTTCGGCTTCAGATCAGTTGACAAGCTATTGAATAAAAAATGCTCATTTAAAAAATATGCTTTATTGAAAATATGAATTGATTTTACTTCACTGGAATGAAATTCCCCTGACAACTACAGTTTATATTGATGGCTTAAGATGAATGTCTGACCCTCAGCTTATTGGGCAAAATAAACTTATCAATTTTCTTAGTTTATTTTGGTAAAAAATTGACAATCTGACTTGTACACTTACATCGACCTATAGATAAAAAAATACAGTATACACCCAACTGTATATCAGGATAGTGCATAATCCTAACCTACAGTCTGTCATTTCATCCTTCTGTTTGTCTATCACACTTAAAGGACCCTTACCGTGATTACCATTATGAGGACTTCTTCCTCTATAACCCGTCAAGTATTTCACAAGATCTCGGCTTTATTTTTAGTCGGCCATAGCAGGAGTGTTTTCTAGGTGTGCTTATTACATCTCAGCAATTTAAAGTTCTACCCAAACTACATGTGACACTACCTGCCTGATTTCTACAAGGACATGTACTAAATGGATACTTTCATTTTTCAGGTTCATATCCGAGTGAACAGCTGTACATCTGAGAATCTGCTTTGTGTTTGTGGGATAATGGTGTATTACCAGCAGACTAAGATCGTGGTAGATAAATGTCACCCAGAGAACCAAGGGAAGGCTATTACTGTACAATACAGACCAACTTCCAGTACCAATATCAAGATATATGAAGGGAGACATGGGAAGCTTATCTATGTAAGTTAATTAGGTCATCTAACATTTTCCAAACTAAAGGGCAGGCAGGCATATTATATTTTTTTCTTCCACCATTTAAGTGAAAAATGCTGTCAATTTGAAGGAAATTGTCCAATCAAAATAAAATGTTTTTGTGAGGGTGAAAAAATTGGGTCGGGAGAGGATAAGTATCCAGGATATTTGTTTTGGCTTTTAGGGTATACATAATGAAGTAATGATGTGAAGGGAAAGGTTCATGAAATAATCATGCACTTCATTAATCAAATTTATGCAAATAGAACGAAAGACCATGATTAGGGCACTGTATCACCTTTGTTGATATGTGGGGGGATGTTAACATTCATGAAACAACCAAATTAGGGCTAGACTGAATAATTCACTCTAAAAACATTTATTAAATTTTGGCTGATGTGACAGTATGCAATAAATAACATGTACAACCCAATATCAATATAAACAAGACACATATATGACAAATTATATATACATTTGTATATAGCAAACAAAATAACATTGGTGGGCAATGTAAAATATTGAAATACCCGCCATAGGCATCTCAAAAATTGTGGGAAAGGAAAAGTTAATGAACAGATGAATGAAAAATTAAGTATATTTTTGATAAATAATATGTTTATTCCGGGAGGGTTGAGAGGGTAACTCAAAATCTTATTGAACTATGGAGTGCAACTGCCAGTGGTTGGAAAATTATATGACAGTAAAGTATTCTTCTAATTATTTGTAAAATAAGGAACATAACATATAGAATAAATAATAACAACAACCATTTATTCTCATGTCAGTGTAACTACTTGTTTTAGTGAATTTATTAAAACTGTCCCTTAATAAATTTATTTTAGTTCACTTCACAAATTGTGGTTGTTATTTTTGTTAATACTGCCTTTAACCTCATTATGAACTCAAATTCTGCGTAACAAAACCTTAATCC
Source organism: Perna viridis (assembly GCA_037379345.1). NCBI lineage: Eukaryota > Metazoa > Mollusca > Bivalvia > Mytilida > Mytilidae > Perna > Perna viridis. The sequence continues at coordinate 9,735,022 of CM074523.1, forward strand.
TCCTGTTACCATGGTGACTGAATCATGTACATGTTTGTAATGTTAGAGATAGCTCTGAGCTTTAAAAAACTGGAAGGAATTAGAAAGTCATGGTCAGTCTGTCATTATTATTAAAAAAAAATGTCTAATTTTTCAGTAATATTGATGGAGCGTGAGCAACATCCTATATATGTAGAATGTATGACTAGAATAATGAATGGCTAAAAAATGTTCTGACAGAAGTGAAGAAATTTGTTGACATGGAAGTAAACGATTGTGCAAGGGCAGAGGTGTTGTTTTGTCTAAAATACATCACTGAGCTTCGTCCATCATAGGCATAGCCTATCATCATATTAGTTTATCAAACTTACTTTTTACTGATCTTGCAGTGGCATGTTTATTGAAGTTTATGAAATTTTTTAACCAAAGTCCTGTATGGCAAATAAGAAACTCACTAAACATGCTATAGAGTTATCTTTTCTGAACCTCTAAAATTTTGTAGCAATGATTTGATTGAGTAATTGGAAGGCCAAGAAAGATTAGACAATTGGTGTTAGGTTTGATTTTTAATCTACAAGGTTAATATGAAGAATTATCACTTAATGACCTTTGACACTGACCAGATGTTACTTTAAATTTCGTGTCTATTTCATCGCAGGTTATCCTTGACAATAAAGGTCAAATAAGAATTGACCTTACACAAAGAAGTATGTCCTTGACCATTCAACTGTCTGGTTACTATGGTGACAAGGTGGATGGATTGTGTGGACATATTGGAAATAATACTCATCATAGCAATATTATAGGGCAGCTACAGGGGAACTGGAGGTATATATATAGAACTGCACTCATATGCTATAGGACTTGTAAGTCTTTTTTCTCATTTTATTTGTATCCAGAAAATTTTCTATTTTGTGTCACCATACCAAACTTATAATAGGGAAGAAATGGTTTAGCGTCTTTTTTATTGTAGTATATAAACATAAAAGATTTTTGTTGTTAAGATTTTAGTCCTTTACTTGATAACAACCACTTTTTATGCCTTTGAATTGAAGTTTAAAGGACCCATTCTCGTGATATCACTGCATGATGTGACGAAACTTATAAGCCCTATTTTCAAAACTTTAAAACCTCTGCTTTTCTCAATACTAAACTTGACCTCTTCATGTAATAAGTACAGTACACTGGAAAGAAATTCCCAGATTAATGATAAGTAGCGATGGTGAAAATGGTGACAGTTTTTAATGTCCTGATGAATATTTGATAGAAGTCGTAACAGGAAAAACTTGAAGATTGTTCTGTCATAAAGTGGCCACATGAAACTGTAAAACTTGATGATACTTCCTGCAACATTTTTAGAGATCAGAGGTCTTATGAAAATCTTCCTTGAATATTTCAGACTTTTACCAGGCCAAAGCATGTTTGAAAACTCCAGTCCTCATTCAGTCACCATGGCAACAGACCATCCTGAGTGTGATTGTTCATTGTCATCATATGAGACTTCATGTCCAAGATCATCAACAACTCTACCTCAGTTTCTCTTTCAACTGAAAGAAACAACTATTTATTGGTTGAATAAAACCAAAACATCCAATCTAATTCAAGATTACATATTTGATGGTGACTTTGATGATGAAGAGATTGTTACTAAGCAACCTTCCAAAGATGGCCAGCTAGCTAGTGATAACTGCCGACTTATGTTTATGACCTCAGGAATTGCTAAAACCTGCTTAAATAAGATTGACATTAATATTGAAACAGTCATTAATATATGTGTTGCCTTAGCAACCTCGTATAGGAATTCAACATGGATGCCAGAAGTTCTTAGATTGCTTGAAAATTTGTGTGAAACTCATTTGAATAACAAAGAAAACTCTATAGGTTCTTCAGATATGACTGATATCAATATTGAAGACATCCGTCAAGCAATTTTATGTCCAGAAGGTTGTTATGGTAACGGGTTATGTACAGAAAATGGTTGTTTTTGTTACCATGGCTACAATGGTATTGAGTGCCTTACCAGGACAGGTAAAGTTAATTTAAAAGAGAAACAGTGAAACCTGTCTAATTCAAACTGTGAATAATCCCAAAACCTGTCTAAACCAAATACTCATTTATAGTCTGTTAATATCAATTTAAATGTGTTTGAACCTTAATAGACCCAAACACCTGTCTAAACTGATCTGATTTTGAAGTCCAAGAGGGGTTCAGTTTGGACAGGTTTTACTATAGTTAATTATAATTGTGGAAAAAAAAACGAGGGCAAAACAATGGACACAACAGTGTCAGGACTGTAACCCAGGACTATAAGGACATTAGATGAAGACATACCAGTAAACCCCCCAACATAAGGGGTAGACTCCCACAAAATCAATGAAAAATTTAGAATCTCCCAACTGAAAAAATAAGATTGGGAGGAGTGTTCAGTTAAAATTACTTTGTTTTTTGTGAAAAATACTGAATAATTGAATTTTCAAAAATTTGCTTTTACTTAAAACTCTTAATTAAGTTTTCTCAATGAAGTCCTTTTTGTGCTTTTCTTTATATTTTTAACACTGTGCCTCAGTTTTTGGGGAAAGTCTTATGAAACTTTGGCAGCAGTTAATGTTATATTTTTGCAGTAAGACCTGTAATGCGAAAAATGAAACAGTCCTAAATATGTTCTTTGTAGAAAATAATAATTTGATTTTAGAAATGTTTACAAACGCAAGGGGTATAATCAAGGGAGCCAATATTTGATAGGAAAATCAAGAGTATATATTTCAAGGGTTAAGACTAGACAGAGAAAAACAGGCACATACAATAAAGAACATGAAATTGAACTGCCAATTTTTAATTTCATATTTAAACCGTCAAACCTACCAAAAAGAGTTTGGGTTTACACTTATTCTAATTAATACTCATATCAATATTTTTAATAATAATTTTGCAGCTGCCATGACAACAACTTCAATGCCTACAGCCACTAACAAAACAACAGTTACCACCACAGCTTCTACAACAACAACAACTGAAATAACATCACCCACAACCATCTCTACTTCCCTAGCAACAGAGAATGTGGTTTCTATGGTAACCTGTGATACAAGGTCAATGAGATGCAGTACAGTTCATGTGACCTTGATGTATTCAGATAGAGGCTTTCCTTACAAGTGCCTTGTCTCTCTTGTCAAGGTATATATGTATGCTTGGATATTTTTGTGAAAATTGGGTTAAATTTAAAAAAAAAAATGAAACATTTATTTCAATGATCCATCAAACATTTCTACTCATAATGGTCTATAATTACAGTACCTGAACCGATCCATGCAACAAAAGTTGTAATCGGTCATCAATCAGTTTCCAATCAGTCATCGAACCGTCAAACCAATCCATTTAACCTATGATCGCATCATGTGACCACAGAATGGTCAGTGTATTTTACGTTTTCATTGTTTTCTTTGTCAATTGTACACATATGTACATAATGTAATAAATTTTAACATCAATTTATACTTTTATTTCATATTTCTTTTATTCTAAACAGATCGTCCGTCATTTTACATAATGAAATTGCAATCAGATCGGTCACCGGTCATCAGTTATTGATCCGTCAGTGACCGATCCCTCAAATCATTGCACGGATCGGTTCAAGGACTGCATGTGTACTGACGATTTAACTCCATTTTGTCACTACACCTCTGAAGAAATTGAAAAAAAAATGAAATAATGCTTAATTGCAGATCTTGACAGAGGTATCTGCCTATAATTATTGAATCAATGTATAAATTATGTTACAAAATTGAGATGACAGATATGGTCCTTTAGCTCTGATGGGAAAATATTCAGAATAAGGTAATTTTACAACAATCAATTTTCTTGCACCTTTACTTTTTTCTTTATACGATAACCCAATTGTTACTGTAAGGACATTTATGTGTCCAGATTATGTAGTGATCATTTAGTATTCATTAATGTACATACAATGTCAATAGGGTGTTCCCATATGATTATACCTGCTTTAGATTCCTCAATAAAATAAACATGACAGATGCTTATTTATAGATCATTTTTGATAAATTGCCTACCCTTGGGATGTAATATTGCCTTCAACATTGATAATGCCGTCGACTGTGGCTCCAGGCAATATCACAGTCTCTTGTATAATTATTAATTTTCTACATTATACTTGTATTAGCTAACAGAGAATGGATGGAAACCTGTCGGGGATGCATTCAATACAATGTTACGTTATATTGATATGTCAACCGTCGAATGTATGTTGCCAATGGTTACAGATAAAGAAAACTTTCCTACTATTTATGAAGTTCAGGTAAGATTTTACTGTACTTTGGAGAAGACATGTAACTGTATTTTATATATAAATTCACGGTTACCATATAGCAAGTTATTTTGACCGAAGTAGATATTTTGCAGATTTGTTTTGGCGTTTTAAGACAAAGCACTAAAAGATGACAAAATTAGCACCACAGGAAAATTACGTGCTATGCTATATATATAATCATTTAAAAAAAAAAGAAACGATCATTTCAATACTGACTTGGGTGATTTTGCATTGTTGTCAAGTGTAAATTGATTATTGTGAATGACCAAATTGTGATGACTTGTATCAATACAGCTTTGAAACATACATGGGTCCAGCAGAAGGTGGATTAAAAAATAGATATACTTGGTTGTGGGTTGGTGGAATTTGCATTTATGGTCCACACCTGGGCTTGATAATTGGTTTCTGTTTGTGGTTATCTTAAACTGAACAGCCCTCATTGAATTTTGGTACTCCTCAGCACTTGTGATCATATTATACTTAACATTTGGAATCCTGGATAGTTATAAAAATCAGACAGGAGGTGATTCATGCATGTCAAAAACCCACTGAATCCAGTTTTATTTCTTGTTCAGAGATCATTGTAGATCACATAACCAGTCTTAGTTTTTCATTTGGGGATTGCGCTTTTAAGTTAAAATTTATATAAATTGTACATGAAATTAGCACTTTGCAAGAGTTATTGTTCTTGATTTTGTTTGATATAGTTGATTTTAGTGGTAGATAAATGTATGATTTTCTAAAAAGTACATCTAAATGCAGAAATGATTATGGTTAAGTGAAAATATAGCATATGTAAACTGAAAAAGCTTCCTTTGTTTGGTTGGTTTTTCTACACCATGAATCACTTTACCACTGGCAATGTCTGAATTTTACATGGACTGGTACTTAGAGAAAAAGCTCTTTAAAGGTAGAGTGGGTATTCTTGGTACAAGTAGTGCACCATCTTGTTATGTCTCCCCCTTTTTTGGAGGGAGACATTGTTTTTGCCCTGTCTGTCTGTCTGTCTGTCACACTTTTGTAAGGGAAACTTTGCAAAAGCAGCACCAACTTTCCTGAACTTTGTAGGTAGTTAGGACATCATTTAATTTACCAGGAATTTATGGCTTACTGAATTTTGTGGGATTTTATACCGTTTTAAATAGGGAACAGGAGAGAGACATCTGTTTAACGTTTTTTACATTAACTTTAGGTACCAAATATGGCAGGAAGTGTTTTGACCTCTCAGCTTGTGGCTGTATATGACAGTTTATGTCAAATTTGTGATATTAACCAAGGCTGTATCATTAAGGTATGAATACTTTACAAGTTAAATCCAAATATATGGAAAAACTTGTTGGTTCTATTACTTCAGGGGCCTGTGGTGGAATCCTTTCAAATTCAAATTTGTTTACCAAAACTGTAATAATTTCATAATTTTCATATTTTTTGCTTTTGAGTTACTAATCCTTTTATGTAACAATAGATGATTTTTCGGGATAAAATTTGGTTTGTTTTTAAGTGACTATATCTTATTTATTTATAACTAGGAGCAAATAATTTCTTTTTTTTTTCAGATGAAAGTTATACTTGATATTAGATTAACTATAGTTTTCTTTGTAGCCCAATACATGTTTCATTGATAGAATCTGCTATGCAGATGGATCTGTCAGCTCTGAAAGCCCATGTTTAAAGTGTGAAAGTGCTCAAAGTGAATATGCATGGTCTTCCATAGGTTAGTAAGCACCTAATTGTAAGATGTATGCATGTATTCAGTTTTCATCAATTAATAATGTGGATCATTTTACATGTATATGCAAATTATATGTACTGTATTATAAATCCATATTGTTTTGTACAGACTTCTTTGCACTGTAGTTTTTCTCAATAAAAAAGCATTTTTGTAATACTTATATGTACCATTCAGTGTAAGAATCAGGCAATGAGTGCACATCAATTTTCTCAGTTTGGTCTTTTATGCCTCTAATATATTCAGTACATCTAGAAAACAACTGAAAAGCTGTTTAAATTTAACCTGAAGAATCTGTGATGAAGATATTTTTGACTGCTTATATAAGGGAAATGTGCTGGAAAATTTTATTAGTGTCATTAGTTGCATTAGTGCATTGCAGCTAAATTTGACAAACCAATGTATAATGGCTGATGATTCTCTGCTGTGTTTTTTAACAGAGGGTTCCCTAGAACTCCCACTCTATGCCTATGTTTATAGTTTAAACGACCACATTTAAATTACGTGCATTTCTATCAGATTATTTTTAAGCCATTCTTTTATTTTCAGACCAAATATATAAAATATGTCTGATGCTCCCTCACTGTTAAGATTTATTTCAACAATGCTTTTAGAACATTTTTTACCTGTTTTTCAGTGTGTTTTTATAGATTAAAGTTAGATGATGTACTGCTTCTATGTCTACATTTGTCCATTTTTACTTTTCTTATTTTGCTCTTTAACAACCAAGTTTTTATACCTCCACTCATGCAGTGTGTGGTATATTGGTATATTGGATTATCGCTATTTTGTTTAAAATCCCTTTGGTCTTCCTTTACAACAATTTTCAATCTTATGCCAGTTGAGTGAGAATGAAAATTATAACATACTTGACATCATGTAGCATTCCACCGAAAAATAGTCCTATAAGAAAACTCTGCAGCGCTTATAAAACTTACATATTTCAGTTAGGAAAACTGAAAATAATAATATCTTACAATTCAGCAAAACAGTCTTAAAATATTATTTAATATTTTTTCAACTGGCTGGAGTAACCCTAACCCTAACCCTAACCCTAACCCTAACCCTAACCCTAACCCTAACCCTAACCCCTAACCCTAACCCTAACCCTAACCCTAACCCTAACCCTAACCCTAACCCTAACCCTAACCTAAATTTTTCTTGATTTTGGCTAAATATATTTTTAAAGTTTGCTAAATTTTGCTAAAAAAACTGCTAAATTTTGCTAAAAATTTGCTAAAATTTGTGCTAATATTATTGTAAAATTTGTTAATATTTGCTAAAATTTGTACATTTTGCGAAATTTTGCTAAATTTTTCCAAAAAATCGCTAAATATGACTATAATCTGCTTAATACTTGCTCAAATTTGCTACTAAATAATGTTACTTTTTGAGCAAAAGTTTGCTTAATCTTATATAACATTTATAAAGTTTGGTAAATCTTTGCTAAATTTTACTAAATGTTATTAAATATTTGCCAAATTTATTCTGTAACTTGCTAAATTTTACAAAAATTTGCTAAATTTTTGGCTAAATTAGCTAAATTTTTGGCTAAATTAGCTAAATTTCTGTTTAAATTAGCTAAACTTTACTTAATCTTTCGTAACATTTAGTAAATACTGGTAAATTTTGGCTAAATTTTGCTCAACGTTTAGCTGAATTTTGCTTGAATTTGCTAATTTTTTCTTCATTTTTGCTAAAATTATTTAGCTGACTTTAGCTCAGTTTGGGTTAGGGTAACCCTAAATTTTATGGTAGAGACTGGTACGGATGAATAATTCCAAAACAAGTAAAACTGACTGCAACGTTTATTACAAGAGTAAAAGCGAGCTCTCTGAATATGCAACATGTTCAAATATATATACTATTCAATTATATAAGACACATCCATCAATCTGAATCTGGACATAAACATTCTATGTGTCCAGTTTACCCGCCGATTTATTATTTGTGTACAAGTATTTTTTTTACCTCTAGGTATAATTGCATTTCTTTTTGACTTGCTCATTACTTGTTACGCTCCCCGAATATACAACATGTTCAAATATATATACCATTCAATTATATAAGACACATCCATCAATCAATGTGAATCTGGACATAAACATTCTATGTGTCCAGTTTACCCGTACATGCATATAATTCAATTTATAGTGAACATAGACAATATTAATTCTTAAAGTCATTATACATTCCTCCCTTTCTCAACAATAACAATTTAATCAATAATGTCTAAGTACTGTCCTATCATATTTTCTCCCTTTCGCAAAGAATTATCGTAGATAATTCAGCAAACAGGCCGGTAACCGTACTTGCATTGTGGCAGTACTCGCTAATTGTGTACAGTCAAGTTTATTTTGAAAAATCCGTCACCAGAAACTAGGCACACATCAAATGAGAAAAGTTATATAAAGAGGAGTACGAATCTGAGTGAAGTCCTCAGCAATTGCAGAACTACCAGCATTGGGACACTGTCTAATATTGATTATGTCTGTCCAATTGATTGTTAATCACTGCAATTGTAAACATGAATTGTCAATGTCCGACACCGCATGAAGATGATAAATGAAGTTCCGATCCTATCGTCACTGAAACATCAAGTTCAATAATATAATAACAGATCAATGAGTTTATTTACAAATCATCCGTGCTCCAGCTCTCCTCTGCTCCATGATTATAAAATGTAAAAGTTCGATTATACAGCTATAAATTCACTAACACCGTCAACTGCGCTCCAGCTCTCCTTTGCTCCATGATTATATAATGTAAAAGTTCGATTATACAGCTATAAATTGTAAAAGTTCGGTTATACAGCTACAAATTATAAAAGTTCGGTTATACAGCTACAAATTATAAAAGTTCGGTTATACAGCTACAAATTCACTAACACCGTCAACTGCGCTCCATGATTATGTAATATCGTTCATTGTGTGAGGCTGCCAAAATCGTCTCCCAGGTAATTGGCAGCACCGCAAAATTGTTATTATTTAATATTTTTTCAACTGGCTGGAGTGTCTCATTGAAAAATATTAAATATTCTAATATTAATCACATTGTCCATCCATCTGCCATTTTGATACTTTGAAACTGATATTAAAAAACTTTGAAAAGCTGTTTTAGACAGATTTTTAAATATTAGTGATGTGGGTTAGACTGTAATAAGACAGGGTCCATAATATCTGGATTTCAGACAACTTACCACCCTTGTTAGAGTCATCTCACACCACCATGACTGCAATATCCGGAGACACAGTAAAATCAAGCTTAGCTGCTGAAGACCCTGAGAACATGGATCTGGTCTATACCATGAAACACCCCTATGGTGCAATAAGTACCCATGGAGAGTTTAAGTGGGAGGTAAAACTCTCAACTCAGGATATATCAGCTGAAGAAAATAGATTTGTTATCAATGTGACTGACAGCTGTGGATCTGTTAGTTCCTTTGTCTTGATGGTAAGTCTGATACTATATTGAATCTAGACAAATAATTGTACATCTACATGCTAATATAATTTTAGTAATACCAGTAATTGGAAGAGTGTATGGTCGAATACAATTTAGACCTGAAAAAGGACAAAAAATTAGTGAATATTAAACTGTTTTTAATTAGTTTTGAACTATTGCAGGTAGTGGTAAAACCCTGTGGTTGTTTAAATGGTGGCCTGTGTGACACTCAAGTGGTGACATCTAACAGAACGGGATTCACTTGTAGTTGCCTACCATCATTTACTGGTAAGAAGTCATTTTTCTCTTGCTTTAAAGCTGAATTCCCCTTTTTCAAAATTTCTGTTGTGTTTGATAACTAACTATCTGTTTATAGTTCAGAATATACTAGTGATATTTCTATTAAGTAGCTGTCTTTGTAAGAATCATGCAAAATCTGAAAAATGTGATACACCCCAAAAAAGGCTACATATTTTTATTTTTGTAATTAGTTTGTTTTATGGATCTATATTATGAAATGTGTAATTATTCATTAAAATCTGCCTGCTCTTAGGAGATAATCCACATTGAAAATCCAGTAGATTCTATTGTATTTGAGTGCCATTTACAGAGTTATCTCCCTTAATTTTGAACTCTATAGTGCATTCTATATAATTTTTATCTCCTAAGAGCACATGTTATATGAAAAACCACATATTAATTTCTGTTTACTATGACATTTCAAACAAAATATCAAAAATAAAAATATGTAGGCTTTTTACCCATGAATCACATTTTGCATGATTCTTAGCTGGAGTACTACTTAAAAGTTACCTGGCTATTGCTTGAAGAGAATAGTTTTGATACGGATTTTGGAAACATATGATTTCATGTATCTTTAAATGCACAAAAACGAATATTTATACTGGTCCAAAACATTATATTTCCATATATTTCAAAGCATATGAAAACGTATGTCTCAATTTTGTCTGTGTATAGTTTCTGTCTGTCTATCCGTTCATCTTGTTTTGCCACCTATTGCAAACACAAACATCTTGTTTCCTGCTGGCAACTGCAAAACTTAATTTGACATGTAAGTTGGGCAACAGCCTACAGGTGTACATTTTTCTTACGTTTGTAAAGTCATTGGAAAAAGGACACCAGCTGAAAAGTGCAAGATAGGATAGGTAAATGGTTATCTATTTTTTTTTATTATTATTCAGCGTTCTGGATTTAGATACTGTAAATAATTCTTTTTTTCACCCGGCTGACTCATTTCTGTGGGCCTGTCTGATACCTATTCCGCTTTGATTGAACGTCTATCGTTACTTTGTTTTGTTTACGTAGGAAAGCTTTGTGATACCAGAATGAATAGTTGCCATAGTAACCCCTGTTACCCAGGAGTTTCCTGTAAAGAGATATCAAACTCCTTTACCTGTGGCAGCTGTCCAGAAGGTTACCAAGGTGATGGTGTCTCATGTAAGTCTTCCCCAGTGCCATTCAATAAGGAATAAAATTTGAATAAGTAACTCAGCATGTTTTTTACAGTGTTCTTATTTTCCCGTAAAAAATATAGTAACCATAAACATAGATGTTTTAACAATGTTCTCTGCAATACACACTCTTTATGAAACATAAAACTGGTACATTTGTAGTTTTTGTGGAACAATTTTTTGCAAATTAGTGCTTTATTTCACTGAATCTAAGTTTTTCTTTTTATAGCAGTACTTGGATAACTTGTCTGGAGCTTCATAAGGTAAAAATGAATGGAAATTATATATTTAAGATCTTAATTTTTGCATACTATTGTTGTGCAGGTAAAAAGAAATGTTCAGCAGATCCATGTTTCTCTGGTGTTATATGTACAGACCATCCTACACTGGGTTATGTCTGTGGAGCATGTCCGCAATATTTCTATGGAAATGGTGAACAGTGTTTCCGAAATAGTAAGCTCTATGTGTATCTTCAATTTAAATTATGGATTTCTCCAATTTTCAGTTGAATAAAATAATCATTAAGTGGTGTATGCCCCTATATTGTAAATTGAATGGTAGATGTGAGGTTTTTAATGAAAAATCTCACTTCAATGATGTCCTCAAATGTTTTCATAACTCACATTTCAACTAAATTGAAGATTTTTTGACACACTGATGAATTTGAGGGACATCTAATTTGAGTATTTTTATGAAGCTGGTCCCTGTTAATGAATTCAAAAATAGCAAACCTCTAAAGCTGAATTTATTTATTGAACTTAATTGTGTGTTTTAAACTGCATAATCGAATTGCAAAATTGTATTTTTTAGATGAAAAAGCCTGTAACCAGAATGTTTGTTCACCTTTTGCGACTTGTAATGAAAGTTCAGAGTATCCAGGTTATTACTGTGGCAACTGTTCCCATGGTTATATGGGAAATGGGACAGTTTGCAAAGGTATGTTATGCTTGCAAACTTTTAAAAGGAAAGTATATAATTATATCTCATGCTTCAATTTATATGTTCTGAAGTATATGCAGGTCAAAGTCAGCCATAAGAAACAGACAAAAACATTAAGCCTCAAAACTTTCAATAGTTCCCATTTGAATTACAATTAGTGTATTGATTATGTGTTGGTGAATGAATAATATCAACTCTCAATGCATTTAATTCTTCATCCTTTACATTTCTCACTAAAGAGACTATAAGAAACTAACACTGGTACAAGATAGGGCAATCTCAGAGACCCGAGGGAAATCTCAGAGACCCAAGGGTAAGATTTAATAGTTCTCTAACAAGGGTGTATGAGATTTCCCTATCAGAAGATGCTTTCCCTACCGGTGCACTTGGTCCATGCTCCTACTTTTTAGTGGAGTCCGAGTTGCTTTGTATGTATTATTTTAGTTACTTAAGGTTCTTTGTTGTGTATGTCTGTTTTCCATTTCTGGTCTTTGTCCCTGGATTACATTATTTGGTTTTCGCTATAACCTTGGTTCTCTTGATTACCCTTCCATGTCTGGTCTGTGTCCCTGGATTACATTATTTGGTTTCTGCTATAACCTTAGTTCTCTTGATTACTCTTCCATGTCTGGTCTTTGTCCCTGGATTACATTATTTGGTTTCTGCTAGAACCTTGGTTCCCTTGATTACTCTTACTTGTCTGGTCTTCGTCCCTGGATTACTTTATTTGGTTTCTGCTATAGCTTTGGTTCCCATGATTACTCTTGCATGTCTGGTCTTCGTCCCTGGATTACATTATTTGGGTTCCGCTATAACCTTGATTGCCATGATTACTCTTGCATGTCTGGCCTTGGTCCCTGGATTATATTATTTGATTTCTGCTAGAATCTTGGTTCCCTTGATTACTCTTGCATGAGAAAAGTATGTGTTTGATTCTTTTTCTCACTAAGAGTTAGTTTTCTGACAAAATGATCTGCATTTTACAGATGATTGTGACATATCAGGACAATGATACGTAACTACCAGGTGTCAGTGTTCTAGGATTTTTCAGAAATTGAGGTTTCCTTGGGGAAAAATCCATAGAAAATCAACTTTCCCACAGTCAATGACTGCTTTCCCAACAAAACAAATCTTTACAGCATATGAAGTTTTCAACTTGCCACAGAGAAGTGTAACTAAGTACCTAACTTTCCCTGACCCAAATTTCACTTGCCCCGGGTAATGGGAAATAGGAATCCTAGAACACTGGGTGTAAAGTTTAGGATATATACTTCAAAACAGTACAAACAAACTGCAGGAAATAATCACCACTTATTCTTGATAAAATAATTATTTCAAAAGAATTTTCAAACACTTATTAGATATTGGTAGGATATGATTGGTCATTAACTTTTTATTCAGTTTCACCATTTTTTTACAGGAAAGCATATATGTTCTGTCTCAACCCGTGGGTGAGATAAGGAAATGTCGCATAGATATAAATAAAATTTTCTTGTCTCTTTATTGAGAAAAGGATATTCCTATTTTTAGCCTTGAGATAAAATATTGTGACGTCGCAATAAAACATTTCAATAATGTCTTGTAAATTCAAAGGAATTGTTGCAAACATACCTTAATCAATATTAAAGGTGTGTAAAAGGATCAAACAATGCCAGATTATGTTGTTCTCTAACTTATCAGAGTCTTGTTAGGGAACTGAAAATCTCAACCTTTGGTGTCTGAGATTTCTCTGTCTTGCACTCTCAGCTGTGTCAGATTCTTATTTTCTCATCTGGTGCAGAATGTTATTGTTCTCCTCGACACTCATTATTTCTCTTAAATTCTTTTTTTAGTCCCCTACCAGTAACTTTCACCAACAGGTACTTCAGGTTTGCACTCAGGCAGTCCATCCTCCTGTCTGTCAGTCATGCTTGCAGAAATTCATTTGATATTTAGTGCAATGCTTTACAATGATAAAAAGTTACAGATAATTTTTAATTTGTTGGTTTTTTTTAAGTGTTTTCTGAGTTTTTGCCCTTGGATTTGAAAATAAGTACAAAAACTCAGTTAATTCTTTAAAAAATTATGCATGAAGTTTGAATTCTATTCTCATCAACAGTTTTTTCCTCTGTTACATTTGTAGGGGACTTTGTACTGCCATGTAATACACATGTACTTTTTGAATGCTTGTTATATTTTAATTGCAGCTAATTTTTACTACTTTATTATCCATATTTTTATTTCAGCCTTCTGCTTTCCTCCATGCACTGATGGAAAAGAATGCTCAGGGAATGGTGTGTGTAAATGTCGCCATGGTTATAGAGGACCAGGATGTACTCAAGGTATAATTTTTTTTTGAGTTTTGTAAATGAGTATTTTATACTTACACATATTTTCAGAGAACATTTGAATATGGTCATAACTTATATCCCAAGTAAACAAAGTTTTTTGGGGGTATAATGGAATCACCATTTTTGTCTGTCTGTTTTCATCAGTCCACATTTCTTGTAAGTGCAATGCCTCTTCAAATGCCAAAAGGATTTTGATGAAATAATAAAGGAAGGTTGGGCATCATATGTAGATGTGCAATTAGGAATACTGTTACTGTCAAAGCATTCAAAAGGGAGATAAATCATATGTAGATTTTTACACAATAAAACCTCGTTAGTGCAACTCCTCCTAAACTGCCGAAGAGAATTTGAAGAAATTTTATTGGATGGTTGGGCATCATGGTTAGGTCTGCATGAAGAAATAATTCCAAAGGGTGGTTATTGAACTTACTGTCAAAGTGCTTTACTTTGTGGATACCAATTTTCATGGATTTGGGAAGAAACATAAATTTGTGGATTATTGAATTGTAATTTTGAGGTTATAGTATACATCAATGGAAAATTCTTTTGCATTGGGTACCAAATTTTGTGGTTTGGCCTACCCACAAAGACCACAAAAATTAGTACCCCACGAACAACAGTATTTTCACAATAGATTATTTATTAAACATGTAACTCAAGGGTTATACATTTAGCTCCAGTTGAAGAAGAGGGTATTCTGTTTGTGAGTCTAGTTACTGTATTTCTAATTTGTTATGGTTTTGTATGTTCCTGAAGTTTGAATATTTGGCTAAAACTGGTATCATTGTTTCAGGGCTAATCAGAAGCAGACTCCAAATGTATTATATTTTTCACTGTTTATTGAAGTCCCACACATTTCACATACTAATAGGGTTGTTATCTATATGACACATTCTCTGTTTCAATTTTCTTCCCTATAAGTGTATTTCAGTTATTGATTTGATAATATGAAAATTCATTAGAATATTGAGAACTTTACTCTTAAAAACAACAGATCTGGAAAAAAGATTACATCAATGAGTTTGAGATCTTATGTTGTTAAACTCTTCAATTTTCTGAGGTCTAAAGTTAAGTAGCTGTCTTTGTAAGAATCGTGCAAAATCTGAAAAATGTGATACACCCCAAAAAAGGCTACATATTTTTATTTTTATAATTAAGTTGTTTTATGGGTCTATATTATGAAATGTATAATTATTCATTCAAATCTGTCTGCTCTTAGGAGATAATCAATATTGAAAATCCAATAGATTCTATTGTATTTGAATGTCATTTACAGTGTTATCTCCCTTAATTTTGAAATCTATAGTGCATTCTATATAATTTTTATCTCCTAAGAACACGGGATATATGAAAAACCAAATGTTAATTTCTGTTTACTATGGCAATTCAAACAAAACATCAAAAACAAAAATATGTACCGTAGGCTTTTCACCCATGAATCACATTTTGCATGATTCTTAGATGGAGTACTACTTAATTTTTAATCAAGTTGCACCTACTTGTGCTGACTGTTTGATATTGGAAGGAGGCATGGAAGACTTCAGATTGAAATATTTATTTTTACCATATAAATGATTAAAATATTAGTTTTTCATATACATTAAGTAAAATTATTAATTTTCCTAATGTAAAAGAAAATTATGCTCAGATATAAGTGAGTTGAAAGGATCAAAAATTTTTTCTTACAGGTTCAAGATAAAAAGTTATTTCCAAAAAGGTCTGAGTCAAATATTTATTTTAAAAATCGCAAAATTCTTCCAAGTAACCCCCTCTCAAAATCAAATGGTTGTCCCATTAATTAGACAGGTCTTCTTTTATATTTAGCAATATGTAATGAGCCATGCCAGAATGGAGGTATTTGTTACCAGCCAGATAAATGTTTCTGTAAGATAGGTTATACTGGTCAATTTTGTGAAACAGGTGAGCAATACTTTTTAATAGTCCTTCCATTTGTTACTAATTTCCATGGTTTGTCAAATTTTTAAAGGAAGCAATCCAACCAGAAAGATTGTTGCAAGTAAAACTTAGTTATTGTAATATGGAATATAATTATAATACGTAATTTAATTCTTTTTTTTGTTATAAGCCATTTACTTTAAAAATGGTGGTAGGTATTTCTAATTGGTAATGTGCTGTTTTATTACATAATGCCTTCATTGGCAGATTTGTGTCCTGATGGTTGCCTGAATGGTGGATCCTGTTTAACAGAAAATACATGTGCTTGTTTACCTGGCTATAGAGGACACAGGTGTGAAATAGGTAAGACAAAGAACTAAAACATTTTGGTTGTTTGAATAGAAAATCACAGGAAATCACAGTAGTGGCCCTGATCTTAGGTCTGCCAGTGACCCCTATTGCAGATCAGCCAGTGGCCCTGATCTTATGTCTGCCAATGACCCCTATTTCAGATCAGGCAGTGGCTCAGATCGTAAGTCAGCCAGTGACCCCTATCTAAGGTCAGCCTGTGCCCCCCTGTCTTAGGTCAGCCACTGTCCCCTGTCTAAGGTCATCCACTCACTGTGGCCATATCTTATGTCAGCCTGTGAACCCTCTCTGAATTGCTTGAATCATCACTGTATAAGCCGGTGTTTTTTAAATGTCTTTTCTTTGAACATGTTGAAAGGGAAAATTCTGTTAACATAGATTTTCAACAAATCTTAATTTTGTACAAACTTCGTATGGGCCTGGTGGCCATATTTTATTTGTTCAAATGCATAGGGGATTTTATGCAGTTTAAGCTCAATTATAAGGTCATCTTGGAATGTATTTAAATTATGGATTTTAAGCATGTGCCGTTTGAATAAAAATGAACTTTAAGAATGTGCATTGTTTTTTTATGCCACAATACCTGTTGGGGCGGTATAATGTGATACCCTTAGAAAATTTTTGTGGGTGCATGTCCGTCCTTCTGTTCATCAATCCCCAGGGTTTCCTGAAAATTAATTGAGAACAGATCAATAAATTGTTTTGAAACTCTGCACAAATGTTTAGTACTATAAACACTGTAAAATACAGATTAAGTTAAATTTTAAGCTAAATCCAAAAAATATGCCATTTTTTAATGTTTATTACCCCTCCCCCTATTTTACTGATACATGTTTCCCATCAATGAATTATTTTGAAATTGTGCATAGTTATCTAGTACTATAAAATACAGATTAAGGTTATCTTTTCATGTGAACTCAATAATTGTTTTTTGAGTTATGTCATTTTTTACCCTTTCCTATCCCTCTTTTTACTGATACAGATCTCTATATAATACCTTGAGAAGGAAAGAATTGCTTTTAAACTTTGCACAGTATTTACATGATTAAGCTTTATGAAATGCAGGTTAAGATCAGTTTTAGGCAAAATCCAAAAAAAACACTTTTCTGCCTTTGGCTGAAATTTGTCATTCAGGTTGTGTTGTTTCTTTGACATATTCACTCTTTCTACTCTTATATTGTTTTTAAATCCTACATTTAATGCCTCATTAGATGCCATATTTTTACCTATGTAACTTGTCAAATTGTAATGTCACAGTTTTTGCAGTGTCTTCTTATCCTAACACATCTGACTGAATCAATCTTATCAATGTAAGATGACAATTACCTGGTACTAGATAGTGTCACTCTCTCAAAGGCTCTTTGGTTGATGGAGAATCATGGACTTTACAGTCTTTAGCATGACCAGGCCAGGAATTGAACCCGTAACCTCTGACACTTGTGGCAAGCACTTTACTACGTGTACTGGTCCATCTAAGTAGTGACTTCACTGTATTGGAATCATTCATGACTTAAGCAGTGATGGGGAATGGCAGGGGCCATGCATGGACCATATGGAATCATTCATGACTTAAGCAGTGATGGGGAATGGCAGGGGCCATGCATGGACCATATCCCACTGAAGCTAAACATGGCCAATTAAAATTACAGGATTTTACTTAAAATGTTAATAAATGGCACATCATGAATACTTGTAATAAATGCTAAAAATAGCCCATTTGAAAAAAAAATCTTTCCCGACAACTGCTTAAGTGCCTTGGATACAATGTTTTTTTCTGATTTTAGAATCCTGTTCTATAACCTGCCTTAATGGA
This sequence comes from Perna viridis, assembly GCA_037379345.1. Lineage (NCBI taxonomy): Eukaryota > Metazoa > Mollusca > Bivalvia > Mytilida > Mytilidae > Perna > Perna viridis. The sequence goes on from CM074523.1 coordinate 9,753,317, forward strand.
GGTTCATGTGTGGGATTTAACCGATGCCGTTGTACTTCAGAGTTCACAGGGACATTCTGTGAACAAGCCATTTGTGAACCAAGATGTCTAAATGGTGGAGTTTGTGTTCGTCCTAATGTCTGCTATTGTCCAATGGGATACTATGGCCCACAGTGTGAAAGAGGTAAACTTACTAACTACACAAGTAAAGTGTTATTTTAACTAATGCATTAGGGCTCCATTTTTCAAATTTACTTTGACTCAGTTATGTTTTTCCTTAACACCTTAATGCACACATTTGTAACAGTCCAAGTTTATCTCAACTAGTTTTTATACCCTGCCACACGAAGTGGGGAGGTACATGAGGATATGTGATACCATCTGAGTAGTTGCAAGTCCATCACCCTGATGGTTTTCTGATGAGGGCTACAAGACAGAGTTTTTGACATTATATGCAACATCGTATAACCCTACAAAAACTGTTAATATTTACAGAGATCACTAAAAGGTCTGCAGTAAATGTAAACACACATAAAGTCGGCTCTGAAGGGCCTGACAACAAAAGTAATATTTAAAGTTACATCCTTGGTAACAGAACAGTGAGAGACTTCTTCAAAATAAACAAAAAAGTCAAATAATGACAGGAAGACACATTAATGACCAACGCTGACAGATACACAGATCAATGTTTGTTTTTAAAGTTTCAACTGATCATCACATATCCGGTTCAGTATGGTATTTCTTGCCACAACTTCATACCTTCTAATATACTTTATATTTTTTTTCAGTTTTCTGTTACCCACCATGTGAAAATGGAGGTTATTGTGTGACGGGGAACCAGTGTCTGTGTCGGCCAGGACATACAGGAGGGCGTTGTCAACACAGTGAGTTGTCACAGGATTTAAATGATTTGTACTTAGTTACAGTAATAGAGGAGAAAGTGGAATTGGGGGGTATATGTGTTAAAGATAAAACAACCACACCAAACAGAAGAAAGAGAAGTTATAGCCATTTAACAAGGAGAAATTTCCTACACCTGTAGCTGTCTTTGACTGCGTGGCCCTTAATTATAACGATCAAATATACCAGTTCTGTGAATTGGGCATCAAATTTTACCATAGACATACAAGTGCTAGAGATATGGCATAACCAACCAACATTGTCTTCTTCTTAGCATCACACTTTACCATAAACATACATATCAAATAATAAAAATTCAAAATTACACAATATTAGCACATTTTTTTTAGGCTCGGGTAATTTAGTAGTGTCTGTATAGGTATTGAGATTTTACTTATAATTTTCTATTGTTTTAGAGCATTGCTTTAAGAATAGCTGCCGTAATGGAGGCAGATGTGTTGGTCCGGAGATGTGTGCCTGTAGAGCAGGGTGGGAAGGAAGTAATTGTGGGAGACGTATGTACATTGGATACCATTTATAGGAACATCCTATATATATGTAAATTATGCTCTGAAACATGAATGGCTCAAAATAGATCGGTCAGTAGTGATGTATTCAGTCATCGGTTTGGAGTGATGTATTCTGTTATCAGTCAGTAGTGATGTATTCTGTTATCAGTCAGTAGTGATATATTCAGTTATCGGTCGGTAGTGATGTATTCAGTTATCGGTCAGTAGTGATGTATTCAGTTATTGGTCAGTAGTGATGTATTCAGTTAGGAAGTGATTGTTTAAACTTGCATAGCATGTATACATGTTATAGGAAATCAGACATATTTCTGTTGACAGAGAAGTAAGTGATAAAACAACATAGCAATGCAATATCACTGAAGTGGAACATTATTTTAGTACAAATATATAGCTCTGTCCCTCATAGGCAAAACTTCAAATTATTTAACAATACTGCACATAATGTTTTTAGAAGTCTATTCTGTGTAAGAATCAGGCAATGGGTGGCACATCATAATTTTCAATTTGGTCTTTTTTGCCTCAAATATATCATATGGAAAACAACTAAAAAGCTATTTAAATTATCCTAAAGCATCTGTACAAAGATATTTTTGACTGCTTATATAAGGAAAAAGTTCGGGAAAATTTCCCACCATTTTTCCATAGTGCATTTCAACTAAATTTGGTCAATGCAATAAAATGTTTTGTTTTTTTTTCCTTCATGTGCCACACTTTATACACATTTTTCCTGACTCTTAGTTCTTAATGCATTAAAAGAGGAATATTTGTGAACATTTTCGTCCCATTTGACGTGTTGCAAGGGGAATTGGAAATGCCGGGCGTCCATCCGTTTGACCGTCCACCCGCCCATGTTTTCCACACTTTCTTTTTGTAATGCCCTTACCAATTGATTTTATATTTTGAATGTGGTCTAACTATGAGAAGTTACAGATTAAGTTTGACTTTGGTTAAGGTTGAATGATTTTTGTGGAAGTTACGGCCCTTGGACTTCAGTGAATTTACAGTTTTCCGCACTTTTTTTTAGCTCACCTGGCTAAAGGCCACGTGAGCTATTGCCATCACTTGGCGTCTGTCGTCGTTGTCGTTAACAATTATACAAAATTCTTCTCCTCTGACACTACTTGACCAATTGAAATCAAACTTGGTATGAATGTTCCTTGGGGTATACTGCATAGAACTGATGTGGGGATTTTTGATTCATCGAAAAACATGGCCACTGTTACTAAATATAGATCATATGGGTCAGACAGTAGGTTTTCACATATATCTCCTAAACCGTTATGTTTATTCAAATTCTTTCAATAGCTGAAATGATCCATATTATTAGGACTACAAAAGTCTTAAGACTCCTTGTAAGAGTTATTCCCCTAGAAAGGGGAAAAATGACTTTTTTGTTAATAGTTTTCAGTCAATATCTTGAAAACTATGATAGATTAAAAGAAACTTTCATTTGTTGAAAAGATCTTGTGATAGTCCTACCAAAGACTTCTTTAGTCAAAATTGTTGGACAACTTCTTGTTTAATTTATTGCCTTTGAAAGGCAAAATTCAAGAAGGTGAGCGATTCAGGCTCCTGGGAGCCCCTTGTTTGTAATGCTTTTACCAATTGATTTTATATTTTTTATGTGGTCTTACTTTGAGAAGTTTCAGTTTAGGTTTGAGTTTGGGTATTGTTGATTGATTTTTTTATTGAAGTTATAGCCCTTGAACTTAGAAAATTTCAGTGAATTTACAGTTTTCCACATTTTTTTTTGTAATGCTTTTACCAATTGATTTCATTTTTGTATGTAGTCTTACTATGAGAAGTTACAGATTAAGTTCGACTTGGGTTAAGGTTGATCAATTTTTATGGAAGTTACAGCCCTTGGACTTAGAAAATTTCAGTGAATTTAAAGTTTTCCACATTTTTTTTTCACGGGGGACATTGGAACACTGTTCTTTTATCAAGATGGAATATCTAATGTACAAAGTACTTGTTATCAATAGAATTCAATTTGTATGATGATAACTTTGAAGAAAACATTCCTGCTGGCTCTATTTACATGTCATAGGTCTTACCGTGAAAATAACTAAATAAAACAGCTGCAAAATTGTTCAAGTTAACAGTACTTCAGGAAAACAGACACTACGACAGCAAACTGAGTATACAAGGGCCATTCAAAACTAATTTCCTGGTTCTTGAGACATTCTTTCCTTTTTTATGGTGCCTAATTACCCATTTTTATCACTATATCAATAAAATTATAGCTTTGTTTCTTGTTACCTGACCAACTCATGCCTTGACCTCCCGGTTGACTTATTTTCAAGTTAACAATCAACAAAAAGTACCACCAAACAAGCCAAAATTTTACAGATGGTTGTCAATTTTCGGTTTCCACAGTCTGGGTGGTTAATAAGATGTTTTTTTTGAAGTTGCTTTCTATGAAAGTTCGGTAAAAAAAGCAAATAAAATAAAGTAAAATCCTGACTTACCAACCCATTAATCTCTGACATGTAAGAGAACACAGAGGTAATAATTTTAATTGGCTATAAGTAAAAAGGAAAAAGAAACTCCTTCATCATTTTTTTCTGTCTTTAAACAATGTCAAAAGCTCCCTTTTAAGCAATGAAAAGGTTAAATACCTCTGTTCCTCATTAGTTTTCATGAAAAATGGCCTGAGAAGCAAAAAATTATCTTTGAAGAGCATAATCATAGTCTTTGTACTGAGTGTTAAATATCTGATATTTCAGCTATCTGTCATTTAGGATGTCAAAATGGTGGATACTGTTATTTACCTGACAGGTGCCGATGTCCTCCCAACTATTGGGGTCCACACTGCCAGTTTCGTGAGTAATTCTATCTACAGTGTTTTTGTGTCAAACCCTGAGCTTTTGAAATTTCTAACAGATTATTGCTTCAAAGTTGATTTTAAGCAATTGTTTTTTTGTTTTTTTTTTGTGTGTTTTAATTCAGCCAAAGATTTATAGGTCAAACCTGGGTTCTTTTAAACATTGCATGATTTGAGGTTAGGGGCAGTATCAGTCTTGTGAGCAATGCTGCACATGTACAAGATCATTTTTGGGGGGAAAATTGTTCAAATCAAGATTTCAAACAATTTTATATCCATGAATGTTTACTGTAGAATTAATTTTATTTTTTACATTTGAAATTAATTCTGTATTTTCACTTATGAACTTTCTCTAACCACATCATCTCAATATTTTTCTCTTTTGAAATATAAATGTATTTTTTGTTATTCACTGTTTCCAATTAATTACTTTATAAATATCATTTGTTTTATTCCAGCTTCCTGTATTCCACCATGTGTCTTTGGTAGTCGCTGTACAGGACCAAACAAATGTACATGTAGGAAGTTTTACACTGGCAAGTACTGTCAGGTAAAGTTTAACAATGATCCAGCCAGAAAATTCAGGAAGAGGGACACAATTTTGAAATATAGAGAACTAAGCTCATATCTTGAGGAAACACATACTACGTTTGTGATGAAATGCTATTTTTTTGTATTGTTTAAGTAAGCATTTTCAATGCAGGAAAAGCTAAGAATTGAGGTTTTTAAAAAGAAGGACATTATGACTGAACATTTTTTAGATTAGGAAGAGCAAGTTCAGGGGAAATTAAGGGGACAGAAATATTAGGTGAAGTGGTGTGGATTTTTTGTTTTTTTGTTTTTTTGTTTTGTTATTTGTGTTTAATCAAAATAGGAAGAAAGTTTGAGGGAGTGAAGTGGCAATGCTTCCCACTATTCCCCTTCCACATCTACCATGTATTCCTTTATTGTTGGTTTCTACTATTACCACTGAGGACAGTTCCAGTCATAACTAAAACAACAATTACCTGTTCAGTTTTATCAGTTTGAATTCCATTTCTTTTACTCCATCAAAAAATGGTCAAAGACAGAAATGGCTGAATTTTGTTTAACAGGAGGTAGATGTCCAACAGGCCTGAAATTGAAGCCCACATTATTGGACTCTTACCTGATGCTGGATTCTGAACAAGAAAGCTCTAGTACTGCTTTGGTATTGCAAAGCTGATCCTTTTAATGTTTTTTTTTTTTTTTTTTTTTTTTTGAAAAATTTGGAAAAAAAATAGTCAAAACAGCCACACAGTCTACCATAGTTCATCCCTCTACATATCCTCATGTAACTCAACAAGTTCAAACAGAAATATGTGGAGGTTCAAGTAACTGTATTTTCAGTATTTGAATACCAGTCCACATAAAATTCAGACGTTGCCAATGGTAAAGTAATTCATAGTGTAGAAAACCCCACCAAACAAATAATGCTTTTCAGTCTACATTTGCTATACATTCATGTAAAGTTAATTTCTGCATTTAGATCTGCACTTTTTAGATGAACATACAGTTATCTCCCACTCAAATCAAACACAGAAAACCAAATCAAGACTCAAGAGCAATAACTCTTGCAACGTGCCAATTTCCTGTACAATCTATATCATTTTTGTCACGAAAACGCTCACGACAACAACCAAATGAAAAAGTAAGACTGGTTATGTGATCAGTAACTGTTTCTGAACAAGAAATAAAACTGAATTTGGTGGGTTTTTTACATGCGTGAATCACCTTTTCTGATTTTTATATAGACTGCTACTTAAACACCTTCATAATTGTGATTTATCTTAGGCTATCTTTAATCTGATTTTCCTTTGATTCATTTTTATTCTTGTTTTCAGAGAAGAAAAAAATGAGAATTTACTGGTAAGATTTCATCAGCATTCCAGCCATAACATTTAATATGCAAGTTACGATGTATAGTGTAAGCAGGCCAAGGAAGTTTTGGAAGCCATGAGAGAGACTTATACCATTAATTATATAACTATCTCTTGATAATTGTATTATGGTTAACTGTCTGTCTGTCTGCCTCAAGGATGCTTTGAGATTTGACTTTTTAATAGAATGTACAGTATTTGGTAGATGTTCACTTTCATTATAGTATGCCAAACATTGCATGGATGTATTATGGTATCACCACAGTCTGTTTGTGTGTCTGACAAACTGAGAACTTTAGGGTACTTTGATGAATTTTGACTACTTGGAAGAATGTTTAGATAGCTTATACATCCAGAAAAAAGCGATGTTTTAATTAATGTTTTTATTCTATACAGTTTTGGAAGTCTAAATTGACTTCCATGATACAGTGGTACGAGTATTGTGCCTCACGTCATGATAAAATGTATTTTATAGAAGTTTTATAGAATACTGAAGTCTGTCTCACTTCATCCATCTGTCCATCTAACCATATATTGTCTATAACTTAAAGATACTCTGGGATATGTTATCATCCTCATGATCATCAATCCATTCGTCTATTTGTCCTTCTTTCACACTTTTGGTGTTAGTGTTAAGGGTACATATCATCAATGACATCCTTAATATTCACATGTATGTGGATGCTCTGAAACATTAATAGCTCAAAGTCTTTTAAATCTTTCAATCAATTCTGTGGATAATTAAGGCCCAAATCTCATCATGGCATAATTACTTATACTGCACAGGGGTTATCTCCCCTTATCTCATATAAAATTACAAATGTTGGAGCATCTTTGATATCAGCACATCTTTTATTGTAACTTTACACTAAAAAACAATAGGCCTGTGTTTCACAGAAATCAGAAATATATCCATAACTCAAAATTTAGCCTACCAATCTGAGCTTACTTTGAGATGAAAACTCTAGGATTTGTGGACAATCTCAATTTGAGATTGTTTTATGAAACCAGACCCTGATAACCTGAAAAGCTGTTTTTCAAGATAAAAATTATCACTTAAGTTGAAAATAAATGATAAAATTTCTGCATTTCTTTTTACAATGGAATTTTCATGTATTTTGCATTGCATTGAAGCTGAAATTACAAGAGTTATTCCCCTTTGTAAAATATTTTCAGTATACTCTATTTTAATTTATATTCATAGCTGTGTTATTGTTTGAGTGGAAAATTGATAATATATATATTTTTTTTAAATAGTAGAACTTAAAGAAATGTTCTGGACATATCTTTGCATGATTTTAAGGTCAGTTGTTCGTTCTGATAAAAACAGTATTCAATGCTTAGTGATAGATACTCTTACTTGTTGTTATAAACAAAAGCATGTGTACATGTACATGTTTTAAATTTTACATGTATGTAAGTACTTCTCAGTCTACAAATCAGGCAAAATGTGTATATGTGTGGCATATGAAAAAAAAACAGAGGTTTTAATGCATAACTTACAGAATTAATTGTCAAAGTGTTTGTAACCTGGAGCATCAGTCGCATAGGTATTTTGTGGCAGTTTTCAATGAAGTAACATGCACTATAGAAAATGGCAGGAAAATTTCCCGCACTTTATCCCAATGAAAGCTGCCACAAAATACCTATGTGAAAGATGCTCCAGGTTCAATTTAAATAGCCGTTAGGTTGAGGCAAAAAAAGACTGCATTGAGAATGATATGCCACTCATTGCCTGATTCTTACAAGGAATGGTAATTAATTATTTAATGCAAGTGTATTGAAACAGGTGAATATTTTACATCCTCTGTTTCTAGTGATTATAAATGTACATATGTGCATGGCAATTTGTTTTAAATTTGCATACTGTAAATACAGTAAAACCTATCTTAAATGATCCTGGGAAATCTGACACCTACCTAAACCAATCCTGGGAAATGTGAATCCTGTCTAAACGGACCCTGGGTAATCTGAATCCTGTCTACACTGACCTTGGGTAATCTGAAACCTATTTAAACCAACCCTGGGAAATGTGAATCCTGTCTAAACTGACCCTGGGTAATCTGAAACCTGTCTACACTATTTTTAGTCCTCTTTATCAATTGAAATGTACTACTTTGGTAAACCAAACAAATTTTAAGGTCAAAAAGAGGTTGTACAATTATTGGATGCAATTGATTTTGTACTTTTTTAGTTTGATTTAAGTGTGATTTTATTTTTTGCAATTTTGAGAATTAAATGCTGCATCACACCAGGCACTTTAATATACTCTCCCTGATCACACATATTACAAACTTCATGCTGTAATTTTGATTAAAGTGCATTTAATTATGATGTTTTCAAAGGCATTTTTACCTGTTTCGCCTATGTTGACATGCAGGTCAAATAGCCTCTTGACTCCATAAGTCCACCCATCTTTCCTATACACTTAGAGGGTACCTACTTTTTGTAATCTGTAATTAAAAAAAAAGCGTAGAACAAATATTAATGATAATTTGCAAATGTGTTTATGTATGCATTGAGAATGTACACCTATTATTGTGGAAAATTTTTGACAAATATATGTATCAGTTTTCACATATTGAATTGACCTTTTTCTCAGCAATATATATGATACCAGAAGTATACACTGAAGGTACTTTGTGACCTTATCTTGTCAATTGATTGTAGACATATTAAATATTTCTATCTGCTGACAAATGTATGGCAATGATTCAGATCCAGATATGATTTACTAGTGCTGGGAGACAAGGAAGCAAAATAAGAATTATTGTGCCATGACCCATAATAAATTGGACATTTCTTTTAAATTTTATTATGCGGGTTCATCAAGTCAATCTTAATAATAAGAACATCACAATAATTTCTGAATTGTCAGTCTCTGTAAGATTCAGGCAGTGGGTGAAACATAGCTTGAAAACACAATTTTGACAGTTTAATTTGACTATATGCACCATCTGAATACAGGAAAAAAAGATTTTCCATTTCATGTTGATAAATTGACTTAAAATTTCATTGAAATGCACTGAAAATGAGCATTTCAAGGACAAATAACTCTGTCAAAAAGCTCATTTTTCTAACATTCTATTAAAAACATTCTGAGCAAATCCAGAGATGCAGAGATCAAATAATGGTCTTTTCAAATAAAGAATACATCCTTGAGTGAAATTATAATATCTGATTGGTGGCTTCTTGACATGTGTGTGTCTGATTTTTCCCATTTTGCTTGATTCTTACAAAAACTTTCACTTAATGAACTGATTCAAATACCTGTAACCTGTACCTAAAACAAAATCTTGTTTAGAACCCTGGTCAGGGATTAGGTAATATAAAGGCTAAGGCTATGTGTTAAATGCCAGATTCAGGATTCCAATTAAAATGTATGAGTTATTTCCCCTTGCATGAAATATTTTTAAACCACTGTGGAAGCAGTAACTAGCAAAAGCTACTAATTGTTCCTTTCAGTACATTAGTAGGTCTTATTTTTATTTATCTGAAAAGGGGATGATAATGTATTGACCTGCCACTACCGACTGTGTAAAGTTTAAATTGTTATTTTTATTTACCTTTTTTAAACTGTACAAAATGTAAAAATTTGAGTAATGTTATTTTTACTATTACATATATTTGTTAGTATAATTTATAAAATTTGAATAAAAATTTAAATATTCATCTTACAATATTTTAATATCAAAGGCAAAGGAGACCAGAGTTCTGGGATTTGTCCCTTGCAGGGGTGGATCCATACACTTTGCAAAGGAGGGATGCCAGCCATGGTTCCTCAGAAAAAGGGGGTGCTATGACATTATTTGCCGTTATTTTGTTAATTTTACATATGAAATTTTCCATTAAAATGGGGGTGCCGTCCCCTTCAACCCCCTCTGGATCCGCCACTGCCTTGGTCCATTATCTGACATAAGCTCACCAGAACGAAAGGTCCATGTGAGCTTATGCCATCACTTGGTATCTGTCATCTGTTGTTTGTCGTCTGTTATTTTTTTTTCAAAAATTTTCTCCTCTGACATCAAAATTGCTGGTGAAGCTAATTTTTATCACCATCATCCGTAGAGTTTGTAGTTTTAAAATTACATCCGATTTGTTCATATTCAAAACGAAATGGCTGCCATAACTATAAATAGATCCAAGGGGGTGATTCACTGAACTGTGTCTATATCTTGAAAATTTGAAGAGATAGAGTGAATTAGAAAATATGCGCCAGTTGCAGAATCAAAAGATCTACAACATTAATATCAGGATCAATATAATTTTTTAACGTCTATTTGTTAAAGTTATTGCTGTTGAAAGGCGAAAAATGACGGTTTGTTTGTTGTTTTTTTTTTTTTTTTACATTTTAAACCTATATCTTGAAAACTGAAATAGATAAAAAAAAAACAAACTTTCAATTGATGAAATGATCCTTATGGTTAGGCCTGCAGAACTCTTTATAGGTCAAAGTTGCAAGACGACTCCTTGTCAGAGTTATAAGTATTGCTCTTGAAAGGCTAAAAATTGCGTTTCCAATATATTTAAAACTATAATAGATATTAAACATATTTTTCAATTGATGAAATGATTCGTATTACAAAGCCTACAATAGTCTAATGGGTCAAGGTTGTAGAACGGCTCCTTGTTAGAGTAACTGCCCCTGCAAGGCGAGAAATGAACTAAGTAAGCGATTCAGTCTCCTAGGAGCCTCTTGTTCAATTTTCATGATTTCTTGATACCATTTTTATTGTTGCAATTAGTAACTAGTTATTTCATTGTGAGTTACTGAGTCTTTAATTAGAAAATATATAGTTACACTACCTACTCCAAAAACATAGGTTGCAAATAAATTGGAAAACTAGCAACGGTCTACCTACACTGGAATCGCAGTCTGAACGTACACAAAAACATGAAATTGAAAGAGAAGTGGTCTAGTCTACTTTGAATTTGACCTATCAATGGTTTTATTTATGTCAGATGACATTTCAGAATACTCGTTTTTTTCTTTGATTAATGCTTTCAAAATCATGGAAGATGAAATCTGATTGAGCGGATGAAAAAGGTCATCAGAACAGAAAGGTAGTAGAATGGGGAGTTGCAAGATCCTGCATGCAGTGTTTGAATGGAGCAACTGAATGATATAACTGTAATTAGATTGAAGTGATTTGTTTTGTAGAAAAAAAAACACCGAACAATTGCTGCGTTTACGGTCTATTTATGCTATATTTAACCGAACATTTCTCTCCAACTTTCCAACTTAAATCATCCAAATCAAAGATACATTTTGTAACACTTGCATAGTGATAATTTCGTACTCAAACCGTTGTATTTTTTTTTTTCTGAATGTGCAACAAACAAATGACAGGCTGGTTATATCATGTACTTCTGAATTAGAAATAAAAATGAATTGGGTGGTTTTTAGGCATACGTGAGTCCGTTCCTGTCTGTATTTATCATGACTGTTACATTATTTTAAAAAAAAATGCATAGTACACGCATTGAACTCCTTTCTACAATAATATTTTTCTGTATTATTAGGCTTGCTCCCTAGTCAAATATGCAGCCCCACTAGACTTGCTGCCACTGTCAAATATGCAACCCCACTAGGCTTGCTCCCACTGTCAAATATGCAGACTCTTTAGGCTTGTTCCCGCTATCAAATAGGCTGTCCTTTAGTCTTGCTCCCGCTATCAAACATGCAGCCCCTTTAGGCTTGCTCCTACTATCAAATATGCAGCCCCACTAGGCTTGCTCCCACTATCAAATATGCAGCCCCAACAGGCTTGCTTCCACTGTCAAATATGCGGCCACACTAGCCTAGCTCCTACTGTCAAATATGCAGCTCCACTAGGCTTGCTCCTACTTTCAAATATGCAGCCCCTTTAGGCTTGCTCCAACTATCAAATATGCAGCCCCTTTAGGCTTGCTCCCGCTATCGAATATGCAGCCCCTTTAGGCTTGCTCCTATATACTGCCAAATATGCACCCCACCAAACTTGACCCACTGTCCAATATGCAGCCACACCAGCCTTACTCCCACTGTCAAATATGCAGCCCCACCAGCCTTGCTCCCACTGTCAAATATGGAGCACAACTAGACTTGCTCCCGCTATCAAATATGCAGCCCCTTTAGGCTTGCTCCAACTATCAAATATGCAGCCCCTTTAGGCTTGTTCCCGCTATCGAATATGCAGCCCTATTAGGCTTGCTCTTATATACTGCCAAATATGCAGCCCCACCAGACTTGCTCCCACTGTCCAATATGCAGCCCCACCAGCCTTGCCCCCACTATCAAATATGCAGCTCCTTTAGTTTTGCTCCTACTTACAAATATGCAGCCCCTTTAGGCTTGTTCCCGCTATCGAATATGCAGCCCCTTTTGGCTTGCTCTTATATACTGCCAAATATGCAGCCCCACCAGACTTGCTCCCACTGTCCAATATGCAGCCACACCAGCCTTACTCCCACTGTCAAATATGCAACCCCACCAGCCTTGCTCCCGCTATCAAATATGCAGCCCCTTTAGGCTTGCTCCTATCAAATATGCAGTCCCTTTAGGCTTGCTCCCGTTATCAAATATGCAGTCCCTTTAGGCTTGCTCCCGCTATCAAATATGCAGCCCCTTTAGGCTTGCTCCCACTATCATATATGCAGCCCCACCAGACTTGCTCCCACTATCAAATATGCAGCCCACTATTATTCTATGTTATATAATAGTGGGGCTGCATATTTGATAGTGGGAGCAAGCTCCTATAGATTCAATTCTTAATCGTTCTGTAGATTTTGGTTGTCGCCCTTTTATTTTAAATCTCGCGTATGTAGCTCATAAAGGGGACAAATTAGGTTAGTGCTGAATCCATTGTCTGTATTGAACTTGCATGAACTCTGTGTCATTTTTGTTATGATTTTGTTATGTCCGTTCACAACAAACAATCAATTTTTATTTATCTTCATTTATGTTCTATTTTTAGTAAAGGCGGTCATGTCTTTCAACGGATGAAACATAATGTATCTCCACATCAATTATTCAGTTATTTGTAGAATATCTTAAAGAACATTCATACCAAGCTTTGTTTTGAAAATTTGTTAACGACGACGGCGGACGACGGCAGACGCCAATTGATGGCAAGAGCTTACATAGGACTTGATTTGTTTTTGTAAAGGATTTTATTCATTTGTGTGATGACTTTACTAATTCATATTCCGTTTAAGTAATACACTGAATGTCCATCGATCCGCTGTACCCCCAACATGCTGTTATAATTACAATTGTCGTATGTTCTTAAAATTCTGTTTTTCAAGATCTATCCATATGGGTGTAATTTGGCAAAAAAAGTGATTATTGTTGTTGTTATTATTATAATTATTGTCTATATTTAAAAAACAAATACATATATAAATTAAAAAATGGAGAAAAACCCGACGGCTTGCCACACTACATGTATCTTTTCATGTTTGTTTTCATTCAAGTTTTTATACCAGTTGACTGAAAAATAAATCACAGACCCGGAGCGAATTTCGATTGATTGATTGTTGATGTTTAACGCCCAAGCAGCAATATTTCAGCTAAATCGGGCGAAGAACATGAAATGGGTGATAAAATGAACATGAAATGATGGTGAAATGAAAAATGGGATAGGACACAAGGACAATAGGGTCGACGGACTTTGATCGCACTGGAAATAGGGAGAGGGTTTAGGGTCGGACAATTTAGCTTCCTGCAGCGGAGGTTCTTACTCCTATCGAATACCGCAGCAGGTTTATTTAACGTGGAAGAAACGTGGCATCTTTCCCGACATGGTACACCACTATGGTTTGCGGTCAGGTTTTTCCATTTATGTAGCATGTCAGATGTATCCCATTCCAATTCCTGGGGCACACAACCCAGACTGGAATCAGCTATAAATTTACAGATAACATATGCAAGAAGCATAAGCATTTTCGAAAGAATCATTAAAGGGCAACGGAAAGAAAACCCTGAGTACTTTAATTTTGCTGAAGGGAAGTTAATGTTATACATACATGTACCAGGCTGTGCGGTTCCCTAAATAGTGATTTATTTCGTGTAAATGAAGTGCCATCCCCTTCTTGCAGTTGTGGACATCCTTTTGAAGTTTAAATCCACTATTTTATGGAATGCAACTTGTATAATGAACATAAAAATTCCCTGCTGGCACGGTTTTAACATAACAAAATAGTTTCTGTTGGCTGGTGACGAAAGTCTTACATATGATGAAAACACGAATATTTTTGCATGTGTTCATCATTTTATCAAACGAACTAAAAGGTCTGAATAATACTACATGTACATGTATAAACGAAATGACTCTCTCACGTTACCCCAACCCCGCCCTTTTAGCCAGGACCCTCCTTTTTATTCCATTTCCTTGTTTTAGTTTCATATCGTTCATGTTAATATGCTTGTATTCTTGAGCAAATAAATATTTTAAAGCTGAACTTAACAACCCAGCTGATCTTAAGGCTAGAGTTCTGAACGCTATTTAGTCGCCTTTTACGACAGGCTTAGCACTGCTGCGGGCCTATTCTTTTGACACCCGGAGCCGTACTGGACCGCATTTCGATAACTGTTAAGTACATGATGTGAAATTGTTTTATGTACAAATATCTCATTAGCGAAAAAAATAATTTACAAGCAGGAATTGAAATGGTTATCGCTTGGTCCACCCTCTTTTAATCAACGCCGGACTGCTCAAAGGCAAGATTTAAACTAATTATGTTTTTTGGGTATGATAATATAGGTGATATTAAACAGTTAAACTCTTGTGATACCTATAGAAATTGCAATGTTGTTTAAGTTATCCGTTTACACGTGTAAATCATGGTACACTTAAATTCAATTGAAACATTTAAAATATTCAATACACGTATTTTCTTGGGTGCATCCGGGAAGAGTTAAGGTAAATATCAAATTTATATAATAGGTTACCAAGTTTGTGAATTCCAATCCGGAGGATGGGGTGTTGTCGATCGAAATTTTCGGTGTTTTCGGACTTCCATTCGCTCATTTACATCAAATTTTTATACACATTAACAACATTTTCCAACGAAAAAGATTCCTCCCTCCCGTGAATTTAATATGCCCATTTATGCCCGAAACCTATTTTTCGTGTGATACAAATGTATAATATGGGTATAAATGTATGCATATAATAGAATACAGTCAATATAATACTGATGTGACAGTTTTAGGGTGGATCCAGAAAGTTTGAAAGGGGGTCCAGAAAAAAGTGGGTTCTAGGCTATTATTAAATTTGCTCATTTTTGCCCAACTTTAAAAAAAAAATACTCGAAACTGACAACAACCCCTAAAACTGAGTTTGATACACTGAAATTAAACAAATCGATTCTAGAGGATTCACCTTTAAAGGTTAAATGAGCAGTTTTTTTGTGCTTTAAATATTGAATATAAATTTTGATATTGGACTGATGATATACATTCCTGTAAAATCTCCAATCTGATTCTCTTTTTGATTGATCAACATCGGGTATATTTGTTTGTCACTATGATTTTAATGGGGTTTTTTTTATGGTTTTGTTCACCGTTGATTAGTTCGCACCCGACTCAGTGATATTGATTCGTTCATTAAATCATGTTTATGATTGTGTGTATATTTAAATGGTCGGGTTATAGACTTTACCTTAATCATTTAAAGGTAGATTTCAATGGATACCTAATACATTGATTGTAACACTACACACGATAACACAATCGGGATAAATGGGAAGATGTGTTCGATGTTTTGAGGTAAGACATGTTTTACTGTATTTTGTTTATTTGTATGGTTAGGCAAGCCATGAAATCCGTATTCCATTGTATTTCTGCTATCGTGATTTGGATCGAAAAGTCAGAACACATGGCTTTGTCAAGAAGTGAAATATGCTCCTACATGTATATACATGAACATGTACCAAGTATGTGAATCAAATACCTAGAAACATATAACGGGTATATTTGTTTCTCATGTGGTCTAATTAGATACATAATATCCCTATTTAAGGGGTGGGGCCCTGGTGACCTTGACACAGACCAGAGCATATTATGTGCCAATTATGTGCCCCCCACACACGGGTAATTTTTGTCCAGTTCTCATAACTACCCCATTCTCTTTGTTATGTCGGGAGTAATCTAATAACCCCTGAAATGTGAGGTTACCCCCCCCCCCCCCACACACACACTCATTTGGGTACATTGTGCTACGTATCTTCATATGGTGCTTTTACGTGTAACATTAGGATGTTAAGAAAAATTCAATTTTTAGCTACATTGTATAAGAAAGATATACTTATTGCATTTTAAGGAGGTAGACCTAGAGTAAGGGACATAACACTTGAAATCAGTGATATGTTTGCATCATATTCAATTTCATCAAAGCATATCAAGCTTTCATTTGAAACAGAATGAAATCCATCCAAGTTACTTTGATGCTTACATGAGATTGATGTAAAATGTTGAATACAAACGTTCCAATGATTTGAAAGAGTTGTGTCCCTTACCCTAGGTCTACCACCTTAAGCATCTCATATTGGAATACTTACAGTGCCAATATTTGTAAAGTTTCAGATTCAAACGTTTTGTGTTCCTTTTGGGGTTTTAACTTTTAAAATATTAAAAATAGAAATAAAAGGTCGTGTACAAAATGTGCCCAACATCATATATACAATAGTTCACATTCTTTTTCATAATGGATAAAGACTCGCCATATAAGGGGTAGTTCCGAAAAAGGGGAGGTTTATTACCCTTTATTTCATGGGCTGTTCGAATTCCCTATCTGTTTATTGGTACACTATGTGTCATTTTTATTGATATTTGGAAGAGCAACCAAGGGAACCAAGGTTATAGCCGTAATCAAAAGAACGCAATCCAGGGACAAAGACCAGACATAGAAAACAGACACATGCAACAAAGAACATAAAGCAACTAAAATCACACATACAAAACAACAAAAGCAAATGAGCAACTTGGACTTCACTAAAACTGGGAGCATGGACCAGGTGCACCGGTTGGGTAAGCGTCCTCTGTTTTTCTAGAAACACCCGCCGAGTTTCTCATAAAAAGTCAAGTCCGGGGTAGACAAACGAGGAAAGGAAAACGAAAACTATGACCCGTTGAATAAATCAGTTTTCATGGTGCAGATGGATACACCATAGTGATGTCTTCAATCTTGTAGCAACATAATCCTGTTCCAGAAGCCTATTTTTTAGAGTTATAGCGCGATACAAAAAGTCAGTATATGAGTTATGAACAGTGAAGTAAGTGAGCAACTTTCCATTGTAGTTATAATTATTTACCTCATAAAATAAAAGGAAATCGAAACATTCACAGTATCAATAAAAACAAACATCAATCCCTTGCATTGTACATGTACATGTAACATATCCACCCGTTAAACTATAACATATCCATCCCTACACTATAATATATCTATCCCTTACACTTTAACATATCTATCCCTTACACTTTAACAAATCTATCCCTTACACTATAACATATCTATCCCTTACACTTTAACAAATCTATCCCTTACACTATAACATATCTATCCCTTACACTTTAACAAATCTATCCCTTAGACTGTGACATATCCATTCCTTACACTATAACAAATCCAACCCTTAGACTACAACATATCCATCCATTAGACTAGACTATAACATATCTATCCCTTACACTTTAACATATCTATCCCTTACACTTTAACATATCTATCCCTTACACCATAACATATCCATCCCTTAAACTATGATATATCCATTCCTTACACTATAACGAATCCATCCTTCAGACTATAACATATCCATCTCTTAGACTATATCATATCCATCCCTTGCACAATAACATGTCCATCCCTTAGGCTATAACATATCCATCCCTTACACCATAACATATCCATCCCTTACACCATAACATACCCATCTCTATTGACTTTGCATACATGTATTTTAATCAGATTGCAAAAGGGTGAGGATTACATGAGAAAAATATATAATATACAGGAAAAAAACATATCAGCATCTGCAATAATAATGATTAGTTACTGTTCCTGTATTTTCCAAAATATTTTTCAAAATTCGTTCGGCTGCACAAAAGGAACATAGGGCGATTGGTTAAGAATCCGATTGATGTGTACAGGCCGGATATGTACAGAGTAGTGAAAATTATAACAAACTACAAACTCATAATTACAATGTTGAACGTGACCTAAAGTATGTTTAGTTCTATAAAATATTTGGAATAAAGGCACGATTTTTTTTTATCATATTCATGTAGACGTTTCTATGATGGTATTCAGTGAGATGAAATATCCGATAAAACCCCTACTGGTGCAGCCTTTGCACGTCTAACGGAGTCTGTAAAGCCCTGTTTTTCTTTCAAAAAATGTCTGTATGCCTGTAAAGGTAAAATCACTTCCTTTTAATCTAGGATCAGTTACTAAGTATGAAGTTGTGAACTTGCACTAGGTTTGTGTGAAAGTATTGGAACCGAGGAGCGTACCTAGAAGTCTATACAACAAGGGGTTCCGGTGAGGTTGTCTAAGGCTAGCATCAATTCGCTCATTTTCTGTCATAATTGTGCACAAAATGAATAAAATATTCCAATAAAAGGGGGTTTGAACCTCAAGAACCCCGATTCCGTCACTAACTTGATGCATGTTAATGCCAAAATAGGAAACTCTCTCTGTTGCTATTTACAGGATCATGTGGGACATTCGTCTTTGAAGTAACACGAGTAAGGACAGTCAGGTTTATTTTATTTGTATCACCGTAGAGGAATTCTTTAAATTTTGACACTTTTAGGTTAATGAATCTTTGTTTCAAAATTTAATATTTTTTTCTATTTTCCCAGGGAACAGACACAGATTCACCAGAGCTTTACAGAAATAGACACGGACTTAGGTCAAATATTGTTCAAAATGTATCCATTCAGAAAAATTAAGAAGTTGATAACGAATTTTATCCGACGGAATAGATTCATGAGAACTCTGGTAGCAGCATGCACTTTCATGTTCTTCAGCGTTTATACCATATTTCATTTGTACTTTGGTCCGGGTTATATGATGTACGTACATAAAAATATACGAGCGAGTTGTATTATACCGGAAGTTGATCCGTTTGACCGGGAAATCATGAAATTCTTTTGGCGCCCAGATCCTATCGTCTGTTCGAAGGATTCGGACTTGGTTTACTTTGACTATGAATCGAGGCTACATATCAACCGAAGTCGAGTGGGAAAGAAAACCATTAAATGTAATTATCAAGCAGTAAATAGGAAGAATGGTGAAGATATTGATATTGAATTCGGACCGGAAACGTGGTTTGACGATTCAATTGTTGTAAATACGGACATTGTAAAGGTCAAATGTCTGATGAATGCGAAAATGATTTACCACCGTCTTCATTTTCAAGTTCATCGTTCTGAAACCATTTCTAACACAAATGTTAGGCAACCGAAGTATAACATTTTAGTGTTTGGAATGGATTCTGTTTCTAGGCTTGCAGCAATACGCGAATTACCAAAAACTATGGCTTATCTTGAAAAAACGCTTGGAGCATACACTTTAAAAGGATATACTAAAGTAGGGGATAATACACTGCCAAATGTAGTACCTATACTGACGGGGGAATATGCCTTTTCGGAAAAATTCCCAGTCAAACACAATAAACCGTTTGATAATCACCCATTTATCTGGAACAATATATCTAAAATGGGCGGTGCTACAATGTTCCTCGAGGACTGGCCTAGGATTAATACCTTTAACCTCGGTACGAGTGGTGGTGGTGGATTCCGGAAACCACCGACAACACATTACATGCGTCCGTTTTATCTTGCTGTAAATAGAATGGAATTGTTCGAATCGCCCGTTAGTGACGTCTTACAATTTTTCGAAGATAAAAATGTGAAGTTGAGTTCGACCTCGTATTTGTGTTATGGTGACAAAACAATGCATGGCATTTCAATAGAATATTTTAAACGGTTTTTGATAGCCTATAGGAATGACTTTAAGTTCACCTGGGTTTGGAGTAACAAGTTAAGTCATAACTACGTCAACTTCATCAAATTAGCCGACAACGATTTATTAGATATGATGACATTTTTAAAAGAGGAAGGATTTCTTAAGAACTCATTTTTATTTTTCATAAGCGATCATGGCTCCCGGTTGGATAAAATACGAAACAGCCCGGTAGGAAGGATTGAAGAAAGGTTACCTATGATGTCTATAGTTGTCCCTGACGAACTCAAGGTACAATATCCTCATTTGGAACATAATTTGAAAACTAATGTGGATAGATTGACTTGCCCGTTCGATTTACACGAGACTTTGGTTGACATACTTCATGAAACCTTCCAGGAAACGAAGGAAAGTCCTAATGTGCTCAAAAGGGGAATCAGTCTCTTCCGGTCTATACCAAAAGACAGATCTTGCGCAGACGCGGGAATCGACGAGCATAACTGCATGTGTTATTCCTCAGTAGAAGTAAACGTCACACAACCCATTGTTACAAAATTATCTTCATATATTATGGGAGTTATAAACAAGTTAACTAGTAAAGAAAAATGTGCTGTACTGTCGGTAAAGAACGTTTTGAGTGCAAAACGAATAAATTCTCAATTGGGCTACGATGCAAATAACCAAAATAAAAAGCCCTTGTTATACATGTTTTATCGACCAAAGGATGACGTCAGAGAGCGATATCAGTTACTATTACAGGCGAGTCCGAGCGATGCTCTTTTTGAAGTGACGGTAGAACAGCAAGGCATGTCTCATTTCTCTATTTTAGGAACTATAAGTCGGACTAACATGTATGGAAACCAATCACACTGCGTGACAGAAAGTGAACTAAAGAAATTATGCTTCTGTATCTGAATATGATGGTTTTAAACGTTTTAGTCGCACAATAAGCCAAAGAAATAAATTAAGCGATAATACATGTACATAATTCCACTGGCTTGTACACGTATACACTCAGAGGAAGAGCGATTGTCAAATCTGTCGCCGAGTTGCGCGCCACCCTAAGTCACGTGATACACAAAGTGGGGTTGCAGAGTATTTTACGTATACTAGTTTTCATTGCAAACTCTTGGCGAGATAGCAATGGTTCATTTGTCCAATTTTATCATTTGGAATTGAAAAGATATGCAAGTCAGTAAACCACTTTGCTCGTGGATAACTCGGTGCCACGCAATCCAAGTGGTATGAAATGCATTTAGAGATGAAATAAAACTTACTTGTTTTAAAAGCGTAGTGATATTATTTTAATCACGTGATTTAAATGCACGTCCTACTTGCACAAATCACACTCATTATTCCAAGGTTAATTTAATAACCATTTTATTATCTCCTATATTATTAAGATGCACAAATGATATTCTTAGATTTTAGTTAAGACGAATGTGTTATTTCTCTGTGTCCAAAAAAGCTTGATTCCATATTTCGTCTTGAGAGAAAAAGCAGTCCTATTCCGGATTTTTGGATTTTTTTTTCTTTTTTGTGAGATATTGGATGATGGCTACGAATTTATGATGAATGTGATACATCTTTGGAAATTAAAATTTAGATTGTTTGTTTGTTGGGGTTTAACGTCCGAGCAGCAATATTTCAGCTATATTCAGACGAATTTAAAAAAATTAGATACTACCCTGTCAAAAGTCAAAACCTGCAACTTATCTTGCTTTCAGTAAATAGGTTTTACATTTGTAAGTTATACTTCATACTTCACGTATACTTCATAGCACTACATCTTACCAGATATCAAAGCAATGTAAGTGCAGACAGACCGACGCATACCATTAAATGCCTTGCCTCGTTGCTTTGCGACTGGCAACAAATACATGAATATCACCAATTTCACTTGACAAGAACAGGGGTCAATGAAAATTTTTCGTCTTGGCCTTCTTCCCCGAAAAATGACCAATAAATTTAACAGATTTTCTGCTCTTCTTGTAGAATCCGGGAACTCTATAGCGAGCCAGAATTTACATGGAACGATATAGGACTGACCATACTTTCAGATTTACTTTTATTTACTTTTTAAATATCAAAGAAGACGTTATACATGTTCGTGTAAGTCAAAAACCCACAAAGTGTTCACTTTTATTTCAAAGTCAGAAACGGCTGCATATCAAAGAACAGTGCAAAATGTTTCATTCGGTTGTTACACTTTCTAGATTATAAATGCATATGAAATACTTTCTAGATTATAAATGTATATAAAATACTTTCTAGATTATAAATATATATAAAATTGGCATTTGACAACAGTTAATCGTTTAATTTGGTTGATATCAGGGTGAGGTTAATAAATAAGTTTTCGCCAAAATAGTGCCTGAATTTTATATGGATTGTTAATTAGTACGGAATGATGTACGAGATTTTGAACTTTTCTATGTCGCAATAGTTCCAAATTTCAAATCCTTTACATCCCTACCATGCTTCGTAATAATTTAGTTTTTAAATTCTTAAGTGTAGTTGTAAAACAAAAACAAATAATTTTTAAATCTGTACTTTGTCAAATACTTCCACAAAGTCAATATATATTTCATTTTTTGGTACAGAGCTATAATATGAGATGCGGTACATAAAATGCCAGCTTAGTATTGAATTCGGTTTTATTTATAAACAATTATCAATTATAAGCAATAATATCATAGTTTAAGAAAGTATAAATATACAATACAGCATTCAAAAATATGGCAGCTAAGTACATGTATCTAATGTCTAGTCTTCATCAAAATAAAATGACAACAACAAAAAACAAACAAAGCAAAGCAAACAATAAAAAAAAATACATGGGGCATCGAACTGGTTTCCGAAAAGACTAAACCTTACAATGAAATCGATTTTATTATAAACATTTAATTTATAGATTTTGGAGGGAATTTTCCATACTTGGCACACTATAGACGTGAAAACCCATACCAACTTCCGACACGTCCTATGGTAGAGGTAATTAAAATGTAAAAACACGTAATTGGGAAAAATAAGAATTTAGAATGGCGTTAAAATTCGGAAAAATAGTACTTTTTTTACTTTCTTTTAAATTTTAGAAAGGGAAACCTAAGGTTAGCGAATGGCCTTTATTAGAGTATCAAGTAGATTTACTTTCCCACCAATTATTCCCCTTTTCCTTATCATGTTTTACTTTCCCACCAATTATTCCCCTTTTCCTTATTTTTTACTTTCCCACCAATCATCCCCCTTTTCCTTATCATGTTTTGCTTTCCCACCAATTATTCCCCTTTTCCTTATTATGTTTTGAAAGTTTTTTGTTGTGAATGTCTGTTTTCCATGTCTGGTCTTTGTCCCTGGATTAAATTCTTTTGATTACCCTATAACCTTGATTCCCTTGATTACTCTTTCCATAAATTCTATGTATTTCAAAGTATCATGTTGATTGTTTCTATTAATGAATAACAGGGGACAGAATAGGACGCTTACCCTACCGGTGCACCTGATCCATGCTCCAATATTTTTAGTTGCTCATTTACTCTCACTCCAAACAGCCCGGTCTCTCATTGACAAGGCCTAAATTGTATTCTATACTTAATAATTAATCAAGTAGTCATGACATTAATGTTTAAACACATTACAGTTATCTACAAACTTGAAATCAAAAGCAGAGTATTAATACATATCATTGACACATCACTTATAAATAGTGAAATCTGTATAAAAACGTTAATACTATTACCAAGAAAACGTAAGAACGAAAAGAGGACGCTTACCATAACGGTACACGTGGTCCATGCCCCCAGTTTTAGTGGCATCCGAGTTTGTTCATTTACTTGTGTTTCTTTGTACATGTTATTTTGGTTATTTCATGTTCTTTGTTGTGGGTGTCTATTTTCCCTGTTTAATCTTTATCCCTGTATTGCATTCTTTGATTTCCGCTATAGAATCTTGGTTCCTTTGATTACTCCGTATACTCTCAATAAACAGACGAGACACAAAGAGCCAACACATACGTCATGTTCTACAATATCAGTTGACCTTGGTGTCATTGAAGATCATACAAACTGGAAATGTCACGAGATGAAAGAACACCCAATGAAGGATTCTAGTACTCTAATGTAACTTCACAGCCTTTCACAATCCAAATAATTATTACCTGAAATAATATCTTCAAGAATGTTTGCCTACCAAAATACATTTTCATCTTAAGTTTATTTTATGTTACTTGATTATATAGGGTACAACTATTTCGCTATACCTGTGTATAATGATGTTTAGAGACCATCTACAGCCTACTCTGTGGTGTGAAGGTTTCCTCGTCAATAGATGGCCTTTGGTTGACGTTTTCATCCCGGTAGGGTTGTTGTCCCTTTGACATATACACCATACGTATTCTCGTAATATTTATGATACTGTCGCGGTGAAATTCACCCCACCAACTAATCTAGAAAAATATGGCCACTGCTATAAGAAAATGAACCGTCCAACTTGTAATATTTTATTAAATTCTGAAAAGTAGCGGCATTAACCAAACTACATATTTGTGACGCTGAATCTGGACTAAACATAATTTAGTAGTAATATTTCTTTAAATAGTACATATACTAGTGCAAGCATGCCGTGCACGTGATAATGCAACAAGTTAAACGCGCGAAGCGTAAACGTAGTAAATAACTGTCATATATAGTATAGTATAGTCCGTTCCGTATATCTGTTCATGAATGAAGAGGTCTCCAGTACTATAGTCTTGTCCAGATATACATGATTTACGACCATGAATGATTATATGAATAATATCCATGAATGAAATGGTTAAACAAACATGACTCCACAAACCAGACACACACAACACATAAGATAACTGTATAGACCAAATACCCGGTGACACTATTATATAATAATATTTACAATACATTTGTGATTTTGTACTGCAACAACAGTTTCATAATAATTTTTAATTGACAGAGAAGTTGCTATAAAGTAACACAATATACCCTTTTGTGGTTGGTGAGCATGCTCAATGTACACTTCCGCGAGGTAGGGCTTGGGTAGAACAAAAGAATTCGCGGAAGTGTATATTGAGCATGCTCTACGCATGCTCGACGACTATCCTACAGTTAGCACAAAAGGGTCTATTGATAAAATTTCTCTATAATAAGATAAATAGGAAAGTAGTTTGTGTAGTGTAATAACCATTGAAATTAATACAGTATTATAAATTCTCCCATTGGGTTTATCTCAGTGATAATTTACATATTCATCATGATTTTGTCATTTGTAGTTGTCATTTTTTTCGTGAATTAAGCACAGTAGTCAGTGTTGATATAAACACAATACTTTAGAACGAGGAGAAGAAGTATATTCTTTTAACCAAAATCACAGATCCACGAAGAGCAAAGAATATCAGGTGCAGTTATCATTCCATGACAAATAAACTATATCTAAAAGAATAAATAAAAACAAACACAATCACAAAAAAATCAATGTTCACATATCCAAAAGAATTGGTATATTAAGAGACATATTGCATTGAAACGTGTTAAGGAGGTAAATGTAGGTTAGGTAAGGGACACAACCCTAACAAATCATTGGAACTTTTATTTTCAAAATTTTACATCAATCTCATGTAAGCATCGAAGTAACTTGGACTGATTCCACGCTGTTTCAAATGAAAGCTCGATAGGCTTTGGTAAAATTAAATATAATACAAACATATCACTACTTTCATGAGTTATGTCCCTTACCCTAGGTCTACCTCCTTAAACCATAATTTCATATGATATTCACGTGTTCAATACATAATAAAAACAAAACAAAACAAATAAGAAAACAAAACAAAAAGATAAATGAAACAATACAGCATAAAAAAACAAAAACAAAACAAAACCAACTGTTCCAGACATGAATATTTACACAAGGGTGAAAATGACCGGACTTTTCAGAGGTGATTGATCTTTATAAATGTATTAATAACAGATAATCTGAAATTAATTAAAAGTTTACTTAACTTAAAGTGCCAAATTATTATTTGGTGTGATAAAGAAAATAAAACACTTTTTTGTGTGGGTGGCGAATATATTTATTTTCATTTTACATGAAAGTACATGTACATAAACGTACATATCGAGGAACGCCATGAAAGTACCGACAATTTTATAAAAAACCAGAGGTTACCAAAAGTTCTTCAATCTGTGGGATGTACACCAAAGAGAAAAAGAAATAGACCGATCCTTTTTGCTTAATAGTTAAAAAAGTAAGTTAAGGAAATATGAGTAATAAGATTGGGATTGAATAAATCACGATTCATAATAATTATTTTATTTACAAGAAAATGAGGTCTCACTGTAGACTTCTAAATTCTAATGAAAATGCTAACACTGCTTCCATGGCAACTAAAAGACACTAGCCTAGTTTTCTTTGTGTATAGCAACATATGTGTTGTACTCTTCGCATCTATTTATAATGTTTGCAAGGTGTGTGGATAGACCTTTCATCCTGGACAACAAATCTTGAATGTTATTCCCAATCATTACACCTTTCGCAGCTTGTTCAAAATGTAGAAACGAATTGCATTGCGCCTGACTTTCTATTAAACACGTGTCACATACTACAGTATCGTGTTCTTTGCAGAATTTCGAAATTTTTTTAAGTTCATGAGTACTGCAGATTTTTCAACATTCTTTTATTTTTGATGTTAAGACCTGTGCTTTGTTGTCCGACATCTATAAAAAAAATACTAATACATAGTCATTAATGTTGATTACTTAAGTAGCACTCCAGCTTAGAATCTTGTAAAATGTGATTCAAGGGTGAACACATTTTTATTTTTGATATTGTGTTTAAATTGCCAGAGTAAATAGAAATTAATATTCGGTTTGTCATATAACCCGTGTTCTTAGGAGACAAAAATTTTATAGAATGCATTGTAGAATTCAAAATAAGGGACATTACTCTGCAAATGACACTAAAATACAATAGAAACTATTGGATTTTCCACGTGAATTATCTCCTAAGAGCAGGCAGATTGGAATGAATAAATATACATTTCATCATATAGACCAATAAAGCAACATAATAACAAAAATAAAAATATGTAGACTTATTTAGATGTATCACATTTTACAGAATTTGCATGATTCTTAAGAAGACTGCTACTTAATTTGTAACTATTCAAGTGAAAATTACACATGTACAACTGTATTTGTACCCGACGCAGTCGGTATAGTTTCGCTTTTTACCCTTTGACCTTAAAGATGCTCTTCCATGGAAACGCGTCACCTGATCAAAATTGTTTCCAGATTGGCCAAATGCTGATAACTTAGTTGGGTTCGAAAAAAGGAAATTGATATTGCGTGCCATGCATTATTTCCTGATGAAAATTATATTTAAGTAAAAAGAACAAATTTTACTGCGTCGGCTATCTTTTTTTTTAAAGATAGTACTTGTTTTATATCGTTCCGTTCTACTTGGGAAATGTGTTGTTGGCGTTTGCTACTACCAATACGTGTCATTTTTTAAAATCTAAATTGAATAAGGGTAACAACAAAATTACCGAACACTATAATCCGATTCATAATCAAGTTAATCCAAAATCCAAATATAATCTGGCAAAATAGATATTACACCACCATTCAAACTGTGTTCCCGGATGCCCAGAATCGTTCACCTAAAACTCAGTTTATCTTACTGATATTTAATATAAAACAAATAATATTCAAGTAATTAAATATAACAGAACGGTTAATATGTCAAAGTGACAACAAATCCATCGGGATGGAAGGTTCCTATCTGCTACGGTTCTTCCAATAAAAGCTAAAATCTTAAAAAAGACTATTTTTCACTTTTATTAGAGATTTAGGGCTCTTTCCTCACCACAACTCAGTAGAATGTTTTGTAGGACTGATCATAAGGATCATTCAGCAAAAGATTTTTCCATCTAATTTGCCTTTTGTTATATTGGCTAAAACAACAACATGGTTTCAAGTTATTGGCTACAAAACTGAAAAAAAAAATCATTTTAGGTATTTTATATGGATTTCAAGTTATTGACTAAAAACGTCATTTTTGCCTTACAAGAGTCGTCACTCTACTAAGGAGAAGGCATATAATCTAATATGGAGTTTGTTAGCCTTTACGTAAAGCTTCTTCCATTAATGAATGTTTCTTATAGTTTTCATATTATTGGATACAAAACTGCAAACAAAAACATTACCTCTAACGGTGTTTTGTCTTACATGTACAACTTCGACCCTGTGAATACAGTAAACTTTTGTAGTTCAAATAAAAAATCAAATAACCAATAAAAAGTCTCTTTCAAACTCTTATTGCTTAAATTACTATGGCGAATAAGTTAAAGAAGAAAACATTAGTTTTCGACTTTCAGGAGCCGCAGTTCTAATAAGGAGTCATCTTACGAATTCGAGCCGATGAAGATTTTTGTAGGCCTGATCATAGAAAACTGTTTTAGGTGAAGGATGAAGGTAAATTAATTATTTATTTTTCTATATTTCTCATAGTTTTTTAGAAATACCTTGAAACAAATGGCTTCATCGATTTGTTCTATGTTAAATTATTGTGACGGATCAAAAGTAAAATCACAACTTTCGTGGATGATATCCCAAGAAACAATCGTTTGTTTGTTTGTTTGTTGGGGTTTAACGTACGAGCAGCAATATTTCAGCTGTAATCAGACGATGAACAAGAAATTGATGATAAAATGAACATGAAATGATGATGAAATGAAAAAGGGATGGGACACAAGGACAATGGGGTCAACTAATTTTGATTGCCACTGGAAATAGGGAGAGGTGGGTAGGGTCGGGCAATTTAGCCCCCTGTGGCGGAGCCATATGGTTCTTTAACTTGCGAGAAATGTGGCATCTTTCCCAACACGGTGCACCACTATGGCTTGCGGTCAGGTTTTCCGTATTATAGCTTGACAACCCCAGCATGTAACACGCCAGGGGTACCCCATTCCACCACCTGGGGCACACATCCCAGTTGCTCTGTGGGCAGAGCGCCCTAGCCCCCGCCTAGGGTTCTGAGCACTATTTAGTCGCCTTTTACGACAAGCTTACCGCTGCTGCAGGCCTATTCTTTTAACACCCGGACCTGCACGGGGCCCCAAGAAACAATCATGCAAACTTTTAAATAATCTGCTTAGTAGAATTAGGGTGAATGTTTCAAATTGTTAACGGACAGCGACGACGACGACGCCGGACCCCAAGTGATGACAATGGCCGACTTTGGAACAGGTGAGCTAAGAAGAAGCCATATAAACAAAGTTAAGCCGACAATAAGAAAAATATAACACGAAGAGTAATCAAGGCAACCAAAATTCTTACGGAAACCATAACACTTTACTCCAGGGGATAAAGAATAATGACGGGAACAAAGATTCTAGCGTAAACCAAAAGACAAAAGAGTATAATCCAGGGATAAAAAGTAATCAAAGAAACCACGATTCTAGCGGAAATCAAAAGAATGTCATCCAGGGATAAATGATTGACAGGAGAAACAGACACACATTAAGAAACATGAAATACCAAAATAACATGTACAAAGAAATAAACGTAAATGAACAACTCGGACTCCCATAATACCTGGGAGAATGGACCAGGTGCACCGGTAGGGTAAGCGTCCTCTTTTCTTTTTTTTTTTTTGGTTATTCTTGGTAACTGTATTGGAGTTTTTAAACGAAATTCACTATTGATTAGGAATGTGTCGATGATATCTATAAAATACTGTGCTTTGGTTTTTGAGTTTCTGGAGGGTATACGTTTGTATCATACATGTATCAATATAAAGATAACTTTAATATGTTTATATATTAATCTCATAAAAATATTGATTAATTTTTTGTGTAGAATACAATTTAGGGCTCTGCCAATGACAGAGCGAGCTGTTCGTAGTGAACCTAATGCTACTACACACATTCATAACTGAATACTGCTTGTAAACTGCATATTTATTGTCATGCTGTACGTCATGTTGTGCTTCCCCTTTTTTGTGCATGAGTGATTGTGGATATTTAGAACAAAACAAATTTAAAAATGGTAGTTGCTGGCAATGAAGGTCGAATTTAAGATGGACAATAATAGTAGTTATGAGGAATGGAACCATTGTTAACACAGTTAAAGGGTTTTTTATTAATCAAATTTAGCAAAGAACCTCGTGACTACAAGGGGAGGGGGTCAGCATTTCTTTTACCAATTTATTAATTATTGCATTTCTTTTACCAATTTATTAATTATTGAGTGACAGTGTTACCTGTTAACGATCTACGACAGTCAAACTATGTAGCCTGTTAATATAATTAATATGCAGTTTTAAATTATTCATAGTTTTATAAGCTTGCAGTCGTCGAAAGATAACTGCTGAGAAACTGTTGCTCAAGTACCGTTGGACAATCCTGATTGGTTGAAATGTACCGTTAAGTCAAATGGGGGTTATTCTGGTTCCCGGGACTACTTGTACGTTCCAGGTATTAGCTACTAGCAATACACTCTCTTTCAATGTTGAAAATGGACCGGAAATAAGTGGATCTAAACGTCTTAAAGTCTTGAGACATGTGTAAGAAAATAACTCAATGAATTTGCACACTTTTGCTTTTAAGCGTCTACTTTGATTTGAGTGATAATTTGAATATTTTTAGCTACAGATGATAAATGTGCACGGCCTTGAATCTCGCACTCCTAACGACCTGGTTGAGAACGAGTAAGTTTCAGTCACTATGAGTTGGAATATTTCTTGTGTTTCATAAGAAAAAACTCTATTTTTCAATATTTTACCTTATTTTTTGTCAATTGGATGTGGTTTTGTGAAATTTCGGATGAAGGAGCATCTTTTTGTATAAGTCCGCCAACTGACGTTCGGTATAGAAATACCTCCGATTTCGAAGAGCACTGTAACAAGTTCAAGGTAACGTCAAGTCCATATCGGTCGTTATATTTGTATAATTATGTGTAACATACTGTATATTGCGATCGGGAACCAGTATACATGGGGTATAAAAGGGTTTCATGGCGGTATTTACGAGTTGTGCTTCGCTTTGCAGTGTTGTAAAGCATTAGTTCGGAGGAGAAATTTCCTGAAGATCGTCAAAATATGTACAGAATCCTCGACAAGAGGTGTGTAATATGTAAGTACTTTAATTGTTGGAGTTATTTTATAAATTTATAGGTGGTTGTATTATCTATAAGTGCTCCAACTTCCGGGTTGCCTCTCCCATTTAGGTTGCGTATTCTCCCAAATCGGAGAAGAAAATCATTTGCTGATTCTTTCATAAGAATTTAAACCCGAAGAGAGATTAAGCTTTGATTGAAATATATTTTTGTCTTGAAGCCAAGGATTTATATATATATATTCAACTCCTTGTTGAAACTAAAAGAGGTTGTCGACTCTGCCGTTAGGATTTGTTGAAATCAGAAGTTAGTTACTCCGGCGATGAAACCATGAAACCTGACTAAGAGGTTAGACACGCTTTATACAGATGGGATCGGTTCTAACCCATCACAAAACTGTTCTAGAACTGTCAG
Organism: Perna viridis; assembly: GCA_037379345.1. Classification (NCBI taxonomy): domain Eukaryota; kingdom Metazoa; phylum Mollusca; class Bivalvia; order Mytilida; family Mytilidae; genus Perna; species Perna viridis. The sequence continues at coordinate 9,784,943 of CM074523.1, forward strand.
TAGAACACTTGTATGACAGATTTAGAACAGTTCTAGGACAGTTCTAAATCAAGCTCTTCTAGTAGTAGACTACTATACTCGGCGTCACATAAATAACATACTGTTAAAATTTGAATAAAAATATTTTCTACGACTTTATTGACACCTACCGTCGTTTAAATTGTCTTAAATGACTTGCTCATTCGTTTAGCCAAACAGCTTCTCAAAAACAAGTCGCTTATTAGCTTAAAACATGCGTAACAAATCCTTACGGGAAAATCCCATACTAATATCCGCCATGTTGGTTTCTACGGGACGATTTGTTTACAAACGAAGTTCGTAAGTTCCCGTCGAACTCCGGTGACAATCGTCTGCTTGATCAACTTCTCGGTATTGTACGTTGTTCGCGTAAAATAAATCCGAGATATCCGAAATAACGCCGAAGTGCATTCTGGGTTCTTCGGTTTTTGGACAAACCATTTAAACGTAAACAACATCTCCTAGCAACCCGATCACTGTAAACATGGCCGACTTTTTACAATGTAAATATTGCCACCTAGAATTAAAATCTGACCGGAATTTAACGATTCAATGTTTAGGGAGAAGCCGTTTGGCTAAACGAATGAGCAAGCCATTTAAGACAATTTAAACGACGGTAGGTGTCAATAAAGTCGTAGAAAATATTTTCATTCAAATTTTAACAGTATGTTATTTATGTGACGCCGACTATAGTAGAACTGTTCTCGTAGAGCTGGCTCTACTACTAGTACTAGACATGTTTTCGTCGAGCCGGTTCCGTTAAAACTGTCAGAAGAGCGGGCTCTAGTAGCAGAACTGATCTAGTAGAGCCGATTCTGTTAGAACTGTCAGAAGAGCGGGCTCTAGTAGCAGAACTGATCTAGTAGAGCCGATTCTGTTAGAACTGTCAGAAGAGTGGGCTCTAGTAGCAGAACTGATCTAGTAGAGCCGGTTCTGCTAGCAGAACTGTCATAAGAGCTGGCCCTAGAACAGTTCTATGACACTTTTAGAACTCTCCTAGAGCCGGCTCTTCTGACAGTTCCCATGAGAGGTTATAACTGATCTCATCTGTATGTAATACTTAGAGCATTTCGTGATACGTGGGACAAGTCACCTACCACACTGCCAAGAAGTACCCAAATATTAAATTTCGTACAAAGCTGACGGTGTAGATAATTTCCCTGTATTCGGCAGGTATTTTGTCCGTCTGCCTTCTACCAGTATTACCACTGTTCAGTACTTCATTATGTATTTACATTTAAATATAACTGTTTATGCAAATTACCTTCGTGTCCCTGTGGGAACGTGCCAACGTATCAAAGACTGCTTCCGAAAACGAAGGCAACGTGCAAGTATGGGTTTCAGCGAACCGTGAAACGTTTTCCACTTTCTGATTTTGCCTCTGAGGGGAATCAGCCACCTCCATTAACATATTAAAATTGTAAACAAAAACAAAGATAAAAAGCACAAATTAACAAAAACTATCTATAGCATGGTAACTTATTTTACAATAGTTTCAAAGGTGAAAAATACGGTGGTACATTTACGACACATAATATCTTAAATGTTCCACTTATTATGTTGTGCACTCGATTAATTATCTTGAGCGCTCGACTTATTATCTTATTATTATGATAATAATCGAGAGCTCGAGATAATAAGTCGAGTGCACGACATAATTAGTCGAGCACTTGAGATAATAAGTCGAGCGCTCGAATAAATTACGAGAAATTTAAAATCTTGTGTGTCCTATACATGTACCACCGTAGAAAAAAGAATTGGATGTTTGTGGTTAATATGGTACGCATCAATATCTGAAGAAGAACAAACCATTTTTCTAATTGTTACAAACGATTTTATTAATATATGTAATAATGTATAATTGTCTATATACATACTTATAATGAGAAGAATAGACCAGAAATGTGAATTTTCTTTCTCTACATTTGTATCTTCTATAACTGCCTGGAATCCTTTAAACTTCAAAATCACTATGTTAAAAGGTGTGATCATTGGTAAGCATACACAATAATATGCTATTAATATTTTTTGTGGACAAATTATGAATTCACATAGTTGTGCAGTCATCTTATTTCCTAGTAGATATAAATTTGCAACATATGATATAAAAACTATTTAAAATATAAATAGATGACGAATTAACCCATAAACGAGCGTATGTTTATACACATATTGGCCCTTGAGAACTATTTTTCAGACGATCTACTTTGTATAATTGTTAGTATAAGCACGATGTTTATTTGAAACGTAAATTCACGGGATTTTTTATTTCTATTGAACATGTTAATTAATGTGGAGAAAAATAATTTAAAACACGGATAAGAATTGAATGTTCCTTAATTTATGTAAGCGAAACAACTAGATACGTAACAACTCGTGAATTAACACATCATATTCAATAAATACAGGATACATTTCGCCATTGATTCAATTATCTGGATATTCAATCAAAGCATTGAGTGTCCTCTTTCAGGCATATATACATGTAATAAATATAAACATTTGTAAATAAGTAAAGACTTATATATGATTGGGGTGCCACGAGAATGCAAATTTCTTGGGTTACTAACAAGTCGTCGATCGAGATAAGAGAATACTAGAGGATGCCCGCGAAATCGCGGTTGATTGAGCAATTTTAAAGTGTGGACATAGCACTTATTTGACGAATCCAAACAAAATGAGTGATCGTTGTAAAGTATCTACGATCATCTACCATACATCTATTAAAGGTGTACAGTTTTTTTTCAAATTCCTTTAGTGGTTTAAGAGGAGTTGAGCATTAGACTTTCATGGGGACTTGGGTTTCTTAAATTTAATTCAGATTTTTTTATACAAATATGTGATCAACCCCCAAACTGGGACTTGTTCGCTCGTAATTTTTTAATGGCTGAATTGACGAGAAAAGTCGAAAGTGGACTTTCTAGCATTTTATCCTATTGTTCAGCGAAATTTCCTGTTAGTTACATGTATTAAAGAATTACGCACAATAATGCTTTCAAGTAGGTTATCAAAGTGGTCTCTTGCTAACTTAAAAAAAGTATTTTTTGTTTTTTGTTTTTTTTTGTTTTTGTTTTTTTTTGTTTTTGTTTTTTTTTTCACCCAGTTCAAAGGTGCATAATAAATTCTTAAATTTCAAATAATTCAATATTTTACTCAAACAACGGGTAGGGGGTTTACCACTCATGCCAGTTTTGCACCTCTGAAAAATAGTGGATGTCGTTTAATTCAGCAAAATAATGAACGTGCAATACTGGTGTAACACTTGTACACATGAACTGGACAATACATCGATTTAGCATGCCCGAAAGCATATCATAACACAGAGACCAATGACGGTCTCCGTATTGGATATTTTCCAAAAAATTCGAGTTTTCCATAAAAAAGATTGGTTCAAAGACAAATTTAGGAAGTACACAACACTACATTTATACCTCGTATCACAAATATATTCGACCTTGTATGGTTTAAGAGGAGTTGCGGCTCAAAGAAATCGGTCTCTTCCTTTAGTAGTGTAGAAATGAAAGATAAGTGTTCTTGATTAATCTTACAATATATTAAGCCTAAGTTGTTTTTTGTAAACATCAATGGATTTGCTCAGAAATTTTTCAATGTTCGAATGTTAGAACAGTGAGGTTAATATATGTCCTTGAAGTGTTCATTGTCAGTGCATATCAATCAAGTTATAACTCAATATACCAACATAGAAAATCTTGTCTTTTTTCTTCATTTCTTCCGATGGTGCAAATAGTCACATTAAACTTTCAAAAGGGTGTTTTTTTCATACCATGTCTCACCCACTGCCTGATTCTTACTGAGACTGGTACACTATCATTAAGGATCATGTTTATCATTGATAATTATAATAAATGTACAGTTTTATAAGCTTTGAGTTCTGTTTTTGATTCATGAAAGCATACTTGTTTTAACATTACAGTCATGTAATATGTACTTTCTGTCAATAAGTATCTTCCATTTAGATCGTGAACTACTGCACTCCATTACATAATACTTACACCTTATAGTATCTCCGCACAATGAACAATGTCTCTTTTCTCGTTAAACCATATTGGAAACTTATGATTCATTGTCCTTAAACCTCGACAGTGTTATAATGTCCTTGGCATTTAGTATATTGAAATATTGTTCGAAATTATGCAATGTCTTGTATAGATAATTTTTAAGTAGTTGTCTTCGTAAGATTCATGCAAATTCTGTAATATGTGATAAACCCCCAAAAAGGCTATGGATTTTTATTTTTGTTATTAAGTTGCTTTACAGGTCTGTATGATGAAATATGTATAATCATTAATTCCAATCTGTCTGCTCTTCGGAGATGATCAACATTGAACATCGAACAGTTCTATTGAATTTTAGTGTCATTTACCGAGTTATCGCCCTTAATTTTGAATTCTATAGTGCATTCTATATATTTTTTATCTCGTAAAAACACGGGTTATATGAAAGACCAAATGTTAATTTCCGTTTACTAAAGTAAAATAAACATAAAAATTTGTAGGCTTTCCAGACATGTATCACAATTTTCATGACTCTAAGCTTGAATACTACTTAAGCACTTTTCTGCCTACAAATTAATCTAATTGTGTATATGTATGTGGTGTGGATCGCAGAAATTGTATTGCTTTACCCAAGTGTGTATACCTCATGATATCAAAAATGACGATCAAAGTGTTTTTAAGTTTTTTTAAACATTGATAGGTCAATTGTATCTGAAATGCACTATGGAAAAATGGCCGGAAATTTTCCCGTACTTTTTCCCTATATACATGTACATAACCAAAAATATCTACGTTGCATATATTTCAGGATAACTGTAAATAGCTTTTTGGTTGTTTTCTAGATGTATAAAATATGTTTTGAAGAAAAAAAAAAAGAAACCAAATTGAAAAAAAAAATGATGTGCTACTTATTGCCTGATTCTTACAGAGTTCAATTTTTGGTTAGTCGTTCAAGTTTTCTATCAAAGTTTGTAAAAAATGATCTTCCAATCTTTGTTGATTTTTTATTTCATAATTAACATTGTATTTTGACCACAAATGTCTTAAATGATTTCCATCTTATCTAACAAGCGGGATTGCGGATGTTGTTTTATTGTGTCAAAGTGAATATGTTTTGAAAATTAACGCAGAGAGTTTGCCATATCTGCGAGTCATAATTTTTCTCCACTAGGAAATACATGTATCATTCTAGTTCGGTTTCTATTTCTAAAGGATAACATCCCCGTTTCTCGTTAATGATTTCCTTACGAGTTAATGGTTTCTGACGTAAAAGAAGTTTATAAACTCTAGCGTATTTACGTATTTTTATACTCCCATATTTCGCATCCACAGAGCAGTATAGGTTTAACTAATATTTCAAATACATTTGTAAGTGTACTTTGTACTTAATTGATAGGTTCTACAGTGTTTTCATAGAGATCGATGGTAGAGGAAAACTATTGACCAAACTATACGACAAACACGATGACTTTTCATTCCGTATTGTCAACTTTCTTTTCATCTGTGGAACACTACATATGCGCCTGCGTATGTAGTTTTCACATCACTCATAACGCTATACTAGGCAGGCTTTTTGTATCGCGCAAGACTTCTTACAGTTAGGCTTCTGGAACAGACAATTTTGAACGATTGTCCGCAACGGAAATAGGATAACCTAAAACAATATGTTGAAATGTTCAAGTTATCAATAGAATGAATACAGTACGATATGCACTATAACAGCTGCACACTGTTTCTTATGCTCTATTTGGAACAAGTCATTAACCTTGCCCTCTCGTTAAACAGGTTAGTATTGCGTTTTGTGTAAATGGGCATGCTGTGCTAATATTTTCTCTCTCATTTCATTGTAACATATGGTTGTACTTTATATGTTTTATTAATGGATTTGTCCAACTTCAAGGTAAGAAAAAAAATCAAAAACAAAAACCGATAAAACCAAAAAAAAACTTTTTTTAATTTAAAGCACGTAACGTAGTTTAATTAGTAATAGAATTACGGAATGAACACATCGCCAATAAAAAGTCATAAAAACAATGGTGAAAAGTCCTCCGAATGTCATGCGTATCTTATAATTAAAGATCAATAGAGGTACTGTTACAGTTGCAGATCTATGGGGTTACAGTGGAAGTAACCTCTACTCCTAAACTGGTTTGTTTGAAATGTAACTGCACGCATTTGTTTAGGTTTAATTGATCAATAGTAGCTTGACCTCCCCATTTTGTACTGGACCCGCCAATGGTTTACTTTCCAAAGGTTTGACTGTGCCGTACATTTACACCATAGATGTATGTGTCTATACATCGATGATTTACACGTACATTTTATGTTGTTCTGTTTTGTACTTATATCTCTCAAATCTTTATAGTAAGATTTCTGTTTAATCATACTCCATAAAATTGATTCCTGTTCTACAATCAGTATCTGGAAGACGAACCCAATGGAAGGAGGATTCGAATTGCTATACAAAATGCATAATCAACGGATAATGAAGTCCTATCAACAAAGATACAACAAAGAACATAAAATAATCAAACTGACACGCACATAGAAACAAAAGTAAATGAGCAAACCGAACTCCACTAAAAACTGGAAATATGGGCTAGGTGCACCGGTTAGGTAATAGACACATACGACAAAGGACATGAAATAATGAAACTGACAAACACATAGAGACAAAAGTAAATGAGCAAACCGAACTCCACTAAAAACTGGAAAAATGGGCTAGGTGCACCGGTTGGGTAAGCGTTCTCTGCTTTTCTAGAAGCGCTCGCCGAGCTGCTTGTTAAAGTCACGTTCGGGAATTAGACGAAAGAAGAAAACTATAATACGAACGTTTAAAAAATCGGTTCTCAAATCCCTATTAGATAATATTTTAATAATTATACATGGTTAAGATAATGTTTTGTTTGTTGGGGGTTTAACGTCCGAGCAGCAATATTTCAGCTATATTCAGAGGAATATGGTTAAGATAAATGAAAATGTAAAATAGCATTAGCTTAATTCAAATGTCAGATCTACATGTAAATGACCAAAATTAATTTTGTTGACAGCGTATATTTTTTTAACAATGCAGAAGTCACTCTACAACAGTGTAATTTGTGTGAAGGTCGCTTTGTTTTTATACTAACATTAATTTTAGGAAAGTATGCCGCGTGTATAGTAATAGTACGAGGACAGATGTTCAGTATTGTTTGGAGTTAGTTTTTACACAGATGGGAGAAATAAACCGCCAGGTAAGATCAATTTTTCTTTATTTTGTTGTTTTTTTCGTCAATTTCCAGGATCGATGTACAAATAATGGGAGAATTTGCACTCGAATGGAATAACCCTATCGTTTGGTGCAATTGAATCACGTTTAAATCAAAACCGAAAATTTGCACGCTTTATCTGATATGTACCATGCATTGCGCATGTACTAGCTTGCACAGATTTGTTTCCTCGAATTTATTAAGGATAACAAAAAGGGGAGTCCTGCAAAAAATGCAAAGTATATCAACTATATCTATGAAATCGATATGGTTGTAGGACTACACGGGCAAATATTTTTCACGTGAAATTCATTTTAATCGAGCTTCACATGAAATTCATGTGAAATTCACATGAAATCAACATGATTTTCATGTGAAATTCACTAAACACGAATTTCATGTGAACATTTCGTGTGAATTTCACGTGAACATTTCGTGTGAATTTCACGTGAAGGCTCCATTCACCCAAATTTCACGTGAACTCTGTCACTTAGTGTATTTGTTCAATTCAGGTGAAAATCATGTGAAATTCATGTGAATATCATGTGAAATAATTTTGCCTGTGTACATGCATAATAAATTGTAAAACTAAGCGGGACAGAGACAATTTTACCTTCCTGGAGAAAGTACATACATTTTCATCCCGGTGGAGTTGTTTGTTTTTACATATACACCATACATATTTTCGATATATCGTAATTGTTGCTTTATTTATATTGCCTTCATTAGTTTGTTTATACATGTGTATTGTGCGTGTGATTTATCCTTGTTTAATGGCAAAACACGAATATAACCAGTGTTGAACATTTTGTTGCTTGTATATAATCAATATAAAACATCAATACAGCGCATCGACAATCTGTCACGGAACATATGCACAACAGGTCTTATTATTAGAAATCCGTTTTTGTATAAAATATTACTAAAGAATTTGTTTCCCTTTTTACACACAAATTATTATTAAGTTTGTTAATAAAAAACAGACGAGTTTTAAGGTCATATTGACATCTTAACGTTCATTTTGGGAGGTATAAAGTTATTTCATGCAGACGACAAGGCTGTAAGCAGGTGTCTGTCCGGCAAATTGCGCACTATAGAAGTTTTCAGATTTTAGTATCTTTCTCGATGAAAAATCCTTACATTCTAAATGGCATCAGTGTATAATGATACTACTACATGTACTTGTATTTGTTAAGGAAATGTACATGTCACACCATCCCAAACTACCCTCTGTCGATAAGTCTTTTAGTAGTGAATATTGCTAGTTTTTGCCGAAATGCATAACTGGTATGAAAATTTTGTTTCGAGACTTTTTCACCAAATTATATGTATTACACTATGGTAAAATTTTAAAACTTGTGCCTATGAAAACTGTGTAGCAGCTTAGCGAAATTCCATGTTCCTTCTCATAGAAGGTGTTCGTACATTGCTCTTTTCAAAGGCTCAGAGGTGCATGGTCAAAAATACACCTTTAAAAGACTGTCCATTCAGAAGCCATGTAATACCTAATATGATATAGATACCACATGGTAAATTTTATCCCATGGCATTTTTTGTTCCAATGTTAGTAAATATTTATTTATTTATGTTTTATTTAATTAATAGCATATGTATGTCCAATAGCACAAAGATTTTTTAAATTGACAATGGATGGCTCAAAGAATGATTTAAAAGTTTCAAAAAAAACCAACCAAAATTTGCACAAAATGAAAGAGTAATCTCCCTTTTCAATGAATTTCAACCCTTTCCATGTTATTTATTTCTCTTTATCCGTTGTAGTTTATCAAAAACCAACATTCAATTCTGAGAACAAAGGATGCATTTGCGATATGAAATGGATGAATTATTTTTGAAAACAAAATTTGTCATGTGCCACCTACTGCCTGGTATTGCATGGACAACCTCTTAAAAGGTACATGTATCGTATTCACGACCGTCTGTTTGATCCGAGTACCACCTTAACTGATCAGAAACAATATATGTTACTTTACAACGTTGATATAAGACTACGAGTTTTGCAATAACATGGACATAGGACTAGCATAGCTTGTACGATGTATACATTTTGAAATATTTCTCATTTTTCAAAATTTAGAAACATTATTTAAACATTTTGTAATTTGATTGATTGATTGATTCGTATTTGAGTTGCTGACTACCGGTGGGCCTGTCACTAAACAAAGTAACCTGGTATACCAAAGAGACCCAACCTAATACTTGTATATATTTTAGGGAAACGACAATGGAAAGGAAAATGAGAATCAGAAAGAAAGAGCCAGCTGGGGAAGCCAGTTAGAATTTATATTGACGTGTGTAGGGTTTGCAGTAGGTCTTGGGAACGTATGGAGGTTTCCATATCTATGCTTCAAAAATGGAGGAGGTAAAAGAATATACCTGTAAAACAGTATTTTGGTCTGTTTAATTATGTTACGCATCCTACAGAGTTTGTCTAATTTCTATTGTTGTAGAAGTATTTTTAGAACTTTTTAAAGGTCCATGTAAAACTATTAAACCGAAGATTTATTTACCCAGTATAACAACCAGTGCATATTAGTCTGTTACGTCAACTGTAGAAGGTATACAGGTGTTCATATTAAAATGCAAGTTTCATCTTAATCTATCAAAGCAAACATAAGACGTGTCTGAAAAAAAAATGACTGACCTTATTCTTCGGCATTATGACCTCAAAGTCAATTTAGTAATGTATTTGAAGGCTCCATTTATATTTACCGTGAAAAACCTTAAGTTGTTTATGAACCGAAACTTGGGAGGATGAAAGCTAAAGATTCACTCCTCATTAGAAAGATATATGTAGAAACAACAATATATACATGTATTATAACATTGTCTATGGTGCCAAGCCAATGTCTACATATTTTAATTGTTATTTCAGGAGCATTCCTAATACCTTATGTGATATGCCTCTTATTAGTTGGCATCCCTCTGTTCTATTTGGAACTATGCCTCGGACAGTTTAGTAGTCTCAGTCCTATCAAAGTATGGAGGATGAATCCATGGTTTAAAGGTATCGTAAAGGCTTAAATTGTTCTTTCGTTCCCGTCAAAGTATGATATGAGATTTTCACGAGCTTTTGTCTTCTCGAAATTCTATCGTACATGAGTTAAGAAAATTCAAGCGGTATCTCATTTTGGGTGGGGTCCGTATTTTGCATTCAACCCAGGGGTAGCTGATAACCATCTAGATTTGTGAGTGGAAGGGATCTGCAATAAGTTTTTAAAATTACGTTTTATTATATTACATTACTTCCAGGTCTTGGTATATCAATGTTGGTAATTTCCGGTTTGGTTTCTATTTACTATGCTGTAATCATTGCTTATTGTACCTACTTCTTCTTTGCGTCGATGCGGGTGGAAGTTCCTTGGAAATACTGTGATGATGAATGGAGCACGTGCAACTGTCGTGATGGCAACCAGAACAATACACTTCCGGATCCTTGGAATGGAACTAGAACCAAATGTTGTACGTCTTGTGCTGTTAATGTAAATATGTTAAGATATTTATTTTTGTTTCACTGAATGTGGAAAACACAATTATGTAGATGTCATTGCAAAATAAACCATAGTTGTAACCGAACAGTATATTTGCGTGGAAATAGCAAACGCCTGACTTTTTAGAAGTGAGAAATATGACGATTAAAAAGGGGGTGTTTTGTACAAAAAAAAGTTTGCTCTTCTGGCTATATACAAACGATGGAAATGAATTGTAAAAATGGGAAACATTTTGGGTGATATGTGAAGAACGGGCAATTTTCATCCCGTATGGTAGTTGTCTTTGTGACATTCTCACCATATCCATTCTTTTTATATCAATCTCTCTTCAATGAAATTAATAACTAAATTAAAATTTTAATATATCAAATTATTTTGATTTAAGAAAAAAAATAATACACAGGAAGATACCATATGAGTTTATATACATTTCACTTATTCAAATACATGTATATTTACGTAAAATTAACAAAATTAAATTACCTAAGGACCACCATCTGTTCGGACAAATTTTTGGTTTCAATCGGCTTCTTAAATTCGTATGGCTTTTCTATAGGAAAGAAATTAACAATTACAATCAAAGGCTGTCATCCATTGCAAATTTCGGGACACTAGCAGTGGCGGATCCAGATATTTTGAAAAGTGTGTGAAAGGGGGGAGTCCTGCTTGGTTAAAGAAAAGAGAGGGTTCCAGGCTAAATATTTGCTCATATTTACCGACATTTTGCACGAAATAAAAAAAATATTCCGACAAAAGAGCAGTTCCGATCCTCGGAAACCACTAGGTCCGTCACCAACATCCAATAAGTATAGTATTTTATGTTTCTATGTTTTCAGTGAACTTCACATTTTGGGAGAATTCAACAACATCAGCAAGCGATGAATACTTCAAGTAAGTGTAAATATTTAATGAAATACAACGGATATAAAAGCAGACAATACATAATTACTTCGAAGGGTTCGAATTTATATTTTCCAAAAAAATGAAGAAACTGGACAATTTTGAGTTCATTGCGATATGCTCGCGTGTGATGTACTTTCATAGGGCATTTGAGTAGAATAAAAGAATTTTCCGTAAAAGTGTAAATTGAGCATTTACAGCCCGGCAGTTAACTCAGTATGGTCTAAAATGCTTATTGATATTGAGTGCCTCCTGAAAAATGAGACGATACCACTTTGTACTAGATTCGTGGTTGATTTTTTTTATTTTAATTGCTTAAATGATAACAAACAGTCACACACATTGTTTTGAGCATAGCTATGTTCATAGTGAAAGATTCACGATTGTTACAACTTTACAGAGTTACTGGTAAAATAGTGCTTATACTTGTGAAATGTATCCATTACAATACAACAAGACATCACTCACTGCATTACAAAAAAAAAAATCATTTGCCAGAATGGTCCACTTTAGCCTTGTCGAACTTTTCTTTAATGGTACTTGCGTTGTGTTTGCGTTATTATTTCTTTCTTTTAACTTACATGTACATGTACCAGCGATTTCAATATTAAAACAGCATGAAAAATACACGTAATTTGATTTTTCATGATTTTCTTTTTTTTAGTTACAATGTTCTTCAAATCACCGACGGAATTCACAACCCGGAAGCCCTAAAATGGGACATAACTCTGTGTAACCTGTTTGTGTGGCTTCTTACTTTCGTTGTATTGTCCAAAGGAATTAAGTCACTCGGAAAGGTACATTTAAAAATACTAACACAGTTCACAAAATATTTTAATTTATATTATGTATACCACTTAACATTTCTAAAGAGTAGAGCAAATTATTATGTTGTGAAAATAAAACAAAATCACTTTTTATTGTATTTCTGCATTTTCTTATTTATTGATATTCGGGTATATTAAACTATAGGTTGTATACTTTACTGCAATATTCCCCTATGTGCTGATTACAATTCTTCTGATCCGAGGATGTACGCTCGAGGGCCACATAGAAGGTATTAAGTTTTATTTGACGCCCGACTTCAGCAAATTAACCAAAGCTGAGGTAAGCAATCAATATTCAGTTAACGAAGAAAACATTAGATGTATTACTACCACTTCATGTGACAGTTACTGTGTAGATTTATTTTTACTTTCATTCCCATGGTCCTGTAATCGCTTTTCACTTCTTAAATAATTACGATTTAATGATTCCTCATTATTATTATGGTTGCAGTGCAGATATGTACATTGTATATGATGCTTTAAGCAAAAAATTTCAAAACCGTATGTTCAACTTGCTCAATGTTTGTAGGCTAAGAACATGTTTTCAGTTAATTGCAAGGCAACAATAATATGACATTTTTTCACATAAACCAGATTGTTCATAAAAGGCATTTGATTCTGTTTTCTTTCCAAAAAATTGAAACCAGAACAATTATTTTTGGATAAAAGGAATAAAGCCGTTTCTTCAGAAGTACCTGACCGGCCCCAATATGTATAAACAAAGACCACCAATGTTATGCGATTTCGGATTGAAATACATTTACATTTGCATGTATGCGTTCTGCAATATGCTAACTTTACTTTCTTTACTAAATAAATTTATATTTAATGCACTCAAGGTATGGAGCGATGCTGCCGTCCAAATATTTTTCTCCCTGGGAACTTGTATTGGTGGTCTGATAGCCATGTCCAGTTACAACGAGTTTCATAACAACGTATTGAGGTAAATTATATTTGCAAAACACGAAATAGAGATGATAATTCATAAAAAATATAAATGTATAGACAGGCCTGGCTATGTCATTTGTGCATGAAATGCAGTAATTCAAGGCAAAATTAACAACACGCCTTAACTAAGCGTCTGCATGAAAAATTCAAACATTTCCTAACTAGTACATACGTCATTTCAGAAATGCGTCACTTCCGACAAAATGATTTGAGCAATGTATTTTTTCCAGAGAATCTACGAATAATAGGACGTCGGTGGGGTTCCATCCCCGATAAAGAATTATAAAAAAAAATAGCCCTTATCAAGTATACTCAATATAACTTTGAGAATGTTGTTTTTATTTAATTTCTAATCATCTAATTCTGTAGGGATGCGTTCCTTATCCCACTGATCAACTGCTTTACCAGCTTTTACGCCGGATTTGTGACGTTTTCTATCTTAGGATTCATGGCCCATAAGAAAAATACCACCGTAGAAAAGGTTGCAGCAGGAGGTAATTTTATTCTAGTATGTTTTTAATCAACTTTGATTTAAATTGAGTCACTATTGTACCTAATCTTTATTGTACATTACGTAGCTGGAGGAAGTATCATTCCATAGTGCTTTTCGATTTTCGAATTAATTACCAGCTCTAGGTATATTAAAATTCTATTGTTTTTTTTGCTGTTTCAAAGCCCATTACAATGTATCTTATGTGGGAAATTGATCATGAATGTTTTGAACATACTCAGGCGTTTCGTCAACGACAGTACAAATAATAGAACATGAGATTCAATACTTAGTATCTGTCATCTTCACACAAATATGTATTTTTTAGGTCCAGGATTAGCCTTCATCGTTTACCCAGAAGCACTTGCTCAAATGCCTGTATCCCCGTTATGGTCAGTGCTATTTTTCCTAATGATGATGAATCTCGGTTTTAGTACACTTGTAAGTCATTAAATTACATCAATCATTTAGGTTTCTGTTAACTATCATTATTCCCCCATTAGCTTATGTGCTGTATGTTGCTTTTGTTGCAATCTATTGTCGTGTAGTTTTGACTTCTGACCGTTTTCTATTTTATTTCTATTATGCTGTAAGCGTCAAACTCAAATGCTATTTTAAAGGTCTTTATTTTAGAGGCTAATAACCTGACAAATATTCATACACATGGTTTTCCATTGAAGTAGCTGTCCACAAAATAATCAGGAATTTAGAAATATATCCAATATTATGTTGTGGGACTTCGAATTGCTAAAACGCAATTAACTAACGTAAAAAACATACATGGAACATATACTACTGTTATGATAGCGTGATATAGATATATACTACTGGATTAGTTTTATAGGAAATGAAAATAGCGGGAAAGGTAACTGTGTATCTCAACTAAGAATTTATTGATTCAACATTTTTAGAATCTTGAACCCGAACAATGATGTTTTAAGAGAATGATTTATAGGTACATGTACATAGAATGCATTCCAGCAATAAAAAGGTCCATAACGTATTTTCTGTATGTATCATCGATACTAACGAGCCTACCAGAGTATTAGGTTGAACTGCACTTAGAATGAAAGCTGTACAAGCATTTTTTGTATACCTTCAGTTTTCTATGACTGAGACGACCATTACTGGTATATATGACCAGTTTCAAGGGTTCATAAATAAAAGTAAGAAAAGGCTCTACATTTTTCGTCTGGTTGTCTGTCTGACCTTCTTTGTCCTTGGACTGCCGATGACAACTAAGGTAAGACTTAAAAAGGAGATAATTTCAGAAAGCATAACATTATTCAATCGGAAATACAAGTCTAATAAAATATGACGAGGAGGTTGAATAAAGTTGTTTAATGCAAAAATTAAAAAGTATAACGGCCACAAAAACAAAAAAATCTTCAAAGCATGCTAGAAATGTTTTTTGAGTCAAAGATCCTTAGTTATCTCTTTGACGGCATTTTTATTGTGACCCCCGTGAACGAAAACCCTATTGTTGCTTGGATATAAAGCATGATAAAAGTACACTAATTATTTTTCGGGCCTTCAAGTATATCAGTATAATATCCACCCCACTTAGTAATTCTAATAGAAAATTTTTTACCCGATTTTTTTTTCAGGGAGGAATGTATATGGTTGACCTCCTGGACAGTTATGTAGGAGGATTCCCTTTGTTATTAGTTGGAATGATTGAAATCATTGTAGTTGTGTATGTATATGGTCTTGGTTACAACAGCGAGAAAACCAACCAATTCCCGATGTCGTTACTAAGGGGTATGTATTATACAGGAGGTTTAACCTTATTTGTTAACAATTTATTCATTGGTCAAATTAAAGACGTTTCTACCCCTTCCAAATCTGGAAATTTGTCGTTTTTGTTTGTTTTAGTTAAAAGATTTTTTATTCTAAATCTTGAACATTATTAGAATCTTTTGTGAATATTACTTATCTAGTACCTCTTTAATTGTATGTATGTTATGATTGTGTTCTTTTGACTCGCCAAAAATGTATTCCGGTTAGCAAACATAATGTGTGTTCTCATCAAAGTTCTAAGATACCAATTGACACAAATTAGATGATGTCTGCCTGACATACATGTATGTCAAGTTTAAATATTGCAAAAATTAGAGCTTGTCCTAGCGGCATGATTCGATTTCAAAGATTGTTTTACATGAATAGTTTCGTTGAATATCTACAAAATGAGTATGATTATTTATTTCTAGGGTTTTACTGCTTCAAATCTAATATAGAAATGATGATTGGCGCCAGCTTGCTTACCAAGATGACATTTTATTATTTTGGAATAATGTGGTGCATTATATCACCTTTAATATTACTTGTAAGTATTTGGTAATGCTTAAGACGCATATTACAAATTATTTGTACATTATTCTTACTTTAATCAATCGTAATTATTTTCTATTCTTTCTGATTATTGTTGTGATGTCCAGTCAGAACCTTTAATGCATTTGTTTGTTCAATCAGTGTCTAATCGATAACATTATAGCTTGCCCAATCTAAAACCATGGCAGAGTCAGTTCCTATGGTGGTTTTATCCATCATGTCTTGTATTCAATCGAAAATAAAGTTTATTTTGTTTGATGAATCTATTATCCGTCGTTTACATATTTTCTACATTATCGTTTTTTGAGGCCACTACTCACCCCTTTTGGTACAACTTTAGTACAATTACATGATACCACTACCAAAATATGCCAGACTCACCTGACATTCTTACTACAGGAAAGCTAAGATGACAAAAGACAAACTTAGACAGATACAACGGACAGAAATAAAATGAAATCACTTACAAATCCTCAATTAAATGAGCAGTTCTGGCTCCATCATAACACCACAAACAAGGATACAATGTAAGGGTCACCAAAGCTTACTCCGTTTTTGTACAGTCATGTATGTCATTTTTGGTATATCGTAGAAGAGTTGTCCACAGAAATGGTATCAACAATAATATTGAAGTTCTAGAAATTTCAATAGTCTGAAGCGTTTTTTTTTGTGGCTGTATGGGGAGATGGAGATTACAAATTAATAACATATTAATCTTGACTCATTATAATTTCAGTTTGTTGTTATACTTAAAGCGTTGCAATATGAGCCACTTTCCTTAGGAATCTATATTTATCCTGACTGGGCCAATGTGTTAGGATGGTTGGTTGTCATATTTTCAATGTTGTCCATTCCTGCTTGGTGTATATACCACTTTATTACAAAAGATATTTCGACGGTAAGTATACCACCTATAAAGGAACGCATTACGCAAGCCGCCTAATTTAAACGCATTACGTATGCCGCCAAAGAAAAACGCATTATAAATGCAGCAATATAAAAAAGCATTACGTAAGCCACCTTATAAAAAAGTATTACAGATACCCTCTAATATAAAAGCCTTCCA
Organism: Perna viridis; assembly: GCA_037379345.1. Lineage (NCBI taxonomy): Eukaryota > Metazoa > Mollusca > Bivalvia > Mytilida > Mytilidae > Perna > Perna viridis. The sequence continues at coordinate 9,802,296 of CM074523.1, forward strand.
GATGCCGCATAGTAAAAACGCATTACGAATGCCCTCTAATATAAAAGCATCACGGATGCCGCCTAATAAAACGCATTACGTATTCAGCCTCATAACGAATGATTCAAAATTTTAATTTTTATGATACCGGGGACAAATCTGCGACGAATGCAACACACGCTTGTATAACTAACTCTGGTTGTTCTTTTTATGAAAACACAACATAATCTTGTGATTATAATAATTTTTTGTCGTTATATATATTTAGATTCACACCTAATGTAACCACTTGTTTTTACTGATGTTGTTGGGTATTTCTACAAATAACAATACAGGGTTATGTACGATTTCAACAAAAAGCTTATTTTTACATTTGATTAATTAACACCGAAAGAAACACGCCACAAGGAGGTGCAAAAACAATGCGTGAATGCCAAAAATAGTAAATGCCTAGATAAAAAAAGCAAAGAAAATGAAGACAGAAACAACGGAGAAAACAATTACAAACTAAATTGAAAACTCGTGGAAAAAATGAAAGCAAATGAGCACAAGAAATCCATTTAAAAAAAGAAAAAAATATGGTGGGTTCAACACCCATTGCTTTTCTCGATTGGGTTATGTCATATATGGTTTAATAGTAAAACACCTCTTTGATTGAACAGAAATCTGCCTCTTTAGAGGAACAAATCGATTCTGTGGAGTGAATGTTGAGTTGAATATTGTTTTTACGTAATTTTTTAGAATTATGCATGAAATAATGATAATACGTGTAGTCAGAAAAGTATATTGAAAAGAAAAATTGAATTCACAAAACATTGTAGGGATGCAGTCCAAAAAATACATGGGGACCATCAAAAATGGCAAAACAAGAGTGGTCGTTCTTTATTCACCCGTTTAAGAAGAGTCGGACACGTTTGGATCTTGAGAGAATAAAACAATTACAAATAGAGCTATCGCCAATGATGTCAAAAACAGCTCCAAGCAATCTTGAACATTTAGCTGAAGAAGAGGGTCTGGTTCAAAGAAATGAACTTTGATATAAATCGGAATAGATTGATCATGTGATATATCACCTCAAGTCAGTATGTCATTATTAACCTGAACGATAACCTAAGAGGAGAAACGGCTTTCCTAGAAAAAAATTGCATTTAGTGGTCATCCAGGTCGGACGTGCTTTGACTGGTATTAAGTAAATTATGTAATGTAAAGTATATCCAAAACCTTGGAAAATGATAAACAGTTCTTATAACTTAAATGTGATATTCTATGTTAGTGTTTTTTTCCAATATTATGGTAAACTTGGGAAATCTAGCCACTGTAACAACCACGGTAACTTTAGTAAATATTTTATGATGTCTGGGTATTTACGGCTCTTATATGTGGTAATTGTCTTACATTCAATATTATATATACAACAAAATGCATTATATTAAATCACATGCAAATCTTTATCCAATGGTTACTCATGTTAGCTCGAAATGTAAGCGGCGCAAATTTGCAGTTCAGTGTTTTGCTAAAAAAGGGTCTTGATTTTCCCATTCTCTGTTACAAAGTCCCCATACCTATCTTTATTCAATATGATGCAGGTGTAACTGTTACCGTTTATATATGGTACGAAATACAGTTTTCATGTTGTACCTTATATCTTTTGATGATACTTGCAACTCCTATTGCAACGTTAAATGTAAGTATTATGTGTAATATAAAAACCCATTTACTATACCCCCATTTCCTTTGATCCGTATCCAAATAGCGGAAAATAAATTAGGTTGAACATTTACTCAATTAATTTATGGTACGAAAGACAACACTTGAAGCAAAATATGTATAACTCACGATTTACAAATTGTATTTAAACTTTTTCATACACGCATCCACGTGTATTTACAACTTACTGACGCATTTATTAAAAAAAAACCATTATATTTCACATAAACACAAATAATGTGTTTCTTCCCGACTATCATGCAACATATCATGTCCATTTTACTTTAGAATTTTCATTTTAAAAAATAACATTTGAGTGAAAGATTGATTGATTTATCACATGTTCCCTAAATAATAAGAAAAACGAATTCGTTATTTAGAAAGTAAACACTACAGATTAAAAGGGTCATAAAATACAAAAATACCAACAATATATATTGCAAATTTCAATTACCTGTATACAGGTTTCAAGGAGTAACTTCTCATAAGCATCATTAAAATCAAATATATAGGATGATCTAATTAGAAAAAAAATAATTGTATACAAGAACTACTCTCAACCAAAACTATCGAAATAGTCAGCTAAATCCATCACCAATATCTTCTACAGTTACTATGTGCATTACAAAGAATGAATCTACAGTGTTTTAGTTATTCTGAAATTTGTTACTTTGTCATTCAAAATTAACCAGTGTTATATATGATCTATAATATCTAATACTTTAATCCTTTATACGTATGTAGTATTGGCGGGAGTTTTACTGGAGTTATCTTCCCCTGTTTGAGTGCTTGTGATGTTATAATCATAACTACCTATACCACCACGTTCACCATCTTTACATATATGTTTGATTTTCTTAAAATAAAAAAATATGATTAATTGTTTTTACTGTAACGGGAGTTTTCTGTATAACGAAGTTTCTCAGTAAAAATGACCAGTTAATACATTGTAATCTGACTAAAAAAACAGCAATACCAATCTACCCATATAAGTAGTGTGTTATTCGTTTAATAAATGATGGTAAATGTTCGAACATTCATTAATGTATTCGCTTTTCTAGATTTGACGTGTCGATATCAACTACACATGTACTATTATTCAGACTAAATAACCTTATAAAGACACCCAGTTGTGTGAAATGTTCGTGCACTGGGCTCTGTAAATGTAACACTATAAATGAAAACTCTACTTGAATCGCGCTAGAACTCTAACAAATAGGCTTCTGGAATAGAGTTTTGTTGCTACAAGACTGAAGTCATCACTACAGAAGTTTTATGGTCGTTATCATGAACTCGTGGATCGTTATGGTGTATCCATCAGCACCATGAAAACTGATTTATTCAACGGGTCATAGTTTTCCTTCCCTCGTTTGTCTACCCCGGACTTGACTTTTTATGAGCAACTCGGCGGGTGTTTCTAGAAAAGCAGAGTACGCTTACCTTACCGGTGCACCTGGTCCATGCTCCCAGCTTTTAGTGGAGTCCGAGTTGCTCATTTACTTTTGTTACTCTGTATGTATGATTTTAGTTACTTTATGTTCTTTGTTGTGTATGTCTGTTTTCCATGTCTGGTCTTTGTCCCTGGATTACATTCTTTTGATTACCGCTATAACCTTGGTTCCCTTGATTACTCTTTGAAACATATAGTTTATTTGACCAAGTACAAATCCCTTGATATAAAACAAAGATGCAAATCGCTTATAAATTCATAACGCTAAAAATTAACCGGTATGGCAATGCAACTGGAAGTGCATATAAAGAAGACGAAAGGTTCGAATAAATCTTAACAAAAGCATTCTATCGGAATGTTACATTCCTATGAGAAAAAACGGCATAGCCGTAGATAAGTTAGAAGCAAAGAACGTGCAAACTCTAACAGTCTTATAGTGTAAAGACGATGTGCCATCTACATATGAAAACAATATACAGCGCCGATGTACCCGCTTAAATACTAAATGTCGACTGAATTGACCAATCAACACGATGTTTATTATTCATGTTTTTAACTCAATCTCGTTTTCAAACAAATTAAGAATATGTAAAATAAAGCGACTCAACAACTAAATGTAGAACTCCGCGCTCAACTCGCTACTGTTTATTTCCATAACAAAATCATGTAATAATCACTTTGATAGTCGCAAAACCACGTGCACATGTTAACAGATTAAAGTCACGCCCATTACATAAAATTGAAATGGAGAGTTAAATGTGTAATATTTGATTGACGTTTGAAATAATATTCATAATTGCAAACTATTTTCTGTATATAACCATAATTACCATTACAGCTCTTGAATGGTATAAACTTCCCATTGACACCATATTTATACTACCCCCATCACCCATTGTCCCCATCCCCATTCCCATTAGAATTTCCGATTACCCATAGAAAAATCCTCATTCCCCGATAGACCCCATATTGCATTTTTCTTTATCAAATATTTACATCAAATTGAATTTAATTTCTTCAACATTTAAACCGTTATTTTTTTTAATTAAATTTGATATAGTTCTCGTATCAATAAATACTTTCAAAATGATTATCCTATCCCCACCATTCAAACTTCTAATCCCCCATGCACTATCCCCATCCGCAACCTCCATTCCCAATCCCTCTTATACCAGAGAATTGGAAGTTTTCAACATACAAGTACTGTGTAGTCAATAATATTGAACTTTCGGGACGGACATCAGCTAAGAATCATGCAAAATGTGATTCATGGGTATTTTGTTTGAATTGCCATGGTAAACAGAAACTTACATTCAGTTATTCATATAACCGGTATTCTTAGGAGATGAAAATTATATAGAATGCATGTAGATTTCAAAATTAAGGGAGATAACTCTGTAAATGACACTCAAATACAATAGAATCTATTGGATTTTCAATGTTGATTATCTCCATAGACGAGGCAGATTTGAATGAATAGTTACACATTTCATAGTATAGACCTATAAAACAACTTCATTCCAAAACTGAAAATATGTAGTCTTTTTTTTTTTGGAGGGGGGGGGGTATCATATATTTCTTATTTTGCATGATTCTTACAAAGACAACTCCCTAATTTGTATAACATGAGTAATAACATCACGTCAACATTTAACATACCTGAAGAAACACAGTCGTGTATACATTTATACAGTCACGTAATTTAACATTTATTTGCGCATCGTATGTGAATACCCCGTTTTTAATGACAATCGGATTTTACTTCCGTCATTGTATTTAATATATAGGAACATATTTGTGTATGGTTACTGCAGTAAAGTAGGTGAAATGTACTTGAAACTTTTGTTTTTTTTTATCAAGAGTTACAGATAATATCTATTATAACATTATCCATGTTTTGTTCTATTTTAACATTTAAATCACGCAGAAAGAGAAAATCACCATTTAAGGAGTCTTATAAACCACATTTGTATGAACAATACAATATAATACAAGATATTTACGTACTATGGAAAGAATTAGTAAACATTCCTATCATATATTCAGCTACGTTTACATTCTAAAGTTAATACAATCCTTTTATAGAGCTTTGCAATAGAAGAGTTTATTGCAGAGATTGATTTTTATCTGGTGTTGGTAGTATAAAAGTAGTATAAAAAGCATCTGCTTAAGATTAATGAAGAGATGAATTCCTTTATTTTTGTATGATTTTTTAAGGAGTGTTCATATCCCAACTCATACATTATGCCAGAGCTTGCCGAAACTACGCTGACTTTTTGTATCGCGCTAATACTCTAACAAATAGGCTTCTAGAACAGGGTTATGTTGCTACAAGATTGAAGTCATCACTACAGAAGTTTTATGATCGTCATCATGAACTCGTGGATCGTTATAGTGTATACATCTTCACCATGAAAACTGATTTATTCAACTGGACATAGTTTTCCTTTCCTCGTTCGTCTACCCCGGACTTGACTTTTTATGAGAATTCGGCGGGTGTTTCTAGAAAAGCAGAGTACGCTTACCCTACCGGTGCACCTGTCCGAGTTGCTCATTTGCTTTTGTTACTTTGTATGTATGATTTAATTACTTTATGTTCTTTGTTGTGTATGTCTGTTTTAAATGTCTGGTCTTTGCCCCTGGTTTGCATTCTTTTGATTACCGCTATACCCTTGGTTCCCTTGATTACTCTGTAACGACATCATACATAATATATTTTTCCAAACGAAGTAGTCAATAATATTTATTCACCATCCAGAAAAGGAATATCTCTTTTTTGGTTGTTAAGTGCAACTTTCAACCTAACTTTATTACATATGTATTATTTTTATTTCTCATATGTCAACTATCCATTTTATGTGGCAACTTTTCCAGCTGTTTGGATGTGTGGGGTTTATGTCTCTCACGTGTTAATTTTTTCTTATGAATTGCTATCTCTCTACATTTTTTGAGATTTGCAATAATGAACAAGATAAGTCAACAAAAATATATTTTATCCTCACATACGTAACGGGACAGAAATCAATGGCGTAAAACATAAATTTGATATGGCACGGCGAGTAAGATGATTTGATAAAAAGTGTTTAAATATACATATTAAAAAACCTACTTTTTCTTAAAAAAAACATATATATGGAACAGCAAATGAACTAACGAGAATAACTTTGAAACAACGTCTATCTTACCTGCCGTACCGTTCTCTTTGCCCCTGGAAACAACATTCATCTTACCTGCCGTACCGTACTCTATGTCTCCGGAATAAAGTTTTCGGCAGTCAAAAATAATTGCAATTGAACTTTAGTTGTATGAAATGTGATGGATCTAGATCCACTCTTGGCGTTAAAGAAAATAATGGGGTTCCACATGTAAATTTTGTATTTTGACATTTTTAATTCTTGTGTGATTAAAAGGTGATGTCAAGCCACTAGCATGCCTTTGAATCTGATCATGTTAAGTATTGTTTTGCATTGACACAATAGAAGTCATTATCAATCTCTACGTAGGGGCAGACGTGCAGATGGGCCGTTCGAAATTCTTGGACATTATTCATATCAAACATCATCAGATATTATCAAATTAAATCAATTACTTTATACGGACTTATTGAAAGCGGTGTCTTTAACTAAGCTCTGAATCAGGGTCTGACATTCGAAATTTACTTTGACGCTGTAGCCAGTCCTCTCCAAAATTTCAAGAAAGTGGGAAAAAGTTAATGATTAAGCGCGACGTTATCCAATTGTCAAACAACATTTGATTTGAATAATGTCCGAGAATTTCGAAAGGCTTGTTTGCAGCGATTAGTAAGAGAGGAAACGAATGACTGTCGCTGCGTGGAGCTTGGTCTATAACGTCTAAGGTGAGTGTTGTTTAGATTTTGTATCAGCCGAGGTAATACTATTAATCGACATTTCTGAATGGCATAATATAAAAATAACTTTGAGACTTTTTCAAACATTTGAAGCAATTATTAATTTTGAAGCAATTATTAATTTTAAGGAATGACTGAAAAGAGACAATCAAAGAAGGACAACGATATGAAATTAAAGATCAGAGAAAAAGCGAATCATTGCACACTCCATAAGGCAAAGACAGTTACACATTTTTGCATAAGCCACGATTCTGTTTTTTGTGACGTCTGTCTTAAGACCGCTCATAACAAATGTGATTCCGTTCTACCTATAAATTGTGCTTCCGTCGGTGTAAAAACCGGAACTGCGCATGAAGATCTTATTTTGAGAATGAAAAGTCTCTCAGACGTTCTTATTCAAAGGAAGAAGACATACAAAGAAAATACACTTGTTATTTCCGAGCAACGGGCAACGATTCTTATGGCTATCAAACAGGCCAGAACGTATATCGATAATTATCTTGATGAATTAGAAAATTCGATCAGAAATAATCTGAACGAAACGTATAAAATGTGTCGAAATACCAGTGCAAAGTCACTGGAAAGCACAGATTTAAATGTGAGATACATAAATACTGGACAAGAGTTAATCGAGGATATGAAACAGACTGGCAGTGAAGTTGATTTTTTTCAAATTCTAAAGTTATTTGATGCAGTAACAGTTCAGATAGAGATGGAAGTTTCCAAGCCATGTTTAACAAACATGATAGAATTTGAATTGAATAAAACATTGACCAATATTAAAGGTGTAATTGGAACATTCGGGAATATAAGTGTAACCAAGAAAGAGGGTCAAATACCGATTCTCCAGAAATTTAAACAGGAACAAAAGCCAATGAACTCTGACCTACCATCAGTTATTTGTATCCACTCATTCTACACATCAGATATAGACGATGATGATTGGTGTGCAACAATAAAAACCGCCTGTTTCTTACCCAATGAAAATCTTTTAATGTCTAAGAAAAATGAACTGTCTTTGTTTTTGTGCAACATAGATGGATCTGGTACTAAAAATATTAAACTAGAATATAGACATTGGGATATTGCCTTTGTAGAAAATCAGAAAGCTATAGTAACTCTAGCTGACAAAGGTTTTCAAATTTTGGATCTGTCTACACTTACATTAAGTAGTATTATGATGCCAAATGGGAAGTCATGCTACAACGTTACGTGTCGAAATGGGGAAATTTGGGTTTATTCCGGTGACCACGAACTACTTAACATTGACGTTAATGGTAACGTAATTTGCCAGCTGAAAACAAAAAATGATCCACGATACATCTGTCTTGGAGGCGACGGTAGTATTTATTACACAACTGGATATACTGATCGAAGCGTTTGTAGGATAGCAACTGACGGCATGGAAAGTACATTCTTTTGCCATACTGACATAAGTCTTCCAAGAGGTATAGCAATTGACAGCAAAGGTCGATTTTATGTAGCTGCTGGCGAGTCTGGCAATATAGTAAGAATATCTACCGATGGCCAATCACATGACATTATACTGCGCATGTCAGAAGATGAAAACATATTTCTAACAGACCTTTTGTTCGATATCGATAGAAATCGTTTGTTGGTGCTCACTGAAGACGGTGATGAAGTTAATATTTATCAACTTCGGTGAAGAAGAAAAAAAGAATCATAAACATCAAAATAATATCCCTCTAAACAGCAACTCCTATAGTTAACTTCAGGGAAAAGAATTGGGTTTTTATTAACCAAACGACCATTACCCGATGAACTGTCCAAGATAGTTAACTAGACAATCAGAAAGACGATTTAAACTTTTTTTTCATTTCATGGGAACTTTGAATCTCTTTTTCAATTGCCAAGTTATATACCTTTACCAAGAGCTTATTTTGAAGAAAGTTGGAAAAAATAATTAAAATAATAAGTCTTTGGTAAGACTTTAAATATTACATATGCATTTTGTGTTTGATAAGAAATGAATATTAAATATACTGGGAGCATGGACCAGGGGCACCGGTAGGGTAAGCGTGTTCTGCTTTTCTAGAAACATTCTCTCAAAAAACTGAGAAATCGGTTACATAAGATCGGAACGGAAAGACTGGGTGATTGCGATATGGTATAATATAAACTAAATAGTCCAATAAAAGCCAGGAAATGTGAAATTTAATTGTGAGCAGACCGGTGGATAGACAAACATGGTGGTTGCAGCATTAGTGTAAGTATAATGGTTTATCCATATTTAGATGTACTGTTACTCAATTATTTATCTGCCATCAAATCCCCCTTCAGGATAAAAATGGTCGATGCATATTCTATTGAATTATACCACATTTGAGACATTTGTAGAGTCGATTTTACGCAATTCACAACTTGTGAATAAAAGGAAATTTCCATTTTCATAAAATTTTGATAAATTCTTACAATGTAAACTGCCGCAAGTTATTAAAATAACCATAACGTAAAGTATCAATTGTGATACTACTTAGCAGAAAACACCGAATACACCATTTTACTGAGGCATAAATACTATAGAGGTTCTGATATTAACATACGTATTTCTTAGCGATTTTACGATTGGGTAGGGGTACACATTTTGCATTAACCTTTTAGTATGACCGTAACTTTCTTGATACCATCATAAAGATATAAGACGTTGTGCTCCATTATAACACATGCACCTATATACAATGTTTGTATAGTTACATTCTTGATATTCCAGTATGACTAAGCCTTTCGAACATCTATATTACAAATACAGGCTTACAGTGAAACAAATCTGGGGATATTCTTTGATGAAAAATTAGTTCCTAAATATTTAGTATAAAAGTACCTGAATATCATAATTAACTTGAGTGGAAGAGTAAACTGGACCCTCCCAGCCTATTAACTATGACACAATTGTAATAAAAAATACTTCACATTTTATTAAACATAATTGCACTGTATAAGATATAATTGAAATTATAAATATTTCATGATATAGTACAAAATAATAACAATAATAAATAAATAAAGCAATAACAATAAAAATTAAACATCAACTTTTCTTATATTCTTTTGTTTACCATAATTCATTGGACGATATTGTGCTTGTTCAGGTGTGTCTGTTGAGGACCCTGGCTGTCCCTGACTAGGTTTCGGGGCAGTGGGAACTTTGGGTTTAGTGTCCGCTTCAGTTTTACTACTGTAATTCATAGGTCGATAATTTGGCAACTTAGGTTCTATGCTTGTCTTTCCTGAGTTAACTTTTGAAACAGGTTTATTTGTTGTCGGAGATAATGGTTTTGTATGCGAGCTGGGTTTAGCAGTATCCGGTCTAGACCCTGGTGGTTTCAGTGCAACCTTTGGACCTTGTATATTTGAATCCTGGCCAGCTTTTGCAGCAGGCCTTGTTCCAGTAGAGTTTGTCTTATTTGAAGTCGGCGTATTTGGTTCTTTATTATTTAGCGCGGCTATTCTGTCTTTTATTGAAGTTGCTGAGGTATCTACCTTGTCTGAATCAGCTGGTTTTGATGCTGGTTTCAACAAGCCTTTCGCTTCTGACGACGTTTTTGTAGCACTACTTGTAGTGTCCTTTTTGGAAATAGCCATTGGATTTCTGTTATTTATGCATTTTGCCTGATTACCAGGATTTCTTATTCCCCCATTGGCACCGCTTGCGTTCGATTTATGTGCAGCTTGTTTCGAGGCTGTGTTAGGTCGTGATATTGGTTTTGTTTTCGGTTCTCCGTTGACTTTTCTTGTATCTTTTGGATTGGGTCTTTCAGACGTAATTCCTAAATTTTTGTTCGTATGGCTTTTTAGCGTTGGCATGGAGATGAGATTTTTCGTGGCATTGCTATTATAGTCTTGTTTTCCATTAGATGCAGTTGATAGAGGTTTTCTTGGTGGAGGTAAAGATGGCTTGGTATGACTATTCTGTAACATAGAAGAAAAGATTTTACGATAATAAAATCCAACATTTTTGATTCGAGTTACTAAGTATGTTATAGAAAATTCTCAGACTTCAGTATCTTTTAAAGTTTTGCTACGTCATGGCAGATAAAGAGTTTTGTTTAAAAAGAGCAAAAACACCAGGTTCTCTACAACAAACATGCTAAGGACCCTTTTTCAGAAATGTTACCCTTCGCTTTATGATAGCATTAGTTTTTAACGTTAAATAAATGAGAAACATATGTACAGTGAATGAATAAATTATTATACGACACGAAGTTTAACATACTAAAGAGAATTCTATCGTTCCCATGTTTTCAATGTCTGATATATGTATTTATATGCCATTTAAAAAAAAAAGTATGGTGCATTACTAACTTTCAGAATCAAGTTATTAATATTCTTCCTAAAGAACAAAATTCAATGCAAGATGTAATACATAAGAATAAATAAAACACGTATGAATACAAATGAATCGTTTATACGGTTTTGTATTGGCTGCATTTATTAACTTCTATAATTATAACAAGTACTAAGTGAACTTAAACCTCCCAAATTTCTCTACAGAAAATGTAAATATCAGTAAGGGGAATAAAGCTTGAAAATGTTAGATATAATAAATAACTTCTTCATAGACCCAAGAAGCATTACCTATTAATTATAAATTACTAAGCTAGCTTCATAGCTCTGTTATCTAGCACAAGGCATGGACACCGCGAAGCTCTTTTCGGATTAATGTACTAATTTTCTTAATAGGCGGAGTTTAGCACTGACTATGATAGAAGAATTAAGGATTAAAAAAAGCAAAAGTGAATGGGCTTAATGATGAAAAATTTTATTTATTTTAATATATGTTGCTTCAGTTGAAAAAAATAAATAAAATACTAGTATGTTGACAAATGAGAAACATTTAGCTTCCAATGTTTGCGATATTGTGATTTTTTACTGAGAATCGGGTGATGCTTTTTCCATATGTATTGTTGTGTTAATAATAAGTGTTTTAAGTTGCATATGAAATAAAGAATAAATATTTTAGTGTGATTCCAGTGAAGTAGTAAAACAATACATTTTTACAAAAGTAAGTCCAAAGAGAGACTCTCAAAGTTATTTAAGAACTATTGATAGGGAAATGTGTATTTAATAAAAAACATAAAATGAGTCATAAATAGTCAGAAACTCATGCTAGTCAAAGTGTGTCACCTCTCTGAATAATGTGCATAGTGTTTCTAGAATGTATACATTGTGTAACACGTAATATGAAAAGGAAATATAAATTAAGAGATCGAAATAGACTTCGTCGTGAAATAAGTAGGTAAGAACTTGTTATCAGAATAGTTTTAAGGATGTTCGCTGCTTTGTTTAAGAATAACACTGGTTTCAAAGGGTTCAAAATATTTTAAGATCTTGATCTTTCACTCTAGAACAAAATAAGTTCAAAATATTGATGGGTCAGTATGCTCGTTTTTTTGTAATTTATGAAAACATGAAGTTTGAAAATCTAAAAAAAATGGCTAAATATGAGAAGCGATCATCCTTAAAAAGTAAAAAGTAAAATAAAACATCTTACAATAAGAATAATCCTTAAAAATAAATGAACAACTTATATTCTTGTCCAGTCATAATGTTATATTTATATTGCACAAATTATCACCTTCCAGTCAGCTCTGTGCCCTTTTCACTTATCAATTAAATTATAATACCCCAAGTATAAATTGGTTTCTCATTAGTAGACAGCTATAATCTTAACACCGACAACAACAACAACAAAAAACATTCGAGTAATTGACTAGAAATACATTGAGCAAGCTCACAAAAAGAATACCCCACCCACTTCAAATGGATTAAAGTGTTGTTGGATTATCTCTCTTTCAGTAATTATATTTCTTAATCTACATCAACACATGATGCCCATCCTTACTATGTATAATCTGTAACTTGAATTATCTCCCTTAGTCCACCAATAGTACTTACATACCTTAACGCACATCTACATACGGTAGACAACCTTTCTATAAAATTACACGGAAATTCCTTCAGTAGTTTAAGGGGAGTTGCGCTTATAAAGGTTTTAGCATGTAAAACCCTTAATTTGGATTATCTCCCTTTTGCGTCCTCCGGTCTTAATTATATTCCTTCATGCAAATTAACATACGGTTGGGTTCTTCCTAAAAATCATTAAAACCCCTTGAGCGGTTTAGAAAGAGACATACGGACAGATGGACAATCAGACAGACTGACAGGGTGATTCCTATTTATCTACCAAACTTTGTTTGCGGGGTTATAAAAACGATTAACAAATATCTTTACCATTTCATGCAAAAATCACAACATCAATCTGTCTTAACCAAATTCTGAATAATCAGAGAACTTGTCTAAACCTGACACTTTTTAAGTCCTTGAGAGTATCAGTTTAAATGTACTTTGAACCTTTGTAAACCAAACACCAGTCTAATCCTACCAACTATAAAGTCAAAAAATTATCAGGAAAGGTGTTACTTTATCAATAAATAAACAGCCGTGCTAAAGCCAACTAAATGCCCCCTTTTTCATGTTTAAAATCCGAAAAATCTGAAAAGTAAAACTGGAAATCGACGAAAATGAAAGGGATCTCACTTCTATGATAACAACTATTTTGCAAACACTATGTACACTCCTCGAGACGTTTAGGTTTCCCGCAAAATATTCAAGGAAATAAAAAATAAATAAAAAATAAACAAACGCTTCTATCGTGCGTTCATCGTGCATTTAAACGAACGCAAAACGATGTGTAAAAGCACGATAAACGATGCACGAACGCTTAGATGGGAAACGTGAACGTTTCAAGGAGTGTAACTGAAATATGTCAAACTGTTTTCAAGTTATAAAGTGACCTGTGGATGCGCGGAATGATTGACGGACAAACAGATGAACGGACAACTTTTACTATAACTTCGCCATTTAAAATGGATCAATAAAATTAATACAAAACAACTATGACAAACAAAAATGATTTAAAAATCCAGGAATAAATCCGTTCTAAAATGTATTCTAAAATGTATTCTAAAATGTATTCATTTTTTACTCTGTCGTTTATCTAACATTAGTATTAGTCTTTTTCTCAAAGTATTAAAATCTTAATTTCTTTAAAGATAAACAACTGTATTTTATAAAATATCAATTTTATTTTCATAAGCATTTATACTTGTATATTCAAGTGCCAGTCTGTGTAACAACCAGGCAATGAGTGGCACATCATTTTTCTCAATTTGGTCTATTATATCTCAAATATATTCAATACATGTAGAAAACAACTGAAAAGCTATTTAAATATACTCTGAAGCATTTATGACCTAGATATTTTTAACTGCTTATAAATGGAAAGATTTTACCGCCATTTTTCCATAATGCATTTCAACTTAATATGACCTATCAATATCTTTAAAGGCAAACTTAAAAAATACTTTGATGGCTGTTTCTGGAGGTCATGAGGTATACGTACTTGGATAATGCCATAAAAACATTGCGTTTTTGCCTTCATGTGCCAAACCTTAAAAACGTCTTGGCTGATTCTTATACAGAGAAATACTTAAAAGTATAAAGCTCTAAAACTTACAATGAGCCAGTAAAAACAATAAATGGGTTGGTATGAAAATAAACTTGTTGAGACAGCTCTTCCAAAAAAATCATACATTGTGAGTTCAATAGCTTTTCAGGGAGTCAATTTAAAAAAGAAAGTTTGAATACTAACCTGAACAGTTTTCACTTTCATGGCTTTACCAGCTCTCTTTGTAGGAACTTGTGTCCTTCGATGAACCCATATACCCAGTCCAACAGCAATTAACACTATTGCAACTGAAATGCCTATCAGTATTTCGTTTGTGCCATCTAGAAAAAAGACCATTTATCACATATATGGTCGTTTAGTTAAAGTATATTTAATAATTGGCAATAATAAAACTTTTGTGTATTTAAAAGAGTAATAAAGGGAACCAAAGTTATAGCGGTAATCAAAAGAATGTAATCCAGGGACAAAGACCAGACATGGAAAACAGACATACACAACAAAGAACATAAAGTAACTAAAATCATACATACAAAGTAACAAAAGCAAATGAGCTACAAATAACATAAATTTTCCATGTGCAATACATAAAAAATGCACATAGAAAATTCATGTTATTTTTCAATAGACATTTTTTATTGCCAATTCTTATAAATTAATTTTAAAACATATTTTTATCTTTTAACATGAAAAAAGTAGCTCTGAATTTAACTGAATAGGGGCGTGTCAATATTTTTAATCCATTGAGATATAACAATTATTTTAACCAATCAGATTACAGTACTAATCTCAAATTAATTTATTAAGTTTTATTGTATCAAAATGTACTTTATTTTATGTAATAAAAAATTATAACGTGGCACACATTATATCATCAATTGGAATTAAAAGTTATAAATGAAGTGTACAACCCGGACTCAACCAAAATGTAAGAGCAGGGGCCAGAGGAAACGATCCAGTAAGTAAGAAAAAAACTTTTTAACCCCTACACACAATAGTTTTCGATTCCCACCTGATTCTGTGGGCATCGTTGGTGTGGTAGGGACGACAAAATATGCTGAACAGGTATGGCAACATTTACTGAGTTCGTCTTTACTGTAGTATGGACAAGCTGTTTTGTTGCATAAAGATGACGGGATCCTATCTCCATATAAGCAACCTGTAATTATAAATTGATAAGATATAATACAATGTATGCAAAGTATGGATGAGTATCCAAGGAAGATCCAGGCAGTAGGTTGCATAAGCTAAATTTGGTTTTAAACATATATCATCCAATATAGATCTTAACTCATGTTTATTACGAAATGAATGCTAGTTTTTAATTCACTTAAATGATAAGAATTAAATAATTACATAGTAAGCACTAGAAACATAACTGATTTGTTATGGAGTTTTAAACAAACTTTAAATACAAAATAAATCCTCGTGTTTCGGACATCATAATGAGTTTAACATTCCATTGGATCAAAAAAAGTATGACGGGATAAAATGTTCTCTGTGTCAAACATATCAAAAGACCTTCCTGAAAAAGACTCTTAAAACATACATCGTTTAAAACTATACATCTTTCAATGAGATTCTTTCTAACACAATCAACAAACCTTATGCGACGCATTGTGGTTGATACGTCGAATAAAAATTTTAACAGAATAAAATAAGTCGGCTTATACCAGTGGTTTAAGGGGTAAAACTAGGTCAAAGGGCATAACTCTTGAAATTGAAATCAGTGATATGTTTGAATCATATTCAATCTCACAAAAGCCTATTAAGCATATATTTGAAACAGAATGAAATCAATCGAAGTTACTTTTTGCTTACATGGGATTTATGTAAAATGGTTTACAAAAGCGTACCAATGACTTGTAAGAGTTTGTCCCTTAACATAGGTCTACCTTCTTAAGACAATACATAGACCTGATATTCAATGGTCAATGTAAAAAAAAAATTGTTTTTGTTAAGAAGAAAATTAGGAGAACAATTTTACATCATCATATTTTATAAAGAAGAAATATTATAGTCATAAAAATTAAGTCTTTAAACAAATTGTATGATGAAGACAAATATATCTGACATAAGTCATAAGACGGAAGTCTATCTGAGATCTAGATAGCAAAAAAAGAAGATACAATCTGCAATACACGTACAAAAAGCAAAAACCTAAAGGGAAACAAAAAACAATACAGATTTTTCCATTTTAAGATAATTCCGTCTACGAGAATAATTATTTGGTGACCCTTTCGTGCTAAATGTCTGAGCAGGCTGGATAAATACTTCATCAAGATAGATGCAACACATGTAAAAGTATGGTTGAAAGTGTAACATCTACCCAGTGAAAGTACCAATTGAGCCTGCTTCTAAAAAATTAACACAAAAGTTTCGCAGAGAAAAATGTAAGCCAAACCCGATGATAAAATAGAAGAACAGCTGAATGTTCAAATGATTTAGTTATACATAGATATATGTATAATATAGAATATTTGTTAGAATGTTAGAAGTTTACTGTTAGTAGTTTTAGCGCTTGTAGTTGTCCTGGGTTTATTAAAGCGACGTCTTGTAGTTTGATAATAGCGTCGAGTAGTAGATTTTTCTGAAAAGTTCATATTAAAGAGCAATATTACCCTATGTATCTATTAATAACTTCTGGATGTATAACAAATATAAGGTATTGTAGAAAACACTACTGTTACAGTGTTGTAAAACTCGCAATTTGATTTTTGAATAATTTAAGGTTTTTTTAGACTTTAACATTTTCAGTTACATTTTAACCAAGGACGGTAACTATATACTATTATTTCGAAAAGACCTGGGAGCTTATTATCAGAGTTTAGCTAAGATTGCATGTTTTGACAATTTTTCTTGTTGAAATTTTTAACAATTTTCGGTTAAGATTTTAAGAGTAACAGTGGTTAAGGGTGTAATTTAGTAGAAATAAATCATTTACGCTCCTTGAGACGTTCACGTTTCCCATTTTAGAGTTCGTGCATCGTTTATCGTGCGTTTACACATCGTTTTGCGTTCGTTTAAACGCACGATAAACGCACGATAGAAGCGTTCGTTTAAACGCACGCAGGAAGCATTCGTTAAAACGCACGATAGAAATCGTTTATTTTTGTACTTATTTCCTTGATTTAACTGTTATGTTTATATTTATTTTTTTCCCTATAATTAATTTATATAATTTCATTAATTTTATTCTCTATTTTTTTCTGTCTTCATTATATGTCAATATTATTATTTTTTGTCGTTCGTCTATCGTGTGTTTAAACGCACGCTAGTAGCGTTCATCTATCGTGTGTTTAAACCCACGCTAGGAGCGTTTTTTATCGTGCGTTTAAACACACGCAGGTAGCGTTCGTTTATCAGGCGTTTAAACGCACGATAGAAGCGTTCGTTTATCGTGCGTTTGGGTATCGTGAGTGCGGGAAACCTAAACGTCTCAAGCAGTGAATATATAAAAATAGGTTATACATTTTGAAAAACGTTCTACCTGAGTCCTCAAACATGTGTAATACCGGCACACTTGAACAATACCGAAATTGAACTGTATCGAGTTACCCTATTTTGATCTCAGGATTAACGAGAATTTCCGTGAATTCGTACGTTTGTGGTCACGTTATATGCACATTTTTAGCAGCATCAGATATTCCATATACTCAGATACTAATGGATGCGTGTAGTGGACAGTTCTGTATTTTTTTATTTTACCTGTAACTCCAGACGATGACTTAGCACATGACCCACAACATGATTTGGCAATTCTATCTCTGTAACATTCAGTCTTATCCCCGGATATTATCTGAGCACATGTTCTCCCGCGATGGTCCATTTCTCCAATAAAGTCGCCATGAACACAGTTGTCTATAATGACAAAATATTCAACAGTAAAAATATTGTCGGTATTGAATGTGTAATCAAGGTAACCGAGATTCTAGCGGAAATCAAAAGAATGTAATTCAGGGACAAAAAACAGATATGGAAAACAGACAAACACAACAAAGAACATAAAATAACTAAAACAATACCTACAAAGCAAAAAAATAAATGAGCAACTCTGATTCCACTGAAAACTGGAAGCATGGAACAGGTGCACCGGTAAGGTCAGCGTCCTCTGCTTTTCTAGAAACACTGATTTAGATTTTCACAATGGACATTGATATTATACTACAAATTAATCCTTAAAATATAATCATATACATTATATAATAATAATATAATAATCACTTTCTAATTTGGAAACGGATACATTCCTGATATGATAAGAATATGAACATAATGAATGTGATTGTATTGTAAGGATTCATTTGCAGTGTAATGTGGATGTCCGTAATAAATAATGAATTATCTAATGTCAAATCATATGAATTAAGTTAACCATACATGTAATTTGGATTAAAAACAAAATTCATACGATCTTTTATTTCTTTTTTGACTAATAGCATGGAAGCTCTTTTTTTTTACATAAGAGCACATTTTGAATGCGAGTATTTACATAATGTACACCCAGATTTATCCAGATGATCATGCACACAGTGTCTTTAATTCATCAACTCGAAATAGTTGTTTCATTGAAATATGTAACACCAAGAGAAATGAAATAATCTATTTCTAATTTGGAAACTTACGAATTCCTAATACGAGAAATACATATATCTTTACTAACTCCAAATAGCATAGGTTATCGCAAACAACATACATACATATATTAAGATTTTAAGAGACTTTAATGACCTAAAGAATCAAATAGATCAACGAAGAGTAAAATATATACATAGATGTTTATACATTACTAAACCAACCTGGTACAGAGGCTGCTTGACTTGAATATGAGCATACACCATTTCTACACCACTGAAATAATTAAAACAATACGTGTTTTGTATACTTAGATAATCAGAAGTGTACTTTCGTTTACTTTACCAAAATTACAGAGGTTAAAAGAAATAAGACACCTCGGTAAACTTCGGAAAATTGACCGGAATTTTTTTTTATGGGTCGGATACCTTAATTGAATTTTAGAAAGGTCATTAAGGTATCTTATTAGTCTGAAATACAACTGTAAATTAATCATAAAGTGTTGAAAGTATTATAATTGTGAATCGTAGAGACTTTGTCTGATAACAATTTGGAAAAGGTAATCAAAGGAATGAAGATTCGAGTGGAGACCGAAGGATATATTCTAAGGATAAATACTACACAGGGGAAATAAACACACACAACAAATAACACGTCTAGAACAAAATATAACCTAAATATGTTCTGGAATATTGGAGCATTAAAAAGGTCAAAAAGATTCAGATATTTAGTTCATTCTGTACGTTTTGGTAACTTTCTGTTCATACTTTTGACCAAAAAAGGTCTCTACAACCAACAAACAATTCCCTATCTAGCGAATACATATATTCAACAGTTTATCAAAACTGAAAATATAATTTTCAGAATGTAAATGCATCTGTAAAACAACCAAATTTATAATTTCGCAGCAGTTTTTGTTAAATTAAATAAGAGATAACCGAAGCACCATTGGGACGTCATTATAAAAAACTAAAGCCATAAATATACCTTTTTATTAATATTATGATATTTTAATTTTGTTTTGAACAATTTTAATGCTATTTTTTTTGCCATAATCATGGCCTTATGTCACCATACCTTTCCAAATTCCATTTTATTAAAAAAAATACCATTTGCGCAGTCAATGAATCCTATGGTAAATGAAAGGAACAGCTTTGGATTTAGGTCACGAACAGTCACAGCAAAATCCTCACATGACAGAAAATGTGGAGAGGATTTGTCCAAGACCCTTACATCTTTACAGAGAAAAGGAATTAAGTCAACGTACATTGTGAGTCATTTAAATATGTGTGGTCAATTAACACAAGGTAAATTTATAGGGTCTCATCTATACGATACAAAGAGAGGAATGTTGTATTTTTATTAACTTGAAGGAAATTATACACAGAAAAGCCTACTGGTTTACATACCCTAATTATACCATAATTTGAAAATGAAATAAACTGGACGTTAGGAGAGCCTATACCTACATGCTTATTAGCACACAAAGTACCATCAGCTGGTACCATACTTCTACATCCACCAGTACGTGTATCTCTACACCACATTAAACCACACATTGGTCTAAAGTCGCCATTATACTGCTCCTACAATACATCAATCCTAATAATAATAAAGGGTTATTACGAGTAGAATTTTATATTGCACGAGTTTAGGAGTCCAATATATATCCTACTAGGGATAATATTCCCCAGTATTCATGCAATAACCCTTTTATTGTATTGCAATATAATTGGTCATGTTTAAAATGAACTTTAGCCACGAATAACGTCACAATTTTTAACTATATTTGCACAAGTGCAATATGGAAATTTATTGCACACTTACCTTGCATTGCTTTACATGGGGAAAAAATTATTGCTTTACAATAACATTTTCGTTATTTGATAAGTAGTTTTGATATCTAATGGTCCATTATTCAGTCCAATTCTCTATTCTTATTTGATATTAAACACATTAAAAAATAAATACCCAACTTCCTATGTTTCTGTATCCATTCTTGTACTTTGTGCTGTACTGTATCTTACCCTATACAATGATGTTCCTATCCAGTGGTATTTAAAAGATCCTACGCAATAACGGTCCACTCCCATGAGACTTGACTTACCATTAATAATTACAGTTCTGTCCTGTGGGACTTGATCTTTCCTACACAATGACGGTCTTGTCCTGTGGTACTTGACTAGCCCTTCACAATAATGGTCCTGTCCTATGAGACTTGCCTTACCCTACAGAATTACAGTCCAGCCCTGTAGTACTTGACATGCTCTGCACAATGATGATCCTTTCGCGTGGTACTTGACTTACCCTGCACAATGATGATCCCGTCCCGTGGTATTTGATACACTGCTCGTCAGCACTGTAGAGCTGCCCAGGTAATTTGGACAGGTAGCTGTTCAAAGCATTAGGATTATAACTGGAACCGAACGATGTTAAACAGTTCCTTCTTTCCCTATAAAATATCATAGTTTTGTCACTGAAACTGATATATTGGAAAGAAAACCGAAAACAGCATCAAAGAAAAATAATCAAGGAAAAAGGGTGCTTTCCATTGTTTCGTTTCAGTTGAACCACATTTCAACGAGTTCTTAGTGGTTCGTAGAAAATTCAAAACAGTGAGGATAAATTTTCAACACACAAAAAATACGGGAAAGAGACTGTAAATAATAGAAGATTCACTCTATCCGTGTATTCACTACAGTATCAACACCTAAGTGCCAGTCAATTTCAAGTTCTGACAATTGTAACATCAGAGGGAATTGCAGAAAATAACACAGAATAAACAACGCTTTTTCGATCCATATACGCCATTTTCATAAGGTGATTATAGCATACATGTCTGCATTTTGGAGAAAACAATAGTCAGTTCCCACATATATCAAGCAAATCAAGAACGTTAACTCTTATACAGAATCAATTTCATACACAATCTATATAATTTATTTCAAAAGTACAACAACCAAATATCAATCTACATGTGTAAGACTTGTGGACTGTAACTATTCCTCAATAAGAGATAAAAGTGTTTTCAAACATATACGAATCATCTCCCATCTGATTCTTATTAAGACTGCTACTTAAATGGTTTAATTCAAAAAAGATACTTACGAATTAAGTTTTTGTATCAATCTTTGGAATGCCTGAACTGAACAAGAAGAAAATCTCCACGGATTAGGGTTTCCTAGCTTAGCAAAACTAGTGGCTGCCATAATGTAAAAATCGTCTTTCTTACAGCTGTCACTAGCACCGTCATGGCCTGCTCCCAGACTGGAAAAGATTTCGTTTTGTAAATAAATATATATAGATTAAAAAAAATATAAAAATATTACCACATGGACACATTTGAATATAAATAAATATACCATTGCATTATCAAAAGAAATGTACAGTACATGTACATCTATGTGAAAGGTTTTGCTATCCATATTTGTAAGAATATCTTTATTTCGTTCAATTTAGAGCTTCGAACTCCAGGTCTGCAAATTAATACTTCATGCAAGTAGTTACAAATCTATTGTTTACATTAAAACAAAAAAACAAACATCAATATAAATACATAAGTGATCATGCAGTGGAATTATATTCTATAGAGATGGAATACAATTAAAAAACATGAATTAGTGTGTTCTGGGTATTTTTTTACATGATAAAATCTCAAATTATGAATGTGAAGATATGCTACAAACCTATGCCCCAGCTCATGAGCAGCAACTGTCATCATTATGTAGTCATTACTTTCTTCCATTACAGATTGACTGTCAGGGGAACACATTGCACCAACGTAAGCATATCCTTAAAACGAAAGTTACATCAAATACAATAGTGGTACCACAAATATTTATGGAGGTAGACATAGGGTAAGGAACACAATTCTTATAAATCATTGGAACGTTTGTATTCAGCATTTTATATCCATCTCGAGTAAACATCAAAGTCACTTGGATTGATTTTAATCTGTTTCAAATGAAAGCTTGATAGGCTTTGGTGAAAATGAATATTATACTAAAAATTATCCCTGATGCCAAGAGTTAAGTCCCTTTCCTTAGGTCTACCTCCTTAAGTAGATGGCCAATTAGTAATACATCGGTGGCTAATACAGCTCTTATTGCAGCAAGTATGTCTATAAAAGTGGGCTTTAAATGTCAAATGAATTGCTTTTTAGAGAACTTTTCTAGACCATCATATTTGATACTTAGGTAAAGGAAATTCACATATATGATAAAAGCTAATTTTTACGCTTTTTTATCTAAAGATGTTTATTATTGTAGCAGAAACATGTCATATGACTTTAAAATACATAATATTCTTTTCCACCTTTTTTTCTTTCTTCACAAAAGGTAATACAGTTAATTTAAATTGTCTTACCTTCTAAGGAATCTGAATTTTTACTAGATAGACTGTACCTGGAATATAATGTTGTTTAGATCAATGTATGTACTGCAGTAAAACCTGTCAAAACCGCACCCTGATCAAACCAAAAACCTGTCGAAACCACACCCTGAACAAACCAAAATCTGTCAAAACAAAACCATGAACAAACTAAAAACCTGTCAAACCGCACCCTGAACAAAACATAAACATGTCAGACTGGACCCTGAACAAACAAAAAACCTGTCAAATTGGGCCCTGAACAAACCAAACTTGTCAAACCGGACCCTGAACAAACTAAAAACATGTCAAAACCGCGCCCTGAACAAATAAAAATCCTATAAAAACCGCACCCTGAACAAATCAAAATCCTATCAAAACCGCACCCTGAACAAACCAAAAACATGTCTAAATTAGGCAAGGTGCCTTGTTCACATATAAACGTAGATATTCAAAATTTATGTTTACTGCATATATTAAAGAATTTAGAAGTCATATTCCATGCTTTCAAATAACAAACAGTTGCGGTGAAATGCATGATGTGCCCCACATCTTCTCAGTGTTACATGTTTCTTACATATGTAATTACAAAAATCGAAAAAAAAAATAAATAACGGCAGAGAGCTTCCTAATGTAAAGTTGTCGGCTGGGTGGATGGATAAAAGTCTATTCACGTGTATAAAAAATTAAAAACGGCTACATCTTTTATAAGAATTATCCTGTCAATTATCAATGCAATATATAAAATACCTTGTTAGAAGCATGGCGTGGTCGTGGTCTGGTAGTGTTTTTTGCTTTTTTACCCAATTACTGAAGTCATTAAGAGATTGGTGAGCATCAACGTAGTAGACGGAATCTGCTGCTTTATATGTTTTACGATCCTCAGTCCAAGGCGAATCACTTGGATTCTGAAATAAGACAAGAAATCCTTATGCATTTATATGTCAAGAGAGTATCCATGCAAAAACCAGGCAGTGTCGGTGGCACATGACAAATTTTGTTTTAAAAAATTCTTCACCTATTTCACATCATAAATGCATCTTCTCTCAAAGTTAAATGTTGGTTTTGCAATAACTGTAACAATAAAAGAGAAATAAATTATATCGAAAGCTTTAAAATTCATTGAAAAAGAAAGATAACTCTTTAGTTTAGTGCAAAATCTGGTTGCATTGTTAGGGAACTTTAAAAATCGTTTTCCATGCCATTCATTGTCCTTTAAATATATTTGATATTCATATGATACTAACATTACATTGGAACAAAACATTCAGTGGGATAAAATTTACCCTGTGACAACCATATTATAGGATCTGCCTGATTTTTACATGGAGAGCATCTTGAACTAGATTAAACAGGAAGAAGAAAATGAAATCGTCGCGTTTGATGAGAGGTACATGTATATGGTGATCGATGTACATTGTATATGATATTAAGCACCGTAAATGGTTGGCATTTTATTTATTTTATTAATTTTAAGTTATCAATTCAACTTGTTTATATTTTCAGAATTTTCAGTATAGTATTTCATAAATGTATATAAAGTCGACAAAACACACACAGTACAGAGTACATGTAGCTACATGTATGTGTAAGAGACCATTATACCAGTAAGCATTATTTTCAATCTACAATCAAATAACAGTAATTGAAGTTTGACGTTCACAAAACTTTAATTCATAACAAATATCTACAGTTATTATGTGTCCATATAAGTAGGCTTTATAAACCTTATAACCATGCCTGCTGTATAGCAGTTCAGTTGTTCATGTATGAGGCATAGACTTCCTCAGGGGTAGCAGACATGTGATGTTTACACATTTTTTAATCCCCCCCAGAGACATTATTTTCTATTTTCAAAACTATACTCTATTCTATCAGAATTAATCTATTGAACAACTACAGTATATGTTCATGTTCATAATAAATATACATGTAGTGCATTTGTTGCATTTCGCCATATCTGTTACTTTTTTCTAAAGCAGATAATAATTTTGACACATTCAATTGTCAGTTCGAAATCAGACTAATGAAGTGGTTTAAAATCGACATGGTCGTACATTTAGTAAATATTACAACTTCAATGTAAAAGATATGTTTTCTTCAGATAAAAGCACCATTCATATGAGTATTGCAAATTTCAGTATTAGGAAGATGTATATAATAATTAAAATAGAAATCACTCACTGATTTATACCTACTTTTGAAATGACAATGCCAGCAAAAGCAATTGCCATGAAATTAGATGAAATTGATCTGTACCGCCCGTCCATCTGTCAATAAAATGGAGTAATAAAACAATGGCATATGCAAGACTTACTTTACATGTAATTTTAAAAATATCATTCATCAAATAGCATGTCTAGGGTGACTATAGGGGTCATATCCCCCGCCCAACCCCCACCCCCACCCCAACACACACACACTTTTGAAAAGATGTGGTTGCAATAAGTTGATTTGTTTTTTTTTTAATTTTCATGTAGAAAACATAAAGTGAGTCGAACCGACACAATGAGCGCTAGATATGCAACGGCTTATTCATAATAAATAAATCCGAAGAAAGTCTTAAAAAGGTCATATCTGTTGATACACATTGATCGATAAACATTAACCGTCAACACTAATTACATTATTATTTTAAAATCGGCGGTGTTACCATGGAAACGTGAATAACCAATCGGCTTTGATGTCTTTTATCGTAGAGATGGGTTGACTGAACGTTTTCATTGGTGCATAAATTGGTCAACTGACTGCATTTATAATATATATTCAAAATGGCCGCAACCTAAACTTACAAAAATCATGCTGACTGACATTTTCATCCCGGTGAGGTTTGTTTCTCTTTGACATATTCACCATACCTATTCTCGTTATATCCATATTATCGAGCCATCTCGATGGATTGTTTTAGCTCCTATGGCAATTGCTGGTTTTGGGAACATGTGTTAGTTGCTACTTTCAGCTTGCCTAGCACAATTGAAACACAATTTAGTCCAATACACTAACAACATCATTCGTTGCCGTTGGTCAGTTCGTCACGTGTAAAATGTACATGTACTGATCTACATACAAGGTCCTTGTTATCACGTGATTGTTTCTTTTTTAAATACATATATGTATGATCATCGATTGAAGATCAAAAGATATCTCCGGATAAAAATTCTAAATCAATGGTGAATCCCTCAATTACCTTCCTTCTATAGTATTGAAGTGTTCTTCCTCTTAACTTAAACTAGGGCCGTGTTCTTAAACTATATAAGGTAAACCAGGAAGGATTTTATGAAAATGTAGAAAGTATTCAAGTAAATCAGATTCTTTTTAATATTAATAAAATATGAATCATTGATTTTTACCAAACATTATTCAAGAAATAAATCATGGAAACTTCATTTTATCGTTGTTTTACCACGGGCTGGCTCTTTATGTCTCATTGTTTTTCCACGAGCGATAGCAAGGACTTAAAAATACGACATAAATGTCCAGCCCGTGGTAAAACAATAATAAAATAGAGTTTCCTTGATTTATTTCGATTCTAATAGGACTAATTTCTTCATATTTTTAATAGACGCAGCCTATGTGTTGTATATTCCGTTTGAGGTTTGGAAATATATACTGATAAAAAATAAAGCCTGGGTGATCTGGGCTATTCTTGGAGTTATATACTGATAACTAATACACGCAGCTGGGTGATCGAGGCTATCATTGGAGTATATGTACATATGTAACTACTGATAGTTCATTTCATATAAATCGTGCAAGATTTTCTATCAAATGCTTTAGTTTAACTTCTTCATACTAAAGTAATAATTATAAAACTTAATCTTAAAAATTCTGAATTTTTCACAATTTTAAGAAAATAGTTCGTGTAAGTTTAACATTTTTTTCATAAGAATTCATTAAGCACGAACCCAACAAAAAATTGTAGAAATATAAAATATTATACTTTAATTACCTAATTAAATTATTTCCCGAAAATATTTCCATTTTTTGTAGGAATAACCAAGTTAAAGTAATAGTCAAATAGACATTTGAATGTCAATAGCATCAAAAACCATGACCTTTTGATCAACATTTAGCATAGCATGTGACGACCAAGTATAGATAACAGATCGAAGATCCACGCTGGATTAAACAAGTGCAAAGCAAAGCACATGGTATCTTTTCTAATTTTATTTGAAAGCGTATCTGGGTTAATTACTCCTTTTACCTGAAAATTCCTACATTAAATTTGGTTTGCGATTTTGGAATAACGGGAAGAAATTTATTTAAGTAAATAACTAAAAGAGTTTGTATGATGTTATAAAAGTTTGCATAAACGTTTAATAAATTCTTATGAACGTCTGATATTTACGAATTTAAAAAGAAGCGTCGCCTGCAAACTCAACTGCGTCCGTCAAACCCAAGATTAAGCCTCAAAATCTTAATAACAACTTTTATAAACATCATGGTCTTTACATGTACATTGTACAGTATTAGTAATCGGGTATCTAATGATATTTAAGTTCATACTTAATGGGTAAATATTTCCCGTTTAGTTGGACTCATTTAACTCTTTAAATGTTTTGAAACTACGTCATGTTGATCCATTAGTCTACGCGTTACCTCCCCTTACTCCTAGGCATTCTGGAATACTGAGGAGTAAGTTAAACGGTGTGAAGAAATGTAAATAGCATGGGAAAAACTTGCAACAACCTCGCTAATAAACCACTGATATGCGACCTTGAAGCGTCAAGAGACAATTACCAATAAGAACCACGTACATGTGTATCTCTATGGTGTTTACCTACAGTCATCACAAGAATATATGTAGATTAATCAGACTGATAAGATAGGAACAAGCCATTCCATTTTTCTTGAGGTAGGGGTCAATGAGTATTTATACAATTCTGGATTTATTCCATGATATTCTTTTCCATTCTGCCAAACTTTTTTTCATATTACAATTTTTTGAAACATAAATAAGGCCAATTGCTCATTTTGAATATTGTCCCATTAATTATTGACGTGTTGTTACATGTGTATTACTATCAACTATCAACATTTTACCTGCATCCCACCACAAAAAAAAGTCAACTGGCTGCTCCCTAACCATAAACTGCTAATGATGTGTACTATACACAAAGTAAACCGGTCGCTTATTTACTTACACCGCTGACAACAAAAGCGTAAAACTGACGGATGGAATTCACGGCATCAGCATCCTTCCTCTCTAGTGTCGACCCGGAGCTTTTATCGAGCCAACTGAAATCACACATATATTAAGCAAGGTTAACATTTGTTGAAACACAACCAATCTCTGAATTGTAAACAAAACAAACTACATTACTGTAAAATATTTTACTGTTTCTGAATAGAAATACGGCCATGAGATACTTGTGTATCCCATAAAACGAAATAAACACGCGCAAGCGTACAAGTACATGTATGAACAAATCGTCAACGGAGAACATTCGCTGGTACATGTATTATATAAGTTCTTCCATTTATAATTATACAACATTTGGAACACATGTCTGTATAACAAGAATTTCCCTTGCATTCTTAAAATCAAACGAAAATAGTCGGTAAAAAAAGATTTGATTTTTTTAAGGAGAGGAGGGGGTAAGGTCTCCTTAATGCCTATATTTAAAGACAAAACTTCGGCGCAAAGAAAAAAATTACAAAATCATTCCATATTTTATTTTCATGAAATGAAAAGGCAGGAGAAAATCCCATGCTATATTGTTCCATAACTGTTGTTAAACGTCAAATCGTAGATATTGCAGGCATTTCAAGAAGAGACCCTTGATCTGACGGTTGTATGTAAGCCGTAGCCTCGATCACCTACGGTAACAGGTATTAGCACACACGAGTCTGTGTTAATCGTACAGAACTATTTTTAATGAAAGAAACAGTAGGAGCTGGAATTTGGAATTGAGTATGATCACTACTATCAATTACGTTATGAAACAGTACGTTACTGTCTCAGTCTTGTATTGCATATTCAAATCATAGAGGTCAAAAATATATTTTTGCCTTTTCTTGTTTTTTTTTTTTTTTTTTTTTTTGACTTTTCTTGTTTTTTTTTTTTTTTTTTTTTTTTTTGTGTGTGTGTCTTATTTTTTGGTAATGAATATAATTTTTCATCCAAAAGATAGAGTAAATATCAATCTATGACACTAAAACTTGTTTTTGAGAGAAAAAAACAGTATTTTCATGCAAAATAATGCTTTAGAAAAGGGGTCTTTTTATGAACTCAAAATAAAAGTCAAAGTAGGAAAAGTCAATTTTAGTTCGACCTGTTCTGGTGTACCAAAGTTCGCGCCTTTTATTCTAAAATCTAACTAAATATGACTTCTGATATTTCCTTAAAGGAAAAAGATGGTCAAAAGTTGGATTCAAACCTCTAGTCTATTGTTTAAAAAAATTATGAAAACGAAAATTAAAAGTTTACCCCAGAAGCCTAAGGGCAAAAGGCCTCCAGAAAGTGACGCTGAACAGTAAAGGGATTGAAACCAATTACGTCAACCCTGCCTCGTTTTAGACTACCACTCACAATCGGGTCTTCAACGGTGAAGCACACATAAGCAACACCAATCAGATACGATGTTAGCCCACTTATTATTGGGATATGAGTAAATGCACATGTGTATAAGTGCTTATATAATTCTATTCTTACAGACAGCAGTTTTACCAGATCCCTGTTGTATTTAGCAGTATTTCTTGGTACATGTACATGTAATAAGTATACACTCCTTGAAACGTTCACGTTTCCCATTTTAGCGTTCGTGCATCGGTTATCGTGGGTTTGCGCATCGTTTTGCGTTCGTTTAAACACACGATGAACGCACAATACAAGCGTTCGTTTAAACGCACGATAGGAGCGTTCGTTTACTTTTGTACTCTGATAATTTCCTTTATTCAACTCAATTATCACTGATCTCAAGACAGAGTTCCTACAAAGGGATAACTTATGAAAATCATTCTAGATTGAACTGTTATTTTTATATTTTTTGCTATTATTAATTTAAATATTTTCATTACTTTAATCTTCTATTTTCCCTTTCGTCATTATTTGTTAATATCATTATTTTTCATCGTTCGTCTATCGTACGTTTAAACGCACGATAGAAGCGTTCGTTTATCGTACGTTTGGTGAGCGTTTAGCGTGCGTCTAGGTATCGTGCATGCGGGAAACCTCAAGGAGTGTATTTGAACAGGAATGATCAATGGTTTTCAGCTAATATTGATTATAACCTACATGTACCAGTACCTGGGGCAATGAGGTTTCCTGCAAATTATCATCGTTTTTAGCAAGGTAAAAAAGCCAAAAACAAATCTGAAGGCGTGGGTATAAAATCCTATACCACGGGAATTGTAAAAAAAGACTCTTTGTGCTCATTGTCAGTTGTTTAATCTTGTTCCGGATGATTGAAAACATTTGGGTCATAATGGTTAAGAAAGAGTACGCAATAATATCAAGGAAACCGAAGTTTTAGCGGAAGTCATCCGATTTTAGAGCATATCGCATTTGTACCATTTCGAATGCTGAAAGGAAGCCAAATCAGTGACAGAATATTTGACGATTATCGACTTTGAAGACTTCAGTCTTTGATTTAAATAGGCAATGTACTTGACTTCTATATACCGACATACAACCATTCTTTCCTATCACATATACATTTGTCAAATACACTGAATGCTATGAGAAAATGCATAATAATATTGGTTTTGTAAGCCTGTCCTACGCAGATATGTCAAAATCAAATACCTTATAATAGAGATTACATTTTCATGCAAATACCGAATACGCAATCATTATTTAAGCATCAAAATTCTGGCGACTCCTGACATTTCCATTATCCCCGCTGTTTCATGAACTCATTTTCCATACTATAGTCAACTACTATTACATGCATGTATGTCATTAGTGAAACCAGTACTGTATTTACAATCATTATTAACCATTAATATTTAAAGTTATATTATGTCATTTTGTCGTTTTTTCTCCAAAAACGCGCTTCTTCAGACTTTTTGTAGACGTAAACAAAGTACGCTACGATCAGCTTTGAATATCAGACCGATTGATATCAGGAATGACAGACAAACCATCATCATTTGGATATGATAAGACAGAAAGCTATAAGCAAGTATATTTTAAATGTAAACCGTGATCAATTACATCTGATAACCAAGCATTTACATGTTGAAGTTCTGATAAGTCCATATCTTTTCTCATTTATAATATTACTTAGTTTGCATTATTTTGGGGATCTATATAGGGTTGAAACACCATCTTTTGACAATTTTGTTGATTTATTTTATTTCCTACAAGTGACAGCCTACATCCCTGTTTTATAAATTTGTGTATCAGAACCCCTTTCTGTAAGTGAATACTTTAGAATTTACCGTGTATTTGTAAGAATCTTCCCGAATTCACAGGCTAATACAGGAAAGTGGGGGTTCAGGGCAGTAGGGATACAAGGAAGTGTGGGTGCCACTCCTTTTGTCAGAATAAGTTTCTTAAGTTTACAAAAAATATGGGTATAATAATTGAAAATAAGCAAATGAAAGGTTGAAGTCCTTCTTTTCGAACATTCCTGGATCGGACAACCTCCCCCTTTTCACCTTCTGGAGCCTCGATGCCGAGAAAACTCAACAGAGTAAAATCACGTAGAACATACGTGAATTTTTCAAGAAAATAACTCCGAAGTCACTGCTCTGAACTGTATAAATGATATGCGTTACCATTCTGAATACATCGTTAACACCCAAATCAATAGATACGTACGGTGAAAAACATAATTGATAAACATGGGTATATCAACAAATGATTACAACTTGTATGTTTTAAAAATAACATTTATCATCGCTACACTAACCTCTTGTAAAGTTCAATGATAGCAAAATATAAATATTGCCAATTTTTCTTATTATCTAAGTTCAGTCAGTCGGCGAACAAGGATTTCTTAAAAATGAAAGGGTCGCTAAATAGCCTACGAGACCTAAAAGGAGACCCACTCCTATGATTTCCAGTGACTTTCAATATAATCAACCAACTTTTTCGACGACCCCACCCCACCCGAATTCGCCTATGAAGGTAGTAATACAAGCTCCTCTTATATAAAAACCAAGGATATACTAGTACTAGTATTTCGATCCTGAAACATTTTACAATCCAAACATTTAAACAGAAATGCTTATTAATACAAGTTCAACTAAGAATCATGCAGATGGTATGAACTCCATATTTTTGTAAACGTCTTCGTAATTTATTATGGTGTTCATGGATAAAGTATGTCCTATTTATAATGTGAGATCAATGGAAGTAAGATATGGGGGGTTGGTAAAGCAGAGAAGAAGAAATAACGTGTTACAGTGATTTGCAATTCCTCAGCAAATTTTTAACAGCTTCCTGATTTATTACAATCACTCCGCTAGATTTTTGCTACGTTCTGCTATACAGGGTGTGAAAATATTTACAGGGCATGATCACTACTCATCACAAAAATCCGCGTAGCTGTTTTTAGTGTACAGTATTAACTTGCATAAATGAGTGCATGGGTTCTGCAGAGGTGTAAAGCCCTGAAACAGCGAACAAAATTACCCTCTGCGCAATAGATTGAGTACTTTGAAGTAAAACAAAAAGAATAGAAGTATTTTTGAAAGGAATCCATTTCAATGTTTTGACTACAATGTAGTTTCGCCGCTTTTCTAACCTCAAATACCATTTCTCAAATCCAACGGACATATTTTTCCTTTTAGCCTAACATGAAAGATGAGACTTCGGATACATGTACATGGAAGATAAACAGAGATAATTTATTTGATTTCAAGTCAAAGTTGTGCAAAAACCACGAAATTTTAGCTCTCGATACAGATTTTTGTCGACATGTAGTCGACTTTTCACAGCCGAAGCGTGAGCGATACTACATTTCAGACCACCGTGGTGACTAATATGATTCAGTGTAACGCGAGACAAAAAGCGTACTGTACATATAGGCGTAGGCCTGAAACGGATATATAAGAGCATGAAAATGTCCATATCTGCTTCCTTCTGGTGAAACAAAAAATAGCATAAAATATTGATAAAAGTAATGTTTATAACTCACTGTTTGTAAATAGAATAATCCACAACAAATAGAACTTCAACGAAATAGGCAGGTGCTCGTCTGGATCTTCTATGGGAATGGTGTGTCTTCTGTGTTTCTACAAAAAGTCAGATTTCTGGTAATCATAAGTCTATAAGTCTATAATGCATAAATTATAATGTACGTTAAGTTTTATCATATAATATATCGCACAGTACAACTTGAGGTCTGAGTTTTCGCAACCACTTGGCTGATATTTTTTTTAGTTTTTTTTTCCTTTGTGTGTATAGTTTTATAATAGACTAGATTTAAAACATTTTTTTTAAATGTGGATATATGTAGAGTTTTACCACGGAAGATAAAGAAGGAAACCTGTTTCCGCATTTTAGCAACACCCACTGTGGTTACTTGTATGTACTGAAGATTTATGCGATGATAATTGAAACACAAGGACAAAGCTACGTTACGAGTTTATAAAAAGTCGTGCTTTCAACAAGCATGTGCACGTGGTACTTTTTAGAAGTCAATACAAACAGACAGACAACTGACCGAAAAATATTAAAGAAAACATGATTGTACAACTACAGTATTAAGTAGCCGTCTTTATAAAAAAATCAGACAGGTGATTCACCCACCAAATTAACTTTTATTTCTTGTTCAGAAAACAGTTACAGACCACATAATTAGTCTTAGTTTTTCTTTTGGTTGTTGTGCTTTTGAGATAAAAATGTTACATATATTGTGTATGAAATTGGAACTTTGCAGGAGTTATCGTTCTTGATTTGGTTTGATTTTAGTGGGAGATGAATGTACAGTTTTGTCAAAATACAAAAGGGACTATATAGCATATGTAGTCCGAAAAAAAACATCATTCGTTTGACGGGTTTTTCTACACCATGAACCACTTCTACTATAGGCAGTGCCTGAATTTTATATGGACCGGTACTTAATTCATTGGTTGACTTTGCAGAGTGATGTCTTCCTAAACTGAACACTCAATTAACCGGTAACTCCTCTAACAAAGACGTCTTTTAATGCCCCTTTCCGTAAATTTACGTAATACATCAAATTTATTTTAAGCGGACACCTGTCTAAACTATAACAAACCCTCCAGTCCGGACAAAGGTCTCACTGTAGTACACAAACATTGCATGGCAATGATCGGGATTAAAAATTAAAGAATGGGCCATTTTTAATGATTTTCAGAATTTCATTGGACCATTTTTTAACATTCTTTGCAAATATTTCTGATTTCCATGAGACATTTTGAACAGGAATGTGATAAAAAGGACATGCCCCCTAATCCCTATACTTGTAACTGGATAGTTGCAAAATAGGTTTACATATAAAAGTCAGGAAATATAACAGAACATTTTTTTCAAAGCTTATATGGTATGAGGGATTTTGTCGTCTGTTTTACTACTGTTAACCAAAATAATGTTGCAATCAGTTCATAAAGAAAACAAAATGTCCATGAACCCATTAAATTAAAAAAATTATTACGCTGACATGAGAACTAATTCATACCATTTGTCTGGAGATATGAAACCATGCAGCATAACATTTAGATAATACATTTTATTAAACAGAAAGATGGATCACTTATAACAGGTTATCATCTACAGTTAAATCTGTCAAAATCGTATCTGTTTAGCAACTACTCATTTTGTACAGAGTTCGTTAGTTAACAATGGGAACATATACGTAATTTAATTAACTGAAATGAACAGCTGCAAAGTATACTCATGCATATTGTACAATCGTCCCACCTTTTGTGTTTAGACTTTTATACCTCTAAAATGAAAATTTGTAACACAGTTATATGTATAGTACATGTACAACGTGTGGACAGATGGTCATACATAGACAGAAAAAAAACAGACAAAGAGAAGACAGACGGACAGACAGACGGACAGACAGACGTATATGGGCGTGGAAAAAAATAATTTAACAAGACTATTTTTCGTTGTACTGGAGTAAACAGAAAGCAGTTGAATTTTATGAATTTTACAGTACGCACCAACGTAACTTTCACAAACTATTATATCTTATAAAATAAGTAGCATCTTACAATGTAAAATCACTAATGATAACCGTTCTCAGTAGTACCATCAACAATGTAAAATCACCATTGATAACAGGGTAGGAAACTCACCCAAATTCTATCCAGTCCTGAATACAATTCAATATATTTACTATGTGGCTTTAAAGATTTTTGCTCAAATTAGCCAGTCTCGGGCTGGCGGGCAGGCTACTATTTCTAACTTTGATGATAACCGTTCTCGGTAGTACCATCAACCTTTAAGTGTCTACTTGAAACTATATTGTAGAAGGTGATCTTTTTCCTTACCATACTTCTTTTCTACTTAATGATATATATTTGTGTCAATGAAATTAGAGAGATGTGTCAAAATAAAAATCTGGCAAAGCATGGTTTTCATCTCTAAGCAAACATAATGTCGAATTAGGCCACATCAGAAACGTATATGGAGAATACATTCCTGGCAGTATCTAGGAAAGACCTAAAACGACATTTACATGTACATATGTAAAAACAGTACATGTAGTTTCTAAATGATGCATAATGTATGTGCACGTGAATCAAGTTTCACAATGGCGTGGCTCAGGATCCCAGCAAGTTTTTTAAATCAAACGATACCCCAAGCGCCGAAATTTGGCCTTCTTTAGAAGTCTAGTTATTACATGTATACCCCATAACGATTTCCTCCTGGATAGAAAAGTTAATCCTATCCAAGCTTTTATAGCTAATAAAATTTACCAAATTTTAAAGGAAATCGACACACATCTTAAGGTGCTAACCAGGCAACAAGTCTATATACAAATTATGTATTTTAAACGAAATTTCCCTCCCAAAAAGAACTCCACCGTCACCGATTTTTTACACTCTTTGCGTGGGTGAAAATAATATAATGCGCTTACACATGTACATGTAGAACGGAGTTTTTTGATCGAAATGATCGTAGGGAAGATTTCCCAGATTCTGAAAAATGAAAATAAATCAAAAACTGAAAGTATAATTTTGTTTACCCAGTATCAAATTTAGAATCATTACGTGTATCTCACAAGGAAATGATTTAAACGAAAACCTTAAACATTAAGATCCGAATAAATATGTATCTACATGTATATCTATAAATATAATAAAGGAGTTACGCGGTTTTTTTTTTTTTACAATACGTATAAAATATTTTCTTAATTGTTCAAGAGATTTTCTGTCCCACCTCTGTATGATAAAGTTTATTGACACAAATGTACAATTTAGACACCTGTCTAAACTATAACAAACCCTCCAGTACAAACAGAGGTCTCGCTGCAGAACCCAAGACCACTAAAACAATTTATATAATTTTCTTTCTAAAGTATTCTGAATAACTGAGTATAAATTATAAAATATAATGATGAAATTATAAATTTTAGGAAGTAGACAAAGGGGTAGAATTTCCCATCACTGCCCCTACTATTAAATCTCTTAAAATAAAAAAGAAAAACATACTCTGTCTCATTATACCGCTTTCCGAACCCTTACATGTACATGTACTTCATCTTCCCGCCCTTCCCTTTAATCCAATGTTTCCGACCCCTATAACGATCGTCTAATTTCCCAGGAACCAGAATCTGACGCCTTGCAAATGCATTTAAAGAAAAATCCACATACAATGTAAGTCTAAGAATTATTTAGTTCAAAAGGTGTTTGGATTAGACAGGTTTTACTGTACAGAAGTACAAATACACTGAACCTGTCTAATCCACACCCCATTTAGACTTTAAAATTAGTTCAGTTTAGACAGGTGTCCGGTATATTTAGGTTCAAAATAAATTTAATCTGACATGAAGAGACTTCAAAGTACCTGTTTTAAACAGGCTTTCAGATTATTTGGGGTCCGGTTTATACGGGGTTCAATGCATTAAAACATGTGACATACTTGAATTCGTATGATAAGCTGTCATATTTGGTTTCTGTTGATTACGATTTGGTGTCTTTCTAAAGTTGAATCTATATATATCCGATGGCTGATTAATTCCACTATGGTGAGCTTGATTTGAATTATTCCTATACTCGATAATGTATTCTTCGTTTCCGAAATGGAATGTCCCGTACTGAAAAAAATGAAAAGAAATGTTTTATACTGAAAAAAATTAAAAGGACTGTTTCATACGGAAAATAAAATGATTAACTCAGCAACACTTATCGAAATGGAATGTTTCATACTGAAAAAAAAAGAAAAATAAATATTTATAAGAAACACCATTATCATTCCATATTATAGTGAAAACTGGCATAGTCCCACATTTATTTATAAGTTGATATCGGAACGTACCAAAAATTTCTTACAACAGACCTCCTACATGAATTAAGGCCATATAAGCCAAATGTGAAATTAGAGGGCAAGGTTAATTTACAACCCACTCGTTAAGTGGGGTATGAAAACTGAAAAGCAACGCTTTCGTTAGAATAAGAAAAACAAATCAATACATGTATTTATAGATTTTATTATTACACTGAAGTTTGAAACTGCACCGGTTTCACGGGTGAAAGAAAGGGAAGGGCAATCGGAACTACACAGCTTTCTTGTTAAACGGAAGAAAAACTTCAGAAGCACTTAGCAGAAAAATCTACCAGGAATTTGTCCAACCCGATTCTGAAATTATAGCCAAACTGGATGATTTTTTCACTATGATAATTTTACTCTTTTTTTTTTTTGCTACTCTCTTCTTGTAAGCATTAAGTTTTTTTTATTTCTAAGTTTATTTTATATTTCTAGTGATGTCTGGCTAAAATTCTTAGCGCCACCTGGTGGATGGAACTATGCGTATTTTGGTCCGCGTAACATTACAATTCCGGCAAATAGTTCAAAAAGAAATTCACCTTTCTGGTTCCGAGGTTCTTGTCGCAGTAGCGGAAAAAATGGCCGAATAATTCCGACTGAAGGGAAAGGTAGTGCTATGTATCTTCATGAAAACTTTTATATTTTCGGGAGAAAATACTGATGACCTTAACCAGCTAAAATTTATTATTAGAGCTCCGGTAATGGTGAAGGAATGACATAACTTTTTGAGCAAAGTTACATTAATTTGAATTTCAATAGTTTTAATTCTTACACATTCACATAATAAATTTGTAAATAAAGTTGGCGATAGAAATTACATGTATACATGTATACATGTACAATATGCATACCTATTTAGTCTCTCACTTTTATTTAGTAAGATTTAGTCACTAAACACACAACACAGCTCAAGGCTTTTATAATTTGGTTCGTAAAAATATTTCATAAAATATTATATGACCTCATACTTACCAGTTCGGGCATTGGTCCAAATGCGCCATGTGATAAAAATCACTATCATGTGACCATACATTAGCCCAAGAGGACATGAGGCATACATCTGACCACAAAGAATATGTGTTTATTGAAACTCATATTCATTTCAGTATGTTTCATAGAGACACTCCTAGTTGGAGGAAAATGAATCAATTCATTAACATACATGTAGGTAAACCGTTTATTGTTTGTATGACGTCGTAACAAAAGTTTTTATTTTTTTTTAAAAAGGAAAACATAAAAATCAAGATGTCGCACAAGGACAAAATTAACTTTTTCGGCGGCTTGTACATGTATTTTGTTTGTACAAGTAGATTTTCTTTTAACGAATTCCATTTTTTGTATATAAAAACGATTAAGTAACTCTTACATACATGTAATACCCCCTTGAATCAATTAGAGTTATTGTGAAATTTTGAGAGCAGTTAATCCCCTTTTCCCATCCATGTTTGTTGATTTCTGAACATCTATGTAATTCACTGTATCTAATAATCCTTTATGTTGCCATGGTTACATATCTGTCAAAAGAATGTTTTGTTTACAAATTTTTATAAGGGACAGTTCGGAAATCCGATAGCTAAGGTATGGACGCCGTATTGTACTTGCCAGACTTTCAGTTGGAATATTTCCGTTGGTTTTGTATGGTAAACCATATGTATTTGTGAACTTGAATTATAATATTGTATGCTATTTTACTGAAATTCGGACTACCGATAACAACATTTTGTGGATACCGCATTGTAGTATATTTTGGAACCATTGCAGTTTATTTTATTCAAAGGAACATTTAACTTGTGATTGTGTTTTTCGTTTTAACCTCTATCGCCAGTTTTCCCGCAGTTAAACAATGCGTTGAAGATACAAACGACTCAATGTGAGTTCATCTAAGAAACGCAAACTAACTCCAAAACTAGGAGATGTGTGTGCACATGAATAGACATAATTCGCATGAAAATAAACACCAACAAACCATTCCATAATATTGCATTTCTAATATCATTGTAAAAAAAAACAGGTACATGCATTTTCTTACTACATGTATGTAATACCCTTGAATACACCGGTACTGAGTATTTGTACTTAAACGAATCTGTGAATGTTTCGACCTTATAACCCCAACACTTGTGAGATAACAGTTGTACAAAGTCCCCAGGTGGAGTTATTAAACCTTCTTAAATACATTTCCTAAAGTAACCTCCTAACGAAGGAAATGTACCCAACGAACACTATTTCAACAACGTTTTATTAAGGATGCATGATATCGGCGAAAAATGACGTCATTTCCGCATAATATTAAGATCAAAGAAAATTGTAAAAGAACAGGATGCGTTCATATTAGGGAAATCTTTATAATTGGAAAATCCTGGCTTACATCATTTTTCACCGTATACCTAGAGCAATTCTCGTGACTACATCAACGTCCAAATAAGGAATTATATTGCAGATTTATGAAAGATCCACCTTTGCTTAATTCCGCTCACGAAACATTTTATTCCAACACATAAACTTTATTTCTGAATACAATTCATATATGATCTGCATAATTTAATTTTTACGCTGATATATATCCTTGAAAATGACTAGGTTTAAGTACAATGTATATTATACATGTATGAATCAACATGTCCGTACGTGTGTGCGTCCGTTATTTTATAGAACTTGTGCATGTAATTATTGAAGAACAACTCTTCTTACGGTAAAACAGATCTTAATTGCACACTTTGTGAAGGTTTGTAGTCATTTTTGTAGTTGTGTGCATGAAGACATTTTTTTTTGTCAGACGCCATCAAGGGGATTTCCCAACTTAAACTTCAGAGCTGAATCGGGAATATCGGGGTATTTATTACCTAGAGGGTTTTCTGACTAATTTTACATTTTGTAAATACAATTACGTTATGGTAATTTATCAATATAGGGAGAAAAATAATATCGAGGAAGTATCATTCATGCAAAAGAAACCGATATGTTATATATACTTGAAAAGATTTATTGAACAAATTTGATTTAAGAAACTCATAAAATATAAATATTTCTCCTTTTTACATTATCAAAATGCAAGAATACAGTCAGCATATTTAAGCAGGAGAGTACTTCGTGATCCCTTAAGTGATTGCAAGTTACAGTATATGCAGAGAGATTCCGAAGAAATTAACATTGTGGTGTCGAAGACAAGTTATTGACATATATTTTATATGTACAAGTAGTATGTGGTCAGAAACAAGGTCATCGCCCCGGATTATATTAACGACCTTGTCGGAAACAAGGATCGAAAACCCTGAAGGTCACTGTGCATGTACGAGGTGATATTATATGTTACACCAATGAAATCATACGTCCCTTGTATTTACTAATTGTTAACTTTTGTTTCGAATTTTAGTTCAGGAAAATTGCTATATCAAGACACGACAAAATAATCTGCACAATTAGTTCCGGGCATAAACAGTTTGTATACATTACTACAAAAAGGAAGACCATCACTTATACAGGCAGTTTTTATGACGTCTCTCACATACATTTATATACATTGCAGAAACTGATTTGGAGAGATAGAACCACGTGTACAACATGGTCAAAACGCACATTCGCTTACATCCACATGCAAATCTAAGCATTGAAGCCAGTTTTCAGTAAAGTAAGGCAAAAAAAATAACAATAATATGTCTCTTCCCTGCTACCCTACCCTCCATAAATATTAGTGCCAACCCGGAACATTTTATGGCCATTTTGACTCAAGCATTGTTAAAGTCGAGATTATGTTTTTGAAAAATTAAAACATTTCCTTACCTACGCACCCTACTTTTTCTTGGTGGTAGCAAGAAACGAAGACTATAATTTTTTGGCCTAAGATTAGATTTCTGTGAACACACATTGTACATGTTTATAATGGTACATAAGTAATAGTTACAATTTCTTCACCTTATTTAATATTCAACATGATCATCTTGTTATAGGGATTTTATCCTTAAAGTAAAAATGATTGAAAACATAAAATGTACATGTATATATTCATGCTGGATTTTAAGCATCTTACCTAGCACAGTTAGATGGAAAATATTTTAAGTACGTTTGAGAAAGGTGACAGTTATCCTGAATCAGAAAAGAATTTATTCTGTTTAAAATATAATCTAAAAAGACGAGGAAATTATTTCAAGAAAAAATGTTAAATATATGTGAGAAAGGTGAAGGATCAGAAATAATCGTAAGTCTATCCAAAAACGACTATAATCAAAGTGCTGATAGCACTGGCGGTTTTTGATTCTTGTGAAAATTGTAGCATGAACAAAATTTCAAAGATTATATGACCTTAAATAAAATTGTGATCATACATTGCATTTTAAATACTATTAGTATATTAAAAACTGTTCTTTTTAATATGTCTAAACTGAAAATCAATCTATACTACTGATGTAAC
Source organism: Perna viridis (assembly GCA_037379345.1). Classification (NCBI taxonomy): domain Eukaryota; kingdom Metazoa; phylum Mollusca; class Bivalvia; order Mytilida; family Mytilidae; genus Perna; species Perna viridis. The sequence continues at coordinate 9,844,553 of CM074523.1, forward strand.
TTTGCACACATTTACAAATTTTGTTCCATTTAAAGGTAAGTAGCACTCCACCTAAAAATCATGCAAAATGTGATTCATGGTTGGAAAGCCTACATATTTTTATTTTTGATATTTTGTTTAAATTGTTATAGTAAACAGAAATTGACATGTGGTTTTTCATATAACCTGTGTTATTATAAGATACAAATTATATAGAATGTACTGTGGAATTCATACCTAAGGGAGATAACTCTGTAAATGACAGTAAAATACAATAGAAACTGTTGTATTTTCAATGTGGATTATCTCCTAAGAGCAGACAGATTGGAATGAATAATTATACATTTCATCATATAGATTTATAAAGCAACTTAATAACAAAAATAAAAAATGTGTAGCCTTTTTTGAGGTGTACCACATTTTTTAGAATTTGCATGATTCTTTCAAAGACTGCTACTTAAATACTAATTTCCTTAACACAAGATTTGATAGATTGAAACTTTATGAAAAAACTTAAAAAGACCATAAAGGGGGGATCCATATAAAGATTTTGAAAAGGGGTTCCAGAAAAAAGGAAGTCCAGAAAAATGGGAGTCCAGGCTAGTTTTTCCTTATTTTGTACTAATTGTGCTCGAAATTTACACACTTTTCTGAAAACAATAACCCCCATGATCCATCACCACTTTGTAATAAATAATTTTCACAATGACAGGATAATTTTATAACACAATATAGACTGTGAAGTATTCAATTAGATAATTGGATTGCAATTACTACACTAGTTTCAATATTTAGCGACATACTATTTCTGTTAATATGTCACCCACTTTCAGAACAATTAGACTCACAGAATGAATGCAGGATGGACTATTACGGGGGAAAATTATTGATTTTCGTGCATTTTGGGAGGTATAAGCCTGGACCCTTTTTCTGAAACCTCTGAGACACACATAAATTTCTATGTGGTGAGAAGGTTATAATGGTTACATTAACTCACCATACGAATCCGTCTTCCATTGACTGACTGTATAGAGAAGGTAGCGCCATGTTCTGGATCATAATAATAAATAGAACCCTGTAACATAAGTATATGTAAACTCATTAAATATTACATTGTCTTCTAGTCTGATTTGTTGACATGGCTACAGGTTGAACAAAAACTATATCATGACAGTCTTGAAAAAACTAATTAACAGGGTAGGTATTGTATGTGTGTATGTTTGTATGTTTATTGTTCAAGTCTTTACCGTGATACAAAGAAGATGAAATCAAAATGAATAACACAATTTATTTTTGTTTTGTTTTATTTTAGTTTAATTTTCTGTTATGTTTTGTTTTTGTTAATGTCCATGTTGTTTTGTTTTTGTAAATGTCCTTTAACTGTTGAAACGAAATATTGAGAAACAATGAACAAAAATATCATTTCAAAAAGACGAACATTGTACTAAAATTTAATAAATTCCATCGAAGCGTTTTCGAGTTATCCGACGAGTATAATTATGTATAGACGAATAAACAGACGATAAACATAACTGTCAAAACATGCGCATAAATTATCACCAATTTCGCATCTTCCACTAGGAAATGGCTCTTCAGATAACGTCCCTCTTTGGAAACGCTCCTAGACATGGGTCCCAGAAATATGCCAGGGCGTTAAAGGAGAAGCCCAACCGCTAAAGTTGACCATACTCTGACCCAGTTCCTCGGTCAGGTATCCAGAAGGTTTGTCTTTTCCGCCAACAACCGTTGGCTTTACTAACCATGCACACCGACACTACATGTATGAGACCCGAAAGGATATTCAATATCATTACAGCCCCGTCACAGTAGTTTTAACTCATGACAATCAATGATATAACGCCGACCTCCCGTGGACTCAGTATTCAACTTACCTCTGAACCGTTGAACAAGTGTTCACGGATGACTGAGCCGTTCTGAGAGATCACATATATTGGAATCGGTGAGTTAACTTGAGCATTGTGATGGAGTTTGAGTATCACAGGTTGAGATGAAATACGGAATTTTAGGGTAAGATCCTCTGCAGAACTCAGTGAGCGTCTATGGAGATTTGGTTGTATAACACGTACGGGAATCGATGATTCTAGAAAGAGTAAAGGTATTAGATTATAAATATGTGTATATTGTACATGTACATGTGCGAACAGTTTACATGATAAAATACCAAAAGTATATTTATACTTCACAACGTATCAAAAGAGATCAAAAACATAAAAAGACTTCACTGCCTTCTACATTCTGTATATTAGTGAAACATTGTAATAGATACATGTCCATGTACACCTCGTTTTTTTGTAATTTTCTAAGACAGAATAAAAGGCTATACACAAAAGTTTCATATCTCCATACATGTATTATTTGGTCTACTGAACAGATAGGAAATACAAAAAGTTTATATCTCCTTTCTACATACGTGTATGATTAGGTACTGAGCAGAGATAAACTACAGAAGATTTATATCTCCATACATGTATTATTTGGTACGGTGCAGAGATAAAATACAAAAGGTTTAAATCTACATACATGTATCATTTGGTACGGTGCAGAGAGGAAATACAAATGATTTAAAACTCCATACAGGTATCATTTGGTATACTGTACAGAGAGTAAAAACAGAAGATTTATATTTCCATACATGTACATGTATCATTTAGTATACTGTGCAGAGAGGAAATGAAAATGAAATGAAACCGTAGGAAACCCAAAGGTCCTACATGTACAAATTAAAAAAAAATAGGTGGTGCAAAATGATACATTGTATTTGTGAAAGTTTCACCATATTGCATTCAGCAGTTAGTTTGAGAGGAGTTGTGGATGCAAACTTGAGACGGACAAACGGGCGGACGAACAGCACGTTCACTACATGTATTTATCTCCCGCCTTTCAAACGAGGGTAAATAAATGTCATCATATATCATTTCAGATACGATGTACTGGATTGTCTTCAAGACGACTTTTATTACTGGAATAATTTACATACAAATGAAATTGACAATGTACTGTACATAAATAAAAATGTATCTGATAAGCGTCTGTTAATAAAGTAAAAGCTTTTATCACACAAACAATACAATCATTAGACCAAAACACACTGTCCATATGTCTTGATTAAAGTATGTGTGTCAACATCATATGAAATTATACATAGTTACATGGACTGTGCGCGTATATAATAATTTGACTTCCAAAACAGTGCATAGTACAGTCTATAATCATACACGTACACGTATAACAAGAGACAAGAATTTGTCAAGATGTGGTACATTATTGAAATATGTATATAAATGCAATGTTACTGAGGTTTATCAAAATTCAAATTAGGGTCCATTAATTCGACTTTGATAAAGCATAATTATGTATACTTACATGTAAGTCGTTAAATGAGGAAAATACTTGATAAATACTCAAAAAATACCTTGGCAGTTGCAATGAGGCATATGTTTAAATTTGTTCGTTATTATATTCGTTGTTAGAAGTCTAATACTGAAAAAAGGAAACTACCCACCCATCCACCCGCCCCCTTCTCTACGTGCGCATGTACGCATACTAATTTGTAAATCCATCAAACAAAACAAACACATAAAAAACACACAAACAAATCAGGAAATATCGATCCAAGTGTTAAATTAGTTGTAGATGTATTACACGTATAAAAGAACATTCATAGCTTCATCAGTAGTTTCATGGGTCAGAGGTTAGGGACTTAGTTTAAAAAGATAAAGACAAAAGGAAAACAAAACAAAAACAAAAATAAAATAAAATAAAATAAAAATAAAATACAATACAATACAATACAATAAAATAATAAGGTCCTCCTTGTGCTATATGTACACGAGAAAAACAGTTTAAGAGTTTCTCAAAAAAAGGAAACACCCAATGACTGTGCGACAGGACCTATAAAGAATATTATTATTACTCCTACAACACAAGAGGTTGGAATTTCGTTTCTCCATACGTTAGGATGGCACCAAGTCAGAAAATAGATTATCAGACAACCTCTTGCACTGCAGGAGTATATTATTATTAGCAGTACGTTATTAGCAAGCCCATTTTAATACAGTAAAAAAGAACAAATCTAATAAGGTGTCTCTCCGCGCTTTGTGCAAATTAGAAATACCGAAAAAATTCTCAAGAGCAAAATAAACCCAGGGACGGTGCAACATGACCATCCTGAATATACCACAGGTACTAGTATTACATTAAAGGGGGTGTCCGTCTTACTAGCGGAGGGTAGGATTATGTTCAAATATATTTTTAACCTGGAAATACTGAACATTTGTCTTCGCCGAACATGCATATTATACATGTACAATCCCAAATGGTTCGTATTAGACAGACATTCACTATATTTCACGTTGTATTTTTCCAGAGTATAATGTTTGATACAACTACACATTAAATAGTGTACGCATAATCTATCTCAATGTAGCACATCAAATTATAAATAAAAGACATACATGATATGCATATGTACAGTATCGGTATGACATATTAAATTCAAAGTCTAGTTGATAAACATAAATATTTATACATGTATTTGTGTATTTTACTGAATTTACTTAAAACAGGACGTATATACCTTGTTTCATTTGAAGTAAAAATCGAAAAGCAATACAATGTATGTGTTAAGGGTTAATATTGAGAACAAACTTCTTATAATATTTAATAAGGTGAACATATTGCTAACATACCTTCTGAATAAACATCCGCGTTTAGAACAGATTTAACGGAACAATAAAACGATAAAATCCAGACAAAATTACACAAGATCAGTACAAGTCTGTCCATTTCAAAATCAATTTCTTTTCTAATATCATAGGGAAATGAGTAACGTTCGGTTTACATCATACGAACAGCTTCATTACAATAAGATCTGTCGACCTATTTCCGGATGAGTGAATATAGTAGGTTGGATGTGTATTCCCGTACGCAAACTAAGTTCGGTGATCATCCAAGCAAAACATTTGACATTTATTTGGAATGCAACTTTTCAGGTATATTGTTTGAATGATAACGAACTTCAGACTGAACCAAATGACCTGAAATATACGCAGTGGCGGAACCAGATAGTCAGGGAAATGGATCTCCTTTTTAAATGAAAATTGTTAATTTTATGCAAAGTTTGAGCAAAAATGGTCATTTGATAGCCTAAGCCTCACTACCCTTTTCTAGTTTCTAGGTCCGAAAACCCAAACCCTTTACAAAATTCATGGGTGCTGTGGATAAAAAAAGAAGTAGAATCGGTGGCCTTGGCGACTCCCTCCCTACCCAAACCCTTGGCCCCACTTTCATGCAATATAGAATAAAGGGAAATGTGGAGGGGGGTTACTTATTCAAGTGAAAAAGGTACATGTACATTATGATGTGTATCTTTTATCTTTTGCGGATCCAGGGGAAGGTATGCCGTGGTTAGGACCTACCCTCCTTTTCAGTGTTGTTAATTTTGTTAGTTAAATTTAAAATGCAAAAAAAATGGGAAAACATTGAATGAATCATTTATTTTATAAATTTCTGGTTTATAGAATGTTTTCTTAGAATAATTTCCGCTTGGATTGGATCCCCTTTTCATTAAGTTTGTAATGTGATCCTAAGCACATCTACAATACATTTGTGTGTCATTAATTTTCGACTTTCTTCTACTATCATGTTTCAAATCAAACTAGTTTAATGTCTAAACCTTCACAATACATACATACCTTTTTTGTACATGCATTTGACTCCTATGGTGAAAGACAAAGCTCGGAAAGTGGCTTTATTGTTGTTCCCAGTCCGAGGTGCTCATTTACTTTTGTTGCTTTCTATGTTTTATTTTGGTTATTTAATGTTCTTTGTCGTGTTTGTGTGTTTTCCATGTCTGGTCTTTGTCCCTGGATTACATTCGTTTGATTTCCGCTAGAATCTTGGTTCCTTTGAGTACTCCCTCACCCCCCTCATCAAGTTTTCTGGGTCCAAAAACTCCAATTGACCCTATAAAATATTTCTAGGTTTCGAATTGCAAATTGATAATCGGGTCACAGACTAGGTTTTAATTGCCATAAATAAAGAAAAATATTATACATGTTCATTTTTTAGGAAGAAACGGAGTTGGAATGGTGCCCATTGGTGTGCAAAAACATGCATGTAGCAATATATATACCAGAACAACATTTATTTGTGTTACATTACATAACATTTGGCAATCCCATCAAACCATATAATCACTTATTAGCATCAATCCAAAGCAATTAGCTAATATTCTATGCTTTGAACATTCACAGAACTTGAGGGCATTCATGGCGGGGGGAGAGCCGTATTAAAATTCTGAAACTGAAAACCAATCGATATTGATGTTTACATGTATCTACTCTAAGCATTAAAAGTAGCAGTCTTTATAAAAATCAGGCAGCAGGTGATCCACGCATGTAAAAAACGCTCCAAATTCACTTTTATGTCTAATTCAGACACAATTACAGATCTTTAATAAGCTAACATGCTATGCTTTGGCGGGTGTTTCTATTAAAGCAGATGACGCTTTCCCTACCGGTGCTACAAGTTCTCTCAAATTTTTAGCGATCTCTGAGTCGCTTATGATATTGACCAGAGAACTCGATTAAGAACCAGATTAAACTACTGGCAACCTCTGTTTCGGAGATTGTCTCTGTTTCGGAGACTAGGCGTTTCTCAATAATATTAGAAAAAGTTCAATGCTAACTGATCATTTCATCTTTTACAGTAAACTTCCCATTCTCGTATAAGTAAACAAAACACACGTAGAACACATGTGTATGGTGTTTAAAAGATATATTTTGATCTCGTATGAAGCTAGAAATGACGGATCTATAGCACTTATCTGCAGCATAAGGTGGTGTTATATATATTTATGCAACTCATATGTGAATGATTACGAGTGCAAGAAGTCGCTTACAATATTAGCGACTTAAAATCATTGGGTTTTCTCCACCTTGCAATCACCTTTACCATTTCTATATGAATTTGCTACTAAACTCTCAAGAGAGGAAAAATGCGAACTTGTTGAAAGTATTTCAACCGCAGATGTTCCATGCATCAAGCATACTGATACTTTTTGCGAAAGAATTAAAAAAAATAGTTTCTGTAGAGGATTTGCAACTGTAATTTCTAAATGATGAATAACCGACTAAGATAATATTAATAACAGATTGTAAAATACTTGTGAATTGTTTAAAATTGTCGGTTTAATTCATTTATCTGAAAGTCCAAAGTGTCGTTAATTAAATGTTAGGTTTCTAGCTTATTTGACGCGTACGTAAAATCAGAATACACAATGCACATGTAATACGGGTAAATTGCCTCACTTGGTTTAATATACTGTAACTATGCAGACAAGGGAATCTTCTGACACAACTACATGTAGCTGGAATTTATCAGTATACTTCAAAATCCATTACAAGCAACAAAGAAAACGAGGAATAAAAAGAAACACTATATTGTAACATAGGAAGATTATTGGCAGTGGATATGTGACGCCCCACCAGCTCCGCTATTAAGCTGTAATTTAAAAACAAAAACGAAAATTACTCAGAAAGGATTGTAAAGAAGCTGAAGAAATAATTATCCTTATTCGTCATTTTTGTCGTATAGTACCTAATTTATTTACACAAGTGAATTCACTTTTTTCACATTTTTTCTTTCGAGAAAAATGAGATCGCCACCTTATTGTAAATCTTAAAATTCCTCCACTGATTATAGTCATATAATGACGAACTTACATTTATAACAACGGCGGATCAATCTACATGTAGTCACAATGTACATGTACTTTCTATAATAATCTGTGATATTCTAAAGGTAGATAGAGTTCTTAATACGTGCTATTTCGGGCCTTCCCTATCAAAGTCTAAATTTCTATTTAAAAAGCATAATATATTATAAATAAACAAATAAATATAAAAATGTATGAACAGCATTATCATCAAGCAAAACAGGAAAAAAAGCATTGTCGGTTCATGTAAGGACACCACCCACCTCAAATATATCGATCGTACACTAAGTCACATTCTCGTGATTACATGTATATGTTATCGACTTACCTTTAAAATCGATGATGGAATCATCCCAATTATTTTTATCACTATTATGATTATTGTTATAACAAGCCAAGTTCTCATTACAATGAAAAATCACAATAAAACAAAACATTAACATTACTATTCTGCTCATCTTGCCAAAATATGAATAATTCCACCATGATAGTGAAGTCACACGTGCGTTTGATAACAATCTTTCTAATTATAGATCGTTCTGCTCCGTGTGATATCGATTTGTTTATACGATTTGACGATTAACTTTCCCGATGGGATACGCATTATGTGATGATGTCATACATGTAACTATCTGCTAAAAACAGACGATCATGTATCATGCTGGTCGATAGTGTGTTTTCAGTTTGATCAATATTTCAGCTTTATGTTATTAAGTTCACCAAGGAAGATTGAATCAAATGAGATAATAAATTAAGTTTCTGTGTTTGGGGTGTCCCCAATCGTAATAATAAAAGTCTTAAAAGATAGTGGTTATATGATATTGTCCCATTATGTGTCGCAATATTTTATACCTCCAAGACATGAGAGCTCCAACACAGTAGCCCAGCCGCTAGTATAACATACTCTGACCGAATTATTCGGTCAGTTATTCCGAATGCTGGGCTCCGCCACCAACATCCGTTGGTTTACTTGCAACTTACACCAGCCGTGGGAGACCCGTAACGATGTTCAAGGTCGTTAAAAATCAATCATTATTTGAAAAGCAGTCTGATTTGGTATCTTGAATTGAACGCTTTTATGTGATAGCAAGCAAAAAGATTGCAAATACAAACATGAGAACGATTAATGGACATTATGTACATTGTAGGAACCTGAGAAAGGTCCACGTTTAAGGAGTTTGAACTAATTACAAAGACAGTAGAGTGAGACAGTACCAGACCTCAGCTAAAATAGGGAACTGACGAGCTAGTTGTTGTGTATTGGAACATACATGTACGTGTACCAGGCCACTGGTTGTGTGGTAACTGTCAAGTAAACAGTTGGATAAAACGTGAGGTAGTACTAAGTGGTTACCGTAAATAATTTATGTTAGGTTATGTTTGGATAAGCTCGTGGATAGAATATTTTGTTCTTTGCTTCAGAATACATAGAAAGTTACAAGTAGGTATTGTAAGGGTTAAGGACAAGAGAACTGTCGATTCTGACAGGGGTTAAGGGTTAAGGACAAGAGAACTATCGATTCTGACAGGGGTTAAGGGTTAAGGACAAGAGAACTATCGATTCTGATAGTGGTTAAGGGTTAAAGTCCAAAGATATAACTATCGATTCTGACGGTGGTTAAGGGTTAAGGACAAGAGAACTATCGATTCTGACAGGGGTTAAGGGTTAAGGACAAGAGAATTATCGATTCTGACAGGGGTTAAGGGTTAAGGACAAGAGAACTATCGATTCTGATAGTGGTTAAGGGTTAAAGTCCAAAGATATAACTATCGATTCTGACGGTGGTTAAGGGTTAGGTTATTTGTGCTACCACAATTGAGTTTAGTACCACCCATCGGTGCATTACAAATCCAGGGAAACGACCTTGTTACTGATTCAAGTGTATACACCAGGTACCGATGTGACGCACAGTAAGATCGCCCTGTGTGTTACATGCGCAATAACAGTCGATTATCTAAAAGAAAATATGCAGTGCCGTCAAAGCCGGAAAGTTTCGATGAAAGTGAAAATGCACATTATTAAGGTTCATTAAGGGACATAAGTCATATGTGAAATAAAGTTGGTTATATCACTCTTGGGCTGTCTCCCGCCAACACGTGAGGAGGGGATACTTGAGCTGAACCTTAACTTTTTGGAAAACCTCTTTCCGAAATCCTTGGATCTGCGCCTGTGTTCAGTTTCCAATGTTCCAGACGACGGGATTTAAGCATAGAAAAGGGGCGTGAATTATCGACCTGTTCTAGAAGTATTCAAGGGAACCAAGATTTGAGTGGCAACCAAAAGTATATGTATTCCAAGGACAAAAATAGACAGACACAGCAGAGAACATGAAATAACCAAAGTAATATGCACAAAGAAACAGAAGTAAATGAGCAACCCGCACTCCACTACAGTACAGAATCTGTTTTTGTGGTTTATATATGCAATGTACGCTGGATATTCAGCAGACAACGATCGACATCGACAATATACTAGTAGAGTTTATACATGTAATAACAGTATAGTTCTTTATTTATTCCATGCAACCACGTAGCAGTCATTACAGCTGTATGTCAGCGTAAAGGGACACAGTGGGAGATGGGGCGGGAGATCCGAGAAAGGGGTCGGGAGAAAGGAGAATGGGGAAAGGCACCCACTGTCCGCCCTCTCGTATAATTAATATGTACGATGTACATACATGTACATTTAACTACTGGTCGATTTGAGCAGGCGTTGACGCCGTCTATGTTACTGGGCACCGTCACCAAATTAAGGATGAAAACAACATTTAGACATACATATTGACCTTTGGAACAGTTCACGTAGGAGGTTAATTCTCCCCCATTGACACTATCACATGTGAGAGATTTCTTCGTACATCTAAAAGCTAATTTTTGACAAAACATCAATTATTTTAGAATTCTTCAAAGAAACTATGGTAATTTCGACCAAAAGCCCCCGCAAATCTTACATTTTTTTTTGTGGCATATTATGATTTTTTTTTATTGATTTTGGGAGCCGGAGTCTCTCCCCTAATGTGGAATGATTAATAGGTATACTGTTGGACCCAATACTCAATGGTAATATAAACCAAACTTACATTCTACACGTCTAAACGGTATAATAGGTTTTCCTGTAAGTTCATATTTTGAGAGGCACTTTAAATTCATAGATCTGAGAGATCTAAACCCCCCATTCCATCCACATTTCCCATTCCCATTTGTTAATTTTCTTATGTCCAATAAAATACATACCTATTTGTTATTTGTTATTACAACTTTAGAATTGTCATTATTCGTCAGAGCAGATTTGTACTCTTTAAAATTGTAAAACTATTTGTAAAAACATGTATCATGGTCCATAGATCTACCGATTCATTATAATTCTAGATCAGAAAGGTTTATAACAGTTCTAGGACAATTCGAGATAAGAAAATGATTCCTGACAACTATATGACAGAATGATTCCTGAACAAGACAATTCTAATTCCTGACAATACTTAAATTGTCCTGGCTGACCGAAGAGTAGAGAGGTTTGGATTGATTATCGACTAAAATAAATATTTAACTAAAGATCAGAATTCTTTATTATTCAAATTTTCTTAATAGAAATAATTAAAATATAGGTTTGAAACAAAAAAAAAAAAATAACCAGTTTACCCAACTGTAATCCCAACCCCCTGTATCCATTGATATGAAATTTCATTATCAAATCGAAAGGGAAAAATACACTAGAGTTATCTCGCTTTGGTTACTATAACACATTTATAACTGCCCACTGATCCAATTAAAATATCAATCGATTTCTTGATGAATATAACGAGAATAGGTGTGATGTCAAAGAGATCAAAATCCTACCCGAAAGAAACTGTCAGCCCTAGGTCGTCCATTTGTCTTCAATGAACGACCTGGAAAACCCTCATACAACAGGCAGGCTGCAACTGGACGCAAAACATCATCATACACAGGTACATGTACAGCGACAGAGTTTACCATTATACTCAAGTAACACAGAAAGAAACTAGATGTGAAAACGAAACAAGACATACAGAGGCCAGAAATTCTTTACCTGAGACAGACACAAACAATGCGGCGAGGTTACAACACTCCGCCTTTAAAATATGGAAACAGTTGAAAAATATTACACAACTACATGTATAAATATACCTAAATATCAGTTCAATAAGATCCGTGTCCCTTGTTACAACGGAAATAAAGAAGCTGAATATAAATTACACAAAAAGTACAGACAAGGGTCTTCTAGCAGTTAACCGGCATTCCAGCTCCAGACTAGTTTAAACCTTCAACAATGTCCGGGTATAGTTTCCATCATGTAACTGTATAGAGAAAACTCTTAATACCCCCTTTTCCACCCCACCCCCCCCCCCAAAAAAAAAGTCTTCAAAGTCGTTAATCGTCACATATTGCCACTGATTTTGGCTTGTTTTCAACATCCGAAATGGCACGAATGCGATAATTATGCTCTTAAATCGAGTGACCCGCTGGAATCTGCAAGTTGGTTCCCTTGATATGGTTACTCTTACGTAACCGTGATGACCCCAATATTTCTCAAACAAAACAACTGGTTATAACCAGGAAGTATGGTACTCTAGCAATGCTAGAGGTTGTCTGGCAAGCTATTTTCTGACTTGGTGCCATCCTAATATGTAGCATCTGAAATGTTGAAAGCCACCGCAAATGTTAATTAGCTAAACACGTGCTTTAAAATACTTTATGTCTGTTATTTACATAAAATAAGTTTAACCTACCGGAAATCGAACGATAAAAATCATAAATATTTGTTAAATACCTAGAAAACATTTGTAATGAAGACAGTTGTAAAATTTTGAATTAGGTCACTAATTCTCCGGAATACAATATATTTTTGACAAAACGAACTTAAAGTTGGTAAAGGCAATTCGTTGGTTAATTTGATATGTTCGTTTCGCAAATTTTAAAATCCGTGATTTTATCAACCGGAATTACACACTCAAAAACCTAAAAACCGAATATGAAGTTCATTTTAACTGCTTTTACAAAGGATTTCCAGGATTGCTGGATTTTCTCATCAGGTAGCTATAGGTCATTGTTTTTCTTCAGTTTAGTCACCTTCTCATGTGTAATGGTAAAGAAACTGTGTAAAACGTTTTAAATGGAAAATAGTTTACTATAATTCTACCGATTTCAAGGAACGGCGGAACGAGCATTATGCAATATGGCGCTCGGAAGTAAGAGGTTGGGGTATGGAGGAACGGAATTCCAACCTCTTACGTTGTAGGAGTATGAAGTGTGGGTGATGTTTTCGTTTCAGAAGATTCTTTCATTTTTTAGCGATCTTTTAAAAACTTTTATGACATTGACCAGGGAACCAAATTAAACAACTAGTAATGCCTATATAGGTCACAGATATTATCAGGGCCCCTGATATATATATATATATATATATATATATATATATATATATATACGTCTTCTAAGAATGTGACGATTTTCGCCGCTACACTGCTCCATCACATCAAATTGATACAGGGAAAATAACGTAAACGTTCAAGGGTCTGGAAAATTCCCAACGATGTTAGAACTGTTATTTTGTCGTTCCCTCCGCAGGACTCGAACTCGTACCGCTGTGACATCTATGGCAACACCGACTGCACTAAGTCCAGCGTTCTAGACCACTCGGCCAGCATAATGTGGTGTTGTAACATATAATTATGCAAATCATATACGAATTAAAGTACCAAAATTACGAGTGCACATTTAGGGCCTCTTCTGTAACTCTCTGTATCCACAATTGGTATAGATATCAAACATTAGGGCTTGCCTTGTTGATCTTCAGAGGTTGACAGCTAAAATATGTTATATATCATAAAATGGAATATCCGAAGTGCTACGTTTCACTTATGAATAATTCTGATATCCATTTGAAAAACCTCGATTATCCATTAATTGCTCAGTATATGAATATCTATTATCTGTCAACAGAATCGCAATTGAGTTCCGGTCTATTTAGTCACATGTATTGATTTTGCGTATCTTACTCTGAAGTATGAAGAAGTATCATCGTTTTCTGAAATCTTATCATCATTGCGTTTGGAACGAACGCAATCTATTATTCAATTAAGGCCATTCTGCGTGAGAGTTCTGAAAGTTTTTTTTAAGACCGTTGTTACAATGTATATCCAAAACACTGCATTCTTTGATTGATTTTTCTACCCGGTCCTGATATAAAGCCACAAACAGACGGAGATCTAATATAAGATATGACCAACCTGCAATACTGAACTATCTAATATTCTTACATTTTCATCCCGGTAGGATTGTTGTGTCTTTAACATATACACCATACACATTCTCGTTATAAAAATAGCCTTAAAAACGATGTATTATATAAGAACATACTAATATACCATTGCATGACCAAGATAAAATTCGGAAAGGTATCAATTCCCTTTGCAAACATTCATTAGCCTATTTTCTATGGATCCACTTTTTTGTAAGTATAAGTATATTCTCTTTATTTTAGATTATCACTTTAAATCATCGGGTTCAATTTGAGTTAATTTAGATCTTGCATGACCTCCACGGTATTGCTGTAACACAAAAACGTTAAAAGACACAGGTTCCTGTTATTTGTAATTTAAAGTGTTGTGCGAGATCGAATTGTATGAAGTAGAAACAGCTACCTAAAGAAGTTTTTAAACCAACAGTTGTTAAAATTCATTCTTCAGTTATGTCTACCCTTAAACATTGTTTACGTTAGTTGGTGCCGCGCGTTGCATGTCATACTACGAAGTGGTATACTAACAAAATACATGTAAGTTCATTTTACACGAATGTCGCTTGATTTCACTCTCAGCAGTTATGAATTCTTACAGAGTTCACGTGAAATTCGGATGAATCGCGATCAAATTAAATTCATGAGAAAATCAAGTTTATTACATGTGAAGTTCAGGTGAATTTTATGAGGGCAATATTTGCCTGCGTAAAGCTGCATCAGAGTAATATACACGTATATCCCTTTTCAAATTTAACTAAATATACAAGTTCGAAAACATATTGACTACATTCTTAGACATATGGCATGGATATTTCCTCGTCTCTTTACATAAAGCAGGTAAGACATATATAGGTCAATAATAAAATCAAGGTTTTCCCAACGAAGATCATCGAACATTTAAAATTGATATTTTTTTTTTTTTGCAGAAACTTGGATGGTCTGTCAGCATGGATGAAAATTTTACAGCATTTTATAAATGATGTACGTAACCTGCATCGAAGAAAGAATAATAAAATAAAACTATCATGATGAAACAAACAAATATATCCCGGTTTTGCGTCCTTGTAGGTTAATCACCACCATTTCAACCAATGAGCATTTGGAATGTACGCCGCAATAAGTCTTACGCAGAAATTACCCCCTCATAGCCAGTGAAAAAAGTTCTCTGTCATCTTATTTCAAAACTTAAAAGGAAAAACGTTTCTGCACATTTTACTAGTGTATTTTTCTTCCTGTGCAGTGAAGCCTGATCTCCATAGTGATTTCTAAATATATCCCTATCTTGCGGAAACGCTGGGATTTCCCATACTGTTTATAGATCCTTGACTTCCGTTGACCAATGCAGCACTGCAAGTCTGCTTACCCCATATGCCATTCTGAGGATTGTGAGCTGACACATGTAGAATCATGCTGATATATAGTCTTCTTTATGTTAAGGTTAAGGCATAGCCCAGAGAAGCCATTGAATGTTGTGAAATTAGCCATGAAGCCTATGGGAAGTGGAATTAATGGTTTATATCCTATAAGAAATAAAACTGCTCTTGAGAAATATTGCCCATTGTTTTTGAGACATGCCCTTTATTCTTCTTTAATTGCTTCATTTGATAAAAACAGAAGAAAAAGGCGCCAACTTATATCATACGCTTGTCCATCATTTGTAGGCATATTTCATAATCAGAGCAATGTATGACAACCCATGTTCATGTATTCATAAAATGTAAACTGCACTAATGTATTCAAAATCCCTACCATGTCAGTGAATAATATGATAATTTACTTGAAAGAGTGAATAACTAAAATATGATAAGAAGTACTGAAGAACGCCAAGATTTTACGAGTGCGCAGAACTAATTCTAAATATAAAAATTATTGAAAACAAACAGCCTAATATTTAGTTAGCGTTGTACTTTACACTGCGAAACCAAGGTAATTGTAAAAGAAACTGATCGATTACAATTTTTTTCATACAATTCTTATCAATTGAAAAGGCTCGTAGATTGCCATTGATGTCAAATCGATTACAGGTGACATTCAAAGGCAGAAATCTGTATACTTCGAACATGTGACCTATATACATATATAGTACCAGCGATCTTAGTTGGAATTATTTTTTGATTTACATTAATTTGAAGAAGTCTAGGATGGGATATTTTGATTTTCACCAAAATTAATCAACAGTCGTCAACATAAGAGTCTCCGGTACAGCAGGTAAGATGATAGCACTGACTCTATTGTTACTGATGTACTTTCTTCCTTTTTGTGCACATTCGGAACGTCGGCTTCATGTCCGTCCGTTCGTCATACTACTTTGATTTCTGAGTGATATTTGTAAAATCGTTCAGCCAAATTTTTGTACAACTTAAACATTATCATAAGATACAAGAAAAAATAGAGTGTGGTATGTTGTATGTACATTTACCGTGTTTTTGTTGTGTCAGAATTTTGTATGATAATAAGGCCGCCAACGTCAATAGAAAGCCCGCCCACAGTCAAGACAGATTGTTGGTACTGATAGATTTGGCACTGTATTTTAAAGAAGTAGACCTAGGATAAGGGACGCAACTCCCACAAGTTATTGGAACGTTTGTATTCACCATTTAACACCATTCTCATGTAAGCATCACAGCAACTTGGAATGGTTTCATTATGTTTCAAATGAAAGCTTGACAGGCTTTGGAGAAATTGAATATGATACAAACATATCACTGATGTCATGGGTTATGTCCCTACTCTAGGTCTACCTCCTTAAGTACCAGTCCCAGTAAGAATCAGGCAGTGAATGAAACATAGTATAAAAACCATCATTTTGATAGTGTAATTTGACTATTTGCACCATCACAATCAAAGAAACAGACAAGATTTTCCATATCATGCTGGCCTATTGAGTTACAATTTCATTGAAAGGCACTGAAAATAAACATTTCAAGGGCAGATAACTCTATCAAAAACATCATTTTTCTAATATTCTATTGAAAGATTTCTGCGCAAAGCCAGTGATGCAGAGATCAAATAATTATGGTCTTTTCAAGGAGAGAGAGTATCCTTGAGTAATATTACATGGTAAGATCGGTGAGATTTTGACATTCATGTCTCTGATTTTTCCAAATTTGTCTGATTCTTACAAACACTTACACTTAAGTAACAAAGCAAAGAAAATGCAATAAAACATAAAATAGACGTAGCACGTTAAGAAAAATGTTAAGGTTCATAGGAGGTATCCCTCTGATCTCACACAGTGAGGTGGTTCTTACGGCAACGGTTCCTGATTAATTGCTGGAAAATGCTGCACTAGACAGATGTTTTCTGACACTTAAAATCACTGACTGATGAAACTTCTTCACTTTTCCTTGATGATATAAGGAAAATACAAAATTATTCGTTTAGACGAGAGAAAAATCCCTCATCTTACAACAAGTATCTTTAAAAATTTAAAGATTGTCTAATTTTGGTATTTGTATGTAGACCTACCTAAGGTTATTCGGGCCACCTTGTTCATAATAGTTAAATTAAGTTTAAACGGAAAACGATACGAATAAAACTTAATTGCAGTTAAGTTATGAGTTTAAACCCAATATTTTCTTTTAAGAACAAGTGGTCCGAATTAGCCTCCATAAATTCCGTTTCATCAATAAAAAGTAACAAAAGGGTGTTGATGCTATTAAAACTCATAGCAATGTAAAAAAAATAGATGATATAGGGACATACAAGCTTTGAAGACTTCTTGGAAATCTACCGCGTCATTTGATTCCGTCTTCGGGCAGGTCTGGATTTAACACTAATCTACTGAAAATTGTAAAACCTTGGGAGAGTAAAGTAATCGTAAGACAAATCTCTCATTATCTCAAGGCTATAACACACGTCAGACAGATTATCGATTAAAATATTTAAAACTTTAAGCCAGAATTACAGATAATTAGATAACAACAGTTAATCCAATCGAAAATATTAAGTTTATTATACAACCGCCAATTCATTGTATAAGCACTAAAACGCAAAATTCACTCTTTTTCAGTATACATGGGTTGCCTCTTATTTTCAAGAATCATTTTCTTTGTAGAACGTTCAATATAGAATTTGTAATTTCGGAAGACTTCCACTGAAAACGGTTGAACACAGCTGGTGCTTCGGAAACATGAGCTGTTTATTGCTCTTGCAAACCGTGAACATCTTATTTTTTTAACATTTGATTAAAAACATATAGGACAAATATTCTATGGAGAAAATAATTCTTGCAAATAAGAGGAAACCCATGTCCAGGCCCGTTAGAAGCACGGTCTGATGACCTAAGGTCAAGGAAATCCAATAAAATCGCCTGTTTCAGGTTTGCAAAACTTGCCCCGGCATATCAGTAAAAGAGAGATCTAATTAATTAGAATGCATTGAACATTAGAATTCATTTGTACCTACCATGTCATGTGAGTAACCATAGGATGCAGAATCGCATGGGATTTAATGAAATGCATTTTATTTTACAATACTTGATAAAATAAACTTATAGTTACAATTTTAAATTCATGGGATGTTTTTATCCCAAGGGACTCTTCATTATTCCATGGGATTTCATAAAATCCCATGGGATTATTTTTGTCCCATGAGGTTTTTTTTTATCCCATGGGATTATTTTTGTCCCATAGGATTTTTGTTTGTAATTCAATACAGTTATAAAACATAAAAACGGGTACATGTGTATAAAGAGGTATTATGATAAGATACCAGAAAGTACAAATGTATGTGAAGATTAAATAAAGCCATAGAATTGAAATAATTTTACATCTCTATTATTTATATGCAAGTAATAATCAATGCTTTGTCACATTTAGTAAATATATTTATTACTTTATTAAATTTTATAGCGAACGTGCACGTTTTTATGTATTAAATTATTCAATTTAAAAAAAGAATTGAAGCTAAATTATCTTGATAAGTGTTATTTCATGAATATGCTTTACAGTGGCTAACATTAACATTTAGTAAAAGCACCTAACATTGTCATGAATGTAAACATATATAAAATTATTTTAAAAGAAAATGAATGCTTGATACACATTACAGCATATCAAATCATAATAAGGTACAATAATGTATGTTCAAAGTTTTTCCTGAATCATCAGACATTTATTAATGATTTTTTTAAAGAAAATTGAAACCTTTTTTGAAATGGTGGGGTTCTGAACAAAATGAACTGATTTCTTCTGATGAATTAATGTGTAATTACATTCCCATTTCAAAATTTACATGTTTGTTGCTTATGTCTAAACCCCTATAGTTTCCTCCAATTTTATCCTTCTATGAATGAGGATAATATTTGCAGTTACAAGTACATACATGTACATATATCATAATTAGGTAGCAATGATGATTTCTTTACAACTGTACTCCAGTATCACCAAAAGAAGATTCTGAATTTCTCATTTGATGGTAATAATAGTAAAAGCTCATGTTATGTACTGCACACTTTGTAGTGATGATCTGATCATGATAGTGTTGCTCTTAAATATAATGTGAAAATCCTCCTACAATTTTGCGGGAATTTCTTGCTGTATACCAGTAATACCAGTAGCTATTCTGACCACAGAATCCCAGCCAATAGTGATACCTAAAAAATAGTTAAGAACTAAAAATGCCATAGTACTGGGCACGATTTTTAATAACAAATGCAAACAAAGCATAAAAATGTGATGTCAAGGTCAATGGTAATTAACCCTAGAGCATATAGAAGGTTATGCATCTTGAAAATGCTTACAACATGCCAATTATAAAAAACCTACCTTGAAAGATAAAAATTTAACAACCTAGAGTAGACATGATTTGTGTTATTGACTGACTAATTACTATGCGGGTGATTGGTCAGTTTCAACAGGTAACAACCCCCCCTCACTTTTTAAAGCTAAGCAAAGTATAATCTGTAGGTCTTCAACTCTTAAAGGTTTCTTACAAGTATTTATAACTTAGTAATTTATTCTGATTTATATGGAACTCATTCATGTATTAAGACAGAACTTAATGTGCTAAGTTGAAAAACTAACTACCTGTAATATGCTTCTTGTGCTCCATTAACCAACAGAGTGCACAACATTAATAACAATTTTAAGTAAACTGATTACCTAAAAAAACAACTTTTCAAAATCATTTACAACTAATGTTTTACCATGCATATATAAGAATACATGTAATTACATGTATTAATGACCAAAACCCAATCCATCATCAGGTTGATCGATGTATTAGTAGTCATCTGGTAATATCAGGTTGTCAATACAATATACAAAGCTAAAAGTACTGCATTGAATCTCTACTGATGCATTTCTTCACATAAAATTTTATCAAAATACCTTGAGTGGTTTTGGAGGAGCTGTGCTAACAAAGTTTTCACATCAAAAACCGATCAGTTTAATTATCACCCTTTTTGGGTCTAGTGCATATTTTATATCTTTACACAACGCCTAACTTTCTAATTTTAATAATATAAAAAAAATGGTTGTTGCTAATTACATGACTTTTTTATCATTCAAACAGTATGCGTGAAAGTTTTTGATAGTCTGTGAAACAAAAAACAAAATCAAACCTCTCAGCTACTAATTTGCAAGTTTAAGTGTGCTTTCTGTTAGAATGCTCGTCATGAAAGCTTCGTGTGTAATAGTTCAAAGCAAAACTGTTTCAGCCTATTTATAATTTTATCAAGATTATGTTAAAAATGCATACATGTGGATGAAGAAAAATTGTTTAATTATTTAATAATCACTGGGTATTGTATGTAGAAGTACGTACTGCAACCGTAAATGGGTCAAATGATAATCGCCCATTCTAATTGGTCAATATTCTTCTCTAAGAAATCTGTAAGTGTCTCTCTTTTAATCGTAAGTCTTCATTTAAAGTTCTGAGAAAAAAAAATACATCTAGACAAATTTAGTTTGTACACTGTATTTTTTTAATTATTAAGTTTTCAATTTACTAACAATATACTTCAATCTTTGCACACAGCATATTTTATTTTTAGTTCTATTTAAGAATTTAACTTTTTTCAGGATGCCTGTTTTGTACTACAAGTAAACAAATTGTAAGTCTATTCCACTATCTGAAAATTTGCGAGTAATTCTTTTAATTAATGTTCAAATGAGGTTTAATTGATTACAAATACTTTAATTCTCTTTGACAGAAAAGTAGCTATATGCTGGGCAAATCCAGAAATTTGTAAAAGGGGGCTAGGTGTTCATTTTTTTCCTAAATGAGCATACATTAAAAAAAAAGTTCCACCAATGGGGGTCCAATACCAAGAATCCTCCTACTGGTTTTGTTACTTAGTATGTGTTCTAACAAATAGGCTTCTGGAACAGGGTTATGTTGCTACAAGATTGAAGTCATCACTACAGAAGTTCTATGGTCGTCATCATGAACTCGTGGATCGTTATGGTGTATCCATCAGCACCATGAAAACTGATTTATTCAACGGATCATAGTTTTCCTTTCCTCGTTTGTCTACCCCGGACTTGACTTTTTATGAACAACTCGGCGGGTGCTTCTAGAAAAGCAGAGGACGCTTACTCTACCGGTGCACCTGGTCCATGCTCCCAGTTTTTAGTGGAGTCCGAGTTGCTCATTTACTTTTGTTGCTTTGTATGTATGATTTTAGTTACTTTATGTCCTTTGTTGTGTGTGTCTGTTTTCCATGTCTGGTCTTTGTCCCTGCATTATATTCTTTTGATTACCGCTATAACCTTGGTTCCCTTGATTACTCTTTCCTAATACATGTACCCCAGGTTCATGAACTCCTTACCTCATGTCAGAGTTAAAAGGTAAAATTTTACTTGTATTCGTACTATATATACAGTATAATAATAAGCAGTTTTTTATAATATTTTTTGTATCAAATTATTCTAATTAGCACAATATACAGAATAAATCAGTTTCAAAACTGCAGCAATCAGATTAGATAGTGTGGTAAAGTGTACTTTCTTCTTAAACATACAGTATATCAGGGGCGGATCTAGAATTTCAGGTTAGGGAGGCGTTAATAGAATAAAATGCAGAGCAGGCAAAAACATTTTGGACGTAGAATTTGTAAAAAATCAAGATTTCATAAAAAAACACCCCAATTTTAAATCTCTGTATTGAGAGACAAGGCTAACTCTACATTAAAATACACTCCATTACATGTACATAGGGCCTTATAACCACAAGTTAATAACTCATTGCCAAACTCTTGGTCCGTGGTCAAATCATAACTTGTCACATTACACCATAATTCGTTTCTTTCCCCTGTATTTCCAAACTCATTGAGAAACTCTTCGCATATGAATAAGCACGCGAGAGTAACACCTTTGACTGCTTTCAAATAAATCTTGGATGTAATTAATATTTTAAACTCATTCTTTCCAAAATAGAAACAGGTTAGTATCATTCATTCCCGTGTATTCGATATTGTCGTTTATTAAAGAAATGAACGCGAGTTGAAGGATCACTCAGTCATTGCCATTTTTACTACTACAAGTGGGATTGCATGTACTGGACAACAAGAGCAGGTCTCACTTCCAGATAATGTCTACTAAAAATGTGTCAACATGATGGCTTTTCAAAGGGTATGGTCTGGGATTAGGCCCCTTTTTTTTTGTTGGATTTTTTTTTTCAATATTTTGGGCAAATGTAGCCGAGTCAAACTTTATAGTTTGCATATTTTAAGCAATGAGTTTTATTTATGTACCGGTATAGCTATGATAATTGTTCAACAAGTGATGGCATACATATCGAGTGAAAAATGTGACCGTAAAACAGTATAAGCAATGATCATTTATGATTTTTGACTGCTGCATAATACATTTTGTATTTTATTGTCTATAGATATTTATTTACAGTCGGAATTCATGACTTGAATTTTTCTTTCTAGGATGGCACACTGATATGCCATAAGTTTATCTGTGCAAGCAGTAAGACAAACTATATAGAGGTAGGTACTTTCTCACATAAAATACAGTATAAATGTTTTTTGTTTTTTTTTAATGTAGATATGGATAGTTATTGGTACAAATGTATCTTGTTTATGTTGTTAATCTTCTGTATTAAAATTTAGAAAGGCTTTAAATTTGAAATTAACAATATAGATATGGTCATTTGAAACCATCATAGATTCAGTGCTTCTAGACCCAAATTTAGTATAGAGTTTTGATTTTATCATTTTAAATATAAAAATACTAGTTTAGTTTTTTAATCTGTCCATCACACGCTGAAGATTGGATGCAGGCATGACAAGGACCGAGTTATATAAGAGGATGCGTCCAATCGAGAAATTGATAAAAAAAATGCTGGTTAAGGCTATCATTTTTTTTTTACTTTTGCCACAGTTTTGCATAGATTTTAAAAATAAAAAAATAATAACAACAAAAGAGTAGTATCTAATCCACAGAGCCCTCCTTTAAAAACCTATCTAATTTGTAGGGTAAAGAGACCAATCAAAATTGTTAATTGCCGATAGATTTTGATTTGACGTAGGTTCTTTTTAATATTGAAAATGTTTATCGCATTTATTCCACTTCGAAAGGAATTATTTATTTTTTAAGATTTAATGACACAATAAATCTCTCTTTTTCAGTCATTAAGCCTTTTTATTCATACTGCACAGAAGATAAATGCACAAAGAGAAAATGTAAGGGATACACTATATGACTATCATTGTATTTTAACACAAGATATCCCACGGGAGAAAAAAAAATCCCATGGGAAAAATTAAAATCCCATGGGAGAAAAAAAGTCCCATGGGAGAAAAAAAATCCCATGGGATAATGAAGAATCCCTTGGGATAAAAAAATCCCATGAATCTAGAATTGTTACTACAAATTTATTTTAGCAAATATTGTAAAACAAAATGCATTTTATTAAATCCCATGCAAATTTGCATCCGATGGTTACTCACATGACATGGTAGGTTGAAGAAAAAGCGGTGCAAGATTTGCAATTCAGTGTTTAGCAAATTTATATTGTCTTGAGTTATTGTGCTTTGTATGCTTATTCTTCAGTTGTCATTTTGATGTTCATGCATTATTTTGTCAAAGGAATCAAATTCCATTCATTTGTACTTGGGGCAGTACATGTTTGTGGATATATGGAAGAAATCGATAATTCATTCCTTACTGTGTAACAAGGTGAATTTGAAAATTACATTTTGTACACGCCTGACTTTAAATACTTGGAAAGGCCAAATGTTTACTTACATTTTCGTTTTTTTCAAGTTAAAGTTAAGATTTCGAGTAAATATGTACACCTCAATTTTTCAATGTTAAACTTATGACATACACGAAAGAAAAGCACAACGCCAGTAAATTGCGCTTATAGAACAATTCAGAGTCTACCTCTAAATCACTAAACATCTTGATTCATACTATACCATAGTTTTATAATCAGAGTCATTTCATCAACTTTTTTAAATAACTGTTTTAACAGATGCGCAACCAGGTTTTAGGGGGTGTTCTGGGGGTTTGCACATCTCAATTATGGAACAATTTGTTAATATACAACATTAAGGCAACTTTAAACAAATGATAGACTTGACCCCCTTATATATACATGTATGAAAATTCGAATTTGACCCCGCTTTATGAATTTCTAAATCCGTCCATGCTCATGATTACTGCTTTAAACATATATTAACATTTTCCCCTTAATCAATTATTGAGATTTCGATATTTTGGACGAAATTGCGATTTTGTGTTTGCAATATTGGGATTAGCCCGATAAAATGATAAATGTTACATTTTGAAAAAAAAACCCACACACACAAAACTAATGACGCCAGTTTCAATTATTGCGATAACAATCCATTTGCAATTTTCGCAATAAAACATTGCAATAATTTCTCAATTAAATATGAAAAATATATGGTACATAAAGGCCTTAGCTATTACGTGTATAAAGTGTTTAAATGTTTAAATGTACTATTTACTTCCAACAATTATATTTCTAGGGGTATGGGACAAAGATCAAATTTTGTGTCCTGTTCAATACAGTTCTTTCCTCTGAACTGACTTTTTTTAATTGTTTTACTCTAGCCTGTCCTGGATTTTTTTTTCAAACCAGATCCTGATTTTTTTCTACCTCTTGCATCCACACTTTTATTTTTTCCGATAGTACATCCTGGATGTTCTTAGCCATACATTATCTTTCAAATTCAAATTTCATTGTAGAAACCCCATAAAAACCAAGCGGTTGCTCCCTCCCACAAAAATACGTTATTTTCATAAATTTTGCAAATTGATAAGAAAGGGGGGCTTGGATCCGCCTAGACGGTGTCGTAAGGTGTTGAGCGTTCCTTTGCAATGTACATTTGTATATGCTGCACATATAAAATTAGAGGAGTAAAGTTAGTATGGTAAACTTTTAATGGGAATGTCTAGAACAGTATATTATCTAGGGTACTTACAAGTGCAGTACATATTTTCTAACTTCTTCTTATTAAAGACATTTCAAAGATGTAAACAAATACAATTAATAAATCAGTTCAAAAAGAATGATAAACGATTAAATGATTTAAACCTGTTACTGGACTCCATTAATGTCAAAAGGTAGAACGATAGCTTTTGGATCGGTTATCACTGGCCTCGGTTCAGATACAAAGTGTTCGCAAAGAGCGTGTACTTTTAAGTTCATATATGTACAAAAGATAATTACAGACCAAGATGAGACTGTGTATATGGGGCAGGATCTCGGGAGTAAGGATCTAGAATTTGGAGTGTCAGGGTGTGGAAGTGACATTAAGGGGGACGGAAGCCGGGAGAAATTCGGCGGGATGAAAAGAAAAATGTTTTTCTTCCAATTACATGTAATATGGAGGAAATGGAAAGTACATACATGTAAGAGGGTAGTTGAAACTACTTCCCAGTGCCAATTTCCCCATCCCCAAAACGTGACTTTGAACAAGTTCAAGTGAACATTTTTTTAACAACTAACTTCTGATTTGTGAAACTCTCTACAAAATCAGTCTTGAGATTCCAGTATCCTTATAGATATAGGCATGTGTTACGTATGATCGACTATCTCTTTCTGAACCACGTCAAGCGTCTAAAGGCTGTTCCAGACGGGACGAAAAAGGAATAACCTAAATATTTCAAAATCGTTGCAAAAGAAAAGAAAAATGAATATGCACATTATAAAAAATTGTTGCATTTTATGATACCAGTCAGCCTATACGCGTGATGGAGGTATTAGGATTCTGCCCCTGTCCCCAGTCTCGTCTTGATCTATAATTATATCTTTGTGCATACACGTACCAAACTATCAGTCTAAGTCCAGATATTTTCTTTCCTTCGACTATGAACAGCATGGGATCAATTGAGACCAATTGATAATCAAAGCACTGAAGTACTGAGTCAATGAAGGCCTACATAGTTTACATTTCAAATCTTAAAAAATGGGTTGCATAATATTAAAATAGGGAAAGTAATTTTTAAACCTCTGTTTCGAATGAGAGAGGGTGTACAGTTTTACCCTTGTTCGTGTTTCCATTTTTCCGTTTACCGCTTTTTACGTCACAGTTTTCTAAGCAAATACGTAGGAGAGCGGCTTGTAATTTTACAACATTCTTCCCATAGGTATGCCATTTGAAGGAATCCATTTTCAAATAAATCGACAACTTCTTGTTTACCGAGAGGTTTTTTTTTACTTTATATTTTGAAAGTTGAAATTTTCGTCGCACTTTTCTGAGCATATACTCACCACAGCGGTTTGAAATGTTAATATATTCTTCCTGTAGTTATGCCATATAGTGGGATCTCTTTTCGAAAATTCATGTCTACCGAGGACTTTGCTTATTTTAACATTATTTTATGCAAGTTGAAATTTTCGTCGCAATTTCTCAGCAACCACTCATCACAGTGGCTTGAAGTTTTAGCACAATATATTCATACTTACGTATGTCATATGATGGGATATAAATAGGAAAAATCGACAACAACTTCCTGTTAATCGAGGACTTCATTTTTTACTTTATATTTTGAAACTTGACATTTTTGTCGTGCTTTTCTCTGCAACTACTCATCATAGTGGCTTGAAATTGTAACACATTTTTTTCGTAGTTATGCTGTATACTGGGATCCATTTTTGGGAAAATTCGACAACAACTTCCTGTCTACGGAGGATTTTATTTTCCTTATATCGTGGTTGAAAGCGGGGGTATAACCAGTGAGCCATCGATCACAGATTTCTTGTAAGAATTTTTACTCTGTTAGACGAAGCTTTTTACAAAAGATGGTCTTTAAACCGAGTTGTCATGACACCTAGACAAAACAAATGGGAGAAAAATTACCCACAGCTTTCTAAACTTATCATGGATTGAACGAATATTTTTACATATATGTCTAAAAGGCTTTAAAATAAGGGTTATCCAAAAGTTGTACAAATGCATTGTAGGCTTTTGTAGCTAAACAACTGTTGTATCCAGTCAAAGCACTTAAATTTGCCTTTTTGCTGTCTAATTAATATCAATATGATTTAAATGACCATACAATCAGGCAAGAGCATCATCACAGCAGCCCAACCAGTAGTAGGACATGTTCTATCCTATTACCCAAAAGCAGGATTCTGTCACCTTTACAGTACTAAATACAGTCACTAACAGAATCTCAATAAGGGGCAGTCCTGAGAGACTCAAAGGGGTATTCAAATATTCAAACAACTTGTATCTCGGTACTTTTCGATTCCATATATTCGGTGGCTAAATCAGAGAATTATAAAGTCCCATTCTAATTAACTGCATTGGTGTGAAATGTTCCAAATGAACATGAACTGAAGACTTCTTTACCAACTAAGACAACAACTAATATGCTACACATTTTTCAACGGGTGAAGTTAATTGTTATGTGTTAATGTGTTAAGATAACAAATAATAATAGGAATATAATGATTGAAACTGAGCTTGTTACAATGATTCTGATACTGTTTACAAGTAACAATATGTAATAAAGAGCTTTGTGCAGCATGTTCGTTGGTACATATGTATGACATATAATATCTATATTTTTTATGTTCAAACCTTCTTAAGTTAGTAACATGACTATAATCATGTAATCATATTGTAAACAGCCCCCCCCACCCCAAAAAAAAAAAAAAAAAAAAAAAAGACAGAGCATCAGATAAGAGCTAATTATAGTAACTTACCTAGTTAAAATAAGGTACCTCAGTGCAAAGAAGACTACAATTGTGATTTAAAAAAATTTCCATAATTACAATATTTTATAAATTAAATCTGATTTAAAATATAGAATGACTAAAATAAAACATGTACTTCATAGTATTGCATATGATTTTAAGTTGATGTTCTCTTTAAAGGTATTTGAAAAAAGGAAATGACACAATTGTTCAAAAGTATCAAATAACAGTACTATCTAGTGAAGTAGAAATTTTTTTGCAGAAGTAAACAATTATTTAAATCTTATAGTATTATAAAACAAAACCTGTCATATTCATATATGTTTCATCATATTTCCACAATTAAGCATTACATTTTCGCAGAAATGATGTTACGTTTAACTGCATAAAAACCTTTGTTTAATACAGTAAATCTATTTCCCGAATGGCGTCCCCTTCCGCTTCAGCAACGTTTCTCCTTAACCTGACAACCCGGTCATTATTTATTTAGCGATTCTAGGGTCGCTTATAATATTAACCTGTAGGGAACCAGTGAGATTACTTCCCCCCCTTAGGTCACGTGAAAAATTAATACGCATGGGATGGTTGGCGACTGTCACCACTTGATCAAACAGGCCGATGAAACATCGTAAAACAGTGCGAACTTATTATACGTACTTCTAAATGAAATGAAAGATGCGAAATTTCTCTTGCATGCTGGTTTTGATAAACTATGTATTTAATGGTTATTTGTAATACTTTCCATTTCATGTTTCACTCCTTTCCATTGACTATGATCTGTACCTAGAAACTTGATCGCGGATGCATGTGAATGTTATTGTAAAATATGATATGTTCTTAACGAAACAGGGTTTCGCGTGATGCCTATGTCAATTTCAGTCACTGTCGTGGCTTCATTGACAAAAAGCTTTTTTTTTCAAAGAGTACAATTCACCAAAATTTAACTGACCGAAGCACACGTCAGTTAGGTGCCATTACTCCGCGTTTAGTGAACATTGTAAATGAAACCTAATTGTAAAGAATTCGTGAAGGTCCTGTCTCAGCGAACAATTTCTATGCCAAGGCTTATTTTCGGTCGATCTGTACATTCTACTTTCAGTACTAATAGGATGGGAGGGGCTATTCTCTAGCGTAAGTATTACTGTCACTTCCTGTAGAGATGGTAAGTTCTTCAGTCGAAACCGTGTCAGGGCTAATCCGGAATAGTCCTCAAACCCATCCCCATTCCCCATCCCTCCAAAAAAACATGAATATTGAAATATGTATATACGTCTCAGAATTTGATAACTCTATTCACTACACTGCATCATCGGATTAAATTGATAGCTTAGCTGGCCGAGTGGTCTAGGGCGGTGTTGCCATAGATGTCAAATCGGTACGAGTTCGAGTCCCGCGGAGTCCAGTGCTCTAGACCACTCGGCCAGCTAGGCCGCCCAGGAATCCTTCTTTCAACACTTTTTAACTTGAATTCTTTACAAAAAAAGTTGAAACAAATAAAGAAAAGGCAAATACATAATATCTTATCACAAAAGAAACCATAGAATACACATTTCATATCGAATTAACCAACAAGTTCGCCCAAAGTGAATTCATGAATAGATGATACGCTCCCGAAGGGAGCGTAAATGGCTATATTATCAACTTAGTCATGTATACTTATGGGCTGAAAAGGCATCAATATCCGGTTTGTGCATGTAAATTCAGGAACTTAAAAACAGTATAATGGCAGCTTCATTTTCGTACAGTTCGAAAAATGTGATTGAGAACAGAACCAGTCTCAGTAGCGTTTTTGATTAAGTTCAAAACATATAATATTTTTTTAAGATATAGATTGTCGGAACAGTCAACAGAAGGCGCTCCAATGTTTACGAAAGTACTATTACCCATAATTCCGTGCGAAAAAGACCCAAAGACATTTCGGGCCACGACAATGAAACCAATAACATTGACTCGCCCGATAACGTAAATATATCCATTTTGAGTTAGTTTATACGCTCCCGAAGGAAGTGGTTGTATTATCAACTTGGTTATGTATACTTATGACAAGAAAAAGACATCAATATCCAGTTTTTACCTGCATTTTCAGTAGCTGACAAACAGCATAATGACAGCTTCATTTGCGTATACTTGTATGTGTGCGATAGACAACCAAACCAGTCTCGGAAAATATTTGCTAGTTTCGGTAATTAAATACAAATCGAATCATAGCTTTTCCAAGATAGGATTGGCCTTATAGTCTGCAGTATGGCGCCCAGATGTTTACAAAAATTACTTAATCAATATTACCCATAATTCTCGGGTAATAAAAATTGCGAAACGAAAATGAACCGAAACGAAAATAATCGATAAAAGAAAGAATCGAAACGAATCAATTAAATGAAATGAATCAAATCGTTATAAAAACATAATTTAAGTGTACAAAATGAAACAGAATGAAGCGAAATTAAATGAAATAAATCTTTAAACACGTTTCGCAAATTTAAGAACCATAACTTTAACCAGTGTCGGACGATTCGACCAAAAGACATTTCGGACCATGACAACAAATAATTCCTTATGAATGCCAGAGATTTCGGCCAATAGACATATCAGACCATTACAATTAGTGTAATGCTTTAGGACAATTATATATCATTACAAAATTTACCATACTTGAAGGTTATGAGTTTAATATGTCAAATCAGAGCTTGAGGAATGAAGCAAGCAATCTTAATCAACATTTGTTTCTTCATCACTTGACTGATAACTAAAACTCTCCGCACTGTAGGGACCACATTGAAGATAATCATCATTTATTGTTATCTTGCAATTACTATGTCCACCACAGGAGGTCACTGCAGTCTGTCTGCTTATACCTTAACCTTATATTGCTGACAGACATTTAATTTTTCATAAAATATTGATTTTATAAAAAAAATTACTAATTTATTGACCTATTCTTCAACATTATAAATGATATATTTATTATGCACTTGAATTTAATTATTGCTAGATATTAAAAATCATTTCAAATCAATTCCATCTTCCTTGATGAAGGGATCGGTATATGATGTCTAGTAAACATGAAATATGCAGAAAATACCTCTTTTGTCTAGATCGAGTTAATAATTTTAAATCTTTGAACTTAATCCATCAATGTTAACAAAGAGTAATCAATGGAACCAAGGTTATAGCGGTAATCAAAAGAATGCAATTCAGGGACAAAGACCAGACATGGAAAACAGACATACACAACAAAGAACATAAAGTAACCAAAATCATACATACAAAATAACAAAAGTAAATGAGCAACTCGGACTCCACTAAAACAAAATGCATATTGATAATATTCTAAAATATAAAAATATAAAAGAAGAGTTTAATTAGAAGATAATGGAAAAGTTTTGCATTATAATTTAAATTGCAAGAGAATTACTATTATTATTTTTTTTAGAGTAAAATGTGAATTTAAGTACAATTTTAAAGTGCAGGAATATAATCATATACATTTACAAGTAACAATATGTAATAAAGAGCTTTGTGTAGCATGTTCGTTGGTACATATGTATGACATATAATATCTATATTTTTTATGTTCAAACCTTCTTAAGTTAGTAACATGACTATAATCATGTAATCATATTGTAAACAGCCCCCCCCCCCCACCCCAAAAAAAAAAAAAAAAAAAAAAAAGACAGAGCATCAGATAAGAGCTAATTATAGTAACTTACCTAGTTAAAATAAGGTACCTCAGTGCAAAGAAGACTACAATTGTGATTTAAAAAAATTTCCATAATTACAATATTTTATAAATTAAATCTGATTTAAAATATAGAATGACTAAAATAAAACATGTACTTCATAGTATTGCATATGATTTTAAGTTGATGTTCTCTTTAAAGGTATTTGAAAAAAGGAAATGACACAATTGTTCAAAAGTATCAAATAACAGTACTATCTAGTGAAGTAGAAATTTTTTTGCAGAAGTAAACAATTATTTAAATCTTATAGTATTATAAAACAAAACCTGTCATATTCATATATGTTTCATCATATTTCCACAATTAAGCATTACATTTTCGCAGAAATAATGTTACGTTTAACTGCATAAAAACCTTTGTTTAATACAGTAAATCTATTTCCCGAATGGCGTCCCCTTCCGCTTCAGCAACGTTTCTCCTTAACCTGACAACCCGGTCATTATTTATTTAGCGATTCTAGGGTCGCTTATAATATTAACCTGTAGGGAACCAGTGAGATTACTTCCCCCCTTAGGTCACGTGAAAAATTAATACGCATGGGATGGTTGGCGACTGTCACCACTTGATCAAACAGGCCGATGAAACATCGTAAAACAGTGCGAACTTATTATACGTACTTCTAAATGAAATGAAAGATGCGAAATTTCTCTTGCATGCTGGTTTTGATAAACTATGTATTTAATGGTTATTTGTAATACTTTCCATTTCATGTTTCACTCCTTTCCATTGACTATGATCTGTACCTAGAAACTTGATCGCGGATGCATGTGAATGTTATTGTAAAATATGATAATATGTTCTTAACGAAACAGGGTTTCGCGTGATGCCTATGTCAATTTCAGTCACTGTCGTGGCTTCATTGACAAAAAGCTTTTTTTTTTCAAAGAGTACAATTCACCAAAATTTAACTGACCGAAGCACACGTCAGTTAGGTGCCATTACTCCGCGTTTAGTGAACATTGTAAATGAAACCTAATTGTAAAGAATTCGTGAAGGTCCTGTCTCAGCGAACAATTTCTATGCCAAGGCTTATTTTCGGTCGATCTGTACATTCTACTTTCAGTACTAATAGGATGGGAGGGGCTATTCTCTAGCGTAAGTATTACTGTCACTTCCTGTAGAGATGGTAAGTTCTTCAGTCGAAACCGTGTCAGGGCTAATCCGGAATAGTCCTCAAACCCATCCCCATTCCCCATCCCTCCAAAAAAACATGAATATTGAAATATGTATATACGTCTCAGAATTTGATAACTCTATTCACTACACTGCATCATCGGATTAAATTGATAGCTTAGCTGGCCGAGTGGTCTAGGGCGGTGTTGCCATAGATGTCAAATCGGTACGAGTTCGAGTCCCGCGGAGTCCAGTGCTCTAGACCACTCGGCCAGCTAGGCCGCCCAGGAATCCTTCTTTCAACACTTTTTAACTTGAATTCTTTACAAAAAAAGTTGAAACAAATAAAGAAAAGGCAAATACATAATATCTTATCACAAAAGAAACCATAGAATACACATTTCATATCGAATTAACCAACAAGTTCGCCCAAAGTGAATTCATGAATAGATGATACGCTCCCGAAGGGAGCGTAAATGGCTATATTATCAACTTAGTCATGTATACTTATGGGCTGAAAAGGCATCAATATCCGGTTTGTGCATGTAAATTCAGGAACTTAAAAACAGTATAATGGCAGCTTCATTTTCGTACAGTTCGAAAAATGTGATTGAGAACAGAACCAGTCTCAGTAGCGTTTTTGATTAAGTTCAAAACATATAATATTTTTTTAAGATATAGATTGTCGGAACAGTCAACAGAAGGCGCTCCAATGTTTACGAAAGTACTATTACCCATAATTCCGTGCGAAAAAGACCCAAAGACATTTCGGGCCACGACAATGA
Source organism: Perna viridis (assembly GCA_037379345.1). Lineage (NCBI taxonomy): Eukaryota > Metazoa > Mollusca > Bivalvia > Mytilida > Mytilidae > Perna > Perna viridis. The sequence goes on from CM074523.1 coordinate 9,878,294, forward strand.
AACCAATAACATTGACTCGCCCGATAACGTAAATATATCCATTTTGAGTTAGTTTATACGCTCCCGAAGGAAGCGGTTGTATTATCAACTTGGTTATGTATACTTATGACAAGAAAAAGACATCAATATCCAGTTTTTACCTGCATTTTCAGTAGCTGACAAACAGCATAATGACAGCTTCATTTGCGTATACTTGTATGTGTGCGATAGACAACCAAACCAGTCTCGGAAAATATTTGCTAGTTTCGGTAATTAAATACAAATCGAATCATAGCTTTTCCAAGATAGGATTGGCCTTATAGTCTGCAGTATGGCGCCCAGATGTTTACAAAAATTACTTAATCAATATTACCCATAATTCTCGGGTAATAAAAATTGCGAAACGAAAATGAACCGAAACGAAAATAATCGATAAAAGAAAGAATCGAAACGAATCAATTAAATGAAATGAATCAAATCGTTATAAAAACATAATTTAAGTGTACAAAATGAAACAGAATGAAGCGAAATTAAATGAAATAAATCTTTAAACACGTTTCGCAAATTTAAGAACCATAACTTTAACCAGTGTCGGACGATTCGACCAAAAGACATTTCGGACCATGACAACAAATAATTCCTTATGAATGCCAGAGATTTCGGCCAATAGACATATCAGACCATTACAATTAGTGTAATGCTTTAGGACAATTATATATCATTACAAAATTTACCATACTTGAAGGTTATGAGTTTAATATGTCAAATCAGAGCTTGAGGAATGAAGCAAGCAATCTTAATCAACATTTGTTTCTTCATCACTTGACTGATAACTAAAACTCTCCGCACTGTAGGGACCACATTGAAGATAATCATCATTTATTGTTATCTTGCAATTACTATGTCCACCACAGGAGGTCACTGCAGTCTGTCTGCTTATACCTTAACCTTATATTGCTGACAGACATTTAATTTTTCATAAAATATTGATTTTATAAAAAAAATTACTAATTTATTGACCTATTCTTCAACATTATAAATGATATATTTATTATGCACTTGAATTTAATTATTGCTAGATATTAAAAATCATTTCAAAACAATTCCATCTTCCTTGATGAAGGGATCGGTATATGATGTCTAGTAAACATGAAATATGCAGAAAATACCTCTTTTGTCTAGATCGAGTTAATAATTTTAAATCTTTGAACTTAATCCATCAATGTTAACAAAGAGTAATCAATGGAACCAAGGTTATAGCGGTAATCAAAAGAATGCAATTCAGGGACAAAGACCAGACATGGAAAACAGACATACACAACAAAGAACATAAAGTAACCAAAATCATACATACAAAATAACAAAAGTAAATGAGCAACTCGGACTCCACTAAAACAAAATGCATATTGATAATATTCTAAAATATAAAAATATAAAAGAAGAGTTTAATTAGAAGATAATGGAAAAGTTTTGCATTATAATTTAAATTGCAAGAGAATTACTATTATTATTTTTTTTAGAGTAAAATGTGAATTTAAGTACAATTTTAAAGTGCAGGAATATAATCATTATCAATCAATTTACTCTTTTCTATATATATATATATGAATATCTTCTACTTGCCAGTGCATGTTGTATATGTTGCCTTGCATGGAGAGGATATATAGGCCTTGCCTGCTATGCAATCTTATTCAATTTATTTATTCAATAAAATATGTTTAAATCATCAAATCAGAGCTGACAAACATTATCAAACTAAGTTGTTGTTTTTTTATTAATGTTTCTTCGGGAGCGTTAAAAGGTTTCACCTTAATCATATTGATAGAAGAGAAAAAAATGCATATGATCGTACTGATTTGAAATTATGATTGTATATTTTAAATCTTTGAAATAAAGGGAAAAAACTCACTGTTCTTCATAATTTAGTTGTCCATTTAAAACCAAGCATGTGTAGGCGGCAATGGTTACTACCAATTGGAACTCCTAAGCCTTCCAAGTTACACAAACGGAAAACATCGGAGGAATCTGTCCGAAATTTACCGATCCGATTTCAGTAAAATTATAATTTAACTGGTGGAAATTTTTACCATGATTACTTTTTTTTCCTTGCTCCTCGCTAAGCGCCAAAATTCTCGACAGATTTTTTTTCTTTATTTCTAGTTTATTTTTTTTTTAGCGCCATCTGGTAGATAAAACTACTTTTAGTATAGTATGACTACAATACGGTCATTTTTTTTAAAGAATAATTAAATTCTTTTAATTCGTCTTTCTGCATCTGAGATTATTTTTAATGTAGCTGAAATGGCTAGGTAGTTCCGATTGCAGTTTCAACCTCAGTAAGACAGTCTCTTACATATACCACATTTGCACTCTGTAAAATAAACATATTTTTTCTTGAATGTATTTTTTTAATTGTGTTTAATATGAAAGACGAATATAAAGATTTAATAAAATGACCGTACTGATATACAATGTATATTTTGACAATTTAAATGTTGTTGAAATAAATGCATGAATTAGGAATTATTAAAGAATTCGTCCTATAAAGATCAACAGCCACGGTCTATAAACTGTAAATGAGACACACTGATTTCGTGACAAATTTATTCAATGGAAGAAAACAAATATTATTTGTCACGTAGAAAACATTTTAAACAATACGCCCGAATTTAACGTGTTTTTTTTGCACTTTGTGTATAATCTTCAGTGTGTAACCGACTCGGTGGTCTCAGGGTAGCCTACCAGCCCCCTTTCGAGTACGGGAGGTCGCTGTTTCGATTCCTGGCACAGTCATTAAATAGTCACTGCTTCACTGCTAAGCATGCAGCATTTAAGAGGATACATGTAGATTGACGACTGATTAGTTCGGAGTCAGAATAATAGGGTGCACACATACATGTACCTGTAGCTTGTAGCTTTGATGGGCTAGCATATATAAAGATTCGACTCTGCGAGTCGGACTATTACAAATCAGGGTGTGTTTGATTGGTCAATCATTCTTGTCCAGAAAGGCAAGAAATATCTACCATGGGATGTTAAACTACAGTATGATCAACCAGTCCATTAATCAATCAATCAATCAATCAATCATTGTGCTTTACTCAAATGACGTACATGTACATGCGCTAATAAATTACTTAATTTATACATTCAGATGAAGTACAGTGGCCTATTTGTATGTTGACACTTTGCACGGATCAAATTTTCCATGTTTTGAAGCGCGATGTAAAATTATACAGTCAGTGAAAGAACAAAATAAGTTAAAATTATGATATCATTCTACATGTAAAAATCGTGTTTCCAATTATATGTTTTGTGAAAAAGGAGGGTGGCGATTTTACAACGATATATTATTTTAAGGGGAGAAGCCCTTGGATCCGCCTAACCACCCTTGACTCAAATCTCATATATTTTAGAAAAGTCCTTAATTTTTGAATTCAATGAAACCTAAGCCATATTAGTATGGATCAAAGCTCACATCTGCTCTTGTCATTTTTCTTCTCTACATGTTACAAAACTCTCCTTCAGAAGTAAATAAGTTCATTTTTAAAAGTACCATTCTGTATAAGAATCGGGCAATAGGTGGCACATTATTTTTCGATCTCAATTTGGTCCTTTTTTTTGTCTCAAACATGTTCTATAATTTAGAAAACAACATAAAAGCTATTCCAAATTATCCTGAATCATCTGTGATGCAGCTATTTTTTTTATTTCCTTGTATAAGGATTAAGCGCGCGAAAATACTCCCGCTAATTTCTCATAGTGCATTTCAACTAAATTTGACCTATCGTTATCTTAAATAGGCAAACTTTAAAAACACATTTGATAGTTATTACTGGAGGTCATGATGTACAAATACTTAGATTATGCAATGTTATCTATGTTTTTTTTTAATTTATGGGCCACACATTATACACATATTGCCTGATTTTCAGACAGGGAAGTTACGTATTCAAAAAAAAAAAAAAAAAAAAAAAAAAAAAAAAAAAAAAAAAAAAAAAAAAAAAAAAACACGAAACTACTCGCATCAACAATATGCTTACGGTGAACAAGGTGATTACTTGTGTTAAAAGTTCCACGTACAGTGTTTTATCAGTTGCTAAATTTAAATTCAAACTAATTAACAGCAACACACAAAAGAGAATAAAATCAAAATAAGATACCCGGCCCCTAGAAAATCAATAGAGAAAAAGTGTTTCTCCAAACACTGTCTGGCTATGGGGTTGGGATGGGGAAGGGTGGGGTAATCTGGGAGGGGGGCTGGGGGAAGGATGGCGATTACACTTATATATTAGATGGATCATACCACCGCGGGCAAGTAGCCAGGAACCATTAGTAGCCCTCGAGACTGGTCGTTTTCAAGCATTGGATTTCGGGCTCCTTCCCCAAAATTGTACACATATTATAACAAATTGTTTTACACTTTCTTAGTAACATTTACTTTGTGTTTCCGTAAAGTGGTTGTTGCATGGCGTCAATTCTCAAATATTTCTATATGAATTATTGAAATGGTCACCTCCGGAAAAGATCGATAAAATTGCTTGCGATATGATTATCCACTGCTTAATGTAACCCAATAAAATAAGGTCAAAATAAAAATAAACATATCCAGCAATAGAGTATAATTTATGGCTTGATATGTAAATGAACCTTGAGCTTTTGATAGTTTAAAAACTTTTCATTCAAACAAAAAAATGGGTGGTTACGGTTGACCCCACTGAAAAAACCGATATCAGTTAAATGGTCACGAATTTTACTGTGTATTTCCGTTACCATGAACAAGCGTGCGTAGAGTTTTAAAATAAAGCCTGTTATTATAAGAAGAAATCTTTATTTAATAGGGATCATTATTTAGAACATTCGAGCTATATGGTACCGTGTAATGGAATACTATGTAATAAATTGAAGAAGAAATGTATCAGTGCGTTTGACAAAACGGTGAAGTAAGTAAGTTTTAATCCATTGTAAAGGCCGTTTGCAATTTTGTTGTTATATTCAGTAAGCATTTTCTGTCAATCCAAAATTACAGGCCCTTGGGACCAGGAATTTTTTGCTTTTTTTTTTAGCACCGTCTATAGATGAAAATTTGGACATAGCATTAAAAACATAGGCAAACATGTCAGAGAACTTTAATAGTAGTAAAAATATGGAAACAAATGGACGTAATGATAATTTTGGTGGGATTTTTTTTCTTAAATCCCGGTCTTAAGGACCTGTGCCCAAACCGATAAAGGAATAGTTACAGTCAAACCTGCATGTCTGAGAGACCACCTGTATTCAGCAATAACAAGTCTTACAGTGTTGTGTATTCTATATAAAATGACCATGTACATGTATGTAAGGACCACCTCTATTTTGTGACCAAGATTTCACTTTTCATTGACAGGTTACTATCATAGATTAGTCTGGTTGTTTATACAAGCGTTGAATAGAAGTAGTTGTGTATTGAATTTCATTAACAAATTAAGGCTCGATTTTAATACATTTTTTAAATGTTTGTTTTTCTGCCACTGTGAGGTTGAATACTTTTTAAAGTGATTTGCTACGCTAAAAAATATATTAGTTATATTTCATGTACATGTATATATTTTCCACACATTCTTACTACACATGTACCCTTTAATAATTCATCAATCGATGAACTTTTAATGCTTTCTGATTTTTTTTCTCGAAATTTTAAAATAAAATATATCAACATTTTTTTTTAAGAAAACATTGTCGTTTTATGAAGGCGACCGGGTCCAGCCTTGATTCAAATGGATCCGCCTGTGAGGTCATTTATTTTTTTTAATTTAAAAGTTTGAGTTACAGAATTTCAAACAAGTAGGGGTAAGAAACTTCGAATTGTACCTTGACTTTATGTTATATAAATCCCCCATACTAATGAAAATTTTTGCTCCAATGCCGTGTAATTTAATAGGTCAAGTATTTATTGTACCAGGTCTCTCTTACATTGTTAAATCATAAAAATATGGTCTGAAGTTTACACAGGATAGACTATTAAAATTGTTCCAGGTTCAAACAGGCTGTGAATCTATAAAATCGACCATTTTATGAAAAATAAATATTTGTCTTTCTCTGCTTTGTGTGTGTTTACTGGCTTAAAACATACAAGTTGAAAGCATTGGGGTTATTTTCTATATCAGGTAAACGTTTGTTAATTAAGAACTTTCCAGACAGAAACTTCTGTTTCTACGACGATACGAAGTCGAAACAAAACAAAACAGAAAAAAACAAACAAACAAAAAAAAAAAAAAACACAGATTGAAACAACACAAAGACACCGAATGCATAAAGTGAGCAATCCATTCGGACACCACAAAAATATCATTTCTTACAATTAATCGTTTATGACAATCATACCAAATTAATGAAGGATTTTCTGACCTTGTTTTAAGCGATTAATTTATTTCTCTTACGACAATTGAATTTGCCATAACTTTATATCATATATTTTATCGCAGAAAATATTGTGTTATATAATCTAACATTTTTCTGGTGCAGTCGGTATAGTTTCGCTTTTTACCCTTTGACCTTAAGGACGCTCTTCAATGGAAACGCAAGTCATCTGACTGCAGTTTTGTTTCCCGATTGGCCAAATACTGATAACTTAGTGGCGTTCGAAAAAAAATGTATCGAAAATTTGTATTTGTGTGCCATGTGTTATTTTCTTGAAAGGAATGTAAATACTAAGAAATAAAAAGGAGAAAATTGTACTGCGTCGGCTGTCTGTTTTTAAAGATAGTACTTGTTTTCATTTTTGTACATATACATGCATAAAGTGTCTAGTAAGCTAAACATGGCTGGCTACCAATATATTAAGTGGATTGCAATTTTCACTCTGTGTATAGATTTGAAATTGTATTGGTATGTGACACTGTAATAAAATATTCAGATTCTGGATGATATCTATAGGCAATAATTATTCAAGTTTGCATTAGAAAAATAAAATAGACTCGGTATTGATTTATTTATTTATCTTCACAAGGAAAAAACATATTAATATGATTGAAAATCATTAAGAACAGAAACGAACGATAATGATTGAATGTTATGAAATTGCAAGGGAGAGTATTTTAAAAAATTGTCTCAAATCGTTACGCAAATGATGCAGAAAATGTCTTTTTGGTATACATCAAAGTTTGTGTTATATGACATGTTTCAAGTATAAAGAATAGTAATACTTTGCATTCATGTTATGATCTTTAAGAAACAATTATAACAATTTGTATGATTGCAAACCAGACGATGATACTAATAAATAGGGGGACCGTAATGGCCCCTACTAAAATTTGAGTTCGTTTTCATTTGCCTAAAATCTTTATTTTTTTTCCAACATTCTTCCTAAAAAAAATGTTATTGTGCATTCACCCATTTTGGACTGAGTCTCCTTAACACATTCACGATTTTTTAATCTCTGCGGTCATTTCGGTCACGACGTCGTGAGATTTGTTTTCGTGGAGGACATTTTAACGATGGACTTCGGTTCCTCGCAATCCTTTGTCAAATAACATCACTCCTTAAACCGAATGAAGTTCATGATCATATCTAATTCACCACTTTCTCTGTGATTCCTCTTTTCAACTTAAATTTTCCGACATATCCGACTCCCCTTCAAATGAAAATCGAATGATTGCTTCCAAAGCTCTCATCTGCACTTGCTCGAGACTGGGTTATCGATGCTTTTTCCGATGCAGTCAGTATAGTTTCGCTTTTTACCCCTTGACCTTAAAGACTCTCTTCCACGGAAACGCAAGTCACCTGATCAAAATTCTGTTTCCAAATACTGATGACTTATTGGCGTGCGAAACAACTGTTTCGGAAATTAAGATTTCGTGCCATGTATTATTTCCTGATGAAAAGTAAAAAAATACTGCGTCGGCTCTTTTCTTTAAAGGTAGTACTTGTTTTTCCTGCCAGGTGTTTCATTGGACCTTTATTAAACCGATGAATCAATTTGAATTGCAATGTCATTATTTAGGACCACCTTAATTTTACATAACATAAATTATTATAAATATGTCGCTAAGTCATGTCCTTTTAAATGCCTAACATTATCTTCCTTTTAAATGCATTGCATTATTAGAGGTAAGAATGTAGGATTCAATCAAATTCTCCTTTCTGACACTGATCTATACTACATTAAACAATACGCACGTCACTGCTTAATTTAGTCTTATTGGAAAAATACCATTGTTTATATTTTGTAGCAACATGTAAATAGGCAGACAATGCATAGGCGGTACCAAAACGGATGTGTTAATTGGGGCACTCCCATATGAAACATGATTTGTTTCTTAAAAAATATATTTTTAAATACAAATGCTTTGAAAACAATGTTCTTTACACATACAACTTTTTTTTTCATCCAGACAATCTACAGGTTATTACACGTGTTCGATATTTAACAGTATTTTATTCAATATTCATTTTTCAGCCCAATATAATGCAGTCAAGTCGTGTAATAGAATCTTTCTTGGAAAGTAATATTATACTTAACACATACATGTACGCTGCCATCACAATATATACAATGTATGTATAGCCCTTAGCAGAATAAACAATACGCATTTGGTAATTATTTTTGTTTCCGTTGTATTTTGGAGTTTAGTTTGTGGTCAGAACAAAACAGTTCACGATGAACGGTGAATGAGTAGCGCTCACGACGGCGAGCATTGATTGAAATCGTAATTCATATACAAACCGTATTAAACTAAAAAGGAATAATGGAAGAAAATCTAATGTTTCCAAGAGTTTGTAAGTAAATTGTGCAATTATTATAGCCTTTGTCACTTTTTTATTCGAGCTTTGGGTAGTTGAAAGATACTTGCAAGGTTTCAGGTCCGCTCTTACATATACCTGTACGGGCATCACGTCCTTCAGTATATGTTTGTAGATGCGCCCGTACAGTCATCACGTCCGTTCATCATTTCCATTTGCCCATACAGAAATCGCTATAAGTCTTCGGAACGACAAAATGACTAATTTTAGTTGAAATAAGAAATACTGTCGATTGTACTTCTTAATTGTACTTCTTAATTGTACTTCTATTATACACACATAACTTGACACCATTTAAAAAGGTTGTTAGGTTCATACAAAGGACAAAGGTCAAAACATGCACAAAAATTGGGAACCTATGAAATTAGGAATAATATACCCGTTACTACATATACCCCTAGTATGGTGTTTCTCTTACATTTTTTAAAGAAATATTTATACTTTGCAGACCTTACATGTAAAATTTGGTGTTTATTTGTGTGCACACCTTATGAAATATTCGACATATAAATGTCTTCTTTCGCAAATATTCCTATTTTAACAATATTTTACAGTCATAAAACTTTTTATTTTCATGATGCGAGGGCTTGTACTCCAAAATAGAGGCTTTCCCAACTTGTCTTAATTTCAATGAACTTAAATGGCTTTAAAGTCCTATATTTCGACATCAGGTTACATTTATTTTATGACTATTATTTGCACAATAGGTATTTATGGTATGATTACTTCTATTCATGACCACAGGTCGATAAACGTGAAAAACAAATTTCTGCGAGCGGATAGGATTATGAGATTATCTTACTGTTACGAAACACAAACGTGATGAGAGTTTTAAATTGCACTCCAATATCAAATAGGAAGAAAAAACACATGAGAAGAAAAAATAAAGGAGAGAAAATACGTTTTTTTCCCGTTTCTTAAGGTGTCCGTGCATATTGAACCTATTTTTAATTTAATATAATCACTTCATGAACTTGAAAGTGAAAACGTTAAACAAACAATCGATCTCCCAGTACCTTCTACTATTCGCTGACTCAGAGGTAGGAATTATCGCTGTATGCGTTGTAAATGTAATAAACCATTTCGTGCTATTTTTTTTTGCAGAGACCCTGTACTCTCGGAGGTATGCCACACTTTCCCGTAATTACTCAAAGTTTTACCTCATGGAAGTATTTATTAAGTACCATTATGTATAAATATCAGGCAATGGGTGGCACATCATTTTTCTCAATTTGGTCTTTTTGCCTCAAACATATTCAAATACATCTAGAAACAACTAAAATGCTATTTGAATTTATCCTAAAGCACCTTTGATGTATATATTTTTGACTGGTTTTACAAGAAAAAGTGCGGGAAAATTTTCCCGCTATTTTTTCATAGTGCATTTCAACTAAATTCGACCTATCAATATCTTAAAAAGGCAAATTTTACAAACACTTTGATGGTGATTTCTGAAGGCTATCAGATATGAATACTTGGCTAATTCAATAAGATCTCTGTGTTTTTTTCCGTCATGTGTCACACCTTATACACATTTTGCCTTATTTTTAGATAAAGAAGCACTCAAGTGACTGGACATGCTGAGAAATTAGCATAGAAAGGTTCTTAGAATAAACGATATTTTAATCATGGATTCAATATGGTGGGCGGAAGTTCAATACAAGTTTAATATTGCAGGGCGTTCTACAAAAGTCGTTACGTTGTTTCGATTTGGGTGAATGAATTTGTGAAATGTTAGAATATAACCTTAAAATGTATATTGTATTGTACACTTTTATTTTGAGATCATGTTTTATTGGTCGGACTAAACGTTTAAGAACTGCACCAAATCTTTAAAGGGTAAGATATTTTGTATATGTATGCTTAAGGCTATAAGCATGTAGTTCTTACATTCAAAATCAGAAGCCTAGGCGAATACAGAAAGTAGTATTCGCCGGAAAAAGGCGAAATGGGTGTTTTCTTTGTCCGTATATTAAATTATGTAGTAAATTAATTGACTGTAAGATATTGGAAATTTTAAAACCCGTCAAATGCTTTGTTATTTGTTAGCTATACCCAAGGAAAGAAATTGATTTGATGGGAAGAAATCGCCATGCATGTATCATGCTTAGTAGAAGTAATCGAAAATGGGTTTATTTTGAAGCTCATAGGTGAAGCTCCTCCAAACGTTTCAATGAGTTGTAAGACAATTTCATGATAACAAAATAAACAAAATACCATTTTTTACAACTATCGGGTGAAAAGCGTTGTCCATGAAATTATTTTTGTCAGACACAACTTAATGGCCTTTTTAGGTTATTTCGAGAAAAAAAATATATGACTATTTATGTTAGAAGTCGGCTACAGATATAGCTACCGTATCATTTTGTCATTTATTTTTTTCACAAGGTCCTTTCCAGTTGTTTACTCTTTGTTTATTCATCTTTATATTTTTTAATTGACTTTTAATGTTTAATGCTTAACTTCACTACGCTGTCAATATTTATTGATTTCACATCAAGGGAAAAGCAATTATAAAAAATGGTAATTGGGAAACAAGTGCGTGGTATTCATTCCTATCGGAGGCAGCATTGTAACGTCATACAATCGTTGCGATACGAAACGTCGTAGAGAATATTTAAAAAAAAAAACGTCTGGCACTCTCGTTGTTTCCTCATGAAAATTTTGGCAATCAAAAGATTAATACCGTAGTAAATGGCGCTATAATTAATAGGCACGATAACCAATCGAAGTCATCCTGACATTCTCTTAAAGAACGAATTGAAAACATTCGCAAATGTACCACGTGAGCGAATCGGAGTCATGCACGTTGAAATGTACCACGAAACGATTCGAAATTTTCCGAAATATTTATCGAAGCTTATATACTGAATTCAGTTAAATTCAACTTATAATTTTGTCATATAAGATAAATAAAACTGAAAAATAAAGTAATATTTTTACTATGTGATTGACTCATTCCAGACTGACAATGCAAAAAAAATCATAAAACTGATCACAAGTCATGATAGTTGATATATGTAATAAATACAGAGTTAAAAGTTTCTGGACCACGAAATAGTGAAAAAAATTATGTCTTCTACTGGTACACGGTTTCTAACTATTCAGGCGATTTCGGATCGTTCGTTTCTGTATTTTTAACTAACCTGTCCGTAGGCCATGTGAGCTATTACCATCACTCGGCGTCCGTCTTCGTCGTCAACGATTTTTCAAACACCTTTTCCTCTGAAACTACTGAACGGATTTGTTTCTTAGGTTATCCTGCACAAAGTTTACGCTTCGCTTGTTGATCCGTCGAAAAAACATGACCGCTGTTACTTAAAATAGAACATAGGGGTCAAACAACAGTTTTTCGCAAATATCTCAAATACCATTAGGTTCAGGCAAATTCTGTGTTCAGCATAGCGACAGCTACATCTACCTGTGTGCTAATTTTCCTGAAAATATGTCAACTGGTGTTTGAGTTCTTGTCCTTATTTGACTTATTTGGATATTTTTATGTTATTATTTCAAAATCTTCTTTCACAGAAACAACTATTCAAAATCAAATGAAATTTGGTAAGATTGTTCCTCAGTGAAGTTAGGCTATCCCGCAAAAGTTGATGCTTTGATTTTTGATTGGTTCAAAAGCCGTTACTAAAAATGGAACATAGGGCTCCATTTTTTTCCTGAATAAGAGAAGACAGATGAAGATGAAAGCTACTTTCAAGATAAACATGCTATTCTGAGTTGAATGGGGGTGATGGAAATTTGTTTGGATGGCAATTTTTAATATGACTGCCATTTTCCTGCCAATTTTTACATTTGCTCGGATTTCAATAAATAATTGGTTAAAAAAGTAAACATGGTATCCTGAGTTGGATGATGATGAAAATTTGTTCTGGGCGGCCATTTTTTAAAGGCTGCCATTTTCGGGCTAAATGTTACCCTTTGCTTGGATTTTTACAATATTTGGGTTTTTTTTTTAAAGTAAACATGGTATCCTGAGTTAAATGGTGATGATGAGAATGTTAAACTTCATAATATGTTTTTGAAGGGGACCACTGGTAGGTAAAATATAGAGGTAATATAAAGTTAATGTGACCTACATGTATATGATCCCCTTGAGCCATTTGCATTCAAGTTTACATCAGAGTACATACATGTATCTCAGCACCTTCTTATTGTAGGTTATTATACCTTTACATACATGTTCATTAGGGATATTATGTCAGGTTTCAGGTAATCGTATGAAATTCCGACTTGCATTAATGACCTACATATAACTTTACAGACAAGTTAAGGCCTCCACAACTATGCATGGTAGGATAATTTTTACCACAGCAGATGCATGATTGTATTTATAGTGATTGTACATTGATTTACAATCCAGGCCACATTAGGTCATTTGACAATTATTTTCAACTTTAATGACTATGGGTATGTCAAAAATTAAGATTATTTCAAGCTTCCATATAAATCAGGAGAGACATATCTTTGTCGTCACAAGTAAGCCTTTTGTTTCCTTACACTATACCTCAATGAAACCAACTCCCTCCATCCATCCATATATATAGCTTCAGAGAGCACCTAACGTCAGCTGTTCTCAGTACTATCGTGATCATTAAACACGATAGTTTAAGTGGAATTCGAGTTTCTCATTTTCCTTTTTTACTCAGTATGTATTATGTTCTCTTTGTTGTGTGTATCTGTTTTCCATGTCTGGTCTTTGTCCATGGATTACATTCCTTGAATTCCGCTAGAATCTTGGTTCCTTTGATTACTTTTTATTCACATTGTTCATTTCTAGCACTTATATTTTGGTTTAATTGGTTGTAAATATTCTTTTTATCCACACGTGCAACAGTATATCATAATAAAAGATCTGATGAAATACTGTATATCCGAAGAAGAAAGCGATCCATTAACCGCTCACCTGATCACGCGCTTTACATCACGTGGCTTTCGATCGGTACAATAATTGTTTCTTCTGGTGTAGATAAATATAATCAAAGCACCGAAGGTGCTGAAACTCGGAAGTCGCTTGGCGTGCAACCTGCAAGATAGGTTCCCGATGGTTATTTTTTAAGCAGTGTGCTAGAGTGCCGGTCATGACATGGACTAAGGTTTGAGACTGTTTTGGTGTTGAACCCATATTTCCCTTGCAACCTGCAGCAAAACAAACCAAAGATGTACACAAATATCGTGAAAATAAGATTATTGCCTTTTTTACGTTCTTGAGACCTTAAACTTGATGTTGATTGTGACGCTTCTTGATAAAATGATCTTGATTATAATACCATTCACGGGGCATTGTTAAAATCCAACATCACCCAAAGAGAGATAACTCCAATTCAATTGTATTGGCTTTTAACTATCATCTATGAAATTACTACGCGGCCAAGCGACAAAAAAATAGTTTGGCGTCTCGATTTATCAGTTCGACAATATTTAGCTGAAAATTAACACTTAAAATGTTTGAAATATCATTCATTTTGGATATCGGTGAAATATTTAAAGTTTAAAAGAGAATCACGCATTAATTTGAAGAAAGCATTTCCGTCCGTGAAGTTATCTGCCGGAAGCCCTTTTGTCATTCTTATACTTACAATACTCGAAGCCACTCACGTGACTTCCGAGTAAAAATGGCATTTGCCTCAATAAATTAAATGCTCTACGCGAATCAAATATTTTGGATTTGAGTTACACCAGTCATCGTTTATCGATCTTTTAGTCGTTAGTCAATAATTGACCAATAGTTCCACAGATTGTCCAAGTGCCTGCATAATAACACAATGCTGAATGTTGGTAATTACAGGTACAAAATGTACATTCGGCAATTAAACTTGCTATTTCATTGGCGTCCATACTAAAATTTCTTTTTCAAAAGATAATTAGGTAATTTGCCATAACTGACAAATGAAGTAACTTGCAAACCAAGACCAGCTCTAGAGCCTGAATCGACCAGACAAAACAGGACTAGTTGTTCCCATAATGTTACAGACATGTTCTTAATTACGATTTTTTTTCTTTTTTCTGTAGACAAAATCATAATGATTGACCCAGAACGGTGGACTATCGATGATGTTGGCAATTACTTGGAAAATAATAACTTCCAACAGTACCGGAAACTATTCTGCGAGGAGAATAAAATTGACGGAAGGGTATTCATAACCCTAGCCGAAGATGACCTTAAAAAACCACCTTTGAATATTCAACCTCTCGGAGATTTAAGAAGACTTTGCTTCCTATTAGAGAGTTTACGTGAGGAAAAAAGTTCGCATGACCAAAAAGTGCAGCAATTTAGTCCTCCCTCGTATGGTAACTTAGAACATTTATCTTGCTCGTCATCCGGGTCCTCCCCTTCCACGGGAGTCTCACTTTCTGACTCGGACGATGATTCGTACATTTCTAGACGTAGACCAAGGTTAGACAGGAAACGATTCGCATTATCAGTTTTATATATGTTTACATCACATTTCTTAGCCGGTTTAGCAGTGACGTATGCACAAGAACATTTGCCAGACAAGAAAAAGTATCCTCCATTACGCGACTTTTTTCTGGACGTTTTACCTTATATACCTTGGGCATACAGAGTGACAGAGGGAGTAATTATGGCGTTAGCATTCTCAGGATTACTTATGTTATTTTTTCACAAGCATAGGTAAGCTGCATTGTTTGTGTCATAGTTTAAACATATTTATTTGGAAAAAAGCAAACGGATCAGACAAAAGTTATCACATCATTATGAAAGTCATCTCTCTATTAGAAAAATATGTAATTAGGGACCGCTCCAGATATAGGAGGAGGGTAGGTTCCAAACTATAAAAATACTTTTTGAAGGGCTTTTCTGTTTTAGCTTTTTTTTTGCCAAAATTTTGCACAAAAGTTACCACCCCTCCTGTAAGCAATTGAATTGTATGCTAACGCGGACACAGAGAACGCTGTTATTAAGTTGCATAAGTTTTTAAAAACAACCCAATATGATGTATAACTGGGATAACATACTGAGTCAATGATTAAGCACAGTTCTGTTTATAGGCGGTTACACAAGTTTTTCCTGTGTGAAAATGCAATGTTCTTCGTTTTGTCACGGCTTAATTGTTGTACTGACTATTATACATGTACATGTAATATATTGTTTCAATCATGAGTCCTCTCGTCTTCAAACGAAATTAGTATTAATTATACCCTGACGAACGAGTGGGTGGTATATTGGAATCAACTTATCCTTCCGTCCATCATCCCGTCTGTAAGTCAGAAATTTGTCGCAATTATCTCGGCTCCCGATAGACGGCTTTAATTCAAATTTGATGTGTTACTTTATATAGGTATGACATATGTTGTTAGTGATTTTCGGTGCTGTCCAATATCAACTTGTACGAGTTGGGCTATTTCTAGCACGACAAGGCGTGGATGCAATTGTGTTTTTGAAATTTCTTTTGCTAATTTAATTGTTATGACTCCTGTAATTTTTAAGTAGTGACGAGTTGTTTTCCGGACTGAAATACAGAAACAATGATACATGTAACTTTTTACACGAAATCTTGTTACTTAAATTTTGTGTTGTTATTGTAGTACTTTTAATTATTCTCAGAACAAAATGCAAAATCATGAAACCTTATAACCAGCCAGTTAAACTCTGGGCTGAACTAAAATTAAAATTACGAAGAGAACAACCAAATCAGAAAGATCAAATCAAATTATGTTTAGCTCCCCCCTTCCATATGCATGCAATGTATTGAGTAGCTGTCTTTGTAAGAATCATGCACAATCTAAAAATGTGATACACCCCAAAAAAGGCTACATATTTTTATTTTTGTAATTAAGTTGTTTTATGAGTATTTACTTTGAAATATGTAATTATTCATTCAAATCTGCCTGCTCTTAGGAGATAAACAATATTGAAAATCCAATAGATTCTATTGTATTTGAGTGTTATTTTCAGAGTTATCTCCCTTCATTTTGAAATCTACAGTGCATTGTGTATAATTTTTATCTCCTAAGAACACGGGTTATATGAAAAACTGAATGTTTATTCCTATTTACTATGGCAATTCAAACAAAATATCAAAAATAAAAATATGTTGGCTTTTAACCCATTAATCACATTTTGCATGATTCTCAGCTGGAATGCTACTTACATGTAACTATACTTACTCTACATATCAACCATGTTGAACAACTGAACCCTAGAGTCTTTATAGTACATTGTTACGAAACCCTTTAAGTGCCATGTAAATAAAACAATATTAAGTCATGCGCGCGGAAAACTGATATGAAAACGACGTGAGTAACCAGGCGCGTAGCTGCCGTTAGGCAAAAAAGTTTTTGCCTGCATTTAATTTTGCCAATTTTTTTTTTGAGATAAAATACATCCAGGAGAGGCATAAATGATGCTCTAAAACGCTATCTCCGCGGAGCTTCGGGGGGGGGGGAGCCTTAAGCGGCCCCCAGACCCCCTGCCGTAATTTTGCCTACACTTCAATTTGGCCTCAGCTATGTGCCTGGTAACCGTAATTAGGTCGCGCCAATGAAGCCTTGCACACACGATATTGAATCGTTTGCCTGAAATACTAAAACGTATGCAGGATTTAGTATTTCTTGCGTTCGACTTAAAATATCATGCGCACAACCTAACGTTATTCGTATATTACTACATATACGGGTGCATAACTTAATATGTTTTGCGCATAACTTTATATTCCTTGTGCACGGCTTAATATTTCGTGCGCACACCTTTTAAGTACATGTATAATTTGTATTTCATGTGCACGACTTAAGTAGCAGTCTACATGTACATAAGAATCATGCAAAATGTGAGTCATGGTTGGAAAGCTTGATGTTTTGTTTAAATTGTTATAGTAAAGAGAAAGTAACATCCGGTTTTTCATATAACCCATGTTCATAGGAGATATAAATTATAAAGAATGTACTGTAGAATTCAAAATTAATGGAGATAACTCTGTAAGTGACACCCAAAAACAATAGAAACTTTTGGATTTTCCACGTGGATTACATGTTTCTATGAGCAAACAGATTGGAATGAATAATTATAAATTTAATCATGAAGTCCTATAAAGCAACTTAATAAAAAAATAAAGATATGTAGCCTTGTTTTAGGTGCATCACATATAAAGTTTACATAATTTGCACGATTCTTAAAAAAGACTGCTACTTAATTAATATTTCGGGCGTACCAATTGATATTTCAAGCGCACTACTTAGTATTTCCTCCGCGCGACTTAATATGTTTTTCATTATATTGCATTAAAAGGCTTTGTACAATTTAGATTTACTGTTGTTTTCTAGATTTTTTGTTATACAGCGGCTTATGATTATAGCAGCTACTGTTTACCTTTTACGCAGCCTCTGCGTAATATCTACTTCAATTCCAATGCCTCAGAAAAATTACAACTGTGACAGATTGGTAAGTTATAATTTGCCATGATATCTGTTGAAAGTATTAAAAACGACACGAGTTTTTGTATTTCATACTTTATTCTAACTCACTAGTTCACTCATATTCTTACTGTCTAACGAAAAAAATGACTTTCTCAGACAGTTTCGAACACGAAAATCAATAAAAGAAAGTCTAAACAACCAATCAGTAAAACGAAACAAGTAAAAACCAAACGGAAAGATAATGTATGGCATATCATTGAGAAAACAACAACGAAAACAACAACATTAACAACAAAAAAAAACAAAACAAAACAAAAAGTACAAAAACAAAGCAAATAAAAAGAACGTCTAAAAAAACGTATTAATTACGTTAACAGTAAAACATTACGAAAGAATGATGTCAAGTTAGCACTGGCCCACTCGGAACTACTCAGAACTACTCGGTCACTTCCCCTACACTAAAAGTAACTCCTCGACCATTTCCGTTAGGATAAAATTCCTCCAGATGCAAAATAGAAATTCCTTTCGAACAAATTGCCCCAACTGTAGCTATCCGGCAATTAAAAGAGTAACATTTTAGTTCGATATCACTGGACAGTTACTCTTTCAAAATTTTTGTCGCGAAAAGAGGAGCATAGAAAAAATGATTAAAAACATTCAATCAGTTAAGCTTAAATTTTGGTATATCGGTACATTTTCACTTTTTAGTGCATATTTTTTTTAGTGACGAGAAAGGTTAAGTACTAATAATCCCGATTGACCAGCGAATCTTAGCTACAAAAAATGTACAATGTACAGTACGATATAATTTACTGTTGTGTCATATTTACACCTAAATTCTTGCTGTTTCTATTTAATTTAATTTATTGTACTTGTACATGTATACAATATGAAACTTTTTTACAAAGTTTGTCGTTTTTTCAGATTATTAAAAGTGGTTGGGATAGATTTTCTCATGTGGTCCAGTTTTATGCTGCGATTGGTATGAAATCAAATGGAATAAAAACATGTGGAGATTATGTCTTCAGTGGACACACAGTCATTATAATTCTTCTGGTACTTAGTATAAATGAATGTAAGTTTCTCAACTCACTTCCTGAGGAATGATACGTAGTAAACGAGAAAGCGGTTATAGGTCTGCGAGAGAGAATGTATTTCAGTTGTATTTATTGTATTCATAATTAACCCCTTTGTTGGTCACGTGGTAGTGTGCTGAAATAAGTGCATTTTCTACTGCAGACACATAACTGATTCCTGGTTCACTACATATTACTCCGCTGGCTAGTCAAGCGTTATCGATCTCCAGTTCTAATATGACGTCCTCAAAAGGCTTTGAGACCATAACTGTGGTTAATTTTCGATTGCTATATGAGCGGCACGCGACCTCATTGGGCGTGACTTGTATGTATAAATTACTGCCCACCTTTATCATGATTGTAAACAAACAGACGTAACATTCCGATGTGTATCAGCTGTTTTCATTCATTTCAGTAGCGTGAATGAACATCAAATTCATATTTAATGAAAATATTAAACGTTATGTTTTAGAAAAGTTATATTATATTCCGTCATAATCACTTACACACGTACACGGTAGCACGTGCCACGTGCGCAATCAGATATGCAAACAAACAATAACAATCGTCAATGAATGATTCAGAACATTGTACCTGTCCATATGTGAACACTGTGACCTTATAATGCAAACAACTATTGCCATATCTAACGTTGTTCTACTTAATTCGCCCATTCCTGCATTATAAAAAAAAATCAAAGCTAAGTTTCACTAGCGAACACTTCAACTGACATAGCGTAAAGTGTACAGCCAAATATTGACAAATATGGCGGGTCTAAGGTTACCGTAATAGGTCACGAAAATGTCAAATAATCTCGTTATTCACCTATTTGAATAAAAATAAAATAACGGAAACTCCATTTCATCATTGTCATTTTATCCAGAGCGATAGCGAGTGATAAAATATCGACATAAATGGTCAGCACGTGGTAAAACAATGATAAAATGGAGTTTCCGTGATTTATTTCTTTTAATATCTCTCTACGCATAATCAGGGATGATATATCCCTGCCCAGTAACACTGATGATGATTTTGTTCAAAATCAGCGTACAGATGAACGAACCGCCCATGATATTTCAGCTAAATTTTTCGATTAGTTCTTGTTGAGGATACGTAGGGCAAAATATCTATTGTGTTTACGAATAACTACATATGGGAACGAAGTGTGAAATTCTTTCCTTTATAGTGACACTAAATTTTGATACTCAGATTTATAGTAGGATAAGATAATATAAGTCTGTATCTTTATGTATCCTTATGTTTCCGAATATTCGTATCTTTTACTAATGGTTTTTAATATTATTTATTAGCTGATCAAAATCTGCAATTAAGTTACTACACGGGATTTTGTTTTTGTTTTTTTGTTTTTTTTTAATATAAAGATTTCCTGGTGATCAGAATTGTATGCATGTAGAATTCATGCCATTACATTTTCGTTTCATTATCCTACACGTTTACATTGAACCTAATGTAAGAACGACATCCCAGATCAAGTTTTGTCTTGATTTTAGATATATACATGTATATTTATGCACATAGAAACTCCTTACTTTTCAAATATTTTGTATGTGGAAGTGATTTCGAAAATTTAGTATCACCTACACAGTCTTGGAAGGCATGTATTCTTCGAAATTTTTAGTTTTAAATTCATGTAATTTTTTTAAAGATTTTATGTATTTAAAAATAGAGTTTACTAAAAATGTTACAATTTCATTTCCTGCTGTGATGTAACTTTAAGGATGTTCATTTGTCCATTTAAGGAGGTAGACCTAGGGTAAGGGACACAACTCATACTAATCATTGGAACGTTTGTATTCAGCATTTCATATCAATCTCGTGTACGCATCAAAGTAACTTGGACTGATTTCATTCTGTTTCATATGAAAGCTTGATAGGCCTTGGTGAAATTGATAATGATATAAACATATCACTGATTTCAAGAGTTATATTCCTTACTCTAGGTCTACCTCCTTAAGAACAACAAAGATGTCAGAGAGTTGTGATTTGTTTTAATATCTATCATGCCGGAACAATATGAATAAAATATCCACCACTGACTGTCGACGACATATGCTTACATGTATATCAATCTATAATTAACTGCCTTTTACATGTACATATGATTAATCGTCATATTTTGATTCATTTCAGATACACCTAGAAACTGGTTACCTCTCCACACATTAAACTGGATAGTGGGTGTTTTTGGGATATTTTTTATCCTTTTAGGCCACGGGCATTATACATTAGATATTATTCTAGCTATTGCCATTTCATCGAAATTGTTCTCCTACCACCATACATTTGCTAACAATATTTGTCACATGAAAAGGGACATTCACCGTATGAAGAAGTGTTTTCCAGTGTTTTATTTTTTCGAACATGAAATGGAAGGATACATTCCACAGGAGTATGAATGGCCACTACCGCGTCCAACGAGACTTATATCCTTCTATAAGGATGTTCGGTTCAGTATGGGTAGTTACATGAGTTTAACTACAAGACCAAAGCATGAGATATAAGTTCTCAATTTTAAAATCGTACGAAAATGCGGTTTTTAGTTAATACTGTGTATTTTCAAGCATTTTAAAGGAAAGCAATATTTGTTTGTTTATTGTGTACCCCGTGTATTAACGACAATGAGTCCCTTTGATTTCGCATGACAAGTTTTTTTTAACAATTACTTTAAGTTAAAAGGCGTATTCGCCTCTGTCTAGGACAAGAGAAGTAATTTTAGATTCGGATATTTATTATGCCCAATTAAAATTCCGCAACGAAAGAAACACAATATTGCTGATGAAAAGGGCACTATGGATTAATTGTTTGCTAATTGAAAAGTAGATATAACTTCACCATTGAAGCTGGTATCCCAATGGCCCTGACTTGGAAGATGCATTTAGAACGAAATGGTGGGTTAAATCTAGCTTCCTCTTCTATTGCGGCGTGAATAAACTGGTGGTGATTAAATAGCATTGGTATGTTATAGTGTCATAATCGGTAAATCAGAGGTCATATCAGTACTACTGAGAGTGGCGCAAAGACTTATAATGAAAATTGATGCTTCGATCATTATTGCAATCGTTGATAATGCAAATAGTTCCCTCCTCCCATCATGACGTTTTTGTTCGAGATCTACGATGTAGACCTAGTCATTATAATCATACTTGTATGTATGCTGTTCGCTTTGTCTATATACGGGTGCTCTTTACACATCTGTGAAATGCTCTAATTATAACGTACAAAAAAAAAAATCAATATGATTGATGCGTTGTTGTATGAAGTGAATAGATATCGTACCTCACGATATATGGAACAATTCAAAAATCGAATAAGATAGATATATATACATCACAACGAGTATCAAAGAAACCATGGCAACCGATTACCGGGAATGATCTAAGTTGTGACGTATATCTATTCGATCTTTGGATGGTCTCTATCATGAGGTACGATGTCAGTTTCAAGGTTGCGCAGCTTACTTCACACAGCAAAGCATCAAACATACTGATTTTTTAAGGTACATGTACTTAATTCTGAAAGTATTTTATTCGTCGTGTTAAAGGGAAAAAGTAACTTTTTTAAGAATCGTGAATTATTGGAACATACAACATCATACAAATGAATGGAAAATTAAGTTTTCTTTGGAAACCAAATTTCGTGTGTGTTTGTAAATTCCAGAAAAGTCAAGAAAATTGGTACCCTACGAAGAATAATACTTTCACACTTCTTTATCAATATAGCGATTGTAATCAATGCAATTTATTATTTAATTATTATGTATTGATAAAGTTCATTTTCGGAAATGATAGCCTCGCACAAGATCTGTAAATTCTGCCATTTCTTGAAATATGCGCATGAACTTAATTTTTATTGTCCATTGTGTGTGCCATCATATTTAATTTGATTTATTTTTATAATATTTATCATAATTTTATTTTGCAGAAAAATTTTCTTGTGAACCATTTTTATTATTAAAATGTTAATTTATAAAACTGCTATTATCCGTTGCCTGTAAATTCATGGAATTTGTTACATGTCATTTTTTTTGTCAAAATGTTTTACCACTAGAGGGAACTGTAGTTTCCAGAAATTGTAAGGCTACGATAAAATTACATGGAAAGCACTAAAAAATTAAGATAACGGAAATAATTCTTTGATCTGTTCATATTTTAGCAGATTTGTTAATGAACTTCGAACATTTATTCTGAATTATCCATATTTAAACAGACAGTCCCCTGTTCTCTCCGTCATCATTTAATCTTACTATGGAACATGATGGAATATGTTTATGTGTTTCTAGAAAAGCAGAGGACGCTTACCCTACTGGTGCACCTGGTCTTATTGGAGTCCGAGTTGCTCATTTACTTTTCCTTCTTATTGATACGTGTTATTTTACTTATTTCATTTTTTTTATTGTGTGTTTCTCTTTTATTGGATTGCACCGTTTTTTTTTTATCTCCGCTAGAATCTTGGTTCCTTTGATTATCCTTTACTCTGTGCCACTCATAGTGTCTGCCTGGTTTCTACATGGGCATTCTCTGGGATTGATATAATGGCGTCAGTTAGTACCGAACGACGAGCGTTGATAAAAAAGCATCCACGGTTCAGTTAAAATCGAACAAGAAAATTATTAAGTACATTTGACCTTTACTTTTGACTGCAGTTCTTACGTCATACGCCTCCAACTGTTTATATTAAATGAAAGTCCCTTTAACTGTGTAAGTTTGATGAAAGTCTATGAAGGCGTTCAAAAGGTATGCCCCTGAAAACAGTTTATAGCCATACAATTCTATTTCATAAAGTTTGTGTGATTTTGACCTTTGAACTACTGACACAAAAATTAATAGGTGTCTTCCATACCTTACAAACCTTCAACTATGTAAATTTGATTGAAGTCTTTGAAGGTGTCGGAAAGTTACGAACAGAAACGAATTTCGGGCGGATAGATGGAAAGACGAATTCTATACTCCACCGCCTTTTTGAAAGGCGGGGACAGATAGCTGCCATATACATACTACAAAAAATACAACATAACTGAAATCAGCATTCGGTAATACAATAACAATATACCAGCAGTAAAATAAACTTTCCGACATACGGATCCAGAATAAAACAAAGGGTATTCTAATAGTAAAATAAACTTTCCGATTTACGGATCCGGATACAACAAAGGGTATTCTAACAGTAAAATAAACTTTCCGACTTACGGATGCGGATACAACAAAGGGTATTCTAAGAGTAAAATAAACTTTCCGACCTACGGATGCGGATACCACAAAGGGTATTCCAACAGTAACATAAACTTTCCGATTTTCGGATGCGGATACAACAAAGGGTATTCTAATAGTAAAATAAACTTTCCGATTTACGGATGCGGATACAACAAAATGTATTCTAAGAGTAAAATAAACAATACACTTCTCATATACAACAAAGTATATAGCATCAGATAAATAAAAATCCGCTTTACGAATACAACAAAGTTTATAGAATGTGTAAGTCTCGTTCTAGTTTCATTTTCTTACCGAAATATTCGGACTAATAAGTATGGAAATTTTAAGACCGATCTGCATTTTATTGTTTACTTCCGGGATCTCAAAACGCTGCATTACAAAGCGAAATCTTCTATTTATTGCTTTCCTTATCCCTTTTATCATATAAAAATGTAGACTTTTCATTTTTATCGGTATTTTACACAGAAGAATGTTTTACTTAAATACTGAACACATAGCTCTATGAATGACAAAATGTCATTTGCATGGTAATAAATCGTGGGATACAATATAGTATAACAACCCCCGAAAGGTTTCCTGTAGATCTATATAGCGTTCATTATTGGTGTATTTGGAACTCATTTCTGCCTGCACTAGCTCAGGATTCAAGAATTAACGAAAACAAAATTTAGCAAAAATTGAGTTTTCAAATATAAAAGAAATCTGATCTTAAATAAAGACAAAAACGAGACAAGTTCAACTATGTTCTTTACTACTTCGTTTGAATTGTTGGCTATTCGATCAAGGAGGTAGACCTAGGGTAAGGGAAATAACTCTTTCAATCAGTGATATGTTTGTATCATATTCAATTAAAACTATTGACTAAAATGCTTATTTTTTCAATACAACTATCATGTGGGTGACTGTGACTCATATATTTCTGTTAAAGTTCTTCAAAAAAGTCATATTCCAGCATATGTATGAGTTCCCACACTTTTAATTTCTATGAGGGTCTAAAAGTATTGACAAAAATGCTAAATTTTTCAATATAACTACCAATTAGTAGTTCTGATACATTATTTTGAGTCAAAATGTTTTAAAAATGTCATCTTCTTGCAAAATGCATGAGGGCGAGCACTTTTAATTTCCATGAGGGCCTAAAAATAAAAACTGAAATGCTAAATTGTTTAAAATAAGTATGCTAAATTTATCAATATAATTATCATGTGTGTGGGTGTGACACATTTGTTCGAGTAAAAATTTTTTGAAAAAATCTTATTCTTGCAAAATGTATGAGTGCGAGCACTTTGGATTCCCATGGGAGCCTAAAATTATTGACTTCCCGTCGTACGAATCTGGATTCTTTGTGGTACACCTTTTTTTTCGTAATCACGTACATGTACTGTATGTAATTCAGTCAGAGAAGTATTTTCGAGCTAATGACTGCCAGAATCTGTCAGGAACTCTTCTAATCGACGTATCTGTTCTACGTAGAACAGTTCCTGACAGGAGGGTGTCAGGACCCATGCCAACTTATGACAGAGCTTGTCCGAATTCCTGACAGACCCTGACAAGGTGTGTCGTGGGTCAGAACAGTTTCTAACAGTTTAGAACTGATATATGACAGCGAATCCTGACAGGATCGAAGAGAGGTTAGAAGTGATCGCAACTGTAAAACTAACAATGTTGTCATTTTATAGACCAGTTTAATCTCATCTGAATAAAAGCATTTGAAACTGAACTAATATCCACCATGTATACTTAAAGCAAAATTTCTTTACATTTTACAGTTAACAATAATAACATTCGACTATTAGTTTTCATCGCGTAATGGTCAAATGCAAATCAATGCCTACATATGTTTAGTTTGTACTGAATGATGCCCTGACAAACTGCTATAATAAGTTATTTAACAAATACATTTTACTCAACAATGTGGATTCTAAGTATTGATAAACAGCTTATTAATTATTTTTTGTGCGTGTCAAATACTCCTATTTCACTGAAAATCACATGGAAATTATGTTTGACATAAATACCATATTCTTACTACTACATGTATTAGGCTCTTACATTTTATCTTCTGATTTTATAGCTGATCTGATCAGCAAGAAAGAATATCGTTTGGCTAGATCGTTTAATCTCAGTTTCCTCTATAACGATGACGTATAATCTTTGACAAATCCTAGTTTCGGGGATTTGATATATCGCATCTACCTCAAGGAACTTGAGATAAAAGACACTACCGACAATGTCAAGTCAGCTTCATATCTTGACCTACAATGAGATCGATGATAAAGGAAAACGTTTGACCAAACTATACGGCAAACGTGACGTGTTTTCATTCAAAATTGTCAATTTTCCTTTCATCTGTGGTATCATCCCTTCAGCACTTGCGTATGGAGTTTTCATATCACAACTCACACGTTATGCCAGAGCTTGCCGTCAATACGCATACTTTTTGTATCACATTAGACTTTTTACAATTAGGCTTCTGGAACAGGGTTATGTTGCTACAAGATTGAAGTCAGCACTAACATCACCTATTCTCTTTGTCCCCGATGGGACATAGGGTCGCAACTAGTTCCCTCCATTTTCATTTGTCCTTCGCAACGTGTTGTGCTTATTATAGACTGTATCCAAGATCTTGCAGCTCGGCTAGGTCAGTTCTTATCCAGGTGGTACGAGGTCTGCGAAGTTTTCTCTTCACTGGTGGTGTCCAGCTTAGGGCAAACTTTGGCAGGCATTCATTTGGCATCCGTAACAGGTGGCCCTGCCATCTGAAGCGTGTTTCTTTTTTTGGTTCAGTTGCGATTGATTGGCAAATGCACTTATTCGATTCTGATTTTCTCTGGCCAAAATATTCTATTACAATTTCTGGCAATTGTTTTTGAATACTCCCAACTGTAGATCGCTCTAGATGATACACAAAACATTCTGTTTGTGTGTTTGTTTGTTGGGGTTTAATGCCCGAGCAGCAATATTTCAGCTATATTCAGGCAATGAACATGAAGTGGATGATAAAATGAACATGAAATGATGATGAAATGAAAAATGAGATGGGACACAAGGATAATGGGGTCGACAAATTTTGATTGCCACTGGAAATAGGGAGAGGTGGGTAGGGTCGGGCAATTTAACCTCCTGTGGCGGAGCCCTATGGTTCCTACTCCGGGAGAATACCAAGTAGGGTTTTTTAACGTGCGAGGAACGTGGCATCTTTCCCAACACGGTGCACCACTATGGTTTGCGGTCAGGTTTTCTGTATTATAGCCTGACAACCCCAGCATGTAACACACCAAGGGTACCCCATTCCACCACCTGGGGCACACAACCCAGTTGCTCTGTGGGCAGAGCGCCCTAGCCCCCGGCTAAGGTTCTAAGCAATGTTTAGTCGCTTTTATGACAGGCTTAGCGCTACTGCAGGCCTATTCTTTTAACACTCGGACCTGCACGGGGACAAAACATTCTGACCCATACAAAAATGCTGGTTTATCGTTACTGTTGTAGATCTGTATTTTTGTTTTCTTGATATAAACCTTTGACTACCAGATGGGTTTCAATCTTGCAAAGGCTCAGCGGGCTTTAGAAAATCTAGTCTTGATATCTTTCTTTGTGTCGTTGTCTGCATTTATTACGCTTCCAAAGTATGAAAAATCATAAACTGACTCTACTAAGTTGTTGTTTATAGCAATGGGTTCAGATAGTATGGTGTTAATTATCATCACTTCGGTCTTGATGGTATTTATTTTATGACCAGTCTCTTCTACATAACTTTTAAGAGAAGTTGTTTTTATCCTGCAGATGTTGCCTGGCTGTTGCAATATCGTCAGCAAAATCGAGATCTTCGAGCAGACTGAATATTGTCCGTCGTATTCCGTCACATTGACTTGTTGTTTTTCGTTGTATTTCATCGATGGTCATCAAAACAGTATAGGTGACAATATACTTGTCCCACTCCAGATCTAATGCTGAAAGATTCGGAGATGGAGTTCCCGAGTATAACACTGCATTCAAAGTTGATATAATGCCTTTCTAAAGTCAATGAAGTTTATAAATAATGGCATATTCCCTTCAATACTTTGCTAAATGATATTTCGCAAAATAAATGTCTGGTCAAAACATCAACGTCCTTTTCTAAAGCCGGCTTGTTCTTTTTTCTGCTTGTTGTCTATCACATCATTCATCCTAGCAAGAATGATTTTACACAATACTTTGCTTAGGAGAGAGAGTAAGGCTACTCCTCTCCAGTTGTTACAGTTTTGCAAGTCTCCCTTTTTCGGAATTTTGACAATAAGACCTTTCGACCAGTCAGGTGGTATTTTCTCAATTTCACAGATGTTTATAAAAAGATGATGGAATATTTTACTAGAGTTGTTTATATCTACGTTGAGCAATTCAGCATTGATGGAGTCTACACCAGCATCTTTAATGCTTTAGAGTGGAATATAGCTTTTTGTACTTAATCTATTGTTGGTGGGCTTGTATCTATATCAGTGTCTTCCTCAACTGGTGTTGGGTTTGCTGCGGAAGTTGGATATACACAATTGAGAACATCTCCGAAGAATTCTACCCAGCTTTTGGCAAGCTCTTCCTCAGTAGCCAGTATGTTGCCCTATTTGTCCTTGACCTGGATATTTGGTGATCTTGTTGTACCGCATACATGTAGTTGGTTTGTGATCTTATATACCGTTCTCATTTTACCCCTATTGGGTTCCCCTTCTGCCTTGCTGACCATAGCATCTATAAAATCACGCTTTCTTTCCTAACATTCTTCTTGACTTCTTTGTCCTCAGTCCTATAGGAAAACTTCTAGGATTTTTTGTTTGATGTCTTTGCGCTCATCTATTTTCTTCCATGTATACTCAAATAACTATTCTTTGTTCTTTTTAGTTTAGAACCCTAATGTACCCTTCGCTTTGTCCACATATACTCCTTTCATAACGTCATACTGATTTCGGATGCTCATTTAAATTTTTAGAGCGCCGAAGCGGTCTTTTTATTTTTTATTCCAAATTAATGTTCTTCTTAATGCTTGGATGTTCAGTCGTGGTATATTCTTTCTGATATTTCCATGTTTGGGTGTTTTTCTGAGCTGGAGTTGGATAACAGTTCGTATCAAATAATGGTCACTGTTTACATCTTTACATATGCTCTATGTTGGTATTCTCAGTTATTCCTACTCCAGCATTGAGATTTTCAATGAGAAGTACCATGTCGTGCTTAGGAACTCAATCAAAAACTGCTTGTAACTGGTCGTAGAATTCATTCTTGTTCTCTTCACCCGAATCGTTAGTAGGAGCATAGCACTGTATGATGATCAGCTTACATAAATTGGAATTAAACATAGATGTTATTAGGCGGTTATTGATTGGTTGCCACTGCAATAATGTTTTTTTATACTTCTTTGCTGATGATAATAGCTACTCCGCTGACATGGTTGGTACTTTGTCCTGAGTATACAATAGTATGCCCACTATTCAATCTAATATTTCCTGATCTCGTCCATCGGTATTCACTTATTCAAAGGATATCTATATCATATTTATTCCTTTCTTTCGTGACTTGAGCAGACTTGGAAGTTTCATACAAAGAACGTACGTTTCAAGCTCCAACTTTGGTCTCAGTAGACTCTTATTCAGTTTTCTAGCATTCCGTATAAGCTCCAACTTTGGTCTCAGTAGACTCTTATTCAGTTTTCTAGCATTCCGTATAAGCTCCAACTTTGGTCTCAGTAGACTCTTATTCAGTTTTCCAGCATTCCGTATAGGACTTTTATTAGGAGCGGTCATACTGCCAATGATGTCTTCATGGCTAGAGTAATCTATGAGACCATTCTCAGAGTAAACTTCTATACTACTTGTTTAGTTTCTGTTGTCCCTCCCGTACATGATTCCATTACCCTGCTAACGGATGCGACGTCATCGCTACAGAAGTTTTATTGTCGTCATCATGAAATCGTGGATAGTTACGTGGTAACCATTTGCACCATGAAAACTAATTTGTTCTGCCTCAAATCTAGACAAAAACTCCCAATTATGATAACAAACGGTTGAAGGGACAATATTAAGATGATTGATTTGCCTTGCAATTTCAACAATGCAGATAACACCTGTTAAATAAACAATTCGCCCATCTGCAACATTAAAACTGATTTGTTGAATGTGTCATAGTTTCCATTTCCTCTTCCGTCTACCCCGGACTTTACTTTTTATGAGCAACTCGGCGGGTGTTCCTAGTAAAGCAGAGGACGATTGCCCTATCAGTACACCTGGCCAATGCTCCAAGTTTTTAGTGGAGTCCGAGTTGCTCATATACTTTTATTACTTTGTTTGTATTATTTTGGTTTATTCATGTCATTTGTTGTGTTTGTCTGTTTTCCAAGTCTCGGCCTTATCCCTGGATTACATTGTTTTGATATCCGCTAAAACCTTGGTTCCCTTGATTACACTTTTGCCATACAAGCGCAAAAAGTACAGTGAAAAATGTCTTACTAAGACAAATCTAAGACAAATTATGTAAATTTAGGTCCCTTTATATGAGCTTAAGAGAATTGTTCACGGTGTTTATTGTTGCTTTTTATTTCTTGTAAAATGAGTGCAAAAATAAATTGGGCAAGAAAATGTGACGGGTTTTCTATTATACAGGCTCATACCTAACCTACGCTTGTTTCGGCTGAACGAATAAATCGTTTAAGGATTGCTGGTAAAAACATTTCAGTTTTATTTAAATATGCCACTATATAAACGTATAATCTTAATTTAACGTCTTATGTAAACAACGGGCTATAAACCAACAATGTTATAGTTGTCATAAGTATTAAGTTTCGATACGTTTAATAATCACTAGACCATTTTAGAAAGTGTATGGTAAACATTGCTATTTTTCATTGCGTCCCAGATTGGCCATGAGGTATGTTACGTGCACGTTATAGCGTTGAAATTAATCTTGGAATGGAAGATCTAAAAGCAAAAAACATTGTTTTAAGTTGTTCTCAAAACAAATAATATCGAAAAGGGAAGTCAAATTTAGCGCATAGAAGTTAAGCCATATGTGAAACGTGAGTGTTTTAGGGGTTTTCATTTTGTGTTCAAATTTTTGTAAATAATCTATGATATAACTCTATTCAGACAAGACTACTGTGTTTGTGATGTCATTGGGAACCATCATTCAAGCAGCAGTGGCATCTACTTTTACATATCAGTCTTCGTAAAAATCATGCCAATTCTGTAATATGTGATGCACCCAAAAAGGCTACCAGTTTTTATTTGTTTTTAATTTTTGTTAAGGCCTATTTGATGAAATGTATAATCGTTCATTCCAATCTGTCTGTATTTAGAAGATAATTCCCATTGTTTCTGCTGTACTTTAGTGTCATTTACAGAGTTATCTCCATTAATATTGAATTATGCACTACATTCTATATAATTTATCTCATTTAAACAAGGGTTCTACGAAAATTCACATGTTGTGTTATGTTTACTTAAACATTTTCAACAAAATATCAAACAAAAATATGTAAACTTTCCATTCATATATCACATTTTGCATAATTCTTAGTTGGAGTGCTACCTAATACATAATACCAATCATATAAGTATTGAAACTTTGAAGGCTGTACACGTGGTTCAGTGTCAAAAGATATCTGATGGAAAATGGTCTGGGTAGTCCCCTACATGTGTTAAATTAATTGCTTGCTTGACAATAGGATGTTACAATCAATGCAACAGTTTTTTTTTAAGATTTAGAGGATAATGTACAATATAAATAAATATCGTACGTAAAAAGTTTTAGCATCACAATTACACTACTTTTTTATACTTATGACCTAAAAATTGTTGTTTGCTTGCAAATTAAAATTGTTGTAAAGTAGTAATGCAATGGTTCAAACCTGATGTCCATGTAATTTAGATTTACAATAAACTATTTTTTTTAACAGTAAACACATGACATTGCTGGAAGAACCTATATGAATCTGAGTAGATACAATATGCACAATTCGAATGAACCAAAGATATGCACAAAAAATTACAATTTGTAGGTATTTCCACTTTTCTTTATTTCTAAGCTATTGGTGCATTTCAACATGTTCGTGATGTTCAAGAAATTGTTTAGGAAGTAATTGATCACGAATCATGTGCATGTACTTCGCAAGTGTACAAAATGAACTTCCTTCACCAGATCAAACAATTTTCATCAATTATTGTTACGAAATCGTCTGTGACTGTGTAGTTAGGTATCAAAACAATATATATGAATTAGCCATACAAAGATAATACGTCGTGTTCTTGGCGTAATGAAAACACAATGTCATTTGTTCAGGATAAGCAGTATTCATATTTATAGTCAAATATACAATATTTGTCTTTATTGATTAACTCTATTTGATTATCTTTAATACAGCCTAAACTGCTCTTACAGTATAAAATCTTTAACCCTGCCATCATAATAAACCTAAGTCAATATCGGAACGCAGGACGGTTAAGGTCGTTTGTATGTGAAAATTTTTAAAAAAATCTTTTAAACCACATTCTACTGTAAAACTGTTTAAAAATTGCTGTTTTACGTTTTCTATGAGATTTGTTTGATTAAACAGGTTTTAAAATGCACGATTTTTCTACTTTCGATTTATTGGGATTTTCCCTTGTGAATCACGTGATCATTTCCTGACATCTTTCAACTCAACTACAAAATGCTTTTGTCCGAACTCTTAATTTTGCAAGATAATTTGTATTAATGTAATGAATCGTCAGATTAGCAAAGTAATTTATATTAAAAATATATTGTGCGGTGAAATTTGTTAATCTGTCAAAATCGGCGAAAAATTATTTTGTTCCACTATCCCTCACGATTTTTTGCCAGATATAGGAAGATTTCTTATTTCATTTCGATTCTATTGATGTATGACACAAGAAATTCGGTTGGGTGGAACAGGTCGGGGAAGATGAAAAACCGCCCAACTTTTGTTTCTCTTTTGTTTAGAGACGCTCAAATGATATAGTTTTAGATTCAAGATTAAGTGACACAGTAGGTGATACGATTAAGATATCCGATGTTTCTTTCACTTATTCACTTATGTTCTTTATTAAAACCGTGCACATTCACATTTAATCTACTGTATCGCAGTGAATGCTTTAGATTGTTCAACCTATTATCCCATTCCTTCAGTAATTTAATTGATTTATCTTTAGGAGCTTTACCACCAGCATGTAAACCTTTCTCAGCCCAATTCTTGGTCAAACGTGTTGAGCCCAAAGTTAGGATACAATGTCCATTCTTTGTTGTGGTAAGCGAAATAGATATGCCACATTTCCCAAATACTATCTGTTGTTGTTTTTTTTTTAAATATAAACTCAGTGTACCATCTCGTTAGTTTCACAATTTCGGGAACTAAGGGAACTCATTTGACTTTAAATCAAACTATTTCAGAAACTTTATCCAATTGTTCCTTTTAGGGGAGAATCCGTACATACCTATTATGTACTAATTTTAAATATGTTACGTACATGTTAATTTACCACTATCAATTCGGATAAATTTCAACACCTTTTTGTTTTTATCTTTTATTTCCGTTAATATAGCTCAGTTATGCAATTTTTGTTTTGCTCAAGTATTCTATTTGGGCACACTTCTTTTTAATACATTGTTAAAATAATGTTACTCATTTGTCATTGATATCAACAATTATTTACTCAAACCACTGTGTTATATATCTGTGATAAAGTCATAAAAATGATCAAAATATATTTTTTGTTTTGTGCATTACATATTCGTCATGTTCTTGAAATTGTTTAGGAAGTGATTGATCACTGATCATCTGCATGTACCCCGCAAGTGTACAACATGAACTTCCTTCACCAGACCAGACAATTTTCATCAATTATTGTTACGAAGTCTTATGTCTGTGTAGTTAGGTATCAAAAATGGTATGTATGAATTAGCCATATAAACATAATACGTCATGTTTTTGTATAATTGAAAACACGATGTCATTTGTTCAAAATAAGCAGTATTCATATTTATAGTCAAATATACAATATTTGTTTTTATTGATTAAATCTATGTGATTATCTTTAATACAACTCAAACTGCTCTTACACTTTAAAATCTTTAACCCTGCCGGTATCTTAAATTTAAGTCAATAACAGAAAATGAAAGTCAATATCGATTTTTTAATATTAGCCGGGTTCCGAATCGTGTCGGTCGGAAATTACTGACTTCAACGCAATATTAAACTTCAGAATTTCCACCACTTTACCTTATGTGAATATTTAAAAGTTGTAGAAAGATTGAAAATGTTATCACACGATGATATATACATATTTTTTTTTATAAAGAATCGTTTGAATGTGTTGGTTTATAACATTAGGAATAAGCCAACTTGTGCAAAATTGTAAAAGCACGTTACTGCACATTGATGCATGTGCCCCTGATGGCAAAAAGTTAATGTTTCTTGTAGAATATCCACCGCAAGTTTAATTGGTTAAGTCATAAGAAATATCAACTCTTAAGTCAAAGACATAAAAGTAATACCTGCACTAGTTTACAATACAAACATATCAAAGAAATAAAATGCTAAATGGCAAAATTTATATCACAAAACTAAGAAAATACTTAAATTAATACAAAAAACAACATACATGTTTTACATCAAATAATCAAAAACCGATCAAAACATAACACATTTTTGCTATGAACTAAATGATGAATATGCTGTTTGCAAATTAGGACGTTGGGAATTACAATATTGGTATCCCGTTTACATTGATATGAATTGGATCCGATGGTAGATTGTTCATTCTGTTATCCCAATTCTTCAGTAATTTAATTGATTTATCTTTAAGACCTTTACCATCAGCATGTAAACCTTTCTCAGCCCAATGCTTTGTTAAACATGTGTTGAGCCCAAAGTTAGGATACAATGTCCATTCTTTGTTGTGGTAAGCGAAATAGATATGCCACATTTCCCACATAGTATCTGTTGTATTTCCAAATATAAACTCAGTGTACCAACTCGTTGGTTTCACAATATCTGGAACTAAGGGAACGAAAGATTCCTTTGACTTCAGATCATACCATTTCAGAAACTTTATCCAATTGTCCCTTTTGGGGGAGAATCCGTGTGTTCCTAGAACTGGATAACGAAATACAGTATAATTGATTGGAACATTAAGTTTTCCGTTTTCGGAACCATGTTTTATATTTTGTTCCAAAGCAAATCCATTAATATCCCCACGACCACCATACCTATTATGCACTAATTTTAAATATCGATAAAACCAAGGCGAAACTGTGATGTCGTCTTCAAATATCACTGCTATTTCCTTACTTTGATTATTAGGAGTCCAGGTTGTTAGCCATTGTCCATAAAGACCAACATGATTTTTATGGATGTGGATATTTTTTAAACCTTTGTTAAATGTGAAATCTGCTGCTACAGTGAATGTTTGTCTATCTATTGCACCTTTCTGCGATCGATCTATCCATATATCGAGAACAACTTTGTCGTGAAAGTAATAAGCTTTATCAAGAGAATCCAGTAGACGTCGTAATGATTTATGTCTATTAAATGTTAATACTATAATTTTTAGTTCTGAGTTTGCTTCATACCAAAAATTATTGGATCGATTGACGTGTTTTTGTAGAAAGACTGATTGTCCAAAAATACTCTGAAATGAACGATATTTAATTTGTATAAGTCTAAATATAAAAAGGAATAAAATGATGTGTTTGTGACTTTAATAAACCAGAAGAAAATGAAAAATATGACACCTGAAGTTACTGATATAGAAATTCTAGCATTTATTGTTTGCTAGAGATAAGTTTTCTCTTTGAAATCTACTCAGAATTGTCGTATTTACATCTGAGGTGTTTTTTTTTCTCTCAACAGAAAATTGCAGTTGAAAAAAACAAAATAGTACATTGAAGCGAAAAAGCTTACCGTATTGGAATAAATTACATATAACAATACTGGAAGGCATATAAATATTAAAGTTGGAAATAGCCCTGTCGTTGAAGTTGTCCTGTTATTTGTAAATACTTTTAAACAATCCTGAAATATATATACATAACATGTTTAATTTACAAACTTAATATGTTGTTACTATAAACAGTAGTGTACTGGTCAAGAAGTAAAATAAATTAATTTCCTTACAAAGCAACTAAATTCTGCTCAAGGTAGTGAATTATCTCCCTTTTTAAATAAGTTTCAATACTTTCTATGTACTTTATTTCTCTTTTACTGCGCAGTTAATCCAAAACGAACATTCAACTTTGAGAAAGGATGTATTTGTGAGATGAAATTTTGGGGGGGATTTTCATGTACCACCCACTGCCTCTGTTTTTAAATGGTATCTTTCTTAAAAACTGTATTAATTTTTCTCAAAATTATAAAAGTCTATATAAGTTATGCAATTAATTTTTTATACATTGTACTTGAAAATAAAGCTATTTATCCGGATATTAGAAGTATAAGATAGCGTTCTTATAATGGCAACCTAATCATATCAAACACTTGTTTTGGGGAGGAAGGGCCTTTTTCTCGACGCAGTCGGTATAGTTTCGCATTTTATCTCTTGACCTTAAAGACGCTCTTCCATGGAAACCCAAATTTGGCCGCAATTCATTTTCCCGATTGGCTAAAAACTGACAACTCAGTGGCGTTCGAAAACACTGCACCGAAAATAGACTTTGCATGCCATGTGTTATTTCCTGAATGAAATGTAAAACATTGTAGGTAAACAGAACAAATTTTACTGCGTCGGCTATCATTATGCTTTTTCTTTTTGAAAACACCGGTATTTGATTACTGCATAAATGGATTTGCTCAGAAAGGTTTTAATAAAACAAAATTAGATTTTTGACACTGTTACCTACCCATGAAATGTTCATTTTCAGTGTATTTCAATGATATCATAACTCAACTTAATAAAGTGGTATGGAAAATGATTACTTTGATGGTGCGAATGGTCAAATTTTATTTTCAAAGTGTTTTTATACTATGTTTCACCAACTGACACTCAAAAATTAATATATGTGGGTATTTAGTTATTTAATCATTGTATAACTCTTAGAACCAAAAACGTAAAAGAAAATAAAACGTTTTAAACGTACGTTTGCATCCATTTCAATTCATACTTTTATACGGTTTTCTTGTATTAGTTTCAACTGTTTGAAATCAAAGGGACATTGGAATATTTCGAAATAAAGTACATCGATATTCTCTTTTCATGATCTGTAACATGCCTTAAAAGGTGTTTCAACAAACACATAATTGATATATTGAAACATAAAACTGAGAACAGAACTAAAACAATGGAAACAAAGACCAAAAAAAAGCCCGTTTTTCTGCCGAATTTATCAAATAATTACATCTTGAACACAAGTGACACTATCTGACCGGTATTGTTCCCAAAATGAATTATCGCTTGCTTCTATGATTCAATTAACTTTCTTGTTTCCCCTTGTAAGGATTAGGCTCATATTACTGCTGATGAAATACTTTAACTTTATTTTTAATTGTTATTTTAGAACAGGCTAACTCTTTTTGTTCTGTTCATAGATAGCAATTGTATTACAATAAACTGTTATGAGTTAAAACAACGGAAGGCTTCATGTCTAGAATGCTATATTTTATTTAGCATACCTGTTTCCCGTATCGAAATCATAAGCCTATTGTTAACATGTTATTTGTATATAAATCTGCGAAGATTTTAAGGCCTTTCGTGAAAATAATTTGTACGTTACCTTTATACATAAAACAAACTCACATAGCCTAAAACGTGAAGTCGTTTTTTCCCAACCCCACCTAAAAGTGCAATGTTGCAGCTATATTTTGCAAAACTATGTTGTATTAATACCAGGCTTTTGAATGTTGGATTCAAAACGCAATGCAACGAATGTACATCAGAAATGTTGGGGTGGAGAACGTGTGATGACTTCTTGGTCAAGTAATTTTTAAATGAAAAAGTATAGTATGTGGGCTCAGATTCACTATCCAAGACATGATTTGCAGGTACCCTTATACCTCCCGTTTATTAGTCATTTTGTCATCACAATATCAATTGAAGCATTTTTGTATGTTTTGGTCACTTTATATACCTCGTAGAGATAGAAGTAAAATTATTTGTTTTTTTTTCTCGTAACTTCTTTTTTACAAAACGCAATTAATTAACATATCGAGGTACCATCAGGTATCAAAGTATCTTAGCTTCCTATTAGTATTACAAAAGTTGCGGTTATACTTACGATTTGGAATACAATTTAAAATATTTACTCCCTTTGTACAACCGAAAAAAGCTGAAATTGACAATTTAATCAAATTTTGTGTCAGAACCTCTAGAATGTAAAAGATACAGTAGCTGACTGAGGTATTTTTTGCTTAATACTATCACAATAAATACTTTGGTTTTTTTTTCATAACTTTAATAATGCTGTATTCAACATATATGATTAATTCAGGCGCTTAGATATTCCACTTAGAACAACAACTATTTTAAAAATCCTAAAAAATGAAATTTTCAGAATTTCAGATTTTTTTTCATCTCACCCGTTATTGTCGTTTTCAGCTTTCAAGTGATCCAACGTTATATATATTTGAACTTTTTCGAGTCAAGTAAGATGAAAAAAAATTGCAACCCAAAAATTGTCCATTACAGGTGACATGAAAACTTTCTTTGTGTGGGTTCTTATGATGTTTGGGGATCAAATACAAGGAAGGCAAGACCTCACATTTGGTTTTGATGTTTAGGGAATACACGAAAGTCTTTTAAGGGGAAAACGTTGTTTAGGATTTAATCTAAATGTATCTTGGAATAGGAGAAAAAACACTATTTTTCTTAAGAAAATCTTGTCTAATTTCTTGATACAAACACTAAATGAATATCATATTGTTACAGTAAAGGAAAGCA
This sequence comes from Perna viridis, assembly GCA_037379345.1. Lineage (NCBI taxonomy): Eukaryota > Metazoa > Mollusca > Bivalvia > Mytilida > Mytilidae > Perna > Perna viridis. The sequence goes on from CM074523.1 coordinate 9,917,636, forward strand.
TCAACTTCACAGTTTTGATGAAAATGCAAGCTATATCAATCTTAATCAAATCGTATCCAAATATGTACATGATCAAACTTAATTATTTAATGTTGAATAATTTTACATTTACACTGTTAATTTAAATAAACTAAATAAATTTTCATATAAAAAAAATATTGCGAAAATCTCCCCATTCAAAACTCCGACCTATCGCATCCCCTATTCCCATTTTACATGCCCCATAGACCAGAAAGTTTTCCTCATACTAGTATTGTTAATCTATCCTAAGATTAAGACATTTTTGTTACGTATGATCAGGTCTTTATCCCTAGATTACATTATTTTGATTACCACTAGAACCTTGGTTCCCTTGATTACTCTTTGATTACTACTAGAACTTTGGTTCCCTTGATTATACATTATAAAACCTAGGCCATAATTAATCAACAATCAAAGGTACCTTGACAAATACCGAAAAAGTTTGTTTGTTTGTTCGGGTTTAACGTCCGAGCAGCAATATTTCAGCTATATTCAGACGATGAACATGACATTGATGATAAAATGAACATGAAATGATGATGAAATGAAAAAGGGATTGGACGCAAGGACAATGGGATCGACAGGTTTTGATTGCCACTAGAAAAAGGGAGAGGTGTGTAGGGTCGGGCAATTTAGCCTCCTGTGGCGGAGCCCTATGGTTCCTACTCCGGGAGAATACCATAGTAGGGTTCTTTAACGTGCGAGGAACGTGGCATCTTTCCCAACACGGTGCACCACTATAGTTTGCGGTCAGGTATTATAGTCTGACAACCCCAGCATGTAACACGCCAGGGGTACCCCATTCCACCACCTGGGGCACACATCCCAGTAGCTCTGTGGGCAGAGCGTCCTAGCCCCCGGCTAGGGTTCTGAGCACTATTTAGTCGCCTTTTACAAGCTTAGCGCTGCTGCAGGCCTATTCTTTTCACACCCGGACCTACACGGGGCTATATTTCCGAATAAGGAGGAAAACGTAATATTTCGACAAAACAATGTAACCTTTGCAACGTCACAATAAAAGGTTTTTCAGTCAATGACCGTAACTCGATTTTGTCTACTCAAATTGAACGATTGCAGTACAAATGCCATGTTCACATGATAATTTTATATTTTTAGTCATCATGATCAGATAATGTCGTTAAAAACTATATAATAATAATACATACTTTAAAACAATGTTTCTTACTGCTCCCACGTTTCATCTTAAACTCACAAATTTGATTAATTTGGTAAGCTCCAAAAAATCACATTAAAAGTTAACATATGTTTTACGTTGATGGATGTCTCAAAATTTGACAGATTCTTTTGCCGATTGATTGTGTACATTTCCGGAGGTAATTCATACTTCCTTATTATTTATCTGATATTTAGTTATGAACAACACATTAGACAGTTACGTTCAATAGTCGTGTATTCAGAAATAAAGGCATAACAATTTCGTTATTGCTTGTGTTGCTCATTTCTATAATTTAAGGTCGGCGTCACTCTCTGATAGACCGATATGAAGTTCCAATCTCCTAGATGAGACAAAATATCTTCAATTAGTTTCGACATCTTACCGAGTTAACTACCAACCGAACTTGACACCTTGCCGCAGTTAAGTAGCACTTTGAGTCAAGTCAATGTCCATTATTTTCTAGTTATCTACTAGGTTTACAATATGATATTCAATAAACAAATAAATGGTTTCGCCCAAATTTCAATTGTGGGTCACGGAGAAGAATTATTGTTGCTAGATTTATACCGGATTATATTCACTTGTAATGTGGGAGGTACCGCTGACGATGTTGGACATGTTTACATTTCCGGAACACGTCATGTCACTCCGGTCTTTTGTTTTTTTTGCGGGGGGGATTTGTATTGCTAGTGCTTGAATTTTTTATGTGACATCTTGTTTTCCTTGTCAGTTTTGATGTGTACCTTTTTTTGGAAACAAAACATAACTATGATAACTTTTGATAACTATGATATTATGAAATTTGGGCCTTGTTTCCATGATTAGCACAATATTGGATTACAAAAGAAAATGAGACGTCATAAGTTATTATGCACATTGCTAAAATTGAGATTTTATACTTGGGTGTCTGAGATTTCTGTTTTCCATTTTCATTTTAATAAATTCTCAATATTAATGGGTTTTCTATCGACTGAACCTTGCCCTTGAAGGTTCCATGAACCCTTCAATGCGGTACCATCTGCTTCGGTGGTGTAATATCTATTTTGCCAGATTTTTATTAGACTTGACTTGATTATGGATCGGGTTAGTGTTCGGTAATTTTGTTGTTACCCTTTCATAGTTATCAATATTTTAAACATTTTTATGTGTTTTTATTGATATCGGCTTAACTTCCACGAGAATGATATCATGTGCTCCGAATTGGTAAGAATGTGTGATGCTCCTGTGCGTTCTTTAGCACTTTCTTTAATAATGAACTCGGTCAAATATAAAATCAAAACTTAATGTTTGTACTATGTGTTGTTGAAATATACATTTCACTTCCGAATCCCCTTTTCCATTCAGTCAAATTATAATAAGATAACTAAATCAATATCAAAATTATCTATTTGGTAGATGTAACAAAAAATATAAATAATAAAAATACAAAAATATTGAAGTCAACTTGGAACAAATCGGTAATTTTCCGAAAAAGACTATAGCTTCCGTACAAATACAACGATATACTGAAAAGTCATTTTTTCCTGATTTTATATTGAAACAGACAAACAAATATTCATTTCTGCATGACAGTCCTTTTAATTTTCTGTTAATACTTAATGTGTATATTTAATGAATTCTAAAACAAAAGCGCCCCGTGCAGATCTAAATGTCAAAAGAAAAGACCTGCAGCAGCGCTAAGCTTGTCGTAAAATGGTGCACAGAACCCTAGCCGGGGGCTAGGGCATTCTGCCCACAGATCGACTGGGTTGTGTTTGGTTCCAATTATTATTTCTCACTTATACAATATTGGAAACTTAGTGACTATAACTCCTGTCTCTATCAATCTGATTGATTTATTAGAATTGAGTGGTTCCCACATGCAGTGACTATATTAGCGTCGTGTACTACAACTAAACTTTTTGTCCTTTTATGCATTGCTCTCACTTAATGAAAGGAAGTAATTATCAAAATTGTAATGAAACCTACGTTCATAAAAGTGTAAACTCTATTGGAATTAGACCCTCAGATGTTCAAAGGCCATAAGTCAAATGCATTGTGAGAGCAAATTGAGCTCAGTACCAACGTGGTTTTACGTGGGAAAAGGATAAAATGGTCCTAGTTATGGTTATCAGTCAAATCAATGATTCGGGACGCGTAAATGGAAATTCTTCAGCAAGAAAAATAAATGACAGGGATCGGAATCAGTGAATGAAAATATTTTAGCCTTGCAATTGTAAATTCATTTTTCCTTTTTTCTGTAATACAATAGATTCATAGAAAAGTTTGGGAAAACCTGCAGGGTACTTATGCATGTTTATCCGCTGTTTCACTTGCTGTTCAAGAACCTATCATGTCTGAAAAAAAGATCCAATTGTATAATTAAATTCAAAAGATAGCTTTGCTACGATAGGAAATGGAATCATTATGACTGTTCTTGGGCCTTCTGCTTTCTGTTGCGTCATTTTGATGTACATTATGTAAACAATTTCATGACCTTTCGCACTAGAGCTGAACATGTTTGTTATCAAAGATTATATACTATCTTTAAAAAACCGGATTAGGACAGCCCTTGAAATACTAGAAATGTATTTTGTTTGTACAATAACCAGCTTAAAGAAACTAAGTTGAATTGAAAGAAAGTGGTACAAAATATATAATTAAAATATTATGGAACTTCGAAACCTACTTGTTACTACCGTAATGGTATGTAGATCCTGGAATGTAAAACTTATGATTTTTTACCTCTTGATACTTCTACTCCCCATACTCATAAACATTATACATCATTATACAATCCTTGTTTCGAGGATTTTATACATCGCATGGTTTTCATATCGCAACTGATACGTTATATCGGAACTTGCAACAAATACACAGGATAGTTTGGACAGTTCAAGTGTATTTTTTCTACTACGCAAATAACAAAGTCATAAAATGCTTCAATGTCATAAACAATTTATACATCTATCTGCTGGCGATTACAATTTTTCATTAAACAGACACGTTTTGAAAATTCAACCTAGAAGCATTAAATTCCCGTGCAGGTCCGGGTGTTAAAAGAATAGGCCTGCAGCAGCGCCAAGCTGGTTGTAAAAGGCGACTAAATAGTGCTCAGAATCCTAGCCGGGGGCTAGGACGCTCTGCCCACAGAGCAACTGGGATGTGTGCCCCAGGCGGTGGAATGGGGTACCCCTGGCGTGTTACATGCTGGGGTTGTCAGGCTATAATACGGAAAACCTGACCGCAAACCATAGTGGTGCACCGTGTTGGGAAAGATGCCACGTTCCTCGCACGTTAAAGAACCCTACTGTGGTATTCTCCCGTAGTAGAAACCATAGGGTTCCGCCACAGTCGCTTATACACTTAAATCTAAGTAATCAATGTAAGTTATATTCTTGCAGGTATCGGTTGGAGTTTTATGTCTGTCCAGTAAGACTTATTCGTCTGACTCGAGTTAAATTTCATTAGATGTATTGGGTCAGATACGTACATGTTTAATTTACCACTATCAATTCGGATAAATTTAAACATCATTTTACTTTTATCTTTGATTTCCCTTACTATAGCTCCGTTATGCCATTTTTGTTTTGCTCAAGTGTTCTATTTGGGAACACTTCTTTTCAAAACACTGTTGAACTAATGTTATTCATTTGTCATTGATATCAATTGTTTACTCAAACCACCGTGTTATATATCTGTCATAAAAATGATCAAATGTAACTTTTGTTTTGTGGGTGTTTATCACACATTTTGTACATTTTGCACATTTTATATTATTTAATTACAAAGGAGATCTTGTTTTGTTTGTTTGCACTTTCAGCACCATGAAAACTGATTTGTTCAACGTATCTTAGTTTTCCTTTACTAGACATATTAAGAGCAACACATCGGGTGTTTCTAGAAAAGCAAAATATTTTTACTCTTCCGATGCACCTGGTCCATGCTCGCTATTTTTAGTGGAGTCCGAGTGTCTCATTTGCTTTTGTTACTTTGTATGTATTTGTTTTGGTTCTTTTATATACTCTTTGTTGTTTAAATAAGTAATTTGTCTTTTAGAAATGATGGGACATTCGTGAAAAGTCTTAAAATAATGGTTTGAAATTTGCCACTTTTTTTCACTTTCAATATGAGAAAGAGTTATATTTCTTACAAAGTTAACTCCCTTCACGGAACTCTCCATTCATAGAAAGAAAGCAAAGAGTAAACAACTATGTGAAGTCTGAATCATGTCTTGCAATTTTTCCAAATCAGGGCAGAAGATTGTTGCCCCGTGCAGATCCGGGTGTTAGGCCTGCAGCAGCGCTAAGCTTGTAAAAGGCGACTAAATAATGCTCGGAATCCTAGCCGGGAGCTAGGGCGCTCTGCTCACAGAGCAACTGGGATGTGTGCCCCAGGTCGTGGAATGGGGTACCCCTGGCGTGTTACATGCTGGGGTTGTCAAGCTATAATACGGAAAAGCTGACCGCAAACCATAGTGGTGCACCGTGTTGGGAAAGATGCCACGTTCCTCGCACGTTAAAGAACCCTACTATGGTATTCTCCCGGAGTAGGAACCATAGGCTCCGCCACAGGAGGCCAAATTGCCCGACCCTATCCATCCCTCCCTATTTCCAGTGGCAATCAAAATTTGTCGACCCCATTGTCCTTGTGTCCCATCCCTTTTTCATTTCATTATAATTTCATGTTCATTTTATCATCCATTTCATGTTCACCGTCTGAATATAGCTGAAATATTGCTGCTCGCACGTTAAACCCCAACAAACAAACAAACAGAAGATTGTTCTGGCGATCTATTTCAAGTATGTTCATTATCATCAAAGAATCAGGCAATCATTTTGACCGAATTTGGCTTTATTTCTGGCACAATTACTTTCAATTATTCCGTCTGTAACCATCATTTTAACCTTCTCATAAATCAAATAGACTTTGAAGTAACAAAAACGTGAGCCACTCCGGAAATTCTTTCGAATAAAATATTTGGTGGATGGTTTGGGGTGAAGACAGACCAAAACACATCTTCACATCTTCAGAGAAGTTTCTCGGAAGTACACGAAAAAACATTGTTCCTGTTGGCACCCGTACGTAAACAACCAACAAAATGAGTCAGTGTTCTACATGTAAATATACCTCTATATCTGTGCTTATACCAAAACAACTGTATAATATTAAAGGCAACAGATGCAGCCCCTGAAACACTCAAGTACCATGATTATTCAAGCGTGTAACTCGTGTTCATCGTGTACATGTATATCATGTACATGGAGTCCTCCTAAAAGGCCCCAAGGAGAGAAAAAGCGGCCGAGGAGAATAAAAAACGCCTGGGGAGACATAAAAAGCGCTCAAAGAGCAGTAAAAAGAGCCCGAGATAAATAAAACTGTAAAAAAGCACCCAGGAGGATATGGAGTTGTAAATCAATAGACATGAACAATTACGAATAATATAACCAAGAACGGTTGGTGGTTTCTTCTATGATTTTGAGGGATAAAAAAATTGAAATGATTTTAACTGATACATACACCGTATTATGTTATCTCTGTTTCAAATTCAAATTATAATTATGTCATCTAACTAAGTAATTGAGGATGATCAACAGTCGTCTATTTTAAAATTATATTGATACAATGTAGTTAACAAATATTGCTGACACGGATTAAAACACCCCACGTTGGACATGCTTTATGCCTCATTCGATTATTGTCAGCTCAATGCCGCTCATTGGTCTTCAATGAACGACGAGAAAATCTCCATATCTACGGATAAGCTGCAGCATAAACAGCATCATACACAGGAACAGTGAAAGAGTTGCATCTATAGACTAAAAAAGTATCCTGCACGTGCAAACAAAACAAAACATACGGAGACCAAAACTTCCTGATTTGGGGCAGGCGAAAAAGAAGCGAGGGAAGGGAAAATACTTGGCGTGATCAAGAAAAATATTACACAATTAAACATACCTAAAATTCAGTTGAAAGAGTAATCAAGGGAACCAAGGTTATAGAGGTAATCAAAGAGTAATCAAGGGAACCAAGGTTATAGAGGTAATCAAAGAGTAATCAAGGGAACCAAGGTTATAGAGGTAATCAAAAGAATGTAATCCAGGGACAAAGTCCAGACATGGAAAAACAGACATACACAACAAAGAACATAAAGTAACTAAAATCGTGCATATGTGTCAGTCTCTTGTTAAAAGAGAAATGAAAAAAATGATTATAGGTTACACAAATTTACGAACAAATGATTACTAGCATTTGACGGACATGCAAGCACCAATTCAGTTTAAACCTTCAAAAAGATATGTCCTCATTGTATGTAATATCAACCCAATCTACCCATGCAGGGTTGAGAACAACGATACATCATAAGTCATACAATAAAGGCACATGTCATGCCGAAAACTTATTTCAAATATAGTAGTTTTATGTAAAGACTATGAGCGAATCAATGTTGATACCTAAACATTCTATCTTTAACGGATTTGACGATAATATCATAACTATATCCCTTATGAATGAGTCTGCTCAACGGTTTAGTGACATTTCGACTAAATAAATAAAATACATGGTTATCCATACACAGATCACAAAAAAAAAAAAAAAATCGATGAGGTAATATATAAAAACTAATTTTAATTTCTACCAAAAGATAACAATTTGTTTATACTTAAGTGAAACATAATCTTTCCCCAACCAATTCACAGGGGAGTTTATAAGATTTAGTATTGGAAGAATAGCATGCTTGATATATAGTGGAAGTTGTCTTTCCCATTTAGTCAGTTCAACATTATACGTTCAGTTAAATTTCATAAAGAAAAATCAAAACTCAAATGTAATTGTGAAAAAGATTTTATTTCAATGCAACAAAAACATGTCTCGACATTTTTCTGCGTATAGTGGTAATATGTTCTGTACAAAGCGTGTTCCATTACAAGGAAATTTTAACACCCGGACCTGGCAAAATGTATCGAACCCTATGGATAGTTCTTATTTTTGTTCAAAATGTATGCTTAAAATTTGCATGGTTATGACTTATTAATTTCACTTGAAACACTCTTTCTATAATCTTGGTTCCCTTGATTACTCTTTATAATCATTCATACAAATTGATTTGTAACACTACTTTACACAAATCATTGTTTTAATCCGCGAAAAATGATACTTGCAATTATGTCCACTTGACTGAATCCGTTAAAATAAGCAACTTTATAAAGTTGAATTAATACACACCCTTAACTACAAATTAGAATTAAATTTTTAACTTCCACCACAGTACACATATTTTAACATGCAAACACAGAATAAACATAGTTTGAAAATATTGTTCCTTTAAAGAAATTACTATTTTTGTCCCATAAAAAGTATACTCGACGTCACTTGTGCTGAAAAAGTAATCAAGGGAACCAAGATTATAGCGGTAATCAAAAGAATGTAATCCAGGGACAAAGACCAGACATGGAAAACAGGCATACACAACAAAGAACATAAAGTAACTAAAATCATACATATAAAGTAACAAAAGTAAATGAGCAACTCGGACTCCACTAAAAACTGGGAGCATGGACCAGATGACCCGGTATGGTAAGCGTCCTCTGCTTTTCTAGAAACACCCGCCAACCTACAAAAAGGTCAATAACTGCGTAAACTCATATTTGTGCCCCCACCCCTTTTCCGATGTGTATTACCGAAATCCTTACCCTTTTGTTTAAAGTAGTGTTTTTTTATGAAAATCAGACAGGAGGTGATACATGCATGCCAAAGACCCACAAATTGTACTTTTGTTGTTAATTCTGAAACAGTTATAGACCACATACAAATCTTAGTTCTTTTAGTAGTTGTGTTCTTAGATCAAAATAATATTATATATATTATAAATATTGGACATGAAATTTCAACTTAGCAAGAGTTGCCGTTCTTGATTGTATTTGATTTGGTTGATTTTAATGAGAGACTAATGTAAGTAAACAAATCCGAATACAGAAAGGACTACCTTTCCGTAACAATATGTTATTGTAGACCGAAAAAAAGATCTGTTGTTCGATGAGTAATCACATCTACGATACGTAGTTAACAAGCTCCACGCAGCGACAGTCATTCATTTCCTTTTTTTCTAACCACTACAGACAGGCCTTTCTAAGTTTTCTGGCATTATTGAAGACTGACAACGTCGATTTTGCAAGATTCTTGCATTTTCTGAGGGCTGGAAGTGAACGTCAGATGATGTTTCAGGGCTTGGTGGATATGCACTTTCAATATTAAATTGGTCGAGATTGTTTAACCAATGTATTGAAGCAAAGAAGGCGAATATACTCTGGGATTTTTGTGTTTCGCAATAACTTATAGAATCGGTTTGATAAAAACACAAACACCGTTTGAATTGATGTTTTTGTGTTTCATTTACACATCGGACTCGAAAAAATAAAACGTTTCGCGGAACGTAGCTAGATGAGCACGCACAGATCGAACACTGAACATATTGGGCAAACATGGCCAAAAATCTCAAGTTAGATACAACGCTGAACTGGATTGTAATTATATATTTAACACAAAATATATAAAAATCAGAGAGATGCTTACACAAATAACCAAAACAATAACATAATTCAAAAATATTTCATGACAATTGAAGTTTCAGTGTATTGTGCAATTATGGAAAAACCTAAAGTTCTCAAACTCCAAAACAATAAAAAAAACATAAGTTCATAACAATTAAAGACGGAACTAACGAACTAAGTCTCCTTACTCAAAAACGAAAACGCAGAAATTCATAAAAATCGAAACGGAATTCATATCAATAGACAGGAACATTTTACAAAGAAACACAAAAACAAAATGGTTGTATAATTCGTCCCTTCTAGACAAACGGGCGTACAAACAACGTCGGTAAAATCAAAACTAGGCACACAGGCGTATAAAAATCTTCGGTAAAATGACGTCGAGTATACACAGAATGGGGAGACAGAAATTGGTATTAATAAATACAATACATGTTTTAAAACGTCAAATAGCATAACCAGCTCTCCTGTTCCCTTGTCTGTGCTTTCATATCCTCGAATATGTAGTAGATTACACGTTCATTCCAAGAAGATCACTCAATTGAGAATACATTCCTGCCCGACACGGCGGATATTGACTGGGCAACTTGGTACGCATCGATTTCCATGTTTGAAATATTTACACATCTGAAATAAAAAATACGTGAAAATTTATGTTTTCTCCCGTACACACAGAGCTATCACGTTTTTTTACACATAGTAAAACCTATATCAGGTAATCGTGTATTAGAAGATTACATACATAAGACATACGGTACTTATTTACAAGTTAACTTTAAATATTCTGGAAAATTCTGAGTACTCTGGATGACAGACATTTCAAGCAGAGACTTGCTTATGAATTGTGTGACATAACTCGATGCGATTACTTTTGTATTAATCGTCCATAAAAAGAATTTGAACTTAAGCAATTTTTTTATTTCAACAGAAAAGTAACCGTCATAATATGAAGTACCGATATGAAATGAAAACATACCGTGAAATATTTTGTTTCAGACTGAAAATTCAGTGTTAAACCTACTAGAATTTTAAAATACTAAAAGGAATTTTATGGTAGTAGACCTGGGGTACCCCCAAAATTTTTCCACAATTCAATTTTCTGTTAATTTGAACATGATGTTACACTAACTGTGGCACATCATTTGTCAATTTTTAAAGAAAATTCGCCGTGCTGATTTTGAACAATGCAGTCTTAAATATTGCTATTGTTAGAAATCTGAATTACTGGCCAAACTGAACCAAATCTCGTATTTTAGGGTCATTTTGACAATATATTTAAATAAATAACTGAATATTAAATCAAATTCACTTTAAAAGGATTTTTATATAAGATTTCACATGAAATTTTATTCTATCCATTTTATAAAAGAGATACTATGCTTTTAATTTACCAAAATAACAAAAAGGGGGGAGGGGGTAATTTAAGTTATTTGTTTATATAAAAAATTCCATTTTGCGAAATTTTTGTACAAAACTGATATTATATGCATATGTAAATCAATAAACAAATCAAAAACAAATTTAAGAATGTTCACCGTATAGTTTTTTTTAATGTTTTCATGATTATATGGTAAGGCATTGAAATTGAAATATGTTTTTTAATAATTAATTATAATGGCTAAAATAATGTTAATATTCAATAAGGATACCAAATACCAAATTATGACGACTAATTATATTGATGAAAGATCATCGCCGGGCACAGATTGACTCAACTATTCATGTCACACAAATTTTCATACTTCTGCACGAATTAAGGGACAAACTCATAGTTCAATGCTGGGTAGAGTAATATGCTGAACAAAGCAACAAAATGAAAACAGAAAGCTTATAAGGAATTATAAAAAGTGTATTTTTTAACTCTAAAAGGTTTAGGAGTTATAAAACTGGAAGGTTATTGGTTAGCCATACTGTCTCATAACAGGGATTATCATCATATTTGAATATGAATATTTTATCTAAAGGAATCTTGATTTGTAGAAGAAGGCATCATTTCAAACGTTTTCCCCACCTTATAAAAATATATTCCTCAATGTACCCATTTGAAACATTAAATCAATACTTCAAAAGAGCATAGTTACTGGGGCTGGCGTCTTTGTTCTTGTAGTTGGTACTTTTCTTGGAGTTATTTCCCTTTAGCACCGGTATCACTTTGAAGAGTGCATGTTAGGAGTCATTCAAACGCTCTAGTGACTAAAATCATTTCAATCTGGATTACATGTACCTCCCTTACCCCACGTCTACTACCTTAAGAAGAACGTTCAAGAAAAGAAAATAAAGTCGGTCAAATATTCTGACAACAACATTTCCCATCGAATTGTAACATATCGTTTGATATTGAGATTCAGACATTCGAACGACAATTAAGTTTAAATTGTACCTTTTAAAATGTTTTATCATATTCAGGACCACTGTTGTGGTTTTCATTTGTCCGGTTTTTTCCTATACATTGTCATTTGTTTTAAGGAATTTTCTTTTTGACTATTCCTTTAGAATGTTGTCTTGAGTTTATCAGCTTGGTAATTATGTTATTACCCATAATTCAACCGTAAACACTTTAAAATCCAGATAAATCATGTGTCAATTCAACATAAACCCACTCTTATGAGTAGGAGTATGAAAAGGCATATGGTAATTTATGTTTTGTTTTTCTTTTTTCACTCTTCCATAAACGTACTTCCAAGACAGTTAGAGTGGGGAAACGCTCCCAGACCTAACGTCTACACAGCAGCCCAGTCGCTTGTAGGACATATTCTGACCGAGGTCTTCCGTCAGGTATCCCGAAGGCTGGGCTCTAGTTAGTTCTACCTAACCCACTAACAACGACCGTGAGAAGCCTGTATTGGTATTCAAGGTCGTTAAAACCGCCCCAATCATCATTATTGTTTCAAAAGGATGTCACAAACGACAAGAGTGTGGTTTTCATATGATTTTCGAAAACATATGATAATATGTGATTTCAAAAGCAGAAAAAAAAACATATATTTTTACCATACAAGATCGAATCATATATTCCCATGTATTAAAACATAAACAACATATGAAGCATTTTGTCCGTGTAGAGGTCTCAAAGGTTCTTGGTCAGAAATTAATGGACATTGACTTCGGATCCACACTAATTTGAAACCCTGGAAATATTGTGGAGGAAACAGGAAGGAGATGATTTAGACCTTGTCCAAAAAACTTGCATTATAGTGCTACTGGTCCAGATGATGCTTCACGCCAAATTTTAATTTAAACCCCATGCATAAATGGAACTTTAAGAAAGCCTGATTTTACCTAAAAAAGCTTTGACAATATAACAAATAGACCGATGAAGTGAGAAACATGTGCAATTTTGTTAATATTTCTGGTATCGATAAATGAACACATAAGGTCTTCGTTTAGCATTTGTTTTGATGTCCCCCTTATGAAAAAAAGCAAAATTTTCGACGGACACCAACGATTGCCGAGAACTTTAAGAAAACGTTAGTTAATCGTGTTGCACGTTTTAAAACGGATTTTATTATATATTTGTAGATAGCACGCAGCGATTTATCCATGTTCCATTAGTAAAAAATGATAAATCACACTATGAAATAAATTCGGAATTTTCATTCTCAAACTTTCACAACACATCACAACACAAATCACGCAATTTTGTTGTTGGAAATAGCAATAAATTATGGAGAAAATCTAAATAATAAAGAGGATAATTAACTGATTATTGCCAATAACAAAACATTACAACTCGTGTCAGGAACGCTTGATTATCCTATTACTATGTGCTGTTTTCTTTGGGTTCTTGTTATTTGAAAGCTCAGTCCGTTAACTGAATGCATTCATCACGTTACGCATCGTAAACAAAAAACTTCTTGTATGAGAGTCAAGCCAAGTTATAAGTCAAAGATCATAATAACAGGAGTGTTATACAAAACATGTATAATAAGTATATTCTGTTGATAATACACACCACACAATCAGCGTCCGTCGGTCCGTAACATCCGATAGCACACTCAGGATGACAACAACCGAGGATATAACTGTCGTAACATCTTCCTGGACAGGATGCATGGCATTCTGAACTACGAACTGGAAAAAAAGACAGTTTTGTATAGTTTCGTATTACTTGGTGTAACACTTGATTTCAGTCAAATTGCAAATATGTGTAGAAAAATAGCAACTTAATGTTCTCAAGCGTATCGACCTTATTCTTTCATTATGTCAAATTTTCGTTTTTGTCCCCTCACCTGGCACGTTTGCTCAGGGCAAAACACTTTAGAGAAAATTCAAGAAAGCGTTCTTAGCTATATTTATCAGGATGAAAATTCTCCCTATGAAAAGTTCACTACTCTCACCCCTTAAAATCAGACGGTTGAGAACAATAAGCATTAAAACTTTCAAGATCATAAATAATTTGATACCCCAATATTTTTTACAAGATCTTGTTTGAATCAAGATTAACTCTTATAACGTCAGGTATACTAACACAACAGAAACACTCAGAGTAAAAACCGCCAGGTATGGTCTGAACTTCCTTAGAGATTAGGAATAGTCTCCCGGATGAACCAGGAAAGCAGACAAATAAAAATTACATGTATTTCAAGACCCTCATTAATACATGGGCAGGTATTATCTGTAAATCATAGGAGCTGAATGTTTCTATACATTATTCTTGTTTTTCTTTGTTTTGTTTAGATTTGTTTTCTGTTTCTGCTGAATGCCTTTGTTTTTCTTTACATGTTGCTTTCGTTCCACTTGCTTTATGTGTGTATTACGATATAACCTGGAAGCCCAGGTAATATTTCCTTTCCACAAGCTTCTCTCAAATATAACCCTAGGTCACCAGTGACGTCTTCTGTCTTTTGATTGGATGAGCGAATATTACGTTATTTTATTTACTTTTATAGTTCCAATATTCAAATTTAAAGAAAAATAGGTTAGATTTTTTTTTTCAAATAAGTTATATCTTTCGATATAAATGCACAATTATATAGTTAATTAAGATAATCTCATCTTTATTTTCATTGTATTTCATAAGCTGCAATTTACTGATATATAGAGTTTGTAAGTCTCGTTCTATACTCGGCGTCACATAAATAACATACTGTTAAAATTTGAATAAAAATATTTTCTACGACTTTATTGACACCAACCGTCGTTTAAATTGTCTTAAATGACTTGCTCATTCGTTTAGCCAAACTGCTTCTCAAAAACAAGTCGTTTATTAGCTTAAATCATGCGTAACAAATCCTTACGGGAAAATCCCATACTAATATCCGCCATGTTGGTTTTTACGGGACGATTTGTTTACAAACGAAGTGCGTAAGTTCCCGTCGAACTCCGGTGACAATCGTCTGCTTGATCAACTTCTCGGTATTATACGTTGTTCGCGTAAAATAAATCCGAGATATCCGAAATAACGCCGAATTGCATTCTGGGTTCTTCGGTTTTTGGACAAACCATTTAAACGTAAACAACATCTCCTAGCAACCAGATCACTGTAAACATGGCCGACTTTTTACAATGTAAATATTGCCACCTAGAATTAAAATCTGACCGGAATTTAACGATTCAATGTTTAGGGAGAAGCCGTTTGGCTAAACGAATGAGCAAGTCATTTAAGACAATTTAAACGACGGTAGGTGTCAATAAAGTCGTAGAAAATATTTTTATTCAAATTTTAACAGTATGTTATTTATGTGACGCCGACTATAGTTTCAGTTTCCCTTCTAAACATTTTTATCTCTTAGAACTTGATCATTGTCATTTTTAATCCGTATTTTTACCAAAAAATGATACTTCGCGTTTAACATTGAATTGAATGCTACGTTAATGACGAATCTCCATACATTTGAATGGTAGACTAGGACCCATTCTTACGAAACCACGGAGTCACGTGACGAGACTTACATACCCTATTGTGCATATCCATTGGTGGTGACCTGAGTCTATATTTTAGCGACTTAGGGTCGCTTACGATATTGACCAGTGAACAAGATCAATTAAGATAGTGCTTTATATGTTTTACCCCAAGTCTTGTGTATTTACATGTTTTTTTTTTGTTTGTATATATCTTTATGCCTGCGTCTTTTAAGCATGTGTAATGTTTGTGTATTTATATGTAATTGGTACTGTTTGACCGATAAATTACTTAAAATATCTTTTGCCCACTCGTTCCCACAAATGAATAATATCCTTCATCAAATTAAGCAAAAAAAAAGTAAATACTTTGAAATCCATTTTTGCTGACAAGGAAACCTACATTAGAACTTAAGGCAAATGTCTTCCTCATATTATTCACTTAATCTAAGTTTGATGGAAAATCAAATCTCTTTGTCAATTACCAAGTTAACTTACTACCCAAGGAAGTTCACTGGGTGATCGTCATTGAATCACAGACAGACAAACTATATACCCAGGAGTTAAATATATGACTGACTCGCTACATAATCTTACTTGTTTGACACATAAACCGTGTCTCTCCCCAGCAATGTCTTTGTCCATTTACTTCACATTCTGAATCACATTCTTTTTCGCCTATATATATATATAATAATACAAATTTTGTAACATGTACATATATTTTTTGTTTCTGATTTTGTAAGCTTAGACGATATCAATTTTGCCCTTTTGAGTCGTTAATTAAGAACGACCGTTTCATCAGTATGACTAATTGAAGATGCATGGTTTTGAATGAAGGGTCATCATAAACGATAAACATTGCTTGTTTATATATTTTACAGAGTTCTAATGGGGAAAGTATTTTGTGTACACCTAATAAAAAGCAAACGTACACAAAAAGCTTTAATCTGTGCACATTTTAGAGTGTGTACGCACAATAAAATGATGCGCGCATATGATAATTATTTCACGCTCAGAATATAATATCACAATATCTTTTTTCGTGAGCACTGAATTTTCTCTTTCGGGTGCTTATCGGAGCCTCGTAGTTTGGGCGACGTTTTATGAGTTAATTATAACAAACTGCGAAGTTTGGTAGGAAAGGGTTTTTTGTTATTGCTCTTACTTTTTTTTCTTTTTTATCTATTTATGCGTGTGTGTGTGTGTGTGTGTGTGTGTGAGAGAGAGAGAGATTGAACTAAATGGGATGCTTGTATTTCCGAAATATAAACATATATATATACATATATACATTGTAGATAACTCCAATTGCAATAATCTGATTATAATCGACTATTACATGTATATTCCTTCACGTGAGCAAATATACACGTCAGTTTTCAGCAAAAAAAAATAAAAAAGTCCTGTCTTTTGAACAACAATATTCACAATCAGATTGACTAACAGTTACGTGTAATTAGTAGAACAGACACGTGTATATTCCATCTTTTTTTGTGGGATTTTATGTACTGTAGATAATGCTTTTAAAATTGTTCTATCGACTCACACTGTTCAGAGTAAGCTAGCTCGCCATATTTTACTGGTTCTTCGTCATCGGGCACAATAGAGCGCCAGTTTATTGTGTTCACGTGACATAGATGGGGATTCTGAGCAAAGAAAACCTTTCCTTTCGAAATTTCTGAAAAAAAATCATATGAAGTCCTATTCCAAATTATTGCAACTAATTGAACGTTTAGAATGTTTCATCCCAAGCATAATATTAAATAGATGATGATGTTGATTATCGATGTCGCCAAAGATGTCGGTGTTTAAAGAATAATAGATATATATGCTGATAGTAAACTTATACACAAAAATTATGATAAAAAGTAAAGTTTTGTAAGATTCAAGCGAAATGGGAAAAAAATCAGAAACATGCATGTTTTAAACCCATTTGAAAATATCATTATTTGATCTCTGCATTACTGGATTTGATCAGAAATTTCTCAGTAGAATGTTAGAAAAAAAGTTTTGACAGAGTTATCTGCCCTTGAAATATTCATTGAAATAACTCGTTTTACCAAAATGATATGGAAAATCTTTTTTCCTTGATTCTGGTAGCGAAAATTTCAAAATGATGGTTTTTTTACATACCATGTTTTACCCACAGCCTGATTCTTACACAGACTGACACTTACATGTATGACATCAACTCGAAAAATTATACTTAACATAACAGCAAAATTACTGTAATGAGTATGCGTAAAATATACATCCGCAAAGTACGGTTTGGAGTAGAAGAGAAGAATTATCCTCGCGGCATGCTCGTGGGCTATCTCGAAGTTAACACGGAAAGGTCTATTCTTCAATGTTTCATATTACATATGAATATATAGCCGGACCAGTCTGGGCATACCAAAATATAAAATTGGCATTTCCGTTGGAATTACATTTTCAATTTATATAAATCGTAAACCATCAAGTGCACGCAAAGATGTTTCAGATTACTGTAAGTGGAATTTACGTCCTTAAACATTTACGTCAAAATTTTGACATGTAAAAAAATCATCTTATTTTGCGAATCGATACGAATGCCTGTGGATATCTACAAATAAAATGATTTTACAGTTCCCTAAGAAAGCAACAAAATTTTGCAAAAATGTACATGTACATATATCATGAATATTTAGCTCTCTCCTTTTTACACGTTGAAATCGGACGTTTGAAGGAACTAGTAATTGACATAAGAAGTACCTTGTAAAGCAGGTAGCTGTAACTCCCTGAGTCCAAGGCGAAGTGGGTCATCACCAGCCTCAGATGTCAAGGCAACAACAAGGCCGTACTCCTCCCCCATAATGTTGTAGGTACTATCTGCTCTAATCAGCCTCAAGTTTGTCAGAGGTATGGTCTCTACCTCTAACAAGCCAAGGAGGACATATCCTGTTACAACTCGTATAGAGGAAAGAAAGGTTATATCGTAGGAGGCATTTATTGCCTTGTCAACATGGGTCACTTCAAGGTTTCCCTCCACGTGGGTACAGTCTTTATACCTCCTTCGTAGAGATTCATAATGGTCGTCCTGGTTACCAGACATTCCAAAGCCAACGTGTGTTCCGTAACATTCTGAAAATTGTAGGTTGAATTTCCTTTATTTGTATTATTTCATGCGCTTTTAATATCTCATTTACAAGTCGATTTTACATATCCTTTTGATTTATTTATATGGTTTGTGATTTACTTCTGTAACAAACGAACACTCTACATTTCATTTTTAAGGGTTTGAATAGGATACAATTTGAAATAAATCGGCAGAAAGCAAATGTGTGATGAACGCTTTTTCCAACAAACGGTCGGCATTTCAATAGTCTATGCATACAAAGAATGCTTGTTTCTGGGCCCTATTTTCCGTCCTCTCTTAACAGTTCTAGTCACAACACCTAAAATCAATTCCAGCAATTCGTTTGTGGTATGGCACCTAAAACTAAAATTTCAAAGAGATCCATTCACTTATAGTCAGGATTGTGCCCGGACACCGTGGAAAGGCTTGTTTCCGGTCACTTTTGGGCCCTGATTTATAAATGATTCAGGTAATACCATAAATCAATTTCAGCCTTCCTTTGGTGCTATGGCGTCCTATTGTGCTGCTTCAAAGCGATTCATTCACTTATAGTCAATAATTTTCCGAACATCACAGAATGGTTTGTTCCTGAATATCCTTTTTGGCCCCTAATTCCTAAAAAAATTACGTTATGATCTCTTAAAGTACTCTAAGCCTTCCTTTTGTGGTATGACAACTGTATGTGTAATTTTTGTATGTGTAACGGCGGGTGTTTATAGAAAAGCAGAGGACGCTTACCCTAGCGGTGCACCTGGTCCATGCTCCCAGTTTTTAGTGGAGTCCGAGTTGCTCATTTGCTTTTTTACATTGTATGTATGATTTTAGTTACTTCAGGTTCTTTGTTGTGTGTCTGTTTTCCATGTCTGGTCTTTGTCCCTGGGGTACATTCTTTTGATTACGGCTATAACCTTGGTTCCCTTGATTACTGTTTCAAAGAGGTCCATTCAAAATTAATCAAGTAACTGTTCGGACATTATGAAAAGGCTTGTTTCTTGTCCCTTTAATTATGGCCCCTAATTCCTAGATGGTTCAAGTCACTACCCCCAAATTCAATTCCTTCCTTCAGCGGTATCATGGCACCTTATGGTATAATTCCACAAAGGTAAGGCCTTAACTAAAGTTATTGTCCTGATCTGAAATGTTTACGAACGACGACGACGATAGCATGATACCATTATATGACCGTAAATTTAGTGTGGTCGTATAAAAAAATAACCATTTTCTAAATATTTAAATAAAAGGTTTCGTCAAGTGCAGCATAATACGACCGCAGCTAGTTCACTTGATGCAAGTGTGAACACAATACTATTTTTGACATACTAAACATAGGGACTTACAGTTCATTATGGATACACCAACACATTTCGACACAATATTGCACAATATTTTGGAACTCAATTTAAGTATAAAGGTCTGCTTCAGGGTGCATTCATGGATCATTTTGTACCTCATTATCTCACAAATAGTAAATGATAAGGTTAATTTGGTCAGCATATTTCTTAAGCTCTTGCATTGAGGCTGGGATTTACATATGGAACCCAATAAAAAAGATTAAAAAAAAACCGCACCAACAAGAAAAAGGCCAATTTGTGAGGATTGGTCCCCTTTGAACCCTTATAACTGGAAAGCCGCAAGAAATATATGAAATTTGACTGATAAATGCAGGCAGGGAATTTCATGAGGAATGTAACAAAAAAACTTCAAAATAGCACCAAAAATAAAAAAGAAGATTTTTTGGGCATTGTCCCATTTGGCCCCTTATAATTTGAAAACTGTCAAAGATTCCAAAATCTGATTGAAAAACGTAGACAACGACTCATTAGGAATTTACTGAAACAATCCAAATAAAAACAGAAATAAAAAGGCCATTGTAAAGAAATAATAAGAAAATACATGTTTCTGTCCCCTTTGTGGCCCCTTATTCTTATTTGGTTGAAGTAACAGCCCCAAAAATCAATTCAAGTCTTTGTTTTGTGGTATGGATCATTGTTATGTCTAATATGATGTCTTCATGTCGTCAAACAGTATATGTCGGTACAACCCCATTTTTAGCACCTGCGGCACTGTCTTTTTTCTTTCGCTGTCGCTTCGAAACAATGCACTCATTTAATAACGTTTACGCGATGATTTAACGGCTGCGAGGTTATCTAATTGATATCAATTACATAAATACACTCATTTAACTCATACGATGACATAAATATACAAATTTAATCCAACTTCCATATGGGGGAGGTTAAACGGAACAGCCGTTATTTTGGCTACGCCCAGGGAAGTTGTCCCAAAATTACCGTATTTGTCTTTTGTGGTATGGAACATTGTTATACATGTACAATTTCATAAGATTAATTCACTAATGGTCAAGTTATTGTCTGGACATGCATGATTCTGGTCCCCTCTTTGGTCCCTTATTTCTCAGAAATTCAAGTGTTTACCCCAAAAATCTATCCAAGTCTGACCATTGTGGTAAAGACTATAGATTGTTATGAAACAATATCATAGCCATTCCTATACTTTAATTTGAATTATATAGTTAAATTCCATGAAATGCTTGTCTTTTTTGGTCCCTGATTCTAAAACGGATAAGGGCCATAACTCCCAATATCAATACCAACTTTTCAATTGTGGTTTGGAACCTTGTTATAAAATTTTATAAAGGTGTTCAACTAGTATGCAAGTTATCGTACGAAAAAAACAAGTGTGTACGGACGACGGCGACGACAACAACGATGACAGCAACATACCAATATACGACCGCAATATTTTAGCGGTCGTATAAAAAATGGGTGCAATCGGTATTGAGTAAGTCCGATAATTGCAAAATCCTTCTTTAAAATTTTTGTTTAAATCAAGTCTCTTAATTCTAAATCGTAAAAATGGAAATTAAAGAAACGCACACAGAACAGATGGGCTAAATATTGACACAACATTCCAGCTTTAAAATTAAGCTCTCAATTATGGTCAATAGCTCAAATACTTGCAATTAGACTTTTAAAGATAACATGATCAGACAAACAGACGGACAGACAAGTGCTTTCTTTCAATAACATAATTTATTTCTGTAGGGTGTGATCAATAAAAATCAAAAGCCTAGATAAACAGAAATAAACAATTAATAATTTCGTGGCATTTCGTGGAAGCGTCTATGAGTTGAAGTCTATAAGCACGACATTGTAGAATAAAAAAATACAAATATTAGAAGGGAGCTTACACAAATAGAAATAAACGATTAAACAAAGTTTCGTGAAAATTGCTTGAAGCTTTTTCAGGTCATCAGGAAAATATTGGACCCCCTTTTTCATGAATTAAGTCCCATAACTCAAAAATGAAAAAAAAAGAGAAAAATCTATAAAATCTAAATAGAGCTCACATCAATGTAAAAAAAATCAGCAAAGTTTCGAGAAAACAGGTGAATCTTCTACTGAGTTATAATTTGAAACCAAAAGCCCCCCTTCCTCATAACTCTAAATCTTAAAATCATAAAATTTCAAAAAATGAAAGGGACTTTCCATTGGTATACATAAATAATTCACAAAAGTGCATTGAAATTGCCGCAAGAACTTTTGAGTTCCGAAGTCCGGATACATAAAATCATCTTGTTTTGTATGATTAAAGTCCTACTACTCAAAAATAGCATAATCTTAAATAAATAAAAATTAAAGAGGATCTCACATAATTGAAAATAAAACTAATCACCAGTTTAAATCAATCGGTGGAGGCATATTTAGTTGAAGTACGAACTGTGGACAACGGGTGTACGGACACCGAAATAACATAATACAGACGTATAAAATCGAAATGGAGTTTACACCAATAGAAGTGAACAATTCAAGTTTTATAGATATTGATGCAAGGGTTTTTGAGTAATTGTCTAGAAACAGAAAATCACACAACTAAAAAAATGTAACAGAATTTTCTTAAAATCAAAAGGGAGCTACAATCAAAAGATGGTTTTATAAAAACTGTTGTCAGCATGCGAAGTGAGAACGACAGACGGACAGACGGGCTCGTAAGATAATACTTTCCTAAAAATATCTTTAACATAATAAGGCTATTACATGTATGAAATAAAATAATTTATACCAACCATCGCCTTTGTACCCTTTAACTTCATTCCTGTAGAAAGTGTGAGCTGGTAAATGAAAACATGGAATTGACCCTTTTCGACTTCATTCATGTAGAAAGTTTGCAGTGGTAAACGAAAACGTGGAACTAACCTAAGTACATCGTGTTTTTTTTTCGGTACCAGAGGCGGAGTCTATTGGGGTGATTCTGGGGTTTGGACCCCCCTTTTTGTTTTAAAATATTGTTAAAATTGTGCAGAACTATGGCAAAAATGAACAAATAAAAGAACAAATTTCTGGATACATGTAAATTAACTCGATACAAGTAAATTAACTCGATACGTACTGTCACCCCATTTGAAACCAAAATTATAAGTGATTATTTTAGTATTCAACTTTTTACAATACACAAAACACTTCTATCACGACCATGATCATGATTGTAATAAATGACGTAGATAATTGAAGCTGAAACTCCTTCGAAGATGATTAAGTGAAGGGGTTATCTCGGGTCGCATTCTCTCGCTAGTGCAGTTACACAAAGGTTTTGACTAGTTTATGAATACCACTACACATATACAGCACGCGATAAATATTTAAGAAATTAAAGGCATGATTATACAAGATTTTTTTAATTCTTGGTACTTTTCAGACTAAATGATTTGAAATACGCTTTTATTCCCCTTCGTCCATTAAGACTCGCATACACTAAGATTTACTTGAAGTTCTAAATACATCCATGTTACAAGAACATGTATCAATAATGGCAACAAAGTGGATATAATCTTAGAGACAAACCTTTTGTTTCCTCTTCCTTATCTACTGTTACAATTTTAACTCCATAAATATTCGGTAAAACATATAAAAAAGTAAACAAACACATTAAAACATCCATTTTGAAATGCTGAACTGAACTGATCACGTGACAATAGTTCATAATTGATTCAGCATCCAAAAATATATATTGACAGGCAGGTGGTGTTTTTTTTTTATATCTAGTACATTCGTGTGTTAATCAACTAATTCAAAGGCCTAATGGTTTTGTGTACCTTTTTGCAAACACGCTTACGTATTTTTATGGAGCTTGGGATTGAGTTTCGAACCTGGAATCCTTACTTCACCTACGGCACTCTAGATAGATCTATATCCAAATATTAATCCTTACTTCACCTACGGCACTAGATAGATCTATATCAAAATATTTTTAAAAGTTCCCGATTACAAGCTAATGAAACTATAACGGATCGTCTCGCGTGCCTTCATTTATATTTGAGCACTGTTCGAAGGAATAGTGACCGCTATCTTTGAAATAAGCGTAGATATTCATTTTATATCGACTGTTGTACATATAGGATTACCCAGGTCAAGTGCTAGCATGTCAGTTAATTACGAGTAGTCCTTAGTTTGTACATTTGTGTAAGTTATATCCAGTTTCTTCATTTCTGTTGTAACAAAGGACTCGGATCTTTTTGAACTTATTTTAGGTTTGTTTCATTGTGTAATATCATTTCCACAGTAGCTAGATTTTAAAGGGGAGGGTTGTGATCACGCCAAAGTATTTTAACCCCACCGCATTTTTTGTGCCTGTCTCAAGTCTGGACTTTCAGGTGTATGTATTAAGTTAATTATTATGTTTCTTGAGTATATATAGAGGCAACTTTTTCGCTGTGCCTGTGTATAAATATGTTTTGGGAGCAGCTGCAGCCTGCCCTGTGGTGCACGGCTTTCCACTTCGTTCTTTGAAGACCAATGGGTGGCCTTGGGCTGATATATTCATCCTAGTGGGACTGATGTCTCTCTGGCATATTCACAATAGCTATTTTCGTTATATATAAGATATTAATTGCATAATCAATGTATCCAATGGCGGATCATAAAGGTGATCCGCACACTCTTTTTGCTGAACAATTTCTTAAAAAAAATTGAAATTAATTGTCCGGAACCACTCTGGGTCCCTTTTTAAAATCTCTGGATCCGTCCTGATGTACATGTACAATAGGATTTTTTTTTAATTCATCGAAACAGTTATGACTCAATATGCTCGTTGATCTTTGTCAAGTACTTTTTTAAGTATGAGGCCATTACAAGACATTATTTGTACATATGTCGTGTAATTCCAAAATATAATATTGGCAATGCATAATTTACTATGCCTGAATTCAGCAAACTCAAAGAAACTTTAGATCCAGAAATAAAATATCTGTAAATACTGAGTTTATTCAGAATTTAGTGGTTTTCTGGAGACAGAAAGGTGTACAAACATCAAGGTCCAGCAATTCGAGTGTGTGTACTTGTTTAGTTACTAGTAGTATTTTTTTCTTACTTATTAACCCGTTCTATTTTCCCTGGCCGCATATACTTCATTCATTGGCTAAAGTTTCCATTTTGATGAGGTACAGGACAATTGAGAATGGGGCAAGGACAAGGACAATGGGTGATGGGCAATGAGGCGTGATGGTTATGGGGCAATGAAGAATGGAGAACGGGTCATGGGAGATGTAGGGGGAGGGTGTTCAATGTTGACAAGACACACATTGATGATAAAAAAAACTAGATATCATTGATATGAATTCAGGTAAAAAAATCTTAGATGTTAGCCATGCACAACGCATTCAATTTATCACAGCCGAGACAGTAAACAGTTAAGCAAAAATCATTAATTTGACCTTGAGGTTCAAGTTCAAGGTCACATGTCATCAACCATAGTACGCGACAAGTCGCCATGCGCTGATCTACCCTTATACCAAATATCAAAAGCCTACACCAAACGAAAACAAAGCCACAGCCCAGACACGATTTGTTACAGGTGGACGGATGATTACTATTGGGCGATAGAGTGGGAAATTGGCAAATGGGTAGGGAATGGGGCGATAAGGTCGGAAATGGGACGATGAAGTGTGGTCAGTGGAAAATTGGGATGAGTGGGAAGGTTATCTTATAAGATAAAAATCTGTTAATTAACATCAATTAATAGTAAACTATAAGAAGGGATAAGTTTTCACTAATGAATAATTTTACTCTCTTCAAGCTAAAACATGAATATCTACCAATGCCTCCTTTTTATAACCAATTAGTCTTTTATCTTTGCATTAATTACATGTTCATAGTTAATGTATCTTTACTATTTACTTGTTTGTTTTTCCGATGTTGTTGATAAAGAATCTCGGTAGGACTGTAATTAACCTTATGGTGTTAATTAATTATATACGATCATTTGTAAAATACATGCAGTACGTACATATACATGAACATATAGCATTTCATATTCGATGCTCTGTAAGAATTTTATAAATTTCATAAAGATGAATACAAGGCTAAAATGTTTGGATCTAGAATGTTGGTCCAGTCGTGCCAGGGTCTAAAATAATGGTCCAACGTGTCGGAAGAGAAGATTATAGTGTACGACAACAAATGAAAATTTGGCCTTTTTTCAATATTGAAGATGAAACATGGACAATAGTTTAAAATCTCAAATCCAGTTTGACAATTCAATGAAGCTACAGGCTGTGTCGATAATTGAAGAAGATGGAAAACGTATACCATCCCCTTGCGGTAAAGATGGAAACAATGATATGTTATATTCACATTTCAACCAGAATAATGTTTCTAGTGCAACCTACATGTATGTTCATGTGCTTATAGTTCAGCGAACGGCTGTTTATTTTCTACTTTCTAACATAACGAAACTGTTCTACTTAAATTTATAATAACATTCAACACACAGTAACAGGTACGTTAATTGTGCCTTCACCATTTTACACCACTAAACCATCGTACATTGTACACTATTCAACAATCGTATACGTACACTACTAAAACATCGTACACTACTAAACCATCGTACACTACAAAACAATCTTACACTACTAAACCATCGTACACTACTAAACCAATCGTGTTTTTCCACATCGAATGCCTGCAATCTTATCGGTAGAGTGGCACCATTGGCCGAACTGTGTTTACTGATGATTAAATCGGAACTCATTCTGAACATTATAAAGAAAGCGGAATCCCGCGAGTTGAAACGAGTGTTGCCTGATTCTTATGGACAGTATTACCTTAATCTATTGTCCTGTTCTACGTCGCCCCTTGTTTCAGTAATTTGGATAACAAGATCAACATGGAATAACGTTGTAGGTATACTATACGGGATCATTTGTTTATTTGTTGTAGATTTAGTTGTCTAAAAATTTGGCTCCTGTTATCACGTGAGTGTTAGAAACATTTTTTTTCGGTTTGAAAAGAGTAACAATAAGTTCGAAGTTAGCTTGCGATGTCTTACCTTAATAGATCATTTTGGGATACTAGTATTCTATAAATGGCTCAATGGTGATTTATAATGCTCTGGGTACATCTATTTTATTCGATATACATTCAACAAAGGAATTTAAGTGATTTATGTAGCCAAAAAAAAAACAAAAACAAAAAAACGAGCAAACAACCTTTTTAGTAGTTATTCAAACATTTATAATTGGTAAAATATTCACGGATCAAGACTGAAGTATACCGGAGTGTGTTCTTTTGGAAGGCTTCTACGTACATGCATCAACGCTAGAGTGCCTGCGCTTTGTAATGACATCAACCGTGGCAGTGGCTGCAATTCCACAAATAAGTAACAAAAGGAGAAAGACGATTAAGCAACTTGGTGCAATGGCTCAAATTCAGGTAAACGTGTGTTTGTTCTTACCGTACTGAATGTAACTGTAGTAATTAGGGGACAAATTTATGATTCTGGGGAGGCCGGTAAATTGTTCCCCCGTTAGAATCAAATGGTCGTCCTCAACCAGTTAATTTTAGAAGCCCGTATTGTAAAACTAATGCATATGTATGTACATGTAGAAAAAATGCATGCAGGATTAAATTAATCATAAAATTCTTTCCGTAAACAGTAACTTACATTCTGGACATTAATATGTGTCATATATACAGTTAAATTTCGGAGGGAATACTTCCAATATGCAATGTTGTAAGGATGAGACAATGGCAGTGGTCATCATTTATGCTTCAAATTACAAAAATGTATATGATACAAATAGGAAAACATGACTGTTAACTGAGGCGGATCCAAATATTTTAAAAGGGGCTCCTCAGAATAAGGTTGTGTGTGTGCTAGGACATTCATTACATGTATTTACCATTATTATTGTCAACTTCCCACATGAAAATGATACATTTTCCAACAAAAAGGAGGGGTGCCAACCCAATGTACCCCCCCCCCAATCCCCGGAACCGCCACTGGTTATTATATGATCAACTGAAGTACAATGTATTAAGATGGGAATATTCACATGTAATACAAATGTAACAGCAAGAATATAAATGTTATATGACAAGGGTGAGGTATATTTGGCAGCTGTTAACCCTATCTGAAACTATATATAGTGACCCTCTTCCTTAGACTTAGACTTGTGTTAACCAAACAACAAAAACCTCGAAAAACCCATCTAAACCAGACACTTTTATAAGTCCCTTTATGTCAGTTTACATATATATATTGAATCTTGGTAAACTAGACAGTTTTTTGTAGTTTATGTGTGTTCTTTTTAGTTTATTTGTTCATCCAAACAAGTATATCCAGGAACGAGTAACTGTTACGGCACATGCCTAAGGAGTTGTTGAAATAATACATTAAAACAATCTTTTTTAATTACAAATATTTTCAATCTAACATTCCAAAAAATACCAGCATTTTTTTAAATTAACATTGTCCATGTAATGATGCAATTTCAGAATTCTAACACTAGATTTCTAAAATCACAGCAATGGTTAATCCAGAAGAGGATTCCGGAGATTGGATCTCCTTTCATGTGTAACTGCTTCTTCAGGGGCTTCTTAAATTGCACTAGTCTCCTTTTACATTGTTAATGTATATTTATTAAGCACGAACTTGATGGTCATTTTCACAATTTCCGCAAAAAATTGACATTTACTGCTAGCTGTAAAGGAAGTAATTTAAAGTAAATATCCATATTGTAAAGAAATGTTAAATTTATTACAAACCGTATATTTGATTGGCAAATATAGAAACTCCCAAAAAGCATTAAGTACGTTTCTGTATAATAATTAGGCAAAATGTTTATAAGGTGTGGCGCATGTCGAAAAAAAAAAACACCACAGAGATATTATTGCATTATCAAAAGAATTTGTACTTCAAAACACACAGAAATAACCATCAAAGTGTTTGTAAAGTTCGTCTTTTTTTAAGATATTGACAGGTCAAATTTAGTTGAAACTCGCTATGGAATAAATGGCAGGAAAATCCCTCCTCTTTTTTCCTGATATAAGCAGTAAAAATATATCTACATGTATGTCACATATGCTTAAGGATGAATTTAGATAGCTTTTATGTTATTTCTGGATGTGTTTAATATACTTCCTGCTGAAAAAAAACCAAATTGAGAGATAAAAATGTGCCACCCCTTGCCTGAGTCTTACACAGAATGGTACTTAGTTCAATACTGATGCACAAAGTAATAAAATGACATTTCACTTTCATATTGTTGTTTTGCCCTGAAGGAAGACTACGTTAAAAGCATTTGATCAAGCGCGGATCTATACGTGTCCCATATGGGTTTTGCGACGCAAACATGAAATTTGCTAGAAAATTGATTAGACAGAATAACATACAAAAATATTGTTTGGTGGTTAGAAATTATCTTAATTATCAATTATAGAATTGATACTTTGGAATATTGCAAAATAGTTGCAAAGGTACATTTCACAAAGGATGAACGACGTTTTGAAAGATTACACACATTCTCTAAAACTCACAATAAGACAAAATGGCGTTACTAGAAATGACGATAATGATTCTCAGAGTATATTGAATTTGGAGGTAAGTTAGTCATATTATTGTGTAATTAAATGTATCTAAAACAGTCATGCATTTGTATGTCTGCAGTGCTTTTCACAAAATATCTTAAAAGCGTAAAATTAGTCGTAAGTTATGACGTCATACTATATCAAAGTATTATGACATCATAACTTACGACTTATTTAAGAATTTTTATGAATTCGACTGCAACTGTATCTTCATACAAAGCAAGTTGTTCTGCGTCTAGCGTTCTAAATATTGCTCAAGAATTTGTCCTGCTGGATGTAATGTACAACATCTCGAGGGCAACATCGCTCTGCATCGTTTATATCAATAAATTATGTGTTATAAAGTGTTGTAGAACGGGAAATCTTGAGTGAAATAGAGTATTCCAGAATCGGTACATGTAATACATTCAAAACATGAAATCTGGTATGAGCAGTGTGCTCAAGAACGGGAAACACTGAAAGCAGAGTGTTGTAGAACGGAAATCAGCTTGGTATGAGCTTGGTGCATGTACATGTGTTTACATTTATTCCAAATGTTTTACTACTGGAAGATACACTTGCGATTACTTCTAACCTCTCTTCGATCCTGCCAGGATTCGCTGTCATAGAACAGTTCTAAACTGTCAGAAACTGTTCTGACCCGCGACACACCTTGTCAGAGTCTGTCAGGGCTTTGGACAAGCCCTGTCATAATCTGTCATTGGTCCTGACACCCTCCTGTCAGGAACTGTTCTAGGTAGAACAGATACGTGGATTAGAAGAGTTCCTGACAGATTTTGACAGTCATTAGCCAGAGAATACTTCTCTGACTATATTACAAACAGTACATGTACGTGATTCCGAAAAAAGGCGTAGCACCCGAATCCGGATTCGTACGAATGGAAGGAAGCCTTGCTATGTTTAAACTTGATTTTTTGTCAATTTTTTACCCGACTTTTATGTATAGCATGCAGTACCAACAAAATATATTGCCTGTCATACCCGCTACGCCCCTGACCTTAATGAATTTGGACTGAATTATTTTGGTTGCAGATCTAGACACCGGCATGCTACAGAGTACCTATATATTGACAATTTTAAACAGCTTATACAGAAATTCTAGACCTTTATTTATGAAACTTTAAAGTGTTTACACTCATACACTTTGAAAGAATATGACATTTTTAAAGAACTTTGACTCAAAATAATGTGTCGCAGCGACCACCTGATAGTTAGCATTTTAGTCATTAATTTTAGACCCTCATGGAAAATAAAAATCCTCGCACTCATACATTTTTCAAGGATATGACATTTTTGAAGTATTTTGACTCACATTAATATGTAGCAGCCACTATATGACAGTTATATTGAACAAATGAGCATCTTAGTCATTAATTTTAGATCCTCACGGACATTAAAGGTGTTGGCAAGAATATGACATTTTTAAAGAATTTTGACTCAAAATAATGTGTCGCAACCACCACATGATAGTTATATTGAAAATTTTAGCATTTTAGTCATTAGTTTTAGACCCTCATGGAAATAAAAGTGCTCACATTCACACATTTTTCAAGAATATGACATTTTTAAAGAATTTTGACTCAAATTATTGTGTCACGGCATTTATATGACAGTTATATTGAAAAAAAAATAGCATTTTAGTCATTAATTTTAGACCCTCACGAAAATTAAAAGTGTGGGCACTTTTACATATATGCTGGAATATGAATTTTTTGACGAATTTTCTATAAGACTATGTAGAATTTTGACCGAAATATTTAGGTATAAGTCACCCATTTAATGCTGAAATTGTCAATTTTAACATTTTTAGTATGATTTGTGACCCTTAATAAATGTAGCATTCACTCAAAAAGTATTTTCTCAATCTTGAACTTCGTGAGAATTACGAAACATCTGAGTTACAATGTATCGGTTACCACGTTCACACTTACAGAAACATAGACCTTTAATTTTATAATCAAGTAATTAAATTTAATCAATATCACAGGTGTATGACAGAATGTAAAAAAATATACATGTAAACAATGATAATTTTTGAACGATGAGCGACTGGACCGTGATCGACGAAAATTGGAACATGAACAACGATCGAGTGATTGTGAGATGACGATCACGATGAGCTCTCTATATACAATTGGAAATTCAATGCAAATTTTGAAAACAAGATTTTTTTTCCTAATCGAATTTGCTAATTTACATTAGTCACACAATTTGATTTATTAATCGCGGACTTCCTGTTCTAAATTGCGTCACACGGAATAGAAAGATTCAGTGTCAGGAACTGTCCAGGGTATGACAGTTTAGAGCAGCTTTTCGTAATTTCTTTGTCACGACCCAGGACAGTTTCTGTCAGGATCTGTCAGGGAACGGGGCAAAATGTGTCGTGACCCATGGAAGCCTCTGTCAGGATTTCTGTTCTATCTGCTGTCGTAGAACACAAATCCTGACAGGTTGTGACAGAATTTAAGAGAGGTTTAAGTGATCGCAACTGTACGTGTATACATATGTACGAGATTCAAGTTACGATCTTGCCGATGGTTTATTTTCACAGGCACATGACTAAATGCTAAATTAGACAATTACCATTAATAATACCACTTGTATGCATATTTTTTTTACAGAAGTTGAATCTTGAATGTCTCCCTGTAAGAACTGTACATAATATGCAATAAAACAAACACTGAAAAATGTGTAAACCTAATACTACTCAAATGTCTCAAACTACTCTAATGTCAAACGACTCTATTGATAAGAAAAGCTAGAGTACCTGATGAGGATAGATGTACGGTCTTGGTCATCATGAGCTAAATGATATCCGAAACACAAGGTGAACAGATAAAAATATAAGTTCCTACTGACTAAATATAAAAAGAGAGGTAACTGCTACCTCTTAGGAGTAAATTGAACATTACAGAGGGAATAACATTATTTATGAAATCGTGTGTAGAGAAAATTTATAAATAAGAACACACAATAAACTCCTAAAACTTTTTGGAAATATGTAGCAAAAAGCCAACTAGAAATTCTGTTGAACCCAACAAGTAAAAATAAATATTATGAAACAATATTAGAATCATAATAAACGTAAAGATGTTGCAGATCATAGGAGGGATAAGACAGATGTTTATCTATTTAAACAAATGCAACTCATTTCGAAAGGCATTGATATTGAGTTTTGCTGGGATGGGAATATGGACATGTTTTATTATTACGGTTTATATAATAAAATAAATGCAACGGATTTCGAAAGACATTGATATTGAGTTTTGCTGGGATGGGAATATGGACACGTTTTATTATTACGGTTTATATAATTAAATAAATGCAACGGATTTCGAAAGGCATTGATATTGAGTTTTGCTGGGATAGGAATATGGACACGTTTTATTATTACGGTTTATATAATTAAATAAATGCAACGGATTTCGTAAGGCATTGATATTGAGTTTTGCTGGGATAGGAATATGGACACGTTTTATTATACAGTTTATCTAATTTAACAAATGCAACTCATTTCGAAAGGCATTGGTATTGAGTTTTGCTGGGATAGAAATGTGAACACGATTATTCTTAAAATACATAATATGCAATAAAACAAACACTGAAAAAATGGGTAAACCCAACAGTATCTTACTTTTTATAATACCATTTTCTGTTATTTTCAAAGACTGTCGAACCAGTGTTAAGGAGGAGGTAGACCTAGGGTTAGGGACATAATTCATACAAATCATTGGAACGTTTGTGTAAGCATTTTACATCAATCTCATCTAAGCATCAAATTAACTTGGATTGATTTTAAAAAATAAAAAAAAATACATGTATGAATTATTCAAAATACACAACAAAAACGAGAAAGAGAATACAAAATATGAATCAGTCAAATACTTCCGGAATATACCACATATAAATAATACAAATATAAAGGCCAATCCGTGTGTAAATAATACAAGTACGAATCACAAGGCGAATCCGGGTGTTAAAAATACAAGTACGAATGTAAAGTCCATTCGTGTGTAAATTATACAAGTACGAATGTAAACGCCAATCCGTGTATAAATAATACAAGTACGAAATCTAAAGGCCAATCCGTGTGTAAATAATATAAATACGTATGTAAGGGTCAATACGGGTGTAAATAATACAAGTACGAATGTAAAGGCCAATTCTTGTGTAAATAATACAAGTACGAATATAAAGGCCAATCCGTGTGTATATAAGTACTAACCAGTATTTGAATTATTTCTATTTTAATATGGAAAAAAAAATACCCCCAGAGTAGATATATCGGGTAACATATCGTTTCACGTTTGGGGGACGTCATATATGATTTTTTTAATATGGACTAGAATCGATTAGAAATTGTAAAAGGATTTTTTTTTCATTTTATTATTGACAACTTAAGGAAACTTTACACTCCTTCGTAAACTGCCCCTAAATTGGTTATATCGCATAATATGGTTTACGATTAAAAGCAATCCTCAATGAAGACAGGCCGCAAAATTTGGGTTTATATCTATCGTTTTAGTAAAGCTTTAAATGTATACAAAGAAAACCAAAATGAAAATCAGAAATAAAATGTGTCGTAATCAATAAACCTTAATTGTAAGTAAACAATAGTCCATTTCTTTTGTTTGTCATGTTGAAGTATCAGTCGCAGTAAGAATCAGGCAGAGGGTGAAACATGGTATGGATAAAAAAAACAGTAAGCACCATTTTGAAAGAGTAATTTGCTTATTTGCACCATTAGAGTCAAGGATATAGGAGCAGACTTTCCTTATCATGTTGGTAAATTGAGTTATGATTTCATTGAAATGAACATTTTAAGGGCAGATAACTCTGTCAAAAATCTCATTTTTCTAACGTTCTATTTTAAAAATATCTAAGCAAATCCAGTGATAGAGAGACCAAATAATGATCTTTACAAATAGAGAATGCATCTTTTAATGACTTTATATTATCAAATCGGTGAGGTTTCGACATGCATGCTTCTGATTTTTTTTTCATTTTGCCTGATTGTTACAACAATTTACACTTAAATACGACACGTTTTAATTGATAAATCCTTCTAGATCAAGCAAATATTTGAAATAAACACTTGAAGTCGAAACCATTTCGTTTAAAAATTTTAAAAAATGCATAGCGGTACAACTTCTCCAAGGAATGATTATCGCAGTGACACGGTAAGCGTATGAAAATTGTATTTCAATATTTCAAGACTCATACATGATTAATATGTAACATGAGTATACATATACAAAGTACAACAAATACATATAGATAAGAGTAATCAAGGAAACCAAGATTATAGCGGTAATGAAAAGAATGTAATTCAGGGACAAAGACCAGACATGAAAAACAGACATACACAACAAAGAACATAAAGTAACTAAAATCATACATACAAAGTAACAAAAGCAAATGAGCATCCACTAAAAACTGGCAGCATGGACCAGGTGCACCGGTAGGGTAAGCGTCCTCTGCGTTTCTAGAAACACCCGCCGAGTTGCTCATAAAAAGTCAAGTCCAGGGTAGACGAAAGAGGAAAGGAAAACTATGACACGTTGAACAAATCAGTTTTCATGGCGCAGATTAACAATGATTCGGTACTCAGTCTGATGATTTGCACACATGTATACTGCAAATCTTATATACATTTATTTGCAATTTGTTCATGATACATGTAAGTTATAATAAAAACAGGCAATTGAAAACTAAATAAAATGAATTAAAGTAATTTGGACAAAGGCTTGATCAATATAAATTTATCGAAGTTTCTAACAGACATCAACTTTGCAGATATACAACAAGCTTGTCATTTTGATTTCACTTGTATAATAAGCAGATAAATATTTATTTTCCAAGTTAACTACATGTAAGTTCTCATTTAAACAAAAAAATAAAATTCATCACCAATAGCTTTGTAACATTAAGAACACATTCTGTTCTATTGACATTAGCCCATCTTCTGTAACATAAAGAACACATTGTGTCCTGTCCATTGATATATAGTCCATCTTCTGTAACATAAAGAACACAATCTCATTCTGTTCTGTCTATTGACATATAGTCCATCTTCTGTAACATAAAGAACACAATCTCATTCTGTTCTGTCTATTGACATATAGTCCATCTTCTGTTACATAAAGAACACATTCTGTTCTGTCTATTGACATTAGTCCATCTTCCTATTTCTGTTAGAATTCTCAAATTAGTTTTTTATGTCCGTAGCTTTGTTATCCATAATCTCCTTTTTTTTTTTTTGGGGGGGGGGGGGGTGCTCAAGCCAAAATACTATAAAACTAACTACAGGACGAGTTAAAATTTCACTAAACTCATGAAGTCATGAATTGATCACATTAAATTTTATTTAAATAGTTCTTATCGCAGTATCCATCCTTGTTCATAATGCAAAAAATGATTAAGACCAGCACTGATGAATATACAGATTCCTCGAAGATAATTCAATTAAATGTACACCGACCTTGAAGATGCAAGCTTAACAAAAGTTTATACAATGAACTACATTTACTCAGCTTACCGTCATTGTTTCCGTGCAGTTAAAACCAAAATGACAGCATTCTGATTTCAACCCGTACTCTACCCAGCTAACCATTTACCATAAACAGTTGGGTAGAACCTCTAACTTTCAATAATATTTTGCAAAATTTTAGATGTACTTTTAACCAGGGTTTCAAAGAGTAATCAAGGGAACCAAGGTTATAGCGGTAATCAAAAGAATGTAACCCCGGGACAAAGACCAGACATGGAAAACAAACATACACAACAAAGAACATAGAGAAACTAAAATTAAAATATCAATTGGGAATATATATCAACTGAGAAAACATAAGGACTTTTTTAACATTCGTGCATTAAAATGATAAAATAATTGTTTGAAGTTTACATGTATCAACATTCTGATATTCTAGTCATATGTTGTGTGACTGTCTACACACGAGAAATAACTTCATATTTAATGAAAACACTAATTATTTAAATAATTTAGCATTTGTGAAAAAAAAGTTGTTTTGTTAGTGTGGACAGCAGTTTTCTGTCATATGACGTATGATTGTGGTCTGGTATCACTGTGACGTCATTACAATGAACTATTAATAGCAAAATAAAATAAACCATTGTTCCTATGACTCTTATGTGTCACTATATTTTAAAATTTTGTTATGTAATTACAGCAAAATTGATATTTTTGATGTGTTGGCAATAATAATGGCCTAATGCCCCTACACCTTTCGTGCTTTAAAGCAATACACTAAGCGGGGCTCAGAGTACTTACATATTGAACACTTCTGACGATGACCAATTTACACAGATAACGAATAGTGATTATTCTCTTACTGCAATAACTACGAAGTTAATGTGATAACCTTTGTTAATTACATAACAATAACTACAGTCCAGCCGAATTATGCATTGACTTTCATAAGGAACCTATTATTTTTTACCTGGATGGGGAGGGGTAGGAGAGCTGTAAAATAGTGTATCATAATTTTTTTGAACCCTCATTATATCTATGTTGAAATTTGTTGTAATCCCCTTTTCCATTTATACGAAACCGAATGATATAGCTAAAAATTAACACCCCTCCCCACTACTAAATAAGGGAAAAAACTGATCTTCCATTTCCATTACAGAACAAAATAACTTGATCCCCCCTCTATTTTGACCAGCCCGAACCCCCCCCCCAAAAAAAAAAAGACAAAAAATTCCAGGTAAAATAGGTTCGTCTTTTTTAGTTTTCGTCAAAGCTCTTTCTTCAGTGATTTTTTGATAGATATTAGAAATATCAGTTTACGTAAAATCTCAATTTATGAAACCAAGTCATAATGTTTTATGGAAATGTTAATGGTTAAACGGGTCTAACTGTATATACACTGATTACCTTAAGCCGATGTTGTTCTTAATGATCGTAGACAAACAACGGCGAACTGAAAACATGTACAATAATAATGATTATCCTCATAGACTTCACCTTCTGCACAATTCTCGTGATCTTCATATCGTTCACTAATTAACCCCACGTTCTACCACTTGTTGATAAAGTGTGTATTTGTCGTGAGTCTCGATCCCTTTTGGAAGCTCTATCTCGAGAGTTGTGTATTTGTTATGCTTAGATACTTTGGAACTGCTAGGGACTAGTTTTTTTTTCTAACATGGATGCAGATGACACGGTAAGATTTGACAGTTTTGTACAGAGTTTATACGTCCACCTCTGGTTATAATTAACACGGTATCTTCTTGTAATTTAGGTGGGGGCACAAGGAAACTATAAAATGTCCAAGCTCCTAGTATTGTTGAAAGAAGCAGCATGGGTTTGATTGGTGTGTAAGTTGACCTTTTTGACCTTTTTTGTATTTCTTTTTTTTTTCAAAATCACCACAAAATAGAAACACTCAATCAAACAGTACTCCAGACCTCGAGAAGATAGACTATCGTAATTTCAATTAAACGTTTCATGCCTTCGGTTTCCACTGTATACTGAGTCTGGGTCCTAGTCCTTTCCATATTATTATTGCGAAGATTTTCCAAATCAGCTTTCTAATTAATCCGAGAGCAGCCCATGCGTAGCTATGAACCAATAATCCATCAACCTGTGTAATTACCTGTATTGACCAAGTGTTGGCGCTCTATTAATGATGGCCAGGAACTTTTTAAAATGATCAGTTATGAGAAAAAAATTGGAACTGCCAATGTAAAATTATCATGTTCGAATTTACTCAACGTTCGATGTCAATTGCTTAACATTTATTTAATATTCAATTTGGATCGTGAAAACTTGAGTTCCATTTCAGTTATATAATGTTTGCTCAGTTTTGCAACTTTCGATTTCAATTGTTAGCTTCTTACGTAATGTTCGATTTAAACTATAAACCATTTACCAAAATTCTATTTCAAACGTAAAACATTTAGTAACTAATCAAATTTTGCAAATCAGATTTCAACCGTACAATGTATAACATTCAACCGAGATTCGAATTCTATTAGTATCCTTAATATTTGTATGTTAGGTTTCCCGTAAATATCATGTATACAAACTGGCGATAGAACACTATTCGCACCATTCCCAAATTAGGTGTAAATATAAAAGTAAGTAGTACGAACTGACAGGAGAACACTGCATGCGCGCGTTGGTGCCAATTCTATAGTTTTAATTATATACTTGGATTGAATTCTATTTCTATTTGATTCAATATGTGGCAGATTTAACCATTAAAAGAATGAAGAATTGATATTTAAAAAAAAAATAATCATGCCTTTCCAGTGACAGTTGTTCATTGACTCAACTTGAATTTATTTTTTTTTCATAATTTTACACACTATGAATATATATATATACATTTTGTTTTTGTTACAAGTAAAGTTCTTTCCTCTGTATTATAGGGTGACTTCATGTCAGTCTGAAATCGGGCTCTCAATACTTCTCAGGTCAAAGGTTTAAAGTCGTATATACATGTATTACTGTTATTTTATTTTGCATTTCGGGTCTCAAGGATGAATTTTCATAATTATATTGTTTCGGTGTATGCCGACTTCATAATAGCTTTTCTTTTTGCAGGTATTTTTCCCAGGCATTAATATCATAATGCATCTTGTTATCAATTGTTCGGCAACCTGCACGTTCAACAGGTATAAAAAAAATTGTTCACTACTTTCAGGAATTAGTGGAGGAAGCGACAGAAGAAAAGAACTGGAAGGGGATAGCTCTAGCTGTTCTAGCAATAACAGTCATCATTGGGTTAGTGGTAACTGCAATAGTCCTCGTCACACCAGGTAATATATCAATATCGTTATTCAACAATTCTTAAAAGGACTGACTTGCATAAGACAGCGCCATCACAAGTGATTTTCTTTAATCAACCAAAATTTCCGAGCATAAGCGTCCGCCATTGTTTTGTGAAATCAATCACTGACGTTTTATTTTCTTCTCAATACATTAAGCTAATCAAAGTATTCATGTACTGAATCAATATATACCGGTTGTTTGAATTTTCATGCCTCAAATAATCGTCAAATTGCTAAAAAAACGGGGGTACGATAAAAAGAAAAAGACGGGATCGACTAAACACAAGCCTGTTGTAATTTGTTAACAATGAACTTTTAGGTTTAAATTCACTATGATTCTGATTACGAGTGACATTCAATTAATCTTTAAAATATCACACAGACGTTCACGTGACATCGGAGCAGTGCAACAGTGTTTGTGTTATAATCTGATTTACATGGAATTCCTAGATGAATGAACAAAAACAATCGAACATCTTAAATTCTACATAGTTGACTTTGGTTTTGAGTTTTGTAAAAGCACTTAGTTTGGGCACCTTTTTCCAGATGCATGTACATTTAATATAAACGCCATAGTCTTAGAATACATGTATGATTTCAACAATTAAGTTTGATAATGGAAACACTAGCCATGCACTTTTAGTCCCTTGAACACTACAGCTGTAATAGTATTATATAATTCTAGATCCTGTTTTGAAATAACTTTTGATTACTTAATACATTGCCAAAGAGCTAAACAGCCAAATAGAATGATTATTACAATAGCAATAACACCATTTCTCAGACTGACACCATTCCTGGGAAAACTGCATAATCAAAATTACTATGGCACCGTCTAAGCAAAGTTCTATTTTTTATTGTAACTAATTCTAGTGTCACGAGGCGATATCCGCACTAATATTTGTCAAGACCAGTACACGTTTTGTTTTCAACCTACATGTAGATACCAGGTTTTAGTTTGTTTGACTCGGCATTTTTTTCTGTTTTGTTTTGTTTCGAGTAGAGTGATATGGGATAAGAGAGTCTCCTGTGGTCATAAATGATAGAACATACTCAGTGAACGTAATCTTTCGCATAACGGTCTAATGTAAGGAAAGGTTCCATTATTTTGATGCTGTCTTTTCTGAAATGCGCGAAACAGTGACGCTAAATAGATAAAAATAGAAGTTGTCATAGTAACCAAAAGTGCAATGAAATTCTAGGCAAATAACAGTGATTGATTTTCTTCACACATTCTACTGAAGTTTCACCACATTTGGTTGTGCAATTGAAACATTATTATCCGGATGCTATCGCCAGGATAGTCTTCATATTGGCCTGGTTATTTGACCTCGGATGATATCGTTTTATTCCACCCGTATTTATAAAATCAAAATTAAAAAGAAACTACGGTGCAGTTTTAGTCTGACAAAATTTTAAGTAATCTTTTCGTACAGTACGAGTGTTCTTTTTATAGCAAAAGAAGAGGAGATAGAACTGACAAGACTTACTCTTGATGACGTCCTGTCTAAGAAGTATTCGCCAAAAGAGTTCCACCCAAGTTGGATAAAAGGTTTGGTTGGGGTATTTTCTTGATCACAAAGCTTATCAAAATCCAACATACATGTACATTTAAATACAAGTAGATGTGCTGATATTTACAGAAGCCTTGACGTGTCATTTAATGAATAAAATAAAGTATTTTGTGCGCGAGTTACTAACTTGTTCGCAAGAAATACAAACTTGTGTGCACAAGTTTCAAATCTTGGGCGCTTGAGTTACTACATGTAACTTACGCGCACTAGTTACTAACTTGTGCGCACCAGTCTCAAATGTATTGCGCACAAGTACTACCTTGCGAGTTACTTACTTTTAATTGCACGCATGATTTACTAATGTGCACGTCGTTACTTACGGTATTTCCTCTCTGTTTCGATCAATAATAGGCATGTCAACAAGTAATCATGCGCACATTTATAACTCGTGCGCGCAAGTTTGTAAATCGTGCGCACAAGATTTGAAACTGGTGCACACAAGTTATTACATGTAACTCGTGTGCGCTAGCCAGTAAATCGTGCGCACAAGATTTGAAACTCATGTGCACAAGTTTGTATCTCGTGCACACAAGAAGCATTTTTTTCTATATTCATTAAGTGGCACGTCAGGGCTTCCGTAGATATTTGATAGTTTTGATACTAATGATGCCATTAAGCAATATACATATTTTGTTTTGTGATCTAGAGTGTGTGTTGCGTTTGTGATGAATGATAATTCTTTTAGTGTAACCCATAGCAGTTTTTTTCGAAATTTAGCGTAACAACAAATACACAACAAGAGATGGTAATGATCTAAAAGGTCATGGACGGCTCCCAAAACCGGCCTCATCTGTGACTTCAAACATTTTCGAAAACTAAATATTTTGATTCCGCATATTATTTTCTCCCTATAAACCAAATGTCATTCAAATTTTAGCATTTTGAAATTTTGGCATGATACATGTAATCATTTACCATGACAACAGCGATTTCTGAATCTTCTCAAAACATAAAATTTGCACTCGCTATGACATTTTGAAAATCAAAACCAAATTTCATCCCAATCGAATAAGCATAAACAATTTCACTCGGCATGCCATTTTTAACCCTTAACCCCAAATTCCATTCAAGTCGTTTTAATTTTTACGGGAAAGTTGGTTGTCATGGCATATGGCAACATATCGTTGGATACACTCAGTCCAAACTTCAGGTGGTACCGCATATGTGTACGAAGTTGCATTTAAATATCCTCATATTGTGCGTCATCATTTTGTTCTAGCAAGTATAAAAAACAAACACTTGCACTCAAAACTGCATTTACTTAATTTTGTTTTTTGTTTGTGTGTTTTTTTTTCTAGATAAAGAGGCATTTACCTATAGAGATGACGACGGGTCTGTTCTCGAGTATGATTGTAAATCAAATACGACCGTGTTGATACCGAATTCTGTTTTTGTAGGTGTTGATGAACAGGTTTATTTTTATCAAATCATATTGTTGTTATCGACAGTATTTTATAAAAATCTAAAAATTTAGATGGAAACTGATTTAATGTGGGAAACTGTTCGAAACTACATGTAGTTGTTTACAATGTACTCCACTCTGTCATGATGTACATAGCAACGCTGCATACAGTAAATGAAAATAGAACGAGACATTCAGACTCTGATAGAAAACAAATCGTAGATTTAATGTTCATGACTTCGAAGATTTTAAAGATGTTCCGGAAGACATCCACCATGCTAACCTTTTAAGGTCAAAGGAGAAATGATACCTATGACAGATGAAAATTTTCATATTAGAAATGCACATATAAATCGGTCAATTAGGTCATTGTGACAACCACAGAACTAAGATACAATAACAGTAATTAAAATATCCTCAATCATTAAAAAAGTAATGGTAGACAAAAAATAAGCTTTAACTTTAAATTTCAGAAATCATTAAACACATCTGTTTATAAGCTGTCCTCAGATCGGAAATACGCTTTGTTAGCCGTAGAGACACCTGATAAAGTAAGTATGGATAAGTCGTAGTAGATGTTAGTTACAGTGGTTTCATCAAACTTGTAAAAACATTGGTAATA
The DNA here is from genome assembly GCA_037379345.1 of Perna viridis. NCBI lineage: Eukaryota > Metazoa > Mollusca > Bivalvia > Mytilida > Mytilidae > Perna > Perna viridis. Next base: position 9,960,588 of record CM074523.1, read on the forward strand.
GTTTGAAACAAAAATTTGAAGGACAAGAGACGTATGTTTTCAGTTCAATTAAAAGTTATTTCATGTCATTCTGTTCGATTATTTCAGATATTTATCATGTTCTACTCCGTGTGGGATATATATAAATGCATCATTGAATTTGAGTACGATAAATAATTTAAAAAACAGGTGTGATCTGGTTTAAATTTTGCACTTTTTGATGTAGAAAACGTAAAGAAAACATCACCTTCAGCAGCTTGTGAAACTCATACAAAAGAGTCGAGCTGTATTCGTTAAGTAAAACATACACTGTACATCCCGAATAATATCAGTCGTGTAATTCTGCCGATCTACGATTGCTCCATTGAGAGAATCAGACACGGAAATGCCTAAAATTATTCGAGTAAATGGTCAAGAAGTATATTTTGTAGACATCTTGAATTATTCCTGACTAGTTAACCAGAAGTAAATGTTGTAACAGATCACTTAGCAATACAATTGTTCACTTTTCAATCATCAAAATCGATGTCTTCAAAGAGTTTAATCAATAAGTATTCGATTAACAGAGCCAATCAATCGATTACCATTCGAGTTGTGAGCGATATGTAATCGATGATCAGCTTGGTCGATTAGTTAAGTTGTATATATAGATATATTCACCACACTATTATGGTTTTATTTATTTGCTTTCGTGGATATCAATTTCTGTGGAAAAAAGACATTTCGTTGTATACTTAAAGGGGTAGACATAGGGTAGAGAAAATAACTCTTGACATCAGTGATATGTTTGTATTATATTCCATGTCACAAGAGCCTATCAAGCTTCCATTTGATGCAGAATGAAAAGAATCCAAGTTACTTTGATGCTCACATGATATTGATGTACAATAGTGAATACAAACGTTCCAATGACTTGTAAGAGTTGTGTCCCTCACCCGTGGTCTACCTCCTTAACTTCATAGTTTATTTGTCAAAACAGTAAAATAAATCAACGATTTGCATGTATTTCTGGTAAAATTATAACTTAAGCAAGCCTTTTCTTGCTGAAGATAAAAGACATTTTTATTATATATAAATTCGACTGTTAATGAGAATTCCTCCATTTCAGATAAATACGTATTCAACATTTACACGATATACCATATATAATATAAAAACAGGGTAGGTACAGTTTATAAAGTATATGCCCATGTTTAAATCAAAGGAAAACAATATAGAAATTAAAATCTACGTTTCCACGAAACGTGTAGAAGTCGCCTCCCGTTTCCTGATCTGTGTTTTGAGAAACATATTGTCAATGGAACTGCTTATTATTAATCGAGGCAGCGTAAAGAACGTGGATATAAAATTTCAACGAAATTGAAAAAGTTTGAATTTTCGACCGTGGTGGCGGCCATTTTAAAAATGGCAGCCGATACGTAGCTCAAATTGCCAATTGAACCGCAGATTATTTTAATCGGGACGTCTAAAAGAATCTTGATATCAATTTTCATCAAAATCGGGCAAATTAAAATTTTCGACTGCGGTGGTGGCCATTTTAAAAACTGGCAGCCGATACGTATCTCAAATTGCCGATTGAGCCGTAGATTATTAATCGGGACGTCGTAAGAACCTAGATATCAATTTTCATCAAAATCGGACAACTGAATTTTCGCGTGCTTCTCGGCCGCCATTTTTAAAATGGCCGCCAACGCGGTCGAAAATTAAAATTTGTCAGATTTTGATGAAAATTGATATCTAGGTTCTTTGAGTTGTCCTGATCAATAATTTGCGACTGAATTGGCAATTTCAGCTACGTTTCGGACGCCATATTCAAAATGGCCGCCACTGCGCGCGATTTTTTTATGATTTTTTTTTGACTGTTGAGCTTAATTTATACACCAAGTTTCGTCAAATTCTAATCAGCGGTTTTCGAGATAAATGATGTTCCAATTTCCGGTGTAAAAATGGATACCTTTAGTCAGGCGGCCATTTTGAAAAAATGGCGGCAGCTGAAATTTTTTTTTGAGGTTCTGCATCCTTCGGAGAGTAGTTCTAACATCTTGAAAAGTTTCATCTCAATCGGACCAGCCACTTTTGAGAAAAAGGGCGGACACTTTCAACAATTTTTATGACAGGAGAATTAAAATAATAATAATAATAATAATAATAATAAGAAGAAGAAGAAGAAGAAGAAGAAGAAGAAGAAGAAGAAGAAACACAGTAAAAACAAAAAGTCACGCCACTTCTTGGTCGGCGACTTAATTGTACTCAGTTATTTATTTACAAAAGCATACAATTTAGAGGCTTTGCTTGGTTTCAAAAGCTATTTTCTCTAAGAACTAGGTAGTCGGTAAATCATGGTGAAAAAACACTCAAATGTTGCAAAATGCTATCTGAAATGCAGAAGTGACATTCATATACAATTATTTTCTCAACTGTCAGTGATTCGAGGTATAAACTATATGAAATGCATATGAAATACATTGTAATTCTATAATCAAAGAAAGATAACTCACATTCTCCCTATTATTCTGTTATAACTTTTAACTTTTTTGCATCCGCCGACTCTTCTAAGACAAATAGTTTGTCTCCGATAGATCCTAAACTATGACATTGTTCCCACGCCAAATTTGCGTGTAGTTTTTTTCTGAGCATGATTCGTTGTTCTTGCCTGTCTCTAATAGATTGTAGCACTAATATAACCTAGATGTAATTATCTTCTAATCTGCCATTTACACCATGGTGAATTATCAAAAAGAGTTGTTCGTTTTCTTTAAATAATTTTGAATGGTTAACCGTAGCTTGTATTCCATGATAGTTTTCACTGATACATTTTGATATGAATAATTTAATAAGATAATTATTTGGAAAGAGTGAATAACCAAAATATTATCACTAGTGCCAAAGAACGCCTAGATTGAACGAGTGTGCAAAACTTGGCACGAGTGATAATATTTTGGTTATTTACGATAACCAATTTATTGTCCTATTTATAATAAAGATTTTTTTCATTATTTATCGATAATTTCAACATGAATTTTAAATTCTGTGACTTATTTCACAGTGTCAATAATCGAAAGTTATTACACTGGGAACATTAAAAAAACACTGCTATCAATTTAATATAATATATTATTCTGTCCGTTTATTAGAACAACTGAAAACTTTAGAGGTCAAAATGAGGACGGAAGAATGCAGTATGGAGAATGGTCACCGAAAGGTCACGATATAGTAAGGTTGTTGTTGTTATGATTAAGTTAAATATTTGCAGACAGACGATCAGTTTTATTCTTATAATCACATAAAGTTAATTGAAATGCGTTGATCACGTTGTGTATAGTTACATGTATATAATGTGGTGCTGTTTTTAACTTGGGTCACAACCTTAAGTACATATCTTCACCTGCACTTATTAATGTACGTACATTAAATGATTTCATTATGTACATTTGTATATATGACTGTGTATCGTTATGACTTAAAACTTATCATGTTAAAAGGAATAACTAATTTATTTGACAAACCTGAAACTTATCAAACAGAACAAAAATTTCCGAACCCACTAAATTTACTTTCGTCCCAAAAAGCATTGTTTATTCTGTGGGTGTTTTCTAAATCATTTATCACTCTGCAATTGGCAATGTATGAATTTCATGTGGACTGGAGAACATGAACAATTGCAACATATGTATGCTTTTCTTATTTCTCTAAAACAAAAGTTTTCAATTAAAATAACATTTTATGATATTCTCTCATTAATATATTAGTAGTTGAATAATTGGTTGCAATCATTAAAGGTATATCTTTTCATTTGAATTGGGGCAAAATATATATGAATTTTGTTTTAATGGGCAAACGCATATATATTCATACTAGTCCTAAACATATGTTTCCACATGATATGAAACGTATGAAAACATATGTTGCTATTTCTTCTGTGTATTTACGTGCCGATCCATATAAAATTCAGACACTGCCTATGGTAAGGTGATTATTCCACCGAACAAACAACGCTTTTTCAATCTACATATGCTATATATGTACATTACAATATATGTTTCAGTATTCAAATTTACACTTTTTGAGAAAATCTTACATTTATCTCCCACTATAATCAACCAAATCAAACAAAATCAAGAACGGTAACTCTTGCAAAAATCTAATTTCATGTAAAATCTACATACATTTTATCTCAAAAGAGCAACCACAATATAAAAAAAACTATGAGTGGTTATGTGATCAGGAACTGGTTCTGAACAAGAAATAAAAGTGAATTCGGTGTTTTTTTTTCACATGAATCACCTCCTGTCTAGTTTTTATAAAGACTGGCACTTAACCTTTGATTTAGATATTCGTACAACACAACAACCTTTTTTACCATAAGTTTGAAGAGGGACGACAAACACAACTGACATTTGATGGGATCAATGGAGACATTTACAATGCTATTCCTGACTGGCTGTATGAAGGTAGGATGCCTTAAGAACGGAAACAGTTTGTGTAAACAATATATATATATAAATAGTCGAAATCAACTAACATTACTTATGTATAAGTACATGTATTTGTAACAATCAGGCAAAACGGAAACAAATCAGAAACATGCTTGTCAAAATCCCATCAATCTGACAGTGTACTTTCACTGAAGGATGCTTTAGCTATTTGAAAAGACCGTTATTCGACCTCATTCATTTTGTAACACGATTTGCTCGGAAGTTTTTGATAGAATGTTAGAAAAATGAGATTTTCAACAGCGTTATCTGCCCTTGAAAATATCGTTTACAGTGCATTTCAATGAAATTACATGTATGACTCAATTTACCAAAAAGATATGGTAAGTCTAGTTTTCGTGATTCTGATGATGCAAATAGTCAAATTACACTTTCAAAATAGAGGTTTATTTCACACCATGTTTCATCCACTGCAAGAGACGTTTCTTACAGAGTCTGATACTTAATTCCTTCACAATTAGTTAATAAACAGAGCTTTTTTAACTTTGTTTTTTAACTTACTAATGTTACATCATTAATCAAGGAATTAAATTAATTTCGAATTGAAAGTATTTTTTCTGAGTCACTGAAAGTGGCAGTTTAATATCATACTGGTCATCTCTGTCAATCACCCGAAGGGTTACACACATTGTACATTCCCTGTATCAGTTTGATCCGATGGAGCAGTGTAGTGAATAGAGTCGTCACATTCTGAGACGTTTATATAATATTGATTTGTTGTGACATGCAGCATTAATTTGATCCTCTATCCTACATAATAACATCTAAATGAATTGTCCCGTACTACCATACATCGTGTACTAAGTTACAGCCCTAGATTAATCCTACGAGGAGGAATGACCCGGCCAGCGAAAGCTATATTTTATATAGCCTAGCTGGCCGAGTTGTCTAGGGCGCTGGACTTTGTGCAGGCGGTGTTGCCATAGATCTCACAGCGGTACGAGTTCGAGTCCCGCGGAGGGAACAACCAAAAATTTGCATCGCAAATTTGACAGTTTTAACATCGTTGGGAATTTTTCAGACCTTTCTATACGTTTACATATCTTCCCTGTATCAATTTGATCCGATGGAGCAATATAGTGAATAAAGTCGTCACATTCTGAGACGTTATATATATATATATTAAATACAGGTAGACATATGTATGTTGTTTGTGCATATATTACAAACTGAAACATAAGAAAATAAAAATCTATTCATATAATATGCAATTTTAAGGAGAACATATAATTACCATAAGATGTATATTTTGTTCTTTTTCGTATATTAATTCGTTGGTCCTAAACAAGTTTTTCATGTACATATATTGGTCGTCCTAAATATATGAAGAAAAAATGAAAAAAGTATGACAAACCGTCTTTTATTTCAAAACTTGATATGAAAAACAAATATTTCAAATTCACCTGTGTTTACAATCTTTGTTTTGCTAGTAACACGATAATGTCGGAGCTAAAATTATGCTTATATAGCAACAATTAATTTCGCTTAGTTATATTTTTTCTTGTGATAGATAACGAAATACTCATTCCTAGCTTTTCCTTACAAAATACACTAGATAATTTTTATCATTATATTTTAGAAGAGGTATTGAAAGATGACCATGCTTTATGGTGGTCCAAGGACGGAATTTATATTGTGTATGCTCAGTTCAACGATACTGTTGTCAGGAAGTATAGTTATCCATTCTATGGAACTAAGAACAAAAACTATGCTGAAATACGACAAGTTGCTTATCCAAAGGTAAGCGTAAGCGCTCGTAATGGAACAATTCATATACAGTCGAACCTGCCCAAGCGGTCACCACAAACTATCGGTCACCTTACCTTACGATCCCGCCTGATCGCAACTGATTTCCCTATACATTTTAACCCCATTCAACGGCCGCCTCTCTATTACGGTCAGTGGTTACCCGTTTATGTCCAACGTAGAAACTGTGTTTGTTTCTAGCAGCCATATTTTATGTCTACATTCGGAACTTGATTTTAATTTACACTATTTACCGTATACACCCAAGAATAACGAGAGATGTTTAACTGGGGTTGCCTAAAGGGTCAATGATTTATCGCTCGGTTGGCCTGATTGATCTTGCTAACTAAAAACAAATACAAGTGTACATTTACAGGAATTGTCAAAAGGTGTCGAAATCTATATAGATAATGAACAATTAAATAAAAATTAAATTAGTTTGTGAAAAAATGGATTAGTCAGGTGGGAAAATATTGACTTGCTGTCGTATGCCACGATGCTATAACAGTAAATCTATCTTCTGCTAAACGAAATACGCACAAGAAAGACACTTGGGTGCAAATCTATTCAACTTTCACTGTGGATTTTGATCATTTAAGCACTTGACTAGACTTCTTTTGAAAGGTCACTTTTATCATTCCCAAACTATGACCGCTTAAGGAGGTAGACCTAAGGTAAGGGAAACAACTCTTACAAATCATTTGAACGTTTGTATTCAGCATTTTTACATCCATGTCATGTACGCATCAAAGAATATTTTACCATATTTTGTAAATGCACGCTTGTTGAATAGATATTCTACTTCTCAAATGTGTTGTATTTGTTTAATTTATCTAATATATAAAAACTTGTATATATATATATTCAATGCATAATTGAACAAATGTATCCGTCACTGATGTTATATTAGTATTTTTTATTATATTGCTTTGCCTTATATATGATAACAGATAAATCGAGGAATGTTCTTTTTTTGTATCTGAATGTACTTTATTTGTTACCGTTCACAGTATTGTTACTTTGAAATTATATTTTTTGAATGTATGAACATAACCTGACTGTATTGTAATTTTCTTTTTAGGCAGGTACTGAAATACCTACATTCAAATTAAAAGTTGTAAACCTCAAGACACATTTTATAGTCAGTGTCAACCCACCGTCAGAACTTCAAAACTCACCAATCGGTTACTACTTTACAACTGTGTCATGGGTTGATAACAGTAACTTCCTAGTCATGTGGTTAAATAGATTTCAGAACGAGTCATTATTCTCAATGTGTTCTCCCGAAAGTGGAAATTGTGAGATGGTAAGTTATGTACAAATAGTACCTTCAACAAAAACAGTGACCTCACTCATTTTCCTAGATTTTGTTATATTTCTAAACAGTTATTTTCTTCATAAACTTGAATTACAACCAGATATTGTCATGACATTGAGACTTTCAATAGGGAAAACAAAACGATATTCATTTGATCGTTAAAACGTTTTTTTGCATAACTTGATTAACGATCGTTTGCGTTCGCCTATGACCGCAATCTCCAATCCACGCTCCACTAATGCAATTATTTGCATACAAAACTGTAACTCGCTTTGTACTGACTATGTTTTCTCTAGTAAAAATGTTTAGTCGCGAACTACATATTTTGCGTTATAAACTGCAATTATATTATCATTTTTTGTCGTGTCAAATGCCATAGTTATTTAACTATGTCTATATAAATGTGTGTTTATGTATTTATTTTTCTTTTTATTAAGTACCAGTCCATCTAAAATTCAGACACCGCCTATTGTAAAATGATTCATGGTGTAGAAAAACCCATGGATCAAATGATGCTTTTTTGGTCTACATATGCTATATTTTAAGTGACAATAGTCCTTTCGGTATTTAGATCTGTACTTATGAGAAAACTACACTTTAAACTCCCACTAAAATCAACCAAATCAAATCAAATCAAGAACGACAACTGTTGCAAAGTACTAATTTCATGTACAATCTATATAAATTTTATGTCAAAAGCGCAACCCCAAATGAAAAAACTAAGACTGGTTATGTGATCTACAACGGTTTCTGAACAAGAAATAAAACTGAAATTGGTTTTTGATATGCATGAATCACCTCCTGTCTGATTTTTATAAAGACTGATACTTAAGATGTCATATTTCGTGTAATTATTGAACATTATTCATACATAAAATACCAATAATCATTTAGGCTTTCCTATTTCCTTCGAGTATTGTTTTTAAGTATAGTCTATAACACCGCATTTTTTTTCAGATTTTTAATGAAGAAGGCCATGGGGCATGGGTTGAGCCAGTAAGTAAAGACTGACAGAAGACCTATATGTGTTCAATTTAGTTGCATATTAAAGGGGGTGTAGTCCTTGTTATGTTTTGTTACTAATAGCAAAATAAAGTGGTGAGAAACAAGGACAAAGATAGCCTGGTACCCGTCATAGATTTTTTACTAGTAACCCAACCCTTTTTGTAGCTCAGGATTCGCTCTTAGAAAAATTGCATTACATTACATTACTATGCATATTTGTTGAATTGGATAAACGAGAACATCTACTTTATTTGCACTGTATTTCTCATACACTTCAACATGCTTTAAAACTTGTCACCTCTCCATAAAAACAAGTGACGTTATTGTGTACTTTTTTTATTTCAGTTTAAACCCATTCTTATTTCCTCAGATGGCCTGGACATGTATACTATTATGTCGGCTCCAGAAGGGAATGCTGGATATTTTAAACATGTAACTTTAGTAAAAACAAAGGTATACATCTATTTTTCCCTCTTCATAAATGTGTAAAAAGTTTAGGCAAAACAAAAAGCAAATGATACCATACACACTCTTTCCTCTTTTTTTTTTTTATAATATTTTGAATTCACCCCTGTATACAATGTGAATAAAATCCTGTGAGGGAATATTTTAATTTAGGATGTAACGTCTTTTCTGATTGGTTTATATTTGTTTCGTTTATTTTCTCATTGACGTAATTTTGCCTTGTAATTATGATGTCATACGTTTTGTATAATGTTTAAATTAAAATTAAATGAATATGTGTAGTATTTTCAGTATTTTTGAAATAATCTGAATATATGTGATGACTTGGAAATAACACGCTTAATTGGTTATTATGTCAGCACTGCATGATTGATGCATTTTTTTAAACACACATACGCAGTATGTTTACATATGTTTGCTAGTAACAAGATAGTTCTTTCGGGTGTTTTCAAAACATATGAAAACCATCATCCTCCCAAGTCAGGGTTTTGAATCCACCTTAGCTCCCTCAAACAGCTGACACACCCGTTCTTATTCCAGCCAATTCCGATTGGTTACTTCTCCGGGTAAGAAGCACCACCAATGAAAATCGATTTTACATATAACGTCAGTGGAAAGGTAAACAATAATATGTAGTAATGGACCATAAGTAACTGATAGTGGTAAGATGTCACAAAATGATTTAATATGAGCAAAATTGATAACTGTAGATTATGTTTAGAGTCTTTACCTACAAAAGTAGACGTTATGTGTAGCCATTTTTAAAGTTATATCGAAGAGTTGCTATTACGAGTGATTTCATTGGATGTTGGATCCGGGTTAAATTTAGGTAACTCACTAGATGGCGTTGGACGATACCGCTTAACATGAATGAGTGATGTCAAGGGTTTGAGGAAGCGAAGGTGGACTCAAACCCTGACTTGGGAGGATGGAAACGATATATTACAATTTTTACTGTATACCGACAAAAATAATACATTCGTTTCAAATTTGGATACTTGTATCGATGAACATAGCAAATTATAAATATTGATGATAAACAGATGTTGTTCGACCGATGTGAAAAAAACTCTTGCAATTAATTACCATCATGCGAACACTTTTGTATTCTGTTAAATTTATTTGTACTTTTTACAGCATCAAAAAAGAACTTCCGGTGTAAGTAAATTCTTAACACATGGTGAGTTTGAGGTGAAAGACATTGTTGGAATAAATGAAGCACTAGATGAATTGTACTATTTAGCAACACCCGGGGATGCGAGAAAAAGACATCTTTACAGGTATTTTAACTTTCATGCAATATTTTATCACTTAAATAGCAGTATTTATATAAATAAGAGCAAGAGGTAATTTACACATTTCAAATCTCAACAAACTAATTTTTTAATTCAGAAATAGTAACCGACCACATAACCAGTGTTAGTTTGTGATTTAGTTGTTGCACTTTTAGCATAAAAATGTATCAATTGTTTTGAAATAGGATTATACAGATATTATTGTTCTTGATTGTTTATATGGAAGATGAATGCATGGTTTCATGACAAAATACACATTTGGAAATAGAAAAGGCTATAGCCACGTACGTAAGAATATAGCATATGAAGACAAAAAAAAAAACGTTTGCTATGTGGGTTTTTTTCTGCATCATGAATCACTCATTAGTAATGATATCATACAAACGTGATCTTTTTTTTTTCAATTCTGCGGTCATAACTTACTAAATTTACACCAATTACTGTAATTTTGTAAATATTCGTTAAGTTGGTTACCGTAAATATATATTTTTGACATGGAATAATTTCTTCAAATGTGTTTTATAGGTTTAGTATGAATCTATTTATTTGTCATGCTTTATATATTCAGTGTTACCATAGGTTCCAAGGCATCATTACTCAAACCAATCACAAAGTGTCTCTCATGTGACATTGATGAACAGTGTCAATACGTTACAGCGTCTTTCAGTGGCTCAGGCAAATATTACATCATAGGCTGCCTAGGACCAATTACACCTTTTTATATTTTAAAGTCAACAGAAACAAGTTCATGTACGTTTACTTTAAGATATTAGTATATACATTCTTTTTGTTTGGACAAATACCCTTGACAAGTGTGGTCATGATTCAAGGGCATTTTTAGGCAAAATGCATCAGTTTCGAAGATTCGTCATTTCTGGAATGAAAAATTATGCAAATAATTAGAGATATAAATTCTGGTAAACAAATGTATGAAAGCAGATTTGATGCATTTTGGACCGTTTTCGAATATTAATGAGTCAAAGGGGCTACACAAAGAACATTTTCAATTTAGTCTGATTTCTATTTTTACTTTTGGACTCCTTATAAAATCCCTGCCTCCGTTTTCAATCAAATTTCAGATATCTCGTATGTTTTTCGTGTTGTAAGGGGCCAAAGGGCCACACACTCCAAAAATCGACATTTTTATTTTTGGTCCGAATTCGATTTTTTTATTGGATTCTTTATGAAAATCACTGCCGCAGCATATCTATTGTAATGATATTGCTGATCATGTGTTTCAAGGCATTACCTCCCCACAGCAGCATCAGAATAAAATATATAGGAACTTTAATTGTGTATAAGAAGTACTCAAGATCATATCAATCGAAATAGGAAGCCAAATTAATCACAGAAAGGTTATACATTATACAATACAAGACATTTATCCTCATTGTTTTAGGCATTTTGAATTTTTATAATACTGAACATTTTGAAAAAAAATGATTTAATGCGGGGTCCAACAAGTGTGACTGCTGGTTGGTGGATACACTCGGGACCATTGATCCATTAGCAGTGACATCGAACCTATGGTTACTTAATACAATAATACGTATCATATTATCAAGCCACCTTTTTATATTTTTATCATTTTAAGATAGTATTTTTCTTTTAACTTGATTTGAATGTTTACTTTCTCCGATTCTAAGCTGATAATTTAAAAATACACGTGACGTTTTAACCATCAGGCGGTGATTAAATTTCTGCAAGAATTATTCTGCCATTTTACAATTCCATTCCGTGTTTTCTGCAGATTTCTCGGGATAAACGGATTCTCCTCCAATGCTCTCGGGGATTACAATATTTCTCCAATCTCGATAGTTAAATTTTGAATTCAATCCACTCGCTGATGCTCATAGGTTGAAGTCTAAAATTTAACTATCACGAATTGAAAAGTCTTATTATCTCCTCAAGACTGAAGGAGAATCTATGTTGATGTTGCAGAAATTGAACTTGTAAGAATTGAATTTACATGTTCGTGTCAGTTAAACACTTCATATTTCATGCATGGGACAAACGGCAATAACAACAAGTTTATTTAAAAGTGATGGCTTATGACCATATCTAGTATAGCGCCGTAATTTCTGTCATTGCCTTGGTAATTTGATTTTCCTTACCCATGATAATAATGCGAAAAAGAACAATAAAATTGTTATATTTTTTTTTATTTTAGCACAAGTTATAAAAAGTAATAGTCTATCAAAAGATGCGCTAAACACAATGGCATTACCAATACAACGGTACATTGATATAGACATTGGAAACGGCCAAGGTACGGAAAATTGATAGAAGCCTTATTATAGTTGAAATTTTGAGGCATGTTGAAAGAGATTCTTATTATTTGGTATGATGATTATCTGATGTGATGTAGCGACGACAGACCCTCTGTGAACCCGTTTTAGTATTGCAGGTTTTTACCACTTACGAACTACAGCATATCATGGATACATCATGTCATATATGATTAACGGTTAATCTGAAACCTTTCTAAGTCATTGAAAATATTTTACTTTATTTACTATTAAAAGACTGTCCATGTAGAAACAAGACACAGAGTAAATTTAATTCCACCATGTTTTGTCAACTTGGTGAATAAAATTATATGTTCAAATTCTCCTAACAAATCATCTAAATAATGAACAGGTCAAAATGTTATTTTTGTTTATTTTAAAGTATCCAGGGTTTCCTTTTTATTTCATTTCATTCTTATATTTCAACAAATTCCAAACCAAAATTCAATCCTCATGGGTTTGTGATCTCTTAAGGATGAAAATATTTTAAAAACAAACTTGGCATGTGTCTTCACTCCGCAGAGTAATTCAAGTTTTTAATGCTAAAATGAAAGTTACAATGACCAGAAAAAAAAGTTGGGGGAAATTGTACTTTAATATGAAATAAATATTAAATTCACTAACGAAATCCAAAAACCATAAAATTGAAAATTGTTATATCTTGAATGTGTCTGCATCAGCGAAAATATGCCATAAAACATTCTCCATGTTTAAATTGTCACTCATGGAGAACCCTGCCTGCCTTAAATATTTGTTTTATTTCAGTGATGCATTGTAAATTATATTTACCACATGCATTTGATGATGAAGAGATCACCAGATATCCACTTATTCTTATAGTGTAAGTATACATCAAATATTGTATAAGAGTTATAAGAGTCCCGGGCATCAATAATATAAAAAAATTGTAAAATAATGGGCTTATCATCTTACAGATATTCACAATTGTGTCCTTCGTCATTATGGACAATCGTGTATTTATCAGAAAATGCAATGGGGCAAATGTTTGGCTGTTTCCCCTGTTTTTATCAGTGTTAAGACTAAACTTAACGGGAAATGGATTCGAACGTTAATCAAAAAGAATATTATCTAAAAATAATGTCTAGATGTGGCAAAAATACACACACAACAAAATCTATTAAAGAACATTTATAATACGCACATATAAGTTATCCAGACCCCAATAAGAACTGATATCATACTTCGGTTGGGTAAGCGTTATCTGCTGAAAACCCCGAGTTGCTCATAAATTGTCGTGTTAGATAAAAAGGAAAGGAAAACTATGTAAAAAACAAATCGGTTCTACATGCGATTTCATTGAACATCACGTAAAGTGACTTTAAAATAAGTTTTTCAAAAGATAGTTTCCGGTATCATTATAACAGACGCTACACGTAGAAATGATAGCAATTTAGAATTTATCAGTACAGTACACGTATAGATGCCTGAAAATATTTTTTTTGTTTAAGTCACTTTTATTCTATTAATTCTTATTTTTTGTTTGGGTGTTTGTGCAATTATTCATTTTCAGTGTTAATGATTCTTATATAGTAAATTTCGTATAAAAATAGGAGTGTTAACATTTTTAATGGTAAAGGATGATGTGATTTTCTGATAAATTTGATTTATTATCTAGAATCTAAATTTGCCAGACAGTTCTGTTGATTAGTTGTCTCAAAGAGAAATGACACAACTTTTTGTTTTACCATTCTGTAGAAGTGTTACATTGTAGAACAGGAGAGCCTGGATCGCAGGATGTAACGGAGAAATTTGAACTTAATTGGGCATCATATCTATCGAGTGCAAAAAGCTATATTATTGCCTTTATTGACGGAAGAGGAAGTGGTGGTAGGGGCGATAAATATACACATTCTGTATATAAACGCTTGGGAGATTTAGAAGTTAGAGATATAATTACTGCAGCAAGGTTTGTTTTTAAACATCTCAAACACGTTCTTTATTTTTTTTACATTTCAAGTAAAAGAGATATAAATATAAATAACTTAATCTTAAATAGAGTTTAGAAAGTCATATTAATTGATATACATGTATGTATTTGATATCCAAAATCAATCATCATTAGAGTTATTTATTAGTGCGTATCCCAATCTAAAACTGCAATAAAGTTCCAGTATTTTTTCATGAATCACCCCCTTTATGTTTCTTTAAAATAAATTTTATTTTAAAAAGAAAATATGAGAGTCTTTGTCGGGTGTTTCTAGAAAAGCAGATGACGCTTACCCTATCGGTGCACCTGGTCCATGCTCCCAGTTTTTAATGGAGTCGAGTTGCTCATTTACTTTTGTTACTTTGTATGTATGATTTTAGTTACTTTATGTTCTTTGTTGTGTATGTCTGTTTTACATGTCTGGTCTTTGTCCCTGAATTACATTCGTTTGATTACCGCTATAACCTTGGTTCCCTTGATTACTCTTTCGTCATCATATTTTCAAATCTTAATCCTGTTGAAAATTTTGTCATTTAACTTAACATCCACCGGTGTTCACGGTTTTTTTTCCATCATCATGATGAACGACTTGTTTTAAATTCATTTAGTCTTCCCTTTCATCATGTAGATCTAAACTCGATTTAAATTTTATTTCAGTTATTTTGAAGGGTTACCCTACGTTGATACCAAGAAAATGTCAATATTTGGTGCGGTAAGTAAGATCACATAAACATGGAAGTAGTTGATGCATTTGTATGTCTTCACAAAATCACTAACGTTACTGACTTTTTTTTTACTTCCAAAAAATGTTCTGTATAAATTTATCCATATCTATGTCTTCTATACATAAAGTATAATCGAATATTAAATTTTAAAACTAACAGGTAACATACAATATATCATCATGACTAGATCGTAACACGACACAAAACTCCTCGTCTAGGCAACAACCCGGAACAAATCATCCTGACTAGACCGTCGCACGATACAACACTCCTCGACTAAGCAACAACCCGGAACAAATCATCCTGACCAGACCGTAACACGACACAACACTCCTCGACTAAGCAACAACCCGGAACAAATCATACTGACCAGACCGGAACACGACACAACACTCCTCGACTATGCAGCAACCTTTAACAAAACATCCTAACGAGGCAACATCCAGACTTAGCATGAACTCAAAACAAAATAAAAAAACAACAAAACAAAACAAAAAATGGCCGAACAAACCAAAACATAACACCCTGGCGAAACACCCCCCCCCTAAAAAAAAAAAAATATGCATTAAGAATGGGCAATCCAGAACAGACCATTTTGCCTCGACAACAATCCGGAACAAGACATGCTGACTTGACAGCAACCCGGTTCAAAAACAGTTTTACTCTGCAGCAAATCTGAACAAAACATTATGTTATGCTTACCAGCAAGCCAAACACATCATACAGGCAGTCACATAAGGACATATCTCCCATAAGGACGTGTACAATGATTTACATCAAACGACAAGTTAATAAAAACAATCTTAAAAGTAAACATACACACAGAGTTGCAGTTATCAAACATTTCACACCCATTACAATAATATATGTCGTTTGAACTCCGACGATTCAGATGAATCATAACTCACCATAACATATTAACGTATGAAAAAGCCACTCATTGACAATTTTATCAATCGAGTATCAACAAGTACCAAAATTGCATTTACTGGTAGGAAAAAAGAAATGCAAATTTTTATTTTGTAGTCTTATGGTGGTTATTTAACAGCACAAGTCCTCGGAAAACAACCTAAAGGATTGTTTGAATGTGGCATATCAGTGTCACCAATTACCAACTGGTTATACTACGGTACGTACGTTCTGCATTCGGTAAATATTCGTCATTCCCTGTTTTCAATGAGAATACACATTAATAGTACTTTTTGTTGTGTTTATGTGTTATCTACTTTATACGGTTCGCTGCATTGTGTATGTAAATTGTCTTTGTACCCTGTTTTCACGTGTAGGCAATGTATTGGATTTTTACCTGTTTGAATTATCGCACTGGTTACACGTAAGAATTTTTTTGACGATATTTATTGCTTATCATCTCTTATATAGGTGACGTGTTATTGTTAAACAATCCGAGTTACATGGATATTATACATCGCTACTACTCCAAAGAACTGGAGATAAAGGATGCTACAGACACTGTGAAATCATCCTCATTTTCTTACCTATTCTTAGAGGTCGATAGATACCTCTTACAATTAGGCTTTTGGAACAAGTTTATGTTGCTACAAGACTGAATCCTTACTGGACAAGTTCTTTAGTCGTCATCATGAACCCGTGGATCGTTAAAACCATTTGTTCAACGTGTCATAGTTTTCTCTTCCACATTCGTCTACCTCGGACTCGGTGGATGTTTTTAAATCTACACGGGTCCATACACCCAGTTTTAAGTGGAGTCCGATAGTTATTTTGTGTTTCTTACTAGAATCAACATAAACAAAACTTGCGCTTTAGCAAGTTTTGTAAAATTAGTGACACTACAAGCACTGTGGCAATGCTTACAGTAAAAAGACTGTAAATTATAAAGCAAAGATATCCATATTGTCTTGTTTTAAAATCCTCCAAGATATTTGTAATAGTGAAAAGTAGGGTCTGAACTGTTCCTTGTGTGGTAAAAAAAAACAGAATTCATAAGTCGAAACAATTACAAAACATAACAAAACCATATTGCTTCATAACATATGTGATGAAAAAGCTAAAACTGTAAATGAGTTCACGAAAACATGTTGACAATTATTTTATCATGTCAATAGTCAGTTTTGAAAACCAATTTATTTAGTCCCTTATTATTAAAGTTTGCATTTTCATGTTTATATATCGTTTTGCCATCTCTAATACAAAATCATTTTAACAGATGCAGCATTTACAGAGCGATATATGACTACTCCGGATGTAAACCCAGTAGGATATTCGGTATGTATTTGAATTTGGGCGTGATAATAACACATTTCTGTTATGGGTACAACTTATCGAGACTCAAGATTAAAACTAGTGAAATGATTAATAAATCTTCTTCTCTTTGCAAAGTAAAATCAATGATACAATGAAAAGATAAAAAAAGATAATTATTAATTTCTTTAATTTCTTTTTAGAAAAGTAAAGTTAAAGCAAGGATACCATAATCAGAAGATTAAATTAAACACTATATGAACAAAAAACAAAAAAAAACAGTCCAAAATATCAGAAATATCACAAATTTACAATGCAAATATACAATTTAACTGATAAATTAATAAACGACCTGGCATTTAAAAAAATAGTTTGTTTAAGGTGTATTGGAAGGGAAGGCATCACTTGCTTTTACACAAACAATGCCGAGTTGCCTGTTTGTCCTATCCGTATTTGATCAATAAATCGACCTTAAAATTATTCGGTGATAACTTTTTGTTTTGTGGCAACATATCATAGTGTATTTTTGATGGTCAATGATAGAGTAAATATACGTCACTAAAAATGTTTTATACTCATTTCCTTTTTTATTTCTTTTTCGTTAAATGTAGAACCGGTATTTCATTATTTGTGTATGATTCGTTTCGGAGTTTGCGTTTGTTTGTTCCGAATATGTGTAACACACATGTTTTTAGCTAAATTCATATGATATTTCAGACAAGTTCAGTACTACAGCACGCGAAGAATTTTAAACACGCTATGTTCATGCTAGTTCATGGGTTGGTAGATGGTAAGTTGAATGTACACAAATTAAGAACTATAGTTGATTTATGATATTGACAACAACGATTCCATTCATTTATTTAAATTTCAAGAAACTGTTCATATCTATGTATACTCCCAGCAGAACCTATAAAATGGGTGACAAAAAATAAATTTTATCCCGATTTCTTTTTTTGTTCCAATCCAATGCTAATTGCTTTAATTGAATAATCAACAGATCAATGAGTTTTTCCTTTTTATTTTAAAGTTGCAAGTGATTCCCTTCAGTTTATGTGTACATGTATAATTCTTGTAAATTACAAGCCAACATACAGGAAAAATGAGTTTGTGATTTCTAATGTATTTAATGTCTGCAGACAATATTTTGAATGTAACACCTATTGACTGGGTGTTCCATGAACGCCCTTTTAATTAACAAATAACAAAACAAAACAAACAAACAAACAAAAAGGTAATTATATTTTTTATTGTAAACTTGGAAATGTCAAAGTACTTTTTTATAAGTATAGTTAGCTGTGTTTTATTTCTATAATATATATTGATACGTTTTAATGATCACACTTGCGACAATTATATATACGAAAATATTGCAAACAATTAAACCGATACAAAACAAATACAGTACATTATACTGTAGGATTTTATATTATTATTGTTATTACTGTATTTCAAAATCAATGTGAAACTTTTCTTCAGTCAATGTAAACTTCCGCGGCTCAGCTGAGCTTATAAAGGCTTTGCATGAAGAGGATGTCCAATTCAGTCAAGAGGTAAGAACAGTGATGTTCCGAAAGTACCTTAGTTAAGCAAATACTACTTTAGAAAAGCATACCCAACCTGTGCACCTGGTCCATGATCCCAGTTTTTTAGTGGAGTCCGAGTTGCTTGTCTGCTTTTGTTACATTGTATGTATGATTTTAGTTACTTTATGTACTTGTTGTGTATGTCTGTTTTCCATGTCTGGTCTGTCCCTGGATTACATTTTTTATTATGGCCATAACCTTGATTGCCTTTATTATTCTCTTACTATCGAAGTTATCTGTCAAACAATAATTGCATATCTTCGAATTCCACTCCAGTAGTGTCCAGAAAATCGTTTGCTATTAAGCGAAACACGTTTTAGGCAGCAAAAATATGCTCAATGGGTTTTGAACCGGATGGGTATAAATGTACTTGTATGGGGAAAGTTTCCCATTTTGTGATATATGGGGATGGGGAATGGGGTGATATATGGGTTGGGATGGGGATTTGTTATGGGGAGGATTGGGAAATTATTTCTAAACAATTTATTGATATGAAAATATGTATTAGGTTTGGTTAATATAAAACCTTACATGTCACAAATTTAATTTAATAATGTAAATATTCGATTAGGGGATCACAATTTTTAATGGGAAATGGAAATAGGGAAAGGGGATACGACATATGGTATATATATATATATATACGTAAGGCGACTAAATAGTGCTCAGAAACCTAGCCGGGGGCTAGACGCTCTGCCCACGAAGTTTATACCATTGATTTGACAATAAAATATCACTCAAGGATGCTTTCTCGATATGGAAAATCTTGTCTGTTTCCCTTGATTCTGATGGTGAAAACAGTCAAATCACACTATCAAAATGATGGGTTTTGTCATACCATGTTTCACCTACTGCCTGATTCTTACAGGGACCGACACTAAACAATAATGGACGAGTGTAATTATTACCAGTTAATTCTGCATTTTTTTCAGGTGTATATAGACCAGCCACATAATTTAGACAGCTTTAGTAGACATCTTTTTATGTCATTCGAAGGATTCTTAGAAGAGTGTTATTACGGCATATCTGCAAAATATGAACTTTTTAAATCACAGAAAACAAATGGAGAATAATATACTGTCATTGGAACATTTACAGATCTGATCGTGATCGTTTCTTTAACAATTAATCATTGTGTTCCGTTAGAACGTGAGTGTAACACACTGTCAATTACATCATATCTAGATGTAAAAATAGATCATTTTCCTATACCTGATGAACATTAAAAAAGAATTTCTGGAGGATTGTGTATACAAGGCCGAAAACTTAATGGCAGCATAGTGTGGAAAAGATTATGAACATCCGAGCTTGTAGAGTAATAAATTATAATTCGTTACGTAAATATTGCCGTCACAAAATAACTTTCAAATTTCTTGACGCTTTTTAGAAACATTCCATGATAACTCGCTCGTGTTTGTTTTCCATGACATACATGTAATAACATTTCAGACGATGCAATTTATTTGATATTGTATATTTATTTATAGTGAGTAAGCGTTGGTCATGTAACCCAATCAAGTAACACACTTTTTGATGGGATGAAACAAAAATTATCATCTTAAAGACCAAATTTTGAAATGTGACTGTGACGTCATCAACGTTTTTTGGCTGATTTATACCTTTAATTTTGATACTTAAGTAGTAGACCTGGGGTAAGTTAAGTAATCCAAATTGAAAGGATTTTAGTCACTTGAGCGTTTGAATGACTCTTTTATGCAAGCTTCAAAGTGATACCGATGTTAAAGGGAAATAACTCCAAGACAGGGATCAACTTCAAGAACAAAGATGCCAGCCCCAGTAACTGCTTTTGATGTATTGATCAAATGTTTCAAATGGGTACACTGAGGAATATATTTTATATGGTTTTGAAATGATGCCCTCTACTACAAACCAAGATTCCTTTAGATAAAATATTCAAATTGAAATTTGAAGATAATCTCTGACTCTGTCATGAGACAGCACGGCTAACCAATAATCTTGCGAGTTTTATAACTCTGCAACCTTTTAGAGTTAAAAAAAATAAACTTATTTTATAATTCCTTATTAGACCTCAAGCTTTTTGTTGTCATTATGTTGCTTTGTTCAGCGTCTGACTCTTTCCAGCATTGAACTATGTTTATCATATAAGTTTGTCCCTTCATGCAGAATTGTGAATATTTGTATAAACATTAATTTGCAACAGTAGTAGACTCAGCTGTGCCCAGCAATGCAATTTTATCAATATAAGTCATCGTAATTTGATATTTGGTAACCTTACTGAATATTAACATTATTTCAGCCATAATGATTAATTATTAAAAAAATATTTCATTGCCTAACCCTTCAAATATTATAACATTTAAAAAAAATGCACGGTTAACTTTCCTAAAAATTTGTTTATTGATTTGTGTATGAATAGTCCATATAATATCCGTTTTGTACGAAAATTGAATTATGGATTTTTGCAAAATAGAGGTTTTTATATAAGCAAATAGCTGAAAATCACCCTCTTTTTTTGTGATTTTGGTAAATTAAAAGCCTAGTATCTCTTCTTCAAAATAGATATTATGAAATTTCATGTTAAATCTGATATAATAATCCTTTTAAAGTGAATTTGACTTAATATTCAGTTATTTATTTAAATATATTGTCAAAATGACTCTTAAATACCAGATATGGCTCAGTTTGGCCAATAATTCAGATTTCTAAAAAAGCAATATTTCAGACTGCATTGTTCAAAGTCTCCATGGTGAATTTTCTTAAAACTTTGACATATGATGTGTCAGAGTTAGTGGAATATCATGTTCAAATTTAAAGAAAATTGACTTATGGGAATATTTTAGGGGTACCCAGGTCTACTACCTTAAAGTAAATTATACGGAGTGGCTGTTATATTTGTTCGGTCTATTTTAACCTCAATACCCATGGTACACACTTGAAAATAAGTTTCTTGCAGATTGCAGTTATTTCCTCATAGACCAAAAAATATAACAGTCATTCCTTATATGACGTGTTAAGCACGAGTATGAATAGGGGAAATTTTATATTGAACATGATTTTTTCAACCATAAATGAGACAAACTCGCACAGTACCAATATGAACATATTACAACAGTTAAATACATTACAGTAATATTCCTGCCAGTTTGTTTTCTTATATGGATAATAACTCAAATTTAATACATGTAGATCGACTAAAATTTCACGTTGATAAAATTTTAATGCAATAGGAAAAATTCATTACACAATGATATCGTATTTTTACTGTACATTTAGATTAACTTGTATGAATTCAATTTTTTTTTAAACGAAAAAAATATATGTACAAATTGCAATTACTAATAAACTACATGTCACGTTAATACAATGTTGAAGCAATGGTAAAATTCGCGACAAAACTATGCAACAAACGCAGTGACTTCTCATACCGAATGGTCAACTACATATTTTGTACTCTTTAATCTGTCACAACGACAGTTTAGCACTTGAGTAAGGAGTTTTCGTATGACAACTACTACGTTATGCCAGAGCTTTCCGAAACTATGTTGAGTTTTTTTACTGTGCTAGATTACTTTTAGTGAGGCTTCTGAAACATGAGTATGTTGCTTAAATTTTAAAGTCATCACTAAAAATATGTTATGGTCACATCACCATGAACTCGTTGATCGTTATGGATTAAGGAGGTAGACCTAACGTAAGTGACACAACTATTACAACTCACTGGAGTGTTTGTAATCAGCATTTTACATCAATCTCTTTTTCGCAACAAAGTAACTTGGATTGATTCCATTCTGTTTCAAATGAAAGCTTGATAGGCTATGATATAGATTTTTTTTGGAAGAAAGATTATTAATGCAGTAGTCATACAACGAAACAGATTTAAGGAGAAAACTGCTTTGTAATAAAAGATTTTGGGGCGAATACGGATTCCATCAATGGTTATTTGCAAGCGTTAAATACCAACGATAATAGTGTGACTACATTTCTTAAAAATCTAAAGACGTCAACCTTGGAATCCATACTCGACCGATTGCTAAGTACTAACTATAACAAAGTTTCTTATTTATTTATTACTTATTATTATTATTATTATTACTATTATTTATTATTATTATTTATTTATTATTTTTATTACTGAAATTTAACGAATATAATTTTTGTTCGTTTTCCAAATATTATTGTAAAGAAAAGAAATTTTTATATAGTATTTATCAGGGATGACGCGTGTATTGTTTCGGTCTGAAACATGCGTAGCACTACGAGTGCCGAACAACGCCTAAATTTATCGAGTGTGCTGAACTAGTACCATGCACGAGTTAAATCCTAATGCATTCTTCTAACTATCATTCATTATGATTTAATTTAAGTATAAAAAAGTTAACGAGTAAATCAGCAAAACAGATTGATGACGTCAAATTCACATAACAAAATTTGGCCTGAGGTGAAGCACACAATATTCTGTCCAGTCAGAAAGCGTGTTAAGTTACATAAGAATAACAAAAAATGGCCGTTCCGAGTTGATTATATAACGGACACTTTTCTGTTCCTTACACTAAAGAAGCTGTCTTTATATAACCTTAAAAAGATCCAAATCAGAAGGGAATCACTGGGAATAACTTTCAACTGAAGGCCTTTAAAAACTTAAAACCAGAGGTATCAAATTAATATTTAGGATGGTCTGTGAAATAGTTATGTATGATTGTGGTAAAAGAAACATTTTTGTTTATTGCATGCGTCACAAAATAAGTCAGTTTTATTTTCATTCTATTCAGCAACTCCCTCCTCCTCCGTCGCCTCCTCCGCTCCCATCACAACCACCCCCGCCTCCACCTCCACCATCCCCTCCCCATCCCCCTCCCCAACCACCACCGTCATTACACCCTGATCTGCCACCTCCTCTAGATCTCCTATGACGATACCCTTTAACACTTTCCACTTTATTATTACATTTCTTTAGGACGCAAACGAAGGGAATAAGTACAAAAAAAAATAAAACAAGCTCCAAGCACGCTGGCAGCCACTGCAATAATTGTTGATGATAGTGCCTCCGTACATCCCCCGTTATTGAATACTCCTCTGTTAAGGATACATTATTATTGTTATTCAAAATACTTCTTATATGGATATCAAGAAAATGTATTAGTAAAGTAGCCCCTACTACATTAAAATTACCGAACTGATAAAATGGAGGCAATAGTCGAAAGGAATAGAAAAAAAATGAAAGTCTGAATAACAAATAGCAAGTTCGGGGTGAAATACAGGAAAACCAACCAAATGGTCCTTACGATGTACGTGCATTTGCTGTAAGAAAGGTCACATAATCCAACTCTGGTAAGAAATAAGTACATGCAATATGTTAATATCTTACAAGGACTTTACCGTTAATGTTGATACTATAAAGTGGTAACTAATTTGTAGGACGAGATGTTTTATTATCAATAGAGCTCTCTGTTGGTAAAATGTTATAAATTAGACTCTATATAATACTCTATATCTAGATAACTTTTGCTACAAATAGAGTAAAAGTCGTATTGTGTCATGCTAACTGGACATTTATGTACCATTTACTCGGTTTCTGCTAGATTATCACTTCCTAAGAAATGATCGACACGAATAGTCTTAAGTTATGCTCAAATGTATCTGTAAAATGGAATTTAATTATCTTAACATGTGTCAACTGAATGTGGGACATGGGATATTTAAATAGAAAAATATATACCTCCCACTACAATAGACAGAAGGAATAGATTAAGAAGTTAAAACTTACTTATATTCATCTTATATGCAACTTCATCTGTTTTCAGATATTTGTCTCTGGCTTCTTCATAGATATTTTGTATACAAGATGATGTGAGAATTTTTCCAGCTTCGGTACCAACTGAGGTGTAAATCTGAAACACAAAGGATTATCATTTAGTGTATTAAACTGTGTATATAGTAACCTGGAAGCCCGGTTAATATTTTCGTTTTACAAGTTTCTCTCAAATATAACCCCGGGTCACCAGTGACGTCTTCTGTCTTTTGATTGGCTGAGCGAATATGGCGTTATTTTGTTTACTTTTGCACGTCCTTATTTTCACATTCAAAGAAAAATACGTTTAAATATTTTTTCATATTACTTATATTATCTTTCGATATAAATGCACAATGAAATCTTTATTTGTCGAAGACGTGTAGAAATATTTTGTAATCGTATAAGAAAAACTGAAAATAATGTTATTTCTTATTTGCCTACGCATCTTTTGTGGCAGTCATTCTTAAACGTTACAGGCTTTTTTAAGCGCAATATATTTACCCTGTAAAAAGCGAGGTGAAGTTGTGCGTGCATTATGGACTGAATGCAATATTAGCTTCAAAATTATGACGTTATCAACTACAAAAATATTTCAAATGGGTCTGTAACTGTAAAACATCTTATTATTGCTTGAATATTCGGAAATTTGATCGCTCGTAGAGTATATTCATAGTATCCGCAAACAAAATATTTCAGTTTTACAACATTGTTTGGTCTGCATACACCCATTATAAACATATCATTTCTTTGTTCACGCAAAACTTTCCAATATCAATACAGTTAACATTTTACATATATCAATGGTTACCCTAAACATACCTGCCTGTCTGTTTCTGCGTAAAATATAATTACATCGCTGTCACAAAAACTTGGTCCAAGATTCCATCGTTTTCTAAGATTTTTTGCAAAACTCTCAGCGTTGGATTCTTTTGTCCAGCATTGTAAAATTGCATTGTGTATATATACCGATTTATCATGTCTATACCACAGTTAAACCTGCCTTTTATATGTACCAACAACTGGGGATATAACTATTTTTTAAAACAAATTCACTCAGATAATACAGTATCTTGTCTCAATGGTTTGTGTTAAACATTCCTGCCTTTGCGTCAAGGCATAATTATCACTAATTATATTTTGATGTAACTATTCGAGCAGAGCAAATAAAATCTAAAGCACAATGATACAATACGCAAACAACCTGTAGATTATTAACAAAAAGATCACAACCAAATTATCTAACTACTGTTTGACCACAAACAATGCTCCCAACAATATACTCGCTATACGGACAACCTATACTCTAGATCTTTATTTTCAGGTATCAGCTTCTGTAAGATTCAGGCGTCGGTTTCACAAAAATGTGGTAAGTTTGAAATTGATCGTAAATTATGACGTCATTACTTACGATCAGCGTTACACTTACGACTTTTTGTGAAATTGATGCCAGGCACTAGGTATGATATGTCATACCAATAGCTTTGATGTGTTAATTTGACTATTTGCCCCATCAGAATCAAGGAATAAAATATTTTTAATGTGACTATAAATGACTTATTTTCATTCATATAGACTGCAAATGAACATTTTATGGGCATCTAAATTCATCAATAACCTCCATTTTCTAACATTTTCATGCAAACGTTTTAAACATGTACAGTATTGCAGAAATCAAATAGTGGTCATTTCAAATAAAGAATAATTCTTTTAATAGTGTTATGTAATATTGGTGGATTCTGACATACATGTTTCAGATGTTTGCATATTTTGCCAGATGCTACCAAGGACTTGCACTTAAAACGGATAAAAAAAGCTTAAAGAGTTAATTGCATATCTGCAAACAAACATAAATGTATTGAACAGATTTGTGTAGTTTTGATTAGTATGAACAGTAAATTCTTGTTACAAATCACTTTTAATTATCTTTAGCAAAAAGAATTTACTATTTTCTTTCGGATTTCGTTTTTTTTTTATGCTCTCCTGGTTTTGTTACATATAACTTCATTTTTATGTGTAGTTTTTTTGTGTACATTATGTATATCAATCGCATTGGTTTCTTGTTATCGCTTGTAGCCATTTTTTTTTCATTATCTTCTGCTATAATGCTTTGACATTATTTTCCTGTATTCAGTTAAACGGATTGAAACTCGGTTTAGTATTTAGCGAAAGATAACACATATTCATAATAATAATATCCGTATAATCACCTATTAAAAAGCATCATCTAATAGAAATAGTCAATAAATAGCAAAAACTGAAATTTCGGCTATCTATTCCAATACGTCCGTTTTTTTGTTGTTTTTTGTTTTTGTTTTTGTTTTTGTTTTTTTAGGTTTTTGTTGGTTATGAGACGTAATGTTTCTGATACTGTGTCACGCAGAATGTGAAAAAATCAACATTTTATCCTTATAAAATTGTTGTTTATAAGAAATTCCCGCAGAATATTTTTTTTTATGAAATTGTGGTTTTATTTCTGTTGTTGAATAGTATACATGAACCACAGTCACTTACCGTTATGAAGGATGCTTGTGAAGTCTCTATTCATATAAACAAATGTAGTGGTTTGACAATTACGACTTCACGCTAGCTCTTCAAGTGATTTAGAAGAATAAACAAAGTTTCAAAAATACTTTTAAAATGTTTTGCATGTTTAGATATACTGGACTACAAAAAGAGGGTACATTTGTATTTCTTAATATATTTGAAAAACAATTGACAGTCAATATGTATAGTTTAGAATAGAATGATATTATATATAGCGAATTATGACCGAAAGATCTTTTTGAAAAAAAAAAACTCAAATTGACTGGTAAAGTTTTAATTGTTAATATTATCATTAGTATGTTAGTTACCGCTTTTGTTTCTTTTAGTGAAAAAAAAACCTACAGAATTCCATAGCATCCACTTTATCAAATTGTTTTTAACAGAATGTAAGGTTTCGTGCCTCACGAAACTTAACATATTTCGTGTCGAATGCTTCCCAATAATCAAAGTCTGAAAATAATAGCGGATGTACAAGTATTTTTTTTATTTTCTTACCCAAAACTAAAATCCATTTTGTTGATCAGGGCAACGCCAAAATATACTATGTTATCGACGTCATAATCGCACAATGATTTTGAGGATGTAAAATATTTAATTTTTAGGTCTATTTGATCCGCTGAAAGAAAAATAAAAAATCAATGAATAAATGTTTAAAACGACAGAAATCTTTATATATTCCAGACAAAAAACTACATCAAGGTTTCCTATATCACAAGCTAATGGAATAGAATAGTGATCAAGGTAACCAAGATTTTAGCTGAAATCAATCGAATGTAATCCAGGTGAAACACCAGACATGGAAAACAGACAAACACAATAACGAGCATTAAATACCTAGAATAATACATACAAAGTAACAAAACTTATTCAGCATGGGACAGGTGCACAGGTAGGGCAACCGTCCTCTGCTTTTCTAGAAACGCCTGCCGAATTGCTCATAAAAAGTAAGGTCCAGGGTAGACGAAGAGGAAATGAAATTAAGACACGTGGAACAAATCAGTTTTCATGGTGCAGATGTATACACCGTAACGATCCACGAGTTTATGATGACGACCATAAAACTTTTACAGTGATGACTGCAATCTTGTAGTTACATAAGCCTCTAAACATTCACAAAATTTTTCATCCGATACAAGGAACTCATTTTTAAATGCAGAAGTACTTGTAAACGATTAATGCAGGTATCTCCTACCCTATGTTTTATGGCAATATTCTTCATAAAGCACGGAAATGCAATACACGCCAAAAAGATGACTAAACCATTGAATGTTCTTTTTCGCAAGGAATTTAGTCACATGTATGATATTTTCGTCAAATCGTTAAAGATAACATTTAGCATAGAAACTTACACACTATATTTAAAAACAGTTTTTGGCATAACATTGGTTGTGTCCTTATTGTATGACTTGTGAGGTACTACGGGTATCACCTCCGCATGGGAAGATATGGGATTGATTTAACATACGATGAGGACTTAACTTTGGGTAGGTTTAAAATGATCTAGAGCTGGCATGTCAGTTAAATGCTAGTAGTCCTTTGTTTGTGCCTTTGTGTTACGTATAAGCAGTATCTTAGTTTCCTTTTAAACAAGAGACTCAGACGTTTTACATATTATTTTTAGATCTGCTCAGTTGCTTGTTTTTTTCACAGTGGCCAGATTTTAAAGTGGAGGGTTGTGATCACTCCAAAATACTTCAAACCCGCCGCATTTTTGCGCCTTTCCCAAGTTGGGATCTTCTGGATTCTGTCTGTCTTGTTCCGTTACTATTTTCAGTTTATTTATTTATATTTTTTTGCTTGAGTATATATGGGCATTGACTTTCCTGTACCTATGTATAATGTTTTTTTTTTTTTTTTTTGTTTTTGTTTATTTGTTTGTTTTTAGCAGCTGCAGCCTCCCCTTGTGGTATGAGTGTTTTCTATGCGTTCATTGATTGGCCTTTAGCTGAAATATTCCATGTTGGTAGGGTTGTTGTTACTTTGAGTATCAGTTATCATTTTTCATAATATTAAGCAAAATTTTGATTTTTTATGAAATAATGGTTAGAATGAAGTCGTTCTGACTATTGTGCTTTTGTGTTAGTGCGTAACCTTTCCCCTTTTTATACAGTGAAAGGTAATCAAGGTAACCAAGACTCGAAAAAATAAAACGAATATACAAAATAAGGAATACCAAATAACCAAAATAACACGTACAAAGAAACTAAAGTAAATGATCAACCAGGACTCTGAGCATGGACCAGGTTCATCGGTAGGGTAAGCGTAAAATATATAAATACATTTTGTCAATTGAAAATCGCCCCACATCAAGTGAAAACAATGAATTATTTCCATACGTTCATAATACATGTAGTTAGATTTACAGTTTAAAAGAATTTTTTTTCGATTTCGACCTGTAACAGTGTAAATTCTTTATGTTTTAGATTGTTTGGTTTAGTTTTATTAATTGTTTGTGTGTTTGTTTTTTGTTTGTTTTGCTTTTCTTTCTTCTTTTGGAATACACAAAATAATTGCTACTACTTTACCTTTCTGTGAACTTATTATTTTGCAAGGATCACAAACGAGAGATTGAGAACAATTCTGTCCACACAGTCCATCTTGGTCTGAAAGATGCGGAAGTTCATCAAAAGTCCAATCAACTTTACATATAGGGTCAGAACACTGCTGTCCATATACAATTATCATGCGATATCCGAGATTTAACACAAAAAACGTTATCCGTAACATTTGATGCCGATTGATTTGTCACGTATTATTTTTTAAGCGTATCAATGAATTAAAAGTGATGTTCTACATGTAGATAGCTCCCATTGCCTTTGGATACAAATTCAATTCATTTCCACTATCAAACAAGTATTGCGTTGATGAATAACGCATTACACAATGAGAGATTTTGTCATTTTCATGATTTGTCAAATCTTTTTTAAGGTATGAAGACGCACACAATGAGTATCCGGATTCGATATTTATCACAACATGCAATTACTTGTGTACTTTAATAAGTAGGGGAAATACAAACGAAAAGTTTTATAGTCCGTAACACAAGATGTTTATTCATCTTATTTCATCAAGTTTATTGCTATAAATATTTGTTAAGTAATGACAACTTGATGACATGAAATGAAATATTTTATTTTAGATTTCTTTGATAAACGCGTTAAAAATTAAACTTTGGAGTTACAAACACGAGTAAGATGTAAACATGTTCGATGATTCTTATTGTGAAGACAACAACAGTCGCAAATTGATTCACAAATGGTCTGATGCACATAACTGGCTTTTCTGAGTCTCAATTAAACATACAAACTGCCTCTCATCATTATTCTACTTCCTAATCAAAGAATTTCCTTTAAACTCACACCCTTATTTACAGTTTCAGTTTTAATCTTAAATAAGCTAATGTTCTTGATTCACTTTTCTCTCAGTTAAAGATTCTGTATGTGCTTTTTAAGATACTAAATATGTTATATAAACCGCAGAATTTACTCAGCATTTTCAAAATGTTCAATTCACTACATTGCATTTGTGACAAATGTAACGAATGATAAGATATAATTAATTTCCACAGCTGTACTCGAATCTAGATTTATACTTCGTTCTATAATGCTTTACGAACAGAAATAACCCGAAGAATTTTTGGACACGTTTTATGATGGTACTTGCTGTATCCAAGACAAGGCATAAATAACCAATAACAATTTTCTGTTAATAAAATAGTATAAACAATTAACAAATATTGTTGTATTCATAAACTCTTTGTCAATGTATAAAATAACAATTTGCGATTATTTAATCAATTGATAATAGATAGCAAGTGAAATGTGCTCGCCTTCCTTTCCTTTAAGGCAGCATTCATTCAACACCTGCGCATAGATTTTTCATATCACAACACACACGTCATACCAAAGCTTGCCGAAACAACGCGAGCATCTTGTATCGCCCTAGAATTCTTATAATTAGACTTCCAAACCGAGTTATTTGTACTCAAATCCAGATCTTTAAAGTTGCCAAACCTACAATTTTGTTTTCGATTGAACTTTTACTTTTTGCGAAAAATTGACCACCACCTCGACCTCTACTACCACAACCACCTCTCCCAACACCTCCATCTCCACAATCACCTCACTAAACACCTCCACCACCACCATCACCTCACCAAACACCCCCAGCATGACAACCACCTCTGCCAACCCTTACAATACCACAACAACCTTTCCCAACACCTCCACCCCGCCACAACCTCTCCGAACGCTTCCAGTTCCACCAATAACTATCTCTAGCAACATTCAACCACCATATAACCTCCCGAAAAATATTTTGCTAAGAAAATCACGACTTTGCACGATATGTAATAATGTGGAGTATTTATATAAAACGTAATTATATACAACATTTACACGGCCAACAAAATCAAATGGCCATCGAAACTGCACATAAACGGTGTATTTTTTGGAATAGTTTAATAATTTTTGTTTTTGTTTTTGTTTTGTTTTTTTTTTTTTTCACAAAAAAAAACAACCTGACTAACTTTGATAACTTACTTTCTATTCATCAATCATATATCTAATGCCTTTTCCTAATCGATTTGATTTTTAGATACTAATCTCTAGCATCTTCATATATATCCTCTGTTATACACGGTGATTTCAGAACCTTGTATACATCGCTACCATCAGAGCTGTAAATCTAAAAAGATAAACTCTTTCTAATCCTTACGTTATTTTATTTAAGTCATCGAAAGATTTCATACAAATCAGCATTCCAAAAACTATTATGTATTTCTCAATATTGTACATATTAATAGTCTGCAAATTTATAATTAAATTTACCATTTTGAGAGCAGGAAAAACCAATTCAATTACATGTATCAAGTAAGACAACATCATACAAATACAATGTCAAAGTATCAAGTATGTCATTTCGTATAAAACTATTGAAGCTCCATTGCTTGGAGATTTTTTACTCCTCTCCTTCATCTCATATCGACGGTTGGAGCCAGAATTTGATTTCTGAACCTACGTACATTTTAAACAGTACCAGTACTAACACTATTTTACATGTACTTGATTAATCCTTGACACAATCAAACATATTTCTTTTTTGTTCTTTGTAGAATTCCCCAAATTTTCTATTTCCATAAAAAGGGAAGGTAAAATCCTATTTGCAAGCTTCAAGCACGGTGCAATTATAGTGTATTTCAACAAAAAAATGTCGGAATGCTTCTCCTGGAACAATGCAGTATTAGCTTAAGTTTATATATATAAGCATACCTGACAACGGTGCTGTCACAATAAAATAATATAAATCTCTTCGAAAAAATATATTCTTTATAATTTTATTTAAAATTTTATGTTAATGCATTTACCTTTCAACTGGTTGAATGAGTGTTTATTTTTTATAACTAACATGATATACATGAGTGTAAACATTTTTATCACATCGATAAATCTATTACTAGAATGTGCATTACACAAATCATTTGAATAATACTTATCATTAATATTTTGCATGACTTTTTACGAAACTTAACCAGACGTGGGAAGAACGATATACGGGTAATATTTAGATTGGCGAATGAACTAGCCGAGTAACATGAAAAACAAAAACCAAAAACAGAAATTGTATTTTCTTACACAAAAACAATTTTCAATTGATTTAGTCCCATCATCTAATGTTAGCAGCATCCCCTCACTTAATCCCTAACACCGTAAACACCACCTCCTTCATTTCCACAATCACATCCTCCATTACCACCCCCAAGATTTCCCATATTCTTCGGATCTATAATGCACTGTTCTGCTACCCACTTTTAAAGGATTAAAAATAATGATTAAGAAAAAAATATCCAAAAACGGTACCAATAGTTATCTTAACCTTTTCTAAAATATCGTCATCATCTTTATCATAATCCTTCGTACAGTCTCTATCTTTGAAAATGTTTCTGAAAAAAAAAGAAGTACAACAGTTACTAAGAGTAATCAAGGGCACCAATGTTATAGCCGTAATCGAAAGAATGTAATCCATGGACAAAGACCAGACATGGAAAACAGACATGCACAACAAAGAACATAGAGTAACTAAAATCATACATACATGTGCAAAGTAACAAAAGCAAATGAGCAACTCGAACCCCACTAAAAACTGGGAGCATGGACTAGGTGCACTGGTAGGGTAAGCGTCCTCTGCTTTTCTAGAAACACCCACCGAGTTGCTCATGAAAAGTCAAGTTCGGAGTAGACAAAGGAGGAAAGGAAAACGATGACCCGTTGAATAAATTAGTTTTCATGGTGCATAACGATCCACGAGTTCATGATGACGACCATAAAACTTCTGTAGTGATGACTTCAATCTTTTAGCAATATGACCCTGTTCCAGAAACCTATTTGTTAGAGCTCTAGCGTGATACAAAAAGTCTGCGTAGTTTCGGCCAGATTAAGCTCTGGCATAACGTCTGAGTTGTGATATGAACACTCCATACGCATACTAAATTATTGCATTACCTTATTCACTAAAGAAAGAGTGATCAAGGGAACAAATATTCTAGAAGAAAAAATAAATCCAGGTATAATGACTAGACAGGGAAAACAGATACATACAACTAAGAACGTGAAGTAATAAAAACAACAATGTGAAAAAAACATCTTGGACTTCACAATAAACCGAGAGCATGGACCAAGAGTCGATAGAGTAATCGTCATCTGCCTTTCTAGAAACACCAACTGATTTGGTCATAAATAGTCAAGTCCGAGGTAGACAAAAGGGGGAAAAACCTATGACACTGTGAACATTTTGGTTCTCATTGTGAAGTTATGTTCAAGATGACGAATAGCAAATATCTATAGTAATGACTTCAATCTTATAGCAATATTTCGAACCAAATAGTTTGTTTAGTCTTTTTTTCCACAACTTGACATTTGAGTCCATAATAGACCGAGTGCTTACATGTATATCTTTGCACACTGTATTTACCTAGAAGGGTTTCATCTGAGCTTGTTCAGAACATTTTACAAATATTTCAAGAAAATTCATTTTTAAACCTGAATTATGACATTGCTACCTATTTTCATGACTGTGGGATTGTAGTTTTATATACGTTGCTAGCAGTAAATAAACCTACCAAAATTTACCTTTTATATCAGTAATGAAACTTTACTAGGGTCACATTATTGTATTTACCATCTGAATTGATATCAAGGACGGACAACCCAGTCAGAACCTATATGCCTCCAAAACATAGCTTCGAAACGGCAAATCTGCTCAACTACTAGATCGCATCGAACTTGAACACCATCTTGGTGAAATGGTATTAATTGATCACGAAGCTGGGGATGTGCTTCAGGTGTCTTAAAAACTATTTATCGGGGATGGTTCAACGTGTTGTTTTGAATGGAAGTAACTCCATGTAGAGACAAATCAAGGCGCGTGTTCCACAAAGCTTCATCTTTGGCCCTTTACTTTTCATTTTATTTATATATGATACAGTATCTGACATAAGTGTCAGTATAAAGCTGTTTGCAGATGACACGAGTATTTATGTTGTTGTAGATACTCCAGAACATGCTGGAGAGGTCTTAAACGGGATTTAGATCAGATGCATCGTTGTTCAAACAAGTGGCTTATTGAATTTTATCCACAAAAAAACTAAATCAAACTGTTTCATCGCTACTTATTCGCGTCTCCCTACTGTTCATGTGGTCATGTCGAGTCATCTGATAATTTTCTATTACAGTGTCCCATGATTTATTACGCAATGAGTTATTTTTTTCCAATGTATATGATATAGACATTAATGCTAATATTCTGCTGTACGGCCCAGAACATCTAAGTGAAAAACAAAATATAGATATGTTCCATAAAGTTCAGAAATTCATAATCAAGTGCAACAGATTTGTTTATGCTTAATTTAATTTTCTCCCTTCAGCATCTCAGCACATAATATATTTTCTACAAATGGTTAGTTTAAAAACAACATTTCGCAAGCTGGTGACTTTTTTATACTTTGTAAGGATAAATATTAGGGACATGGAACTTTGTATAGGCTTATTTAGCTTGTTTCCGAATCCTAATGTGTTTTTGAATGTTAAATGTCATACTTGTAATATTTGTAAATTTATCTGAATAAATAAGTTTAAACTAAAACATAGATTTGAAAAAGCAAACAAACCATCAATTGCTTACTTATACTTATCAGTCATATATCTTACGTCTAAATCAAATCGCTCTGACATAAACTTCAAAGTACTTTAAACAGTGAGGTTTCGTACCTTGTAAGCATATAGCAGTACCTGTTGCTGATAAATTTTGCTTTGCCGCTGATAATATCCCTAGAAACATGTATACACCATATCGAACTTTGCAATATACATACATGTCATTGATATTCTTGTATTCATCAATAAGTAAACATATAGTTTTATAACTTACTAATGGTCTTAAAGTAGCATACTCGCCTCGAATTCAGAAGGTAATGGGTAAGGTTTTCAGTTTGTTTTTTTTTTCACTAAAT
Source organism: Perna viridis (assembly GCA_037379345.1). NCBI lineage: Eukaryota > Metazoa > Mollusca > Bivalvia > Mytilida > Mytilidae > Perna > Perna viridis. The sequence goes on from CM074523.1 coordinate 9,996,479, forward strand.
TCTGTACAAATGAGAGTCGCAGCTTTTCATCCAAGCACGCGTTATCTATGTGAATGAGTGGCGATTTGTCGACTGGGTAATCAGAATAATGCAACCGTGTGGGGAAACACACGCCTATCAGCTACTTTTTGAGCTTACACAATAAAAAATCGGATCATCGTGTTGGACTAGTACAAAGCAGGGTCTGCTCGATTGGTTAGATATTATTGTCCTGAAATAAATTACTTTTCTGCCGCTTGGGTTTTATTACAATCAATCGGTCTTTACTTGATAGCACATTTAGCATTGATTATGTGATTAACAATCTTTTTCTTTCCGATGTGATTCTATTAAAACTTACAGACAATGAAGAAAGAAAAAGCAACGATATTTCTTTACCCGAAAAATTGCTTAACTCTTTGAAGTCTGTTGAAAACTATTTAATGACAAAATTGAAGTTTAGATTTCTGAAATAAGCATCAATAAAGGGGAAAAGTTACATTAAATGGCCCTGTTTCGTCAACTATATTCTAGTAAATCTTATGTATGGCTGTATGACATTAATTTAGGCTTTATGTTTAAATAAGCTCTTGTTATGCATTTTTTTGAGTAAGGACTGAATAATCGATGACTTTAGTATAACATTAAGGAGGTAGGGTATGGGACACAACTCTTTCAAGTCAATAGAACGTTTGTATTTAGCATTTCACACCAAATCTCATTAAAGCATCAAAGTAACTTGGACAGATTTCATTCTGCTTCAAATACAAGCTTGGTAGGCATTGTGAAATTTCATATGATATAAACATATGACTCATTTCAAAAGTTAGGTCCCTTATCCTAGGTCTACCTCCTTGAGGAGTCAGATTAAATTATGCTGTGCTCTAATGTTTGGCTACTGTAAATGAATATTTCCGTGGATATCAATTTTCGCGGTTTCACAAAATGATTAAAATTAAAAACTGTTAATAGTTGATTTCGCGGGTACTATATTTCTAGCTTTTATGTCCACAGCGAAAATACCGGAAATTAGAACACCGCAAAAATGATGCGTTTTCAGTATATGTATTTATATCCCAGACAAAAGTTAAATGGCATCGTTAATGATGGGGCACGAAATTTTCAATTATCGACCATATGTTAGCATAAAATTCATTTTCAATTTAATATATTACCTCACTTTTAACAAGATGAAGACTTCAAATTTGTCGAAATTATAATAATTATTTTCCAGAAAACATGTGCCATGATAGCAAATAAAACAGTAAAAATATTAAAACTGAAGATCGAATGCTCTAGAAAAATTTCAATGACAAAACATTAGACGTAAATAACGCTCGGGTTATTCTTCAAACACCCCATTTTTTCCTGGAACATTCTGTGAAGCCATGCTGCGAGCATTCTTTTGATTAATGTATTATCAAGTTAGCACTGCGATCTAGGCAAATTTTGGAAAAATTGTTTTTTTAGATAGAAACAATCATTAGCCAATTTTTTTAACAGTTCGGAAATTGGCTTTTTCGGTTTTTTATCGGTTGTCATGGTGTGAAAATGAACCGTTCGTCTACCCCGGACTTGACTTTTAATGAGCAACTCGGCGGGTGTTTCTAGAAAAGCAGAGGACGCTTACTCTACCGGTGCACCTGGTCCATGTTCTTAGTGGAGTCGGATTTGCTCAATTGCTTTTCTTACTTTGTATGTATGATTTTAGTTACTTTATATTATTGTTGTGTATGTCTGTTTTCCAAGTCTGGTATTTGTCCCTGGATCACATTCGTTTGATTACCGCTATAACCGTGGTTCTCTTGATTACTCTTCATCCAAATTAGCAATGTTGAATTGGTAATCAGTGTCATGTTGAGAACCCTCTTCAAATTGTCATGAAAATATTCTTACGGCACAGCTTTTACAGACCACTCAAGTCGGGTAGTCACAATACCGGTTAGATCGCACTTCAATTTTCAAAGCGTGTAGATAAAACGAAATACTAAAATCGCAAATTAAAGTTTGCGGTCAATTTTATGTTAGGAGGATAATTTTTTAAGGAGTCATATTAAAAATATGATACACTCGTGGTAATGTTGTCCATCATAAACATGATTTAAAACGACATTTTGTCCATAGCTAAATCATATGTCCTGGTTGTGAAACGACTTGTGAACAATAAAGATTTGATATTTCAGTAATCATTACACCAAAATCACAGATTTTTATACATGATTGTATTTTGGTATATATTTGAACTTTGAATACCGATTTTGTTTTTTTGTTTTTTGTTTTTTTTTATGGTTTTTTTTTTGGTTTTTTTTGTTTACTTTGTTTTGTTTTGTTTTTTTGTTTTTTTTTGTTTTTGTTTGTTTTTATATCGTGCAACAAGATGAGACTTGTAACGGATTTCATCTTTGTCAATTGTAGTACGTTTGTATGTCGTATTACGTTGGGTGTTACTATCAATGCCCAATTCCTTGATAAGGTAAAAGAGGAAATGGGATTTACAAAGATAAACAATATTGTTTGAAGCTTTGTCCGCAGGGACGATAACATATTTGTCATGCAGTGAGCAACGATATTTTACTACCTCGTGATTGTTTGTACGGACATGGGTCGTTTATTTACACACTTCATGAGATTGTCAATACGATTCAGTATCAACGATGGGATAAAACGTATCCAATCTGATAGTAATATTTGGTCATCATTTTCCCTATTTATCAATGATCTGGCATAATCTTCCACAGCATCTATTACGGTTTTGAAATTAGGTTTCTTATTGAAGCGTCCTGGTTCCCTGCATTTTAATCTATGTGAAACTACCTTACGTGCAAGTTAATTCTCAAAATCACCAGTGGTGACATGACCAGAAGGATTGTACTTAAATATGGATGTTACAAAGTATTCCTCAATTTTAAGATTCGGCAATGTCTTTTCATGGTTGAAAAATCTACTACTTATTCTAAGTCAATTTACGCAATATCCTTGCGCTTTAATATTTTTTGGGGGTGGGGGATGGGGGGTACATCTTATATTATTGACAAGCCTATGAATACACGATTCGCAGTAGAATAACGAGTGATGTAAAAAAACATAAATTCCGTTAATAATCTGCACTTTGGTTCCATTGAGTAACTAACAGAAATTTAATGCTGATTCAACTACGTTGGTTTAAAGTTCAAAGCAACATAATTAGAGAAAAATAAATGATGGAAACCGGCATATATATACATATATATAATGTAGGCGAATACAGTTTTATTGTCGGCGGTGTTAAATATTTTCCTGTAAAGCGAAACATCATATGAAAATTCTGACGCTGTATACATCTCATATACCCAAAAGAATGTTTCATATTGGTATATGCTATGCATTTCTTATTATCAAAACGGAGAAGTTCGTCAAATGCAATGTTCTGTAATCTTTAAATTTCAATTTATTCCTAGAAACATATTAATACATATACATCTACGCATGTAAAAAAACGCTAATTGAGCAAAATTTAATCTTCTTTTTACCAGATATAATGGGCACATGGCAAATGAATTATGCACTGTCCAATTATCATAATAGATATAAAGTAAATAATATATAAATTGTCCATGTCGTACGACACTTGATAAGTAAATTGATGGTAAGATTATGTGATATTGGCAATTATGACAAACATTTCCTAAAATTGACAATTATGACAACTAAAACATGATTTTGAATGTTTTAAAAACTATTATAACAAACATTACTTGATACTGACGATTATTGGAACCATTATGAGAAATATTGTGTTTCATTGATTATTATGACAACTTTAACTTGATATTCACAATGATGACAACTTTTACCCTTATATTGACAATTATTACAACAATAACGTGATATTGACAGGTATTACATGTACGTTATATTAATTATTATATCAGCTAGTACGCGAAATTGACAATTATGACAAACAATAAGTATCTTCCCTTTCTAATTAGTATTTTGCTTAAATACGATACCCATTTAGTGGAAGTCATAAGTCTGAAGGCAACCCTAGCTAGTCAAACAACTTTGTTTCATGTCTTTTACTACATATTTTGCTCCCTTCTTCTCTCAACATCCTCCGCCTCCTCCTCCATCACCTCCCCCACCACCGCCACCTCCTCCATCACCACCGCCTCCCCAAAAACCACCACCACTTCCAGTAGTTTCACCTGATCCGCAATTTTTACGGCAACTACCAACCAAACAACAAAGAAGCATAATTAATAATACTACTCCAGTCACCAATCCAACAATCAATGAAGAGCTTGAATCAATGTCCTCACACTTCCCAACGCTAAACACTTTTCTGAAAGTAAAAGTTAAGATGTTAAGCAATGAAAAAAGTACTCTTATTTATATTTATTCGTTTGACCATGGCTTTAATTTCATTCAAATTACATATTGTAAATATGTTGAATAAAATAAGAATATGAGACTCTTAGATAACATCAGTAGTCTTAATAGTATGTAAGAGGAGTTGATAAGTCCACTGTAACTAACAGGTAATGAAGGTAAATATTTTTATTGTCGGCGGTGTTAAATATTTTCCTGTAAAGCGAAAAATCATAGGACAATGTAGAAGCCGTATACATCTTTTATACCCAAAGAATTTTTATTTTTGTATATGCCGTGCATTTTTCTTATTGTCAAAACGGAGAAGTTCGTCCAATGCAATGTTCTATTTTTAAAACTTAATTTATGTCTAGAAACATATTAATATCCGATTTGTACCTTCATTTAGGAGGATAAAAACATCATCATAAATCACTTTGTAAATGTGATTGGGAACCAAATAGTCCTCGGAAAACATTCGCAAGCCTCGGTAATTAAACTAAATAGGATCATTGCTTTCTACAAGATTGGGATGACCAAAACAGTCAACAGTATGATGCCGGCCCAAGCATGTTTACGAAAATGATGCACTATCAGTTTTACCTTACAAATGCCGGACAATTCAACCAAAATACATTTCAGACCATAACCATTCGGAGCGTGTATTCTTCATTTCGAATCGTGTATCAGGAAGATTAAAACCAAATTGGAAGTTGGGAGGTAATTGGAATAATATTACAGTTATGAAAAGTGTTTATTCTGTGTTTCTTCTGAAAAAAAAACACTACAAACAGGAAAGTGGCATTCTTTGTTCACTTAAATACAAACAAACAAAAATACCAGTTTTATATATTGTATAAATTTCGATATGCTGTACACGTATTTCAAAGAGTAATCGCTCATCAGCAGAAATAAAATCAAATGTGTAGGAAGATCATAATCAAAATATTAGTTGTATACATAAAGTGCTCAAAACCAAAACTACCGAAAGAGTAAGCCAAATCCAAATCCATTACCGAGAGTTTCTACCATGAAAGTATTATTTATGATGAATTGTAGTCTAACAACTAATTTTTGTATCTGAAATGGGGCATTTAAGGCTAAAAGTATGAAAAATACTGGATTTTGTCATAAGCGTAAGGCTGTTTACTAAAATACTAATTCTGGATTTCTTTGCGCCTTCATTTTTTTATAATTGTGCATTAAAGGTTGCTCGGATGACAAACATATGTACAAAGTGAAAATAAATTGTTGGTCTTTGAAATTCGATTCTATATGTGCAGCTAAGCTACCGATTTACACGAAAGAGACTTTCATGACGTCGCATTTTACGTGATAAAAAAATTATCATATTTGGTTGCTAAGGACTTTCGGACATTGATTAAAGAAATGCAATTAAAAAAAACATTGGTTTCTATTGTAAAAATGATACTATATTTCAAATGTAGGGTGTGTAAGACTTGCCATAAGGTTTCACTCCAAGTCAGTGCAGATAACTTTGTCAACTTGTAGAAATAAAGCTATATTGAGACACTCAAAAAAGCAAATCATACAATATTTTCCTGTAAAAGTATATATTTTCAAATATGGAAATCAATAGAAAAAGATAGATATTCGCTTCAATAGCATCTGTATAATGCAATCCAAGGTGCATTCATTGACGTTTTCAGGATGAAATACCAGACTGAGTATAGAAAATACCAGACTGAGTATAGAAAATACCTAAAAATTATATACCTGCAACAATTATTATTTCCACAGAAATCATACAACCATATACCAAAACGTGACGTCAGGTTCAAAAATCAAATTTCCACAAAATATATATTAATTATTCGTACGGACATCAGTGAATATTTTTTTTAGCTTATTCACTAGTATTCCATTAAGCAAGATAGAAAAAAATGACTTTCTTTCAGCCGGAAGAAAAATTATCGTTTAAAAATATCTTATTGATGAAACATTTTAAAATACTTTAACATATCCCCTTTTCAAACAAAAATACAATCTACAATGAAATTTCCATTTTAAATCACTTTACAACCATCAGTTGTCATTTTTGTCATTTTTCATCCTAAGCCAAACGTCAGAAACATGAAAAAAAACTGTAAAGTGTTAACTGAATGACACGAATAAAACATGTTCGTAGGAAGTAACTATATCAAAATCATTTAGGGCTTTTAATATTTTTCAAGGTTGTTATTTGTAATGAAGTACTTACATTTCTCAAGATACAATAGTGATTTTCAACATTCTCTAGGGTTGCACAAGAAACAAACACTATATAGTCACAGTCTTAATCATAATATACAGGGCAGTATCAGCATCTTTATATGCAAACAACAAGGAGAACGAACAAGTATAATCGTATAATACCTTACCTATCCGATCTCCGAAGTTCTATATCAACGTTGCCCCGACGTAAAATCGTATACCCTGAATTTGGGTTATACATGCAGAATATGTTTCTACATTTCAGCATGACTACCTGTACCGGAAGTTGCAATGCATATATATACTTTTCAATGTGTGCAAATTGAGATAAATAAAACGTAGAAAACTTACTTATATTCAATAATCATATGTTTAATGCCTTCTCCAAACTGATCTAATTTCAGATATGTGTCTCTAGCATCCTCATATATATTCTGGATACATGATGATGTAAGAATATTGTGAGCATCGCTTCCAATTGAAGTATATATCTATATTGAAAATATAATTTTGAGTGATAGATATATAAAACAACCGTAAGGCAGCAGACCTAGGTTATGAGAAAAAAAACTCTTTAAGGAGGTAGATCTAGGGTAAGGGACATAACTCATGAAATCAGTGATATGTTTGTATTATATTCAATTTCATCAAAACCTCTCAAGCTTTTGTTTGAAGCAGAATAAAATTAATCCAAGTTAATTAGATGCTTATATGCTGATATATTTGTATCATACCAATTTTTATCAAGGTTTGTCAAGCATTCATAAAAACACTATGAAATCAATCTAAGTCACCATGTTGCTTACATGTCATTTGAGTAAAATGGTTTACACAAACGTACCAATAATTTGTAAGTGTTCTGTCAAATCGAATCTTGGATAACCGATTACACCCCGAAATTTGCTTTGGTTGAGAACTTAACACTTACAATTCGCCGACAGATAATTTTGTTCATAATTTCTTGAATGATACTTAGGAAATGTTACTTTATATCTAATTAGGGTAAAGTTCTGAGGATATTATTTCATATAACCGATATAGCTCTTATTAAGTAGACTTTTATCAAGTCTTTTCTTTAATCTTTCAAAATAAGGATTAACGTTATGGAATTGTTTCAAATAGTGGTCACATAAATTTTATTCATGTAAGTAATTTTTAGACGATCTTTTTAAAGGGAATGGCATATTTTTTTTTATTGAAAAACCCGTTAAATAAGAACAACAGGGTGATAATATTTACTATGAATTGAACGAAAACTATCGTCCTATTTTTAATAAAAAAATAATTCGTTGCACCCTGATTGTTTTACCTGTCTGTCTATTCTTGAGAAGAAAATAACAACATCATTATTGCACGTCCCATTTCCTATATCCCATTGCTTCCTAAGATTGGTAGCAAATGTTTTGGCATTTTCCTCTTTTGATCTAAAAAAAGATAAATCTATTAACCGTCTACCCTCTGTTTCCGCCATATAGATGACGTATTGTCTTTAAACAATCCTAATTTCGGGGATTTAATACATCACGTCTACCCCAAAGAATTTTAGATAAAGGATAATACAGACACTGTGAAGTCAACTTCATATCTTGACCTACACTTAGAAATCGATGGTAGAGGAAAACTATTGACCAATCTTTACGAGAAACGTGATGACTTTTCATTCATATGCAGAGTTTTTGTATCGCGCTAGAATTCTAACAAAATATCTTCTGGAAAAGGGATATGTTGCTACAAGATTGAAGTCATCACTTATAGAAGTTTTATAAACGTCATCAGGCACACGTGGATTGTTATGATGTACCCATCTGCGTCATGAAAACTGATTTATTCAACGTGTCATATTTTCCTTTCCTCGTTTGTCTCCCCCGGATTTGACTTTTTATGAGCAACTCTGCGGGTGTTTCTAGAAAAGCAGAAACACGCTTACCCTACTGGTACACCTGGTCCATGCTCCTAGGTTTTAGTGGAATCTGAGTTACTCATTTGCTTTTTGTTACTTTGTATGTATAATTTTAGTTACTTTATGTTCTTTGTTGTGTGTGTCTGTTTTCCATGTCTGGTCTTTGTCCTTGGATTACATTCCTTTGATTACCACTATAACCTTGATTCCCTTGATTATTCTCTCTTTGCTTTTTAAAGACAAATAAATAATGCATGTAGCTAATAAAGTAAACTCAGCATTTTTTTATATTTCTTCCTTCCCCTAACTTATAATATGTATTTTTCGGAAAGAAAAACTTCCGAGAGACATAATTATACTAAAGACTGAATGTCTGTACTCTTATAAGCGAAATCCACAATACAGTTGGTAGAATCGAGGGGAAGACAATACGCATGTATTATCTGCGTTCATTCATTTGGTTATCCATGTACATGTTAGGCAACGTACCGGAAGTTTAGATCCATTCTGTTAAGAAGTGCCACCCCAATAATAACTTCGTTATACACATTGCATAGCGTTTTGATTGAGTTAACATGACTAATTAGTTCGTTTATTTCAGTAGCTGAAAAAAAATATAAATTGGTATAATATTCTAAACCGGTCATTTGGGATCCTTGTCTGACCCGATCTAAAATCTAAAATCTAAAATCAAAAGTATGTAACTCAGGGGCAAAGACAAGACATGAAAAACAGACACACAACAAATACTATAAAATAACCACAATAAAGTGTACAAAGTAGCAGAAGTAAATGAGCAACTCGGACTCCACTAAACACGATTCTGATATCCTTTTACTAAGCCCATATACTGTGAACGTAGCGTTTTTGTTTTTTGGGGGGAGGGGGTTTGCTATTTTGGTTTTTTTTATTCCTCAACAATGACCAGTTTATGTTTGTCCGGCGAAATCTGCAAAAAGTTAGCATCCAAGATAATTTATAATGTGAACGTTTACAGAAAAAAAATCAGTATGAGTTTTATTCGATATACATACCTTTCTCTGCGCGTACGATACCACAAGGATCGCAGACTCGAGTTCTGGTATGGCATTCCTGTCCACATAGACCTTTCGTTTCGGATAAGTCCGGAAATTCATAGTACTTCCAATTATACTTACATTCGGGATCGGAACACACTTGAGTGGTAGGGGAAAGCACGAAGTTTTCGATAGTCAAAAGAATGAGAAGTAATACCGTCCACTCCATTTGAACAATTCGAATAATTGTATGAGGTACATGGAAGTAAACACGCAAATGAAGCTATATCTTATTATTTTTCGACGTAGTTAAATATTTCAAATACTTAAGGATTTAAATCTATTTTTAGTTAATGATTTTAAACGCAGTGTGTAATAATACCACAAAAGATCTTCTTAGCGCACCAAGAATGTTTAATTAACTTGTTTAAACACAAAGCATGTTTATTAAGCTGTTTCGTATCGTTTTGTATTTGTTTTTTTCCTGCTTCGTTTTTTCATTTTTTCGTTTCGTTTCTATTGAAACAATCACCCGAGTAATTGTCGAAGAGTTAGGTGCCCTGGTTCGTATACTAACCTTAGATAGTTACATACATATAGGTGTGTTTTTTTTCAATTATGATACCAATGCTTACTTTAAATAGTTATCTAGTTTTCTTAAATGTTCTTTGTATGCAGTGTTTTTGATATATTTTGTATATTTTATATCAATTTGTTCCAGAAATGTGTATATAGTTTCAATTTTCTCCTAATTTAATATCTGAGGTATCTAAGTCAAATAATTGTACCATATCAACTGCACTACTTTTGTTTGGTAAACTGGGGCAATATTTACAAATATCAATAATCATTTACGAAGTGGGAGAAAAAATTGTCGATAAAAGTAGCTATCTTCTCGAAACATTCTATTATTCAACAATACTAACTTGTACCATCTGACTTAATAATAATGGGCGACATATAATGCTCCTTGAAGCAAAAATACGAAAGGGTGAATGAGGAAGAATTTTCCGATACCCTCCGAGAAATGTAATTGCTGTAAGCTTATGGTTGGTAAGCTAAAATAATATTTCTTATTTCTGATTAATTTATTGTACAAACTGAATATTTATCAATTCGCTAATCATTAACTTCGTATGATTTATTGCAGTGAACATGTGAATTTAGTTACTTTTCTTTTCGATATTCATTTGAAATTCTTTTTGTATTTTTTTTTTTTTTTTTAGTTTATAAATATTTTCAGATATAATCATACTCTTTCATTTTGTTTGTTCGATTTTTATTATATCGATATATTAAAATTTCATCTGATCTCTGGGTTGCTTTTTGCTTCGTTTACATGTAATGTTTCATTTTCATAACTCCTTTTAAAGAACTACTCACATTTTACGATAAATTATGTAACATCAATCTTGTCACTTTATTTTCCATTTGTAAAAAGTATTTTGGTTCCCTTGCTTACTCTTTGAATAATTGGTATTTCAGTATGAAAGCTTAGTTTACACCAAATCGCACTATTTGATCGGTTAAAACGCACTGGTAGGATGTTTACAAGTGATTTACGGTCAATGACCGAAACTTTTTGTTGTGACGTCACAAACGGTACATTGTTTCGATGTTATTGTAACGCTACTAATTTACCCGCAAGAGTAAGCCTAATCCGTACATTAGTTTTAGGTCATATCGATGAATTGTTGTTGTCAACATGATAGTGGAAAAGTTCCTGCAAAAAGATGTGTCGGAATTCTTTTTAATACAGTATTTAATAAAGTTCGATTTCAGTAAAACGTATTACAGTGCATTTGTAACATATATTGAAATTAAATTTGTTCCTACACAAAATCTGAGTTGCTTAAAAGGCATTGATATGCCCTAATAACGTCACTTCAGTTTGTCATAGCAACGAACTTTGCTAGATCCAAAATAACTGCATTCTACAATGCTTTATGAAACGGACAATGTAAATAAAAATGTTTCTGATTAACTGTGGTAATAAAGTTGTAAAATATATAAATTTGAATTTTTATATGAAGCCGGATCCACATTTGTTAATCGTTTTTTTTTTTTTTTTTGTTTTTTTTTTGTTTTGTTATTTTGTTTTTTGTTTTTTGTTGTTTTTTTGTTGTTTTTTTTTGTTGTTTGTTGTTTTTTGTTTTTGTTTGTTGTTTTATGTTTTTTGTTTTTTTGCTTTTTCCAAATAGATTCTATTTTAAGCATTTTCAAATATATCCTGGTACATGATAAGTCGGAACCAGATGTGCATCGTCCCCAATGGAGTTGTACGTCTTTAATAAAAACACCTGCTTCAGACGTTGTTAATTTATTATTCAAATTAGTTATTTGATGCAGATCCATTAAAAAGGAGTGTGTACCTAAAATTCTTAACATCCATGGTCTGATTATTAATGGGGGTGAGTTTGACTAAATTATAAGGCGGGACAAATCCATGCCAAGAAAGTATCAAAATGTCCAATTTTCATGTTCTTTTGACCCTTTTAATGCTCCGATGTTGAGACTATTTCCAATATGGAACTTCCGATTCATTGATTGTGCCGACCGGTTGCAAGCCTACTGTTATGTTTCACAAAGACTTTCTATAAAAGTTGAAGTACTGTACATATGCAGAAGCTGAAAGAATTGTACAAATGTCACTATTATTGAAGTTAGAATTCTCAGTATGAAAACGCAATGTAGTGTTAGCTGAAACCATCATAAAGGATATAAAAGTACACCTCTCTATCTTTTCTTCAGAAAAATATGACTACATCACTTTCACATGATTTTCGACGCTTAAATGCGAAACTCACGACGTTATATTCCTTTGACCTAATTAAACAGATCGATTTCATATACACACTTTGTAATAATCTGCCTTTTGACAATCTACTAGGTAGTACATATTTTTTTAAAAAATATTTATGTATCATGTAACAATTGTTCGGCCCCAAAATTACAGACTATACTAGTCATGGGCGTATCTAGTATTCGAAGCTAGAGGGGTTGAGCAATATGAACACTTCTTTAATGAAGCTCTTGATTTTCCTGCTCTACTTAATGAATACAAATCATTAAAACTCAATCACCAACTTGCTCCACAAAGATCACTTACTCTAAGAAATTAAAGGATTGCATGTTATAAATCCTTAATTGTTGATTAGAAACAAACCTCAACGTGAATAGAAATATATCAAAAAGATATAATATTTCAACAAGACCAAAATGGCTTCTTCACATACACAAAACCTAGAGTCAACTGCCTTGATAACTTCCCGCCAAAAAGTGAACTGACCAATAAGAAATAAGAATGGAGTAGGAATATCTGAGTAATAAGAAAATGTCAGACTACAAATATACTATCAAGGTGTAACATTCAAAATTACAAGTTCAAGTACTGAAACTGATAAAACTAACATTTATTCATACATAAACCACACAAATAAATCATATACAGCGATACATGACTACTTACAATAATATACTGTACACAAATAGGTAACGAAAATTTATAGTTGTAAAACTAAAGTCGTCTCTTTTATCATAACTCTTAGTACTGAGTTGCCCACTGTTGTCGAATTTGAGGTATAGGTCCAAAATATACGCAAAACAAGCTGTTTTACAAGCTGAGACAAGCTAGTCTCATTTATGTCGAGCTCTGGAAGATATATACAAGAAAACCATCTACTAATTGAAGGGTTGTTAATGGACAATAAATCATCAACATATCTGTATGTAAAGTCAAAAGATTAAGTATCTTTTTTTATTTATTGTTTTATTTTTTACGACATTTTGACGAAATTCATCTCATGAATACAAAATCAAGTCGGCTAGGAGAGGAGCACTATAAGTGTCAACTTGTTGCTTAAAAATATCTAACCCAATGCAACAAATATGATGGTGTCAATGATGAAATCAAGTATGCCAGAAATCTGTTTTTTTCTGCGAAGCACACTTTACCCTTCTGAGCAGTTTTAGAAAAAAAATATGTGGATGTGTAACGAAAAGACAATCAATGTTAATTGGAACAAAGCATACACAACTTTTTATCTGCCTTTTGAAAATCAATCAGGTCGTACATGTTTTTTTTTAAATATTTATGTATCATGTAACAATTGTTCGGCCCCAAAATTACAGACTATACTCAGTCATGGACAGATCTAGTATTCGAAGCTAGAGGGGTTGAGCAATATGAATACTTCTCTAATGCAGTTCTTGATTTTCCTGCTCTACTTAATGAATGATGTGGGGTTATGCATATTTTTATGCTTTTTCAACTCCGTGTGCCATTACAACTATTTTTTTTCCAAATGTAGTAAAATATGTTTTTTTTCAATTAATGATGCTTTTTTTGAAATTGTTGATGTATCAAAACTCCTAGCAGTAAACATGGATTGTTCTTTGACATGGTTTTATCATGTAGATGCTTTAACGAAGAACATATCGACAAACTGGATGTGTTACGTAGATTAAAAAAAGTTGCAAGTCTAGAAATGCTTAACTTAAGTTTTATATTGCTAAATATTAATAAGATTTTTAACTCTAGAAAAGAGCAACACGGATAATTTTTGGTGAGTAAAATGTCATGACTCCATCTTTTATACTTTTGAACAAACATAAATGATGACTATACCTTGTTATTTTTTATATGGAAGCTTAAAGGCAATTTTAGTTTTCAAGTCCATAAATCTATTGGTTCCAGAATATTTAAGTAGCTGTCTTTGTAAGAATCATGCAAAATCTGAAAAATGTGATACACCCCCAAAAAGGCTATATATTTTAATTTTTGTAATTAATTTGTTTTATGGGTCTATACTATGAAATGTGTAATTATTCATTCAAATCTGCCTGTTCTCAGATGATAATCCACACTGAAAACCCCGTAGATTATATTGTATTTGAGCGCCATTTACAAAGTTATCTCCCTTAATTTTGAAATCTACAGTGCATTCTATATAATTTTTATCTCCTAAGAGCACGGGTTATATGAAAAACCACATGTTAATTTCTGTTTACTGTGACATTTAAAACAAAATATCAAAAAATAAAAATATGTAGGCTTTTCACCCATGAATCACATTTTGCATGATCCTTAGCTGGAGTGCTACTTAAGTGTATCTAGATATGATATTAAGTTACTGTGTGATCCACCAGATAGAGCAATCGAAATTTATTATATGTTTCAAAATTTAAAACAGAATATTATAAGCGCTCTTTCATCATATCTTGTAGCTATCAGCTATCTGTGGAATAAAGTGAGTGATGATTTAACCAATTGTGCAACAGTAGAATATTTTGAAAAGTAGTATTTAGAACAGTACTTTGGTTAATTACAGTGTATATCACCTGTATCATTCTTTTCAATTTTCATTTGGTTCAATGTAAATTATATGATTTATGTTGCAAACATATATAAATTGCAGGACCATATAGTTATGTAACTAAATATGTCATCCTCTTAAAGAATGTTATTATTATTTTTTTTGGTTATTATTATTATTATTATTATTATTATCATTGTTATTATTATATAGTAGAAGACGAAATCCTCATGACGGTAATCGATGCGAATTTTACCTGTGACTTTAGAAGTGCTGATAGCTTAGTTTCAGTCTAACATGAAGTTAATCTGAGCATGTAACCTGGTAGAAGATAGATTACATTAGTATAGCATCCATCGATATAATACGAAGAAAAATTCTAACTTGAATTGTTGCGAATCTCCAACTAACATAAATGTTTACTGCTTACACATTTAAGTTTTATAAAAGTTATGAAGGCTAATTAATTTATGTAAAACTGAACAGTGAAAAATTATTTTTTAACAAAAGCCAATTTATTCAACTTTACCTTTTTCACAGTATACACCCGCATCATATCACTTACCAATATGTAAGATTCATTTTGTGCTAATTCTCGCGCTGTTTTACTTTTCAGTATTTTCGCAGTGGAAGTAATGCTAGTAAAATTTATTTCAACCCTATATAACGTTAATCATTTTTGTACCCGCGAAATTTATACCCTCGATTATGTTCACTTGGCAGAATCCGCGAAAATAAACAACCGCGAAAATTTTAACGTTTACAATATATGGACACAAATAGCATCTTTTGTGAACAAAAATTATCAAATAAAAGCTTTTGGGTTGATAAAGTCGTTTTGAGAATAAATATCAACAAAAACTACCGAAGCGTCAACAATCAGTAATGTGACTATTCAGATACATAAAACCAAATTATGACCTGAACTTGAAAACTGGAAACAAAAACGTTATATATATACACGATATTGCGAAAATACAAGCATCCTATACAAAACAAAAATTCATATAACAAGACGTCACAAAGCTAAACCAATAGCAGTATGAACTCCCACAAAAATGGGAGTGATATCAAAGGCTGTGGACAGAATACCATGTCCTGCTCAGAAACTGTCACATTTCGAAAGAGTAATCAAGGGAACCAAGGTTATAGCATTCAAAAGAATGTAATTCAGGGACAAAGACCAGACATGGAAAACAGACATTCACAACAAAGAACATGAAGTAACTAAAATCATACATACAAAGTAACAAAAGCAAATGAGCAACTCGGACTCCATTAAAAACTGGGAGCATGGACCAGGTGCACCGGTAGGGTAGGCGAAGAATTTTTTTTTCTGTATCATAATATAAAACAGTCATAAAGTTGGGACAAAAGGGCGGTATATATATGTTTGAAGGTGTTTTTTTTCTTTTACAAATTTAAAACAAGCAAAACACTTTTCGTTTTTGTTTTATTTCTGTTTTATTTGTTTTGTTTTGTATTTATTTTGTCAAGTATTTTTTTTACTCATAATATATATTACGAATGTTTCTTGATGGAAATCATTTTGGTAACAAAAGAAAATTCCAAAAAGTACTGGCTGCAACTGACTTCTCAGCAATTTTCTGCAATCCACTAAAATAAAATTGAATGCGGAAGATGAAAGAACGACACCCTTTATTTTTTTTTTATTTATTGTACGACATGTAAGGTCTAATTTCTAATCGACTTTTGTAACAACAAAACGTATCCAGATACAGTTTGGCTGGGTTTTAATGATAGAATGTATCTGACCTTTGCCAGGTCGATCTAAAATTTGAACTTTGAAGCTGCTTATGAGAGAACATGCGAATTTCTATACAAATTTAATAAAAGAGATGTATTTTAATTAAAATAAATATAACGAGTACAATTTAAACATTCTAACTTTATAGCTTCTTTTTCAAATTTATGCATGCCCAGCCCAGAATTTTGAAACAAAACTTGTAATAGGAATCCTATAATAAGATAGGCCCATGAAATTTTATTTGTCATTATTAGTTCTTCAAATGTGATGAAATATATTGTACGTATCTTTATCACGACAATGTGTGCAATATTGTATAAGTGCTTACTTATTCAGTTCAGTGCAAAAACCATCCGTTTAAGTTGAAAATCCTAGTTTTAAACTTGCTTTCGTTTTACCTTCGAGTGAATGGGAAAATATGGCGGGTAGTCCCCCCACTCAAATACAACTGACACAATTGAATCCTAGAGGTTATACAGACTTTGTACTACTTGAAATAGTAACTTAAAACAACAGTCTTTCAAATCGTTACCAACACAATCCATAGGAGGTACGGCAAACACATACGAACGATCAGCCACTTCGGCCCGGTTTTAGAGATTGACGTCATTTTTGTCATTTTGTATAGCAGATTTCTGATTCAATTTTGCTACTTATTTTTCTGAATCATAATTTTCTGTGAATTGTGTATGATAAAGCAACATTTCTTATGATCATGAACCGCAGAAAGCACTTGCTTTTGATTAGTTGGTCCTTGTCCATGGTTACACGTACGTTTGTAGTAGAAAAAAGGGGGAGGGATTTTAACTTGAACATGTAGAATGAAAACAATTTTACCTTCTTAAAGAAAAGACGTTACAATGCAATTTTAAATCCAAAATAAAAACCAGAAAAGCAAAAAAGGAATGATTTAAAATTGAGGTTAGTTGTTTAATGTAGAAAAAAAATATACATTTATACTTAATTTTTAAAATACAATGTACATGTTTACATACAAATGTGTATTGTTTTACTTTTTGAGACTTTCGAATGGTTTATTATTTAAATCTTCACTCAATGGTAAAATTTCTTCAATCAAAACAAATGGATGCTTTGTTTCTTTAATTTAAATACAAACATTAGTGATATATTTTTATTATCTGAATGAAACACATATTGTAATTTTATTTGAATTTTATTGCTATATTCCAGATTGCTACATTCATGATTGTAGCAGGTTGACAAGTATTGTGAGTGTGTGTATGTGAGCAGTATACAGTTGAAGGACAGGTAAGAGGCAAGTTCCTACTTAACTAAAGATATGCCAGTTACATGTAACCTCAATTCAATTTCTAGCATTTAACTTATATAAAAATGCAATGTATGGAAGGGTTATGTTGCTACAAGATTAAAGTCATCGCTACAGAAGTTTTATGGTCGTCATCATGATCTCGTGGATCATTATGGTATATCCATCTGCACCATGAAAACTGATTTATTCAACGGGTCATGGTTTTCCTTTCCTCGTTTGTCTAGCCCGGACTTAACTTTTTATGAGCAACTCGGCGGGTGTTTCTAGAAAAGCAGAGGACGCTTATCCTACCGGTACACCTGGTCCATGCTCCCAATTTTTAGTGGAGTCCGAGTTGCTCATTTGATTTTGTTACTTTGTATGTATGATTTCAGTTACCTTATGTTCTCTGTTATGTATTTCTGTTTTCCATGTCTGGTCTTTGTCCCTGGATTACATTCTTTTGATTACCCTATAACCTTGGTTCCCTTGATTACTCTTTATCTTTGCACACACAAACCTACATGTACTATTTAACATTCTTTTTTAAATTCAAGAAATGTGGATAGTATCATATTTGTCAAATATGTATGTGTATTTTCTACATTGCAAGTAGGCATTGGAAAGGATGGAGTATCAGGCAATTGAAAGGATGGAGTATCACCAATGATTAAATTGCATATTTAGGCCTTTTTAAAAGCTTGTTTTGATATCAAAGTTTTGTTAATATGGCAAACATTGTATTTTCATTAAAATATTAAAATGTCATTCATATTTTTTTTATTTTCTTCAGAGTCATGACTTAAAGAAACAAAGCAAGACCTTTTTTCATGAACAATTTTTTGCAGCTGTTTCAAATAATATATATGTGCTTTTTAAATTACTTTGATTTTATTACACCTAGTACAGTACCAAGCACCATGTAAGATCAATATTGTGAAGACTTGGTGTAAACTTCAAGACACTGACTGACTTACATTTTTGTCCTTTCAATGAATTCTTAACCTGTTTAAATAAAAAAAAAGCAAAAAAATTTCTTACAGTAACTTACAGTATTTTTCCTAAAACAAAGGTTCATTGTAAATCAGATCTACTGTTATATCATGTGATATTACTGAAAGCATAATAGGCTTAAACTACTACTGCTCACAGGTTTTAGTGAGCAGTGGTAATGTTATGGTGTAATGGTTCACTTCTGGTTGCTCATTTGTTCTCTAGTTTTTGTATGTTTCTTTTAGTTAATTTGTGTTCGCTTTGGTTTTGTCGTTTTCAGAATAATGGATATCCTTTCCCCATGCTTGAGAAGCAGGAGGTATAAAGTGATCATGGTGTCCACCTATTTTTCAGTGCCCAGTTCTAAGCTTCAACTCATTTGAAACTGCTGATTGCACTTCAATGAAACATTCAATACATGATGCCTTTGTGCACCTTTTATTTTGCTTTTCCAACTGAATGGATTTTGATGAAATTTACTTATCACATGACAAAATTACTTACCTTTAAATTTGCTTTTTATCTGAACGACTTAAATGGTTTCCATGGTATCACCAAGTGATTTTGGCTCACAATTTTTCCAGTTTTAGAAGAAATTATGCTTACAAAATTTATGCAAGAAACTAGAGAATAATGTTAAGGTGTGATGCAAGGGGAAAATGATACAGATACAAAAGCATTTTTACGTCAAGGGTGATTGAAGCGTTGTTGACCATGCACAGATATATTTGTTTTTGGGTTTTTTTTTTTGTTTTTGTTTTTTTTATTTTTTTTTTTTATCTAAAGCAGACACTATATATACCAGATGTAAATGTAAGAAGCAAACCGTCCGAGCAAGACCCGACAGGGTAGTTAAGGACGTTAAAACCCCCTAAGTAGTAAGAAGCAAAAAGGACTAGTAAGACATCGGGTATCATGATGCTGTGTCTTTGATCAATTCAAAAGGACTTCGTTAATGTCGAAACATATTTTTTTCTTTAAAAAAATTACTATAAGCAAAAGGCAATGAGCAAAGAGATCACCTGAAACAAATCTGCTCCTTTAACAAAACCAAAAATAAATACATGCTGTAAACATTGATTAGCAATCAATCACATAAAAATTGTGATTTCTCAAACTATGAATATCAATCATGAATCATATAAATTAAAATAAATGTTTAGAATACCTTCCCCCTTTTTCTTCCACAGAAGAAAACCCAGCCTATGAGTCTATATGCAAAAATATTAAAGACTATACAGCCCACTTAGAATCACGTTCGCTTCAATCAGATAAAGGCAATATTTTTATGAAATTTTCCTACACATTTTATGTGGTTCTAAAAATTTTGATAGATCTATAATTATGAACCTACGATTACTGAAATTGCTTCAAGTAAATAATTAATTTCCCCCAAAACCCACTCTCCTTCACCTATTTACCATCAGAAGCACAGGAAAAGTTTTTTTTTATTTCTTTCTTCCCAGAATGACAATAGGTTATGGCAAAAATCCCCAAGGACATCTATAAATTTTGCTCCTTGGCGAGGTGGTTTGTTTGTAAATACAACGGAGGCCTATGGGTAGTATTTGGTATTTAAAAAAAAGCTCGGTGATTCCCCTTCATAATAAGCACGAATCTGACCAATGAAAAGGCTTAGAATGGAAATGTGTCAGTTAAATATAGACCAGGGGTTTCCGACAGTGGAAAATTTTGAAACTTGTCGCATATTTTTAGATCATATATTTTCATAAAAAATGTTCGATTTGGTCGGTTTTTCCAATGCAACTCCTTCATTAATGTTTACTTCTGATGTTTCGGCATTGAACATCATCATATAAATGTATTGAAGTGAATTTAGAAAGGATTTCCACCGAGCATGATTTTGCATTGTAAATGATGATAGGGCATGCTGGGTAATATATAATTATCTCCCCTCTCCTGCGTAACATTAGAGTGGAACTCTCCTGTCAGCGCGACGTTCCCACTGTAGGATAACGACGAACGTATCAACTCCGGACCCCGAAACAAGTTATATATACGTATCAATTTTTACTTAAATCAGAACTTCGAATTTTTCATGGCGTTTGGCGTCTTTTTGAAAAATGGCCGACCGGACACACAATTTGTATTTATGAATTTGTCTGAAACTATTTGCTAAATATGACAAATTTTCTCAAAATCTAACCAGCAGTTTCTGAAATTAACGAGCTTAAAGTTGTTTTTTTTATAATTATGTTTGAAAAAAATGGCAATAATAATGATGAATTTATGAACGATTGCAACAATTAAAAGTTTAACAAAGGAACTAAATACAAATAAACTATAAATAAACATAAAAACAAATTGATAAATGTGCACCATTTTTTGAAAAAGGAATATGGTGACTAAATAATTCTGGTTTTGACTTTCATTTCAAAGGGTTGGGCAGTCCCAAGAAAGCTTATGAAAAGCTGTTTTTCGCCTGACCATGTTTTCAAAAGTCAATAACTCATATCGTTAACTCTGTAGTTTGCTTCCTGTAAAATATTCCCGAACAAACTTTTGTCGTCACTATTCAAATAAAAAACACAATGTTTCCTAAAGAAACAAAACAAATTATAGGAATCCGAGCAACTGGTTTTTGTTTTTTTTGTGACGTTACAACTGATAAAACTCAAAGCATCATAGTGATCAAAACTTTTTTGTAAGAAGCTACTATATTTAATTTATTACCATGAAACAAGTGGTCAAAAATTCTTGATATTATTTTATCAAAATAAAACAATGTACAAAGAGATGTAAACCAGCCTAATAGATACAGAGATAATGTTAGGTACCCATTACAAACAGGGGAGACAACAAAAAACACGAACTTTGTAATTAATTCCCGTTGCAAGACCAGCGGCTCTTTTTGGCTTTCCTGAAATCTAAAAAGAATGGGGCCTTTGATACCTGGTGTAACCAAAGAATTACATGATACTAACCCTAAAGTGATATTCATTTTGTTGATCAAAGCCACTCCAAAATAAACCTGGTTATCACCGATGCATTCCAGTGATTCAGAGGATGTTACATATTTTATTTCTGAGTCTATTTGACTCTAAAGAATACACTAAAATGAATCATATATGATTTTTGATACTAAAATATTGGTATTGTTCTGTCAGGTATGTTTATAGTAGACAAAGTATCATTTTTGTAGTCAAGTTTGACATTGCCTTGACAAAACATTTTTAGCATTTTTCGGCATTTGGTGTAAGTAGAACTTAGGCTCTTTCATTGTTGTTTCTTTAATTTGTACGTGTTATTTTCTGTATTTTATATTTTTATTTTGTGTGTGTGTGTGTTTCCCTGTTTTGATCCTTAGAATATAAACGCCCTGTATATTTGATTGGTGACGTGTAAAATCCAAACATCTGGCTAATCTTAACAAAATAGACGTACAACAGGTGTTAGCATTTGAAAAGGCAAAATCTTCTTTGGATTTGTTTAAGTTATTTTTTTTTATAAACGTAAGGCATTATTTTTTTTATAAACGTAAGGCATATCTTTGAATCTAAAACGAATTAATCTTGCGACTAAGATTGCTACTATTCCTTCAGGTGAACTTATTACTCGACAGGGATCACAAATGAGAGACTGTGTACAGTTTCGTCCACGCAGTCCATCTCTTTTCGATAGGAACGGAAGTTCATCATACGCCCAATCAGCTTTACAGATAGGATCAGAACACTGCCGTCCAAATACAATTATAATACTATTTCCAAGATAGAAGATTTATTCTTAAGGTAAAGAGATCGTCACATTTAGTACCCGGATTCGATTTTTATAATTACACTTTCTTAATGGCTGTTAATGATTTCAAATGTACTGAATCTCTGATAAGTAGGGGAAATAAAAAGGAAATTTTTGCAGAGTTTAATGAACCGACAGAAATTTAGGCTACATTTTTGTGAAGTGGTGACTTCTCTTTGGCATATCATGACATTATGAAGTAATACAGATTTTTTGTATGTCTTACGTTTTGTTGTATATTTGCCTACCTTAAAAGTTTAAAACACCGTTAAAGATGTTATACAAAGACCATATGATCAGATACACAAAGCAATAAATGTCATTTGCATTTGTAATTTTTAAACACTATAAGTAGATGTTAGTTGGCTTAAAAATTAAGGAACAAAATGTTTTATTCCAAAAACATGAAACCCGGAATTTAATTGTGTTTCACAGCAGTAGGTGCTGTAATAGTAAATCAATAACGTAAAAATGAACAAGATCAAAATCACGAGAAAGGTGTAAAGATGTGAGGTAAATGAAAGAGTAATCAAGGGAACCAAGGTTATAGCTGTAATCAAAAGAATATAATCCAGGGACAAAGACCAGACATGGAAAACAGACATACACAACAAAGAACATAAAGTAACTAAAATCATACATACAAAGTAACAAAAGTAAATGAACAACTCGGACTCCACTAAAAACTGGGAGCATGGACCAGGTGCACCGGTAAGGTAAGCGTCCTCTGCTTTTCTAGAAACACCCGCCGAGTTGCTCATAAAAAGTCAAGTCCGGGGTAGACAAACAAGGGAAGGAAAACTATGACCCGTTGAAAAAATCAGTTTTCATGGTGCTGATGGAAACACCATAACGATCCACGAGTCCATGATAACGACCATAAAACTTCTGTAGTGATGACTTCAATCTTGTAGCAACATAACCCTGTTCCAGAAGCCTATTTGTTAGAGTTCTAGCGCGATAAAAGTATATTTAATAATAAATGCAATTTAACGGTTATTGATATTATCGAGTTACATTGTATATACATCTGTTTTTCTTCTTTGAAGTTTGAGTTTACACTACACTGTTGCTTCTACAACTGAATACGTATATGTAGATCGTTAATTTTGATAAACTGGCTTACAAAACTCCGCGCCATTATTTCAAAACAACGATAGTCGTACATTTATTTGTAAATATTCTTATACACACTTAACTGTCTTTTTTTTTGTCTCAATCGATTTATAAAATATTTCGCATCAATTACATGCATTAAATAATTCCCCTAAGATAACAGCCTTTATATGTGTTTATCATTTTTAAACTCAAATAGTTTTTTTTTATTTTATTTTTGCTCTTTTTTTTCAAAATTATACATATGTATGTACTTATTTCATTCTTTCTAAATGTTTTGCAACTTGACAGAAAATTAATTGACAATTTCAAACATCATGTATTCACTTTACATGCCAGAAAAGCACCATATACCTCAATTTTACAAAATCCAGATTTAGGTCTATAGGACTTTCTGAAATGGTACGTGATTCTGGAATTGAAGTAATTATCTGTCCCTTTTAAAGAGTGCGGTAGTGTTGTAGAAAAATGTACTTATAAAATTACTTCAAACTAGTACATATTTCTTTTACGAACAAAATCTGAATCAACAATTTTAGTAATCCTTTATTCACTTGAATAACAAGTTTTCCATAAAAGTACTTAACAAAAATTGCAATTTACTAAATATCCCACACCTGTACCCATATCGTTCTTTGATCCTACGTGAAGCGGCAAATGAGAGAGAAATAACCAGGAAGTATTATAGACACGCTTTATGATTGTACATGTATAGTACAGACAGGGTATGCATCAGTGATTTAGAAAATCAAATGACAAACCTTGTAGAAAAAGTATATGATGCATGCATTAAGTTTATCTATTGGATATTCCCCATTCCCAAAATACCACAAAGTGGAAAGTTTACCAATAAAAGTACTGTATCAGATTTACATTGTTGTGTATGTCTGTTTTCAACGGGTCATGGTTTTCCTTTCCTCATTTGTCTACCCCGGACTTGACTTTTTATGAGCAACTCGGCGGGTGTTTTTAGAAAAGCAGAGGACGCTTACCCTAACGGTGCACCTGGTCCATGCTCCCAGTTTTTAGTGGAGTCCGAGTTGCTCATTTGCTTTTGTTACTCTGTATGTATGATTTGAGTTACTTTATGTTCTTTGTTGTGTATGTCTGTTTTCCATGTCTGGTCTTTGTCCCTGGATTACATTCTTTTGATCACCGCTATAACCTTCGTTCCCTTGATTACTCCTTCCATGTCTGGTCTTTTGTCCCTGGATTGCATTCTTTTGATTACCGCTATAACCTTGGTTCCCTTGATTACTCATTATACTTCTTTTCCCAATACTCAGTTAAAATCGCGACTTAAGAAAATTATAAATTCTTGTTACTCAAAAATCAGACGACACACCTACGAGCAGATATGTAGTACTCGATAGATATTCCTTATATGTTTTAAAACACGATTCCAAATCATCCTCCAAGTACACTGAAGATGTGTCGATCGGCAACATTTTTGTTCTTTATTGTAGATGCACTTTTCTTCAAACGGGTGATACTCTAATGGGAACACATTGTGAACCTCTACTCTCTGATGTATTCCTTCAATCTTATGAGGCTGATTTTACAGTTAATCTGTCCTAAGGTTGGACCATCATTTAGCCAAATTCTTTGATCTCAGTTTCCACTATAAAGATGACATATTATCGTTAAACAATCATAGTTGAGGGAATTTTAAACATCACATCAACCCTAAAGAACTTGAGATAAATAATATTACATTCACTGTAAAGTCAGCCTCATATCTTGACCTACATTGAGTAATCAATGGAAAAGAAAAGCTGTTAAGGAAACTATATGGTAGACACAATTACTTTTTATTCCGCATTGTTCACGTTTCTTTCATTTGTGCCATTTTTTTCAACATCCCTTCAGGGCCTGTGTATGGAGCTTTCATATCACAAATTAAATTATATATTATGCCAGAGTTTCCGGCAGATTTTTTGTACCGCGCTAGGCTTCTTATAATTAGGCTTCTGGAACAGGTATATGTTGCGACAAGTTTAAAGTCGTCAGTACAGAAGTTTTATAGTCGATGTATCCTTCTGTACCATGAGAACCGATTTGTTCAACGTATTAAAGTTTTTTTTCCTCTTTTGAATACTTTTTATGAGCAACTCTGTGGGTGTTTCCAGAAAAGCAGAAGACGTTTACCCTATCGATGCACCTGGTCCATCCTCCATGTTTTGCTCATTTACTTTTGTTTCTTTGTACATATTATTATGGTTATTTTATATTCTTTGTTGCGTGTGTCTGTTTTTATTTTCAGTCAAATATTTGTCCCTGGATAACATTCTTTTAGTTTCTGCTAGCATCTAGGTTCCCTTGATAACTCTTCACTCATTTAGCGTTGATTGAGCAATAAGTCAATGACACCGCCTCTCCTAGTGGATTTTCAAAAGCTTTTTTTTATTGTTTAATTATTCATATCTAATATAACTAATTCCTAAATATAGAATTCCTTTTATACAACAAACTTTCAGCTGTGCATTGTCCATTAGCTGTTGTTACTTTGTATGTATGATTTTAGTTACTTTATGTTCTTTGTTGTGTATGTCTGTTTTCCATGTCTGGTCTTTGTCCCTAGATTACATTCGTTTGATTATCGCTATAACTTGGTTCCCTTGATAACTTTTACTTAAGCAACCTTATACACCAATCTTTGTGCTTGTGAAACCATACTGTGTGCTCTCAATATTTTTTTCGTTTATACGTATAAAAAACAGACACACAACAAAAAAGTGAAGTTACCAAATAACACGTACATAGAAACAGAACTGCGCAACCCGGACTCCACTTAATAAATGGAAGCATGGACCAGGTGTACAGATTGGGTAAGCATTATCTGAAAGGCTAAAAAGGGAAGTATTTTCGATACGGTCAAGGAAATGTAACTGGTCTTAGGTTGGTTAGCTAACACAATATTCATCGTGAAAAAAAAACCATTGGAAAGGAAATTCATGATCGAAGAATTCCTTAGTTTACCAATTAAACATTTATCAATTATCAACTACATTTGGTTAATCATTATATACTACCGAATGATTGCAGTGGACATGTCTATTCGATTATTTACTATCAATATTTACTTGAAAATTAGACAATATAATAATAGGGGTTGTGGTATGGTTGCAAATTAGACAGTCATCCACCAAAGGCCAAGCAACGACCACTTAAACCTCCATAGGTCACGATACGGTCTTCTATAATAGGTAAAACTCATACCATAAGATGGTCTTGAATAATAAATATGTTGTTAAAGTAGCTAAATGAAGACTGACACTGACTAGATAACATTTTTGACGCCACACATATTGTTTTGATGTTGTCGGAATGTCGCCCGTTTCGTACATTGGTTTAATGTCTGTCAATGAACTGTCTATTTACCAAAGTAACATTTGCAACATCAAAAATGAATTAGTAGCATCAATTCCAATGAAAATTGTTCCCGCAAAAATCATATTTACTGTAAGCTGATTGTATTGTATATTTTCAAACCCAAATCAATAAGCAACACACTAATTGCCGTATGGCGTGTTATTTATTTTTTGCGATTTTTAGTAAATAATAATAATATTTTAATAATGTAAAACACAATAACACTAATTGTAAGAAATACATTATTTAGAGAAAGTAATCCTACATATCACCAGATCGACAGAAAAGAAATATATTGATTTTGAGAACCTAAAAAAACAAAACAAAAAATACATAAGTAACAAATCTTATATAAACATGATAAATATAGATGTATTGTTGAAAGGAGTAAAATTTCCTCAGCATTATAACAAAATATAAAGGAAGGTATCTGAACATAATTAATCTGCAAGGAAATATTTAATGAATGGCTGTTATATTTTTAGCTTATTGAAGAAATAATTTCAATAGCGTGATGCATACTAAATAAGTTGAGGTTAATTCAAATAGAACGACAAAATAAAAAAGTCATTCTTTATTGCTTAGTTTAAATATCAAAATTCACGGAGTAAATTATTTTAAATTTTAAATAGTTTGACGACATCACAGTTATTACAAAATGTGGTCATGAGATGATGGACGAAATACTGTATCCAATCGGAATGTTTCTTTGATAATATGGAATGAATATGAAATGAAAATACATGTACTAGGATCACCATTTATCCTGAAAATTTAAATCTATCAGTGTTTTATCGAATGTTCCCAGTGTAATAAATTAAGATAATTCGCACTGTAAAATACATTTTACTCTCGCGCTTTCATCCGCTAAAACGTCACAACTTTGATATCAATCCGCCAGTCACAGAATTTAAAATTCATATTGAAAATATTGATAAATTATGTAGAAAATCTATATAATAAATAGGATAATCAATTGGTTATAATGAATAACCAAAATATCATCACTCGTACCAAGAATGCTAGAGGACTTAACTCGTGCGCGGAACAAGTTCCGCACACTCATTAAATCTAGACGTTCTTCGGCATTCGTGATAGTATTTTGGTTATTCATTCTTTCCAATTAATTAGCATATTAATATCATCTCTATTTTGTGTCATTAGAAATAAAGTTACAAAAGCATAATTTGCTGTATTAGAATGTAATCTTGTATAACACATTTTCTTCTTGGAGAAACAAATCAGATGGAAGATAGTTGGTTCGTACTCTTGGAGAAATCATTAATGCATCATCACGCCAAGTCAGAGAAGAAAGGACTTGTACGTAGCTAAGTTGAAATAGAAGATTGGCTTACACATTGAGTAATAACTGAACTCTGTACGGAAAAACTGAAAAATACGAAATGTTTCGGATCACTCATGACAGCTTATATCCTATAGCTAGAAACAGGATTACGGGAGTAAACAAATACCGTTTAATGTTGCATACCACTTTTACAATTTACATAACTTCCCTTTCATATAGTTAGCACCCCCCACCACCACCACCACCACCACCACAACCTCCTCCTCCTCCACCACCACCTCCTCCTCCTCCTCCACCCCATCTTCCTGTACCACCTCCTCCACCTTCACCTCCTTCGCCTTTGCAGCAGACAATTATTGAAAAAACAAGGAAAATCAATCCGATAATACCGAATATCAATCCAAGAATTAATGCTAAATTATTTTCACATGTCCCATCTTCAAAGATTTCTCTGGAAAAAAAACATAGTCTAAACTGTCAAAATCGAATTGCCTTATGTGTTGTGATTAATCAAAAGTGGCTACTTGAAGAGAAAAAGTAAGTAATTTCTTATAAAAGTTATCAATGCCAAAACCCTGAAAGTAAATGATTAATATGACAAATGACGAACAGGCAGAAACACTTAAGCATGCAAGATAGAAGAAGGATAGACGTTTGTTTTCTCTGCTATAAGATGAAAAACAACCAGCCAGTTTCATACCGAACATCGCATGCCAGGCTAACGATATGCATACAGCTAAAAGGAGAGGTATCAGACAAGCCCGCAGAAATGAGTCAGGTAAGTGAATTCAAAGTGAAAGTAGTTACGACAAGCTCTGCCACAACGTATGAGTTGTGATATGAAAATTCAAACCACAGGTGCTGAAAGAATGTTGCCACAGATGGAAGGAAAGTTGACAATACGAAATGAAAATTCAACGCGTTTGTGGTATAGTTTTGTAAATTGGTTTCTTTTAGCATCGATCTCTTAAGTGTAGGCCAAGATATGAGATTGACTCCACAGTGTCTGTAGTATCCTTTATCTCAAGTTCTTTGGGGTTGATGCGATGTATTAAATCTCCGAAACTAGAAACTAGGATTATTTAACAACAATACGTCATCTATATATCGAACTGAGATTAAAGGATCTAGCAAAACGATATTCCATCTTTTGGATCAGGTCAGCTATAAAATCAGCCTCATAAGAGTAAAGGAATAGGTAAGTAAGTAGAAACGCAAATGATATAACAAAACTGACCTGATTTGCAAGATTTTTTTTTCAGTTCTGCATAGAGTGAAAAAATAAACAAACACCTGAGATTCACTTGATATGGCGACCTACTCATTTACACAGTTTAAGTGAGACATGACACACAAAAAATCATTTTATAAACGTTTATATTCATAAAAACTATAGTAATACTATGTTTAGATACGTGTATAACTAACGTTTTCTCATAAGATTTGTGCTAAATAAAGTTAAAATGATGTGTTTTTGTTTTCACGGCGACCTAATTAATATGCATCAATGAAAACCGGAATTAACGCTAAATTACCATATATTGAAGTGTTACATGATTGGTTCTCAATCTCCATTTGGGTACATTGAAAATGTATACACGGGCCCGAAAAAAGTTAATATATCTTCGTAAATATCTTGTATATATGATGTACAGTGTTCCACTTGTCTGTGTATGGGTGCAATAATCGTGCTTAGAAGGTAAGAAGACAAAAGTTCTTCTCGTTTTCTGTCAACTGTCCATTTTCGTTAGGCATACATCCCAGCGTGGTGAAATTATAAAATTATAAATTATAACTACTTTGCACACTATTATTAGGACTTGAACAGGAGGGTACAACTTGAATAGTGACACTCTGTGTATCGCTATTTCTTTGCCGTAAGGTCATATTAATAAACATGCCCAGTAGACTTAATTATGACCAAGAGATATCGTGGGCGGCTTCTTTTATCTTAACATGGTTCGGCGACACATTACACAGGACTTCGATGATAATTAATATATAATTGAATTTCTTTTGTCTTACTGATTTTGAAATAAAATAATTTACACTGAGAATTTCACACAATACACAATATATAATAGATGACCCTAAGTAAGTTTAAGGGAGCTTTTCTTGCACGGACAATATCTTTATAAGTCAGTTAAAATATCCAATTCTAGCAAAAAAGATTAAGTACACACAGGAACTTCAGCACAAACCCCTTATGAGTTATCAAATAAAATTATCAAAAAGCAATAAAAAACAGATATGTTCGTATTATCGTCTGTACTTGCAGGGACTTTATATTACTCTCCCTGATACAGATACACTTGTCAGGAGTAAGGTTCCATGAAAAGGGGTGAAATCAATATTTATTGAAGATCGCGATCGGAACAGTTTAAATCTTAGAATATTAATTTAATTTACTTTGTTTAATTGTTTAATTTACGCGGTTAGTATTATAAAATAATAAACGCAAAATATTATTCTAGCACTTAGTAGATTGACCAGTTGCAGTTGTTCAAATTAATTTGCATAAAAATCAATTTTAGCCATTTTTTCATCATGTTCATTAAAAACCGACATTAAAGGTAAGGTATAAAGAGACGGACTCATGGTTATCAGATGAATGACTGACATTCAATGATCACAAACTCTCGAATGCTCAGGGATTTGAAGGTTCGATACAATGGTGCTTGTCAATGATATGAGTGACTGACCTTCAATAGTTAAAGCTTGGTGCTTGTTAACGGATCGAGTGACTGACTTTAAAAGGTCGAAACTTTGACAAGAAAATGATTGTCAAAAATATTAATCTTGAGTTGGTTCTTTCCCAAAAAAGCAATTTATTGGTCGACATGTTAGTTGAGAAAGGATTTGAAAAAAAAATAATTTTGAGATTTTATAAATCTGGATCCAGACATAAATATGCTTCCTTAACTAACGTAAGAGGTCTATAAAGAAAAGCAACACAGGCAACAGCAATATAACTCAAATAAATGACATACTTGTATTCATCTATCATATATTTTATGCCATCTCCAAATTGATCATGCTTCAAATATTTATCCCTAGCATCTTCGTAGATATCCTGTATGCACGATGATTTAAGAACCTTGTGTGCATCGCTACCAACTGAGGTGTAAATCTGAAACAACAAGTTTTCATGTTTAGACGTTATTTGCTTTGATCACAGAAAATATGTCATACAGATCAAAAGCTAATCAAGGGAACCAATAAAAGAAAAATATAATTCAGCGACAAAGATCAGACAAGGAAAACAGACATACATAATAAAAACCATAAAGTAACCAAAATAATGCATATAAAGTAACAAACGCAATTGAGCTTAAAATTATAAAAATCTCAAAAGGCCTGGTCTTAAAATGTGATGATTGAGACGTAGAAACTTTAGAATATAATTTAGTTATTAGGTTAGATAAAATCATGTCAAAACAGTATAAATTTGTCACGTGATATTTCAGTGTTAGACTAAATTCAAAATGACGTCCATCACTAATCAGTAACAAAAAAGAAATTATATCTCCTTGTTTTAACCCTTCCGCAATCCATCATTTTGATCTTTACCCTTTTATTCTATGAGTACTTTTTGCCTCTGACGAAGGGCGTGAGGCCGAAACTTTGGATTCAATTTTTTTTTCTTTTGCGTTTTATTTATACTTCATTAGTATGCAGTTCCTTTTGTATATTTTAAACGTGGCTAATGTTCACTTAGTCATTTTTCTTTTCTTTTTTTTTTTTATTTCTTCGATTTTTAATAGCAATTTGTGGTCTTAAAGCACGATGCAACATAGCACGTGGTACATGATTTATGCACAGCGTAGTATTAGCTAGAATATTCCTTATAGTATTACGACCACACCTGTCTGTCTGTTCTTGAGAAAAATATGATCACGTCACTGTTACAAGAAGATGGTCCAAGGTTCCATCGTTTTCTTAGGTCTTTTGCAAAATTCTTGGCGTTTTCTTCCTTTGATCTGAATATAAACAACTTTAAATTGTACCAAATCTCACATACATTTTTACTTGAACCTGGAAATTGATATCCAATTCAGTCGTCAGGTTTATATACTCTATTAACTTACCATGTATGATGCAGCATAATGCAGTATCCTATGTGAAAATTTTTCACTGGAAAATTTTAGTATCAATTTTAACCTCTAAATACTTTTTAATGTTTTCCATGGCTGTTTTGTAAGTCTCTGTACGAATCAGATAGTGCGTAATATATGGCATGACAAATTACAATATGAATGTTTAATTGTACATCAGAATCAATAAAAAAAACAGGATTTTCCATATCATTTTGATGAATTGAGTTAAAATTTTATTGAAATGCACTGGAATATTACAAAAGCAGATAACTCAGTTTGCTAACATTCTGTCTTAGCAAATCCAGTGGTGAAGAGTTCATCTTTTTTTCAAAGAGAAATGGCATTTTTGAATGTAATTATTCTGTCAGATGGGTGAGGTTTTGACATGCATGTTCTTATTTTTCCCATTTTGCCGGATGCTTTCAAAAAACCTACATTTTAATTGTTTCAATACATAATGTATCATGATGAAACATTTAAGTGTATGAAAGGGGTTCTTTTAAGGGTGTTGTTACTATATAAAAAGATGAGGATGGCTTTTTGAGGATCAAAAGAGTTCATAGTATTAAGTGCTAATGATTCGGATAGCTTGCTTATGTTTTCCAGGATATGTTTAGATATTAAATAAACAACCACAAGTCCTTCATGTTTTCTCTCAACATCTAAACAAAATGTGAGACTTACCTTATTTGTATTGGATTCCCACACATCAAAAGAATCCATACAAAGAAGGTATATTGCAGGATCTTCATCTTGTTCCTCCTCGGAGATGACAATACCTCTTACAAAGATATTGCCCACAGTCAAGGATAGGATAGACAGCAAGCTTATTGCAATACCACATACTCTCGTAGTGGCATCAATCATATGTGGATACTTAAAAAGTCTAAAGATTTACTTCAAAACCTAAAATCCCGCAGTTTTTCGAAAATTAGTATTTAACTTCTCAACTCTTTACACTACGTTACCATATGATAAATTGAAATCTCGTTTGAAAAGACTTATTCGTAAATCTTTTGTTGTTTCAAAAATATGTTAAGTACTAGTAGTTCTTGGTTACAAATCCACACACTTTTCTAAAACATCACAGAAAGGCAAAGTTTGCTACACATAAAAGCAGGTTTGCAATATACTTGATTTCCTCATTTATAACATATTTGGAACATTTGGAGAAGCTATTTTTCAACAACAAGTTGGCATTCCAATGTGCCCTAACTGTGTTCCTCTCCTAGCCGATTTGTTTTTTATATTCGTACGAGACTGAATTTCTTCCGAATCTCATAAAGAATAACATTCAAAAGCTTAATCCTGTAACTTTACATACAGATATATTGATGATGTATTGTCCATCACCAACGGTTCTTTTGGTAAACGGTTACCGTCATTATATCAACCAGTGCTCAAAATAAAGGAGACTACAGAAAAAGCCTGTTCTGCATGATTTTGGTCTACATCTCGAATTTGACAACAGTTGTCATCTCACCACTAAGATTTATGAAAAAAAGACGACTTCAATTTTTAATATCATGAATTGTCCTTACCTGTTCAGCAAAATTCCTTCATCTCCTGCATATGGTGTTTATATTCACAATTGATTCGCTACGCTAGAGCAAGTACTAACTACTCAGATTTCCTTTCAACGCCATAAATGTATGCGTAACAGACTCCTGAAGCAAGGGTATAAAGAAAGGCGTCTTAAAAGGTCTCTTACAAAATTCTTTTTAGATATCAGTCCTAAGTTGAAAAATACTTAGTTTCTTCTTAAACGATGAATAATTATTGTTTTCTGTAAAATGCTCTTTGTACTGATGTGACCGATTATGACAATAGCATGCAAATGCTTTTTAATCACCACTGATATAATCACGCCGCATAGGAAGAGGGAGATTTAGCGCGCTGTAAAACCTAGATTTATCCCATCATTTCTTCTGAAGTGCCTGTTCCAAATCAGGACCATTGCGGTACCAACTGCTCCGGTTGTGTAATATCTGTTTAGCCTGATTTATTTTGGACTTGATTGTGAATCGGATTAGTGCTCGGTAATTTTGTTGTTACCCTTATTATCTAGTACCGGTATTCGTGGTGATATATTTTAGCAAATCGTTGTTTATGAATCTTTACTACCTATTCTGGTACTTATTATGTCATTTTATGGGGTGTTTTACATATTGTTGTTTTTTTTTTAATCATTCTGCAATATTATAGTATTATTGCGTAAGGTTTTCCATATTGGCTTAGTTATTTGTCCGAGGCTAGCCATATTGGACTGAAGTTCAAGGTCCAAAAGTATATTAACTTAGCTAGCTTATTCGGCAGAATGACAGAGAGTTATACTAGTTTCTTCAAACATTATTGTTGACATAAGCGAAGGCCTGTTACATCTGTGACTTAGTTATAGTATTACCTTATATATACTGTTTTTTTTTCTAACCAATGTTTCCATCATTTAGAATAGGACGGCATTAAGATAAGAACTAGACCATGATTCAAACTATTTATTAGAACGTTTTGTTCCTATTTGTCAGGTAATCTTTTTTAACACAACTCATTTAAAATACATAATACGCACTCTGTTATAATATATATAATGTATTATACCTTCATTGACTTACTAGTTCAATACGCTAGGACAATATGGATATGACGTATTAGACGGCTAAATCCCGTATTGGACGGCTAGATCCCGTATTGGCCCACTTTTGTATTTTGTATTGTATTGGCAATATGAACTTCAAATTAAAAAAAGTTGGGTCCCATGGTTTATTTTGGTTTAATAAGTGTTTGCAATGCCCATGTCGAGAGTTTATCTTCATTTCCATGTATTAATATTTAGCATGTACTTTGATTGGTAGATGGGTAGGCTCCTTTAAAAGACCCAACTGATAAGCCTAGAATGTTGAATATAAATCTATACAAATACAGATAAGATAGGTCTAAATGCTAACACTTCCAGTGTAAACTGGTTCAACAAAACAATTACATGAATTGATAGTATTTGATAACTTGAATGAAATCTAGTGCTTATTTAAGTCTTTTGATTTATGTGGCTGATGGAGCTATGACATGTAAATACCAAGAACAAAACCTCAGTAAATACTGTACAAATAATCGTAACCAAACAAAAACTAGACTGTTTTGTAGTAACTAAGTTTATACAAGATTTTATAATGAGCTCCAAAGTTTGCAGCAAGAAATTAAGAAATCATTTTGAATTCAGAATACTACAGAGACAAAAAAAATTGTTTTTCAACAAATGTGGATTATCCTCTTACACTGGATTATCTGATATGTTCATTTTACAAAATATTGAAGAAACTACATAAGATGTGTTAAGTAATAATCTGAGTAGAAAAATATGTCAAATAGTAGAAAATTTACAGTAGTACTACCAACAGAGTGCCATCTCACTATCACAGTGAATTATCATGTTAACACTTTTCTGTACTGTATAAATATTACTGAATATTTAAGTGGCAATGTTCATAAAAATCTGACAGGAGGTGATTAATGCATGTCAAACCCACTGATTTCAAATTTAGTTCTTGTTCAGAAATCTTAGTTTTTCATATGGTTGTTGCGCTTTTGAGATAAAATTTATATAGATTGTACACGAAATTGGCATTTTGCAATAGTTGTCATTCTTGATTTTGTGTAATTTGGTTCGTTTTAGTGGGATATAAATGTATGATTTTCTCAAAAGTTTAGGTATGTATACTGAAATAATTATTGTTATGAGAAATTATAGCATATGTAGACTGAAAAAGCAGTGTTTGTTAGTTGGGTTTTCTACACCATGAATCACTTAATCATAGGCAGTGACTGAATTTTATGTGGACTGGTACTTAATAAGGACAACATTGTCAAAATAACAAAAACTTAATTCATTCATTTTGGTGAGGGAGTTAAAACCTGGCATGTTTGTTATCCTACATTATTTTAGCCACTTAAAGCTCTTTTATGTTAACATAAAAAGCAAGAACACAATATCATAAAATTCTTTCTCTCCTATGTGTTTCTGTTTTGATTTATAACAACTGCAGATAAATTATATTAATTAAACTATATTTATATATTCCCCCACTGAATTAAGGTATCTAATGAAGTTTTGAGCACACATTTAGGCTGATATATTGTACTTTATCTATTCTACATTGATCTTTTGATAATGTGGAGTAGGAATTGTCTATATCAATGAGCAACGTCAGCTTCATCATACTTGTACGTCTGTATGAGACTCGTAAGAGTAGTAATGGACAGTAAAACTCCTTTGGCATACAGCGGTGGGGGAGGGGTCGGGTGAGAATTTTTTGTTTCGCAATGCAATGTCTTTATTTAGCAAGCAAAATCAACATATTTATTTGAAAATCTGCCTGGTTAAATATTGGGGGCAATTTTCTGTTGTTTTTTTTTTTTTTGAGGGGGGGTTTTCTTCTTTTTTTTGCAATGAATGAGAACAAGTTTTTTCCCTAAAAATGTAAACATTTATTTATTTACATACTTTCAAAAAAAAAAACCGTCCCCTAGACCCCTTTTCCCCTCGCTTTCAAAATGGTCGATGACTTTATAGCACTTCGCCACACTTTACACTTTTAACCCTTTCTCTAGCAACATCCTTTCTTTTCCAGTTTAAGCGCGTCAGGTTAATTTGTATAGATGCAGAAAATATGAAGTACCAGTCTGTGTAAGAATCAGGCAATGGGTGGCACATGATATTTCTCAATTTTATCCTTTTTGCCTCAAATATATTCAACACATCTAGAAAACAACTGAAAAGCTATTTAAATTTATCCTGAAGCATCTGTAATGTAGATATTTTTTGACTGCTCATATAAGGAAGAAGTGTGGTAAAATTTTCCCGCTATTTTTCCGTAGTGCATTTTAACAAAATTTGACGTATCAATATCTTAAAAAGGCAAATTTTACAAAAACCTTGATGGTTATTTCTGAATGTTATCGGGTATAAATACTTGATTAATGTAATTAAATCTCTGTGTTTTTTCTCTTCATGTGCCACACCTTATACACATTTTGCCTGATTCTTAGATGGAGAAGTACTTAAGTGGTTGTTCCATGGGGTTCTACATCGGTCCGACTAGCCGATTAATATTACACAATCCCTTAAGTTAACAGTGCACATTTTTCACTTTCTGGTGGTTCGTTTACTGAGAAATGGTTTTGTTTATCGGGAGTAAAAAATAATTCTGTTCACAATACGTAAATTATCGTTTGAATTTGTTTGTTTGTTTGTTGGGGTTTAATGTCCGAGCAGCAATATTTCAGCTATTTTCAGACGATGAATAATATTTATATTGTGAAATTATTTCCTGAGTAAAATTAGGAATACCTCTAGCTGTTTCATATCAGACACGTTTGAGCTTATTTTCAGAACAGGCTCATTTGATTCTTCTGAGAGGAAATGCTCTATTCTTTCCCATAAAAACTCTAACAATTTTGAACTGAATATTAATTACAGTCGGAGAATTCTACAAAAAAGGGGATAATTTATTTTTATGTAAACTACGTAATACTAAATACACTTACCCATACGTAAAATCCATTTTGTTAATCAGAACCACTCCAAAATATACCCTTTTCTGGTCGTCTCCATCGCACAATGATTTAGATGATGTTACATATTTGATTTGTGAATCTATTTGATCCGCTGTAAATATATGAAAGTATGTAGTGTTATACCAACAGTCAAATGGACTCATCGTGTTGATATTTGCTGTCAGCCACAATAGTTCTTATTTATTAGTTTTATCATTTTTTGTTAATTGTAATGTATTTGTCGACATAATTACGTGAAACAGACATTGTTTGAAAACAAAGGAGAGGCACGCACCTGTTTTAACTATTTAAGATTTTTCTGTCAGAAATATTAAACGTGAATGTTTAAAACAATGAAAAGTTGACCTATGCTGATAACTGAGTTTCTCGGTTTTTCGGTCATTATCTTTATAATTCGTGTCATCTAATACATGTACCAGGGAAACAAGGAAACCAAGATTAGAGCGAAAATAAAACGAATTCAGTATATTCAAAGGATAAAAACTAATAAATGTCAACTTGGAAATGAGTTTATTACTTCACAAAATCTAGAAAAAGAATAATTTATTTCATATTTTGGAATGAAACTTCACCAAATTCCCGCCTTGCCCATTTAAGATCGCATATTATTCAAATCAAAGTGACATTTTATATTTATCTGATTTTTTAGCATATAATAGTGTAAGTCGTCTAACTATTAACTGGGGTAAAGCAACCGTAACAGCCGTCAGTATTCATGTCAATCTGCGACCTAGTTACCCAGTACCCATTATAATGTGTTTCTTATTGACTTCTATATTTCATCATTATCATCATAAACTATCCCCGATTTAATCGTTAGTGGTACTTTACCTTTCTGTGAACTTATTATTTTGCAAGGATCACAAACGAGAGACCGTGTACAATTCCGTCCACACATTCCACTTCTGTCCGAAAGATACGGAATATCATAATATTTCCAATCAGTTTTACAAACTGGACTGAAACATAGCTGTCCATTCACAAAAAATCGACAATGACCAAGGTAAAAGAAAAAGAACGTTATCCACTTCATTTCAATTTTGATGCGTCGATAAGTAAATACACATCTTAATATATATGATATTTACGATTTTGAAATAATAAATTACGCATTGATGATTACAACCATTCTCGTGGTGTTTTTTTTTTTTTTTTCTTTAATTTTCCACGTTCACACACCAGTAATCTAGTTTCTTTATCTACCTGTATATTTGTATTACACAATATCAAACTTTACGGAAAATTTATTAATTAGAAGATCCGCAAACTTTCCCATTTTAATTATGTTGATCCCCAGAAAATTCGAACAACATTATCTTCGGGGTTAAAGTATGCATCATAACAACAAACAAACCAGAAGTTTTTGTAGTTTATTCTTTTTTTTTTTGCTGAACGTGGAAAATTAAAACAATGGCGGATCCAGGAGGCCACGGGAGGGGGGATGCAGGTACAGCAGTTAAAACAAGTACTCCAATCGTAATTTGACGGAGGTCTAGTAGGTGTGGAAAGATATCACATGTGTATACAAGAATATATGAATGTTATGAAATGTATCTACCCCAGGAAGGA
The DNA here is from genome assembly GCA_037379345.1 of Perna viridis. Taxonomy (NCBI): domain Eukaryota; kingdom Metazoa; phylum Mollusca; class Bivalvia; order Mytilida; family Mytilidae; genus Perna; species Perna viridis. Next base: position 10,036,068 of record CM074523.1, read on the forward strand.
ATGTTATTTCGCTGCATATCATATATAAATATTACCTTTTCCCAAACAAAAGCATCTAGTTAAAGTTTCCACTATCGGTTAGGGTGCTTAGAAATTAATTTTTGTTTACGGATATGACATTTTACATTTGTTGTAGTTTTCCACCAACGAGGAAGTACAATGTACTTCTAGCGTTTAAATGTAGTTACCTTTCATGCGGCGGATCATGGGTTGAATGCTCTATCTTGTGTTCCAGACTTTTTAAAATTTTACTATTTGAACAATGTAGTAAATTAACATTCTAAAAATCGTTTTTAAGGTAATTGAGGAGTAATTCAAGACTAGTGTAATTCATAATCGTTTCTATCTATTATAGTTTTCAAGATATTGGCTGAAACTGCTAAAACCATCACTTTTCGCCTTTCAAGGGCAATTACTCTAACAAGGAGTTGTCCGACAACTTTAACCCAATGCAGACTTTTGTTGGCTTTAAAATAAGGACCATTTTGGCAATCAAAAGAATTTGGTTTAACGTGACGGTTTTGGAGATTTATGAAAAGAACTTCTGACAGATCCGTGCATTTGTTCTATTTTTAGCAATACCGACCATTGTTTCGACGGAACAAAAATCCCCTTATCAGATCTATGCAGAATACCATAAGGAACATTCATACCAACTTTGGTTCTAATTGGTCAGGTAGTTTCTGGAAAGATTTTTTAAAGAAATAACATTAAAAATAGGGAAAAAACATCAAAAAAGGCAATAACTCCAACATGGCTTAACAAATTAAAACAAGAGATAGATCTCATCATGCTGAACACTTCTAACCTAAAAGATTTTTGCTAAACCTAACGGTTTTGGAGATGCAAGTCGACCCCCTATGTTCTATTTGTAGTAACGGCGGTCATGTTTTTCGGCATATCAAAATTTACTACTGGAGTTCTATGCTGAATACCCTAAGGAACATTTATATTAAATTTGTTTTTGATTGAGCAAGTAGTTTCAGAGGAGAAGAGTTTTTAAAAATTGTTAACGACAACGACGGACGCCAAGTGATGGCAATAGCTCACTAGGTACAAAATGTGACAAAAAATACAAAAAATATTTTTTATATAGACACTTATGGGAGGATTTCTTGTCTTTGACTTTGACAGTTGACAGTTCTGTGTCATCTCATGAAAAATTCCAATAAAATGTACTTGGGTAAGTAGGGCAACTTAAAACAGACAAGTTTTTTTTATCTGGCCTCATAACTGGGAGGTATAAGGGTTCCTGAAATTCATATTTTGGTTAATGAGGAAATTTTTCATAATTGTCAGTCTGCTCTCAACCTAGATAGAACTGAGCTATCTTGCTTTACACCTAAGCAGGACTGGAAAACTCGATCCTTTAGTTTTTGTGACCAACTTTCATTTCAGCACAAGTAATGTCTATATTACAAAAATTCAAATATTGATTAAGTGGTAATGATATTTTTAAGCCTTAAACCGTCTATTTTCTGCCATTACATGAATATTGTTGTGCAGTCTGGGAAAAGTGTGGAATATCTAATTATATATATAACTCAATGCGCGTCTTGAGAAGTTACAATTTGATGGAATCCGCAAGAATCATCATGAATTACCTAATTTTACTCTAAGTGGTAGCTATATAAACAACTGGCTTGGAATCGATATCAAATAAAATACGTCGAAGAAAGCTACAACTTTTTTTCTGACGCAGTTGGTATAGTTTCGCGTTTTACCCTTTGACCTAAAGGATGCTCTTCTATGGAAACGCAAGTCACCTGATAGCAATTATGTTTCCCGATTGGCAAATACTGATAACATAGTTGCGTTCAAAAAAACGGTATAGAAAATTTGAAATTACATTCGATAAAACTGTATCGAAAATTTGAAATTGCGTGTCATGCGGTATTTTTTTTTACAGAAATGTAGAAACTTAGTTCAATTTTACTGCGTCGGCTATCTTTTTTTAAAGATAGTACTTGTTATGATGTTCAAAGCGGAATGCTTTTAAGTATCTCTAAAATATATTACTACTAACAATACAAAGCACTACCATCTACCTATTACGAGATTGTATCCTTCTGTCGATACCGTGGATTTGTCGCGAATGAAATCAACTTGATAGATCTACTCGCGAGTCTCAATCTTCTTCTGAATTTAAAAAAACCTGAACTGCTGAGTCAGATCACAAATGTATATAAAGATCAGAGCCTACTTACTTTACACAAGGTACCCGTAAACTTATAATTAATATCATATTGACTCAACTTCGATGTTCAAAGTCATTCCATAAATGCGGACCTATTTAAAATAATAGTTATATCAAGTCCACGGCACTAATGCATATGTGAGGCAAAACGTTCCTTGTTTTGTCCCTACAGCTTATATAATTACATATAAACACAGAAGTGTGAACAATTAAACAATCATTTGTAAAGGACATTTACATACAAAATAACAACAATAATAATATTGACATAACGAGGCATGCAACAGTAGACACACTTTTGTCAAATGTTTGCCTCGTTGTTTTTTTTTAATATTGTCAGGAGCTTTTTAATCGACATGGGATAAAAGGCAATAAATACATGGACACAGTAAAGTAAGAAACATTCATAAAAACACCACACTAGTACTGTACATTAAAAATTCCATACAATGCTATAAGGAGAGGCGGATCCAGGATTTCAGGTTTGGAGGTGGCTGGTCAATACAATTTAAGGCCGAGCGAAGCGATGCAAGAAAATTCTGGAGTTTTTTTTGTGAAAAATCAAGATTTGGTCCACAGAAAAAAATATCCTTTCATAGGTGTTTCAAGGAGTAACCTCTCTTTATAAGCTTTATAATCAAATGCATAGGATTGGAAGCTCAAAATTAGTATGACGTGCTCCAAAGCTCTTTGGACCATAGTCATGGTAAAAAAGTGATAAACACATGACCAACTTTTCGTGAAACACAAGGCTGCGTCTATTCAAACACATGAAGAAACTAGTTCTATTAGAATTGAAACAATGCATGGAAACTCGCTACCGCTAGGGGTAAAACAATGCGACATAAATGGCCATCCCTTGTTCAAATAATAATAAAATGGAGTTTCCGTGAATTATTACTTAATTACATTTTTAAACATTAGCTTTGATATATATTAAGTACTCAAAACTACTGAAGAAATATCGAAATAGGAAGCCAAATTAATCCAGCACCGATGAATTCTGCAAAAGTATGTCAAAGGAGCTATATAACTGTACCCCCCATATTTAAAGCTGCTACACTATCTACACATTGACGTACTCCCAAATACTTAGAGTGGGGATACGCTCTCGGATCCACGTGGGGTCCATGAGTAGGCCAGAGCGTCAACAGAGCAGCCCAGTCGCTAGTAGGACATACCCTGACTGAGTTCTTCAGTCAGGTATCCCGAAGGCTGGCCTTGGCTACCTCCTACTACTAACAGACATGCATCTACTAACACAATCCCCGCAAGGGGTGGTCGTGTGAGATCCGCAAGGATAGTCAAGACCGTATAAACCACCAACTGGAAAACATGTTAGCGTGCTGCATGAAGGCGCGGACTCATAGTGGCGGACCCGGCGTGCTTCCTTCTGAAAAGGAGGGGTATTTGCATGGAACCTTGTTCTTTACAAATAGAACCTTTTTAACTCTGGGATAGTCGATGAGCATGCGTAGGGCATGTTCAATAAACAATTTCGCTAGGAAAGTTCTTTAGTTCTACCCGGAGTTTATATTAGATGAAGTCCCTGTTCTACCCAAGCCCTACCTCGTGGAAGTGTATATTGGGCATGATAATCAACTTACCACAAAAAGGTCTATTCTACCAGTGACTTTATATTACACCCCATTTATTCTACCCCAAAAAATATTATTGCTTTGCTTCGCTTGGTCTTTAATTCTATTTTCTATATCATCCACATCATCAACCTGAAATCATGGGTTGCCACCTATATGGCTTTGGTGTTGTAGGTGTTTCGAATTTTAGGCTGCTCACAAATTTCATTGAGTTCAGGTCTGACAAGTTAACAGAAATCTGAATGCTCTCAAACGCGAAATTCTACTCTTTAATTTGATGGTAAAACGGCACATAATTCCATACCTTTCCCTTTACTGTTGTATAGCACAGACCTGTAAAATTACAGGTCTGTGTGTATAGTAAAGGCAGGGACTGTTACGTATCACTTGTACATACACTCCCTGGTAAAGGCGATGGAATTTTTATCTATCTGGCTACTTGTTTGTATCGTTATACAACTGTTTGTTGCAATTTTTCACATAATATAGTTTATGCCGAGAGTTTTTTACAATGTGAAAAAAAAACGTGTATTGGTATCGGACATGTTTCCTGCGATGATAGGTTAATAAAAGACACTCAGTATTTTCAGGCCTTTGATTTTTTCAGTTAACCTCCCTTTCTACGTATTCGGGTATTTCCGTTGTACTTCGGCAACGTTCGTTAGTAAACATGGTAGAAGAGAGAATGATGCGATTTCAATGAAGCAGTATTTTTCCTATATTGGTCTTAGATTCACGAAATCATTTACTTCTCCAACTACCCAATTTGTATTATAGCCTAGGTACTTCCTACTTTTAGATATTGAAGGCTTTAAGCTAGAACATTACCATTAAACTCAATGATTGACACGTTTCATTGAAAAATACAGACAAAAACTGTCACAACCAACACTATCTGGTATGTTTATATAAACATACTTATATTTGTTTTCACAATTTAAAGGTAAAACTCAATGAAAACAAACTGAAATAAATAGGTTGTAAGGGCAACCACTTTTTTCATCTCTGATCCAAAAAATTATCTCATAAGACATAGACCATAGTATAAAGGCCAGAAATGATCATCTTACAGTGTCAGTACTGAGTGCTGGATTTACTCCACAATGCTCAGAATTTTTGTTTCTTGCTGACTGCCTTCAGTTCTGGCTTCTGTATTGTCAGCATTTGCTCTATACTTAAAATTCATATCGGTATTTACCAATTATTGTCTTGGTGGGTTTCAAATGTTTGAATTGTTGGTGCATTCACAACACTGCTGGGTAGGCTGATCCATATAATATATATGCACAATACTTTGAATGAAGTGGTTTGATCTAATGCTTTTGTTGCTTTTATTTATTAGGTGCCAACTTCTTATTGTGCCCTCAAGTTACATTGTAGTCTGTGTTATAAGTTTGGCAGTGTTTTGTCATATATTTTCAAATGTCGGTTTAGTAATAAGTTTCAATCGTATTGCCTCTAGTACCTCTGTATTTCAGTGTTGGAAGTTTGGGTTTCTTTAATAGTTCTATGTATTCAGGATATCTGAATGATGGTATAAGTTTAGTTTCTCGCCTTTTGTATGTCTTTAATGGCTGTTATATCTTTCACTTTATATGGACTCCATAGCACTGGTGTATTCAGGATTTAGTTGCACTAGTGCCTTGTATAATAATAGAAAATTTATTCATTTAGGGGTGTAATTGTTCAGCTTATCTAATATACATACACTACTGTCAACACAAATTTTAATTTCCCCACTCTTCACAGTGGAGATATTTTGAGTGGAGTGTGCAGGGTCTCTACTCACTACAGTGGAGACACCATTTCAAAAAAATTCTGTAATTAACTTCTCCTGTCTTTATACCAAGGTATATTGTTGTTGAGTTTATTGTCTATTGTTACTTCGATGTCCTTTTTTATCTCTACATGTCCCAAGTTAGTATTACATAAGTTGTAGTGATAGATTGTTTCAAGTTTTTTTCCTGTTGTCAATACTGTAACCATAGTAACCAAGGTTCTAAATATGATAGAATAGATTTATTATGTCCGGAAATTAACTGTAGTTCCTATGTTTGAAGACGTCAGTATATCATCAGCAAACATATAGCAATCTGACTCATGTTTTTCTGGTAGATTGTAAATATAAATCACAAATAGTATGGGTCCAGTACATTACTCCTGGGTACCCCTTTTCTGAATTGGGAGTAGCTGCTGTTGACTCATATTCTTTGTTTTCTGTCAAATGTATATCATATTACAGAGTTTGATTTCAAGCTGAAATGTCATCAACTTCCTGTTTGACTGTTTATATATTGACCGTTACGTTAAATTTTCCCGCAACAGAAATTAATGTGAAACATCTATAAACATTTGACTTGCCGCAGGTAACAAGAAATTTTAATTCTAATGCCCTGCACTGACAATACTGAGTAACATTTTTATACAATGTACAATTACATGTAAATTTGAATATTTTTCAAAGAAAGTGGTAGATAAAATGTGGCTGAACATGTAAGAACAAAAAAATATTATAGACAATAATGGTACACTGACTTTACATAAAACTGATTTGTGGTTTGAGCCAAATTTGTATATCAGAGTTTTTGTCAAGTCAGTGCACTGTTATTGTCTGATGTCTATACTGCAATGAAATTTTAAAGAAAAAATGATGTTTTAAGTAATAATATATTTAGTTATATTCCGTCCATGGCCACATCCCTTGTAAACTCCCTAAATATTTTATGGCCATTTTGGCTCAATCACCATTAAAGCCCTTTAACATTTAATGTAGAAAGTGTTCTTTTCCTTTATTTCTATTAAGTCAAGTAATGTACTTTTTTTAATCATGTTACATTCCTGAAGTAAAATCTACATAAACGTTTCATTGTAGGTTCCATGTCCTGTCAGTCTTTTTACAACTAAGAAAAAAGAATGATGTCGTAAGTATTATAGATTCATCACAACCATTTTTTATGATGGCCTATGAGGGTGGGTGGAATATTTCTTTTTTTCCTATGTATTGCCCAAAAAGTGATAAATGTTGTGGTGGAGTTCGAGTTGCTCATTTGCTTTTGTTACTTTGTATGTATGATTTTAGTTACTTTATGTTCTTTGTTGTGTATTTCTGTTTTCCATGTCTGGTCCTTGTCCCTGGATTACATTCTTTTGATTACCGCTATAACCTTGGCTCCCTTGATTACTCTTTTAAATACCCTGCCACAGCCCGACAGCTGTTTGACTTTGGCACTTTACAGCAAACCTTGGTCTGATGGATTGTCTACAACTCCTCCTCAATGATTTGTAGGATTGTTATGAAACTTGGTATGTGTTTAGGCAAAATATTAGAAGTGAGCCAATATTTTGCATTGCAACTGCATGTCCTATTATATTCTTTTTACTTCAGTATACATGTACAGTACATACATGTATATTTATGTTACAGAGCAAATTGGAATCCAGTAGGATCTGGAATCCTCCTAGGGCAAAATGAAAGTAATGATTTTAACCAATGCAAACTAGAATTCTAATTTGTCTTAAGAGAAATTAAAATTCTAATTTAAAAAAGGGGAATTCTGGATCATCCTGGCTTAAAGCTTGAAAATATCAAACATGAAGATAAAAAGTATTTAATGTGCTTAGGACAATTTCTTGGTAAATTAAAATGCTTTTTGTTCATTATTTTATTTCCTTTTTCACGATTTTATAAGTTAGACAGTCAAATTACAGATTTTTCTGTATTTCATTATCTAATGGTTATAAACCTATTTCCTTTTATGCAGATGGTAAGTTTTCTGTGTTGGGTTGGAGAGTTACTTCCCTTTGCTAATTTAAAAAAAAAGTCAGAATATGAAAATGATCTATTGGAATGAAACTGATAGTAATGGCAGTAAATAGTTTCAGATGTTGATGCATATTTGTAAAGGTTTACAAAAGGAGGCAGCTGCAGTATGGAAGGTTGAAATGTGTGTCTTGCCCACCAAGGGCATTCCCTTCATCTCTATTTTTAATCAAAGTTCTATCTATCTATTGCTGGTGTTACATGTACATTATAAAATTATTTATAGGCATGGCTATAGTGGTTCTAACTATGACAAGTATGTGGAGAGAACAGATAAATCTACAGTTCACAAGATCAAAGAAACATTTTGGACTACAAAACAAGCCGTCATACAGAAACTTGGAAAAAAGGAGGATGAGCATGTCGTAGCATCAGATGCTGCCCTAGACGCTAAATTAGAGGTGGGTACCAGTAGCTGGCTGTGATTTTGATTGTAAAATAATTGTACTTATGATGTTACTACTGACTTCTTTTTTAACAATAAGTATAAATTTGAAATTCAAACAACATATTTGCTTTGAATTTTCTGTTGAAGCAATGAAAAAAGTACATGTATATGACCAGCATGGCTTAAAGTGATAGCCAGAGCTCTTACTATAAAAGTACTGGAAGCCATAAGTACAAATTTCCATTTTTAGCTCACCTGACCAAAGGCCAAGTGAGCTTATGCCATCACTTGGCGTCCGTTGTTGTTGTCATGGACAAATTTTAAATAATCTTCTCCTCTGAAACTACTGGACTGACAGGTTCTAAACTTGGCATGATTGTTACTGAGGGTGTTCTGCACAAAATGACCGTTGGGATTTTTGATCCATGAAAAAACATGGCCACTGTTACTAAAAATATAACATAGGGGTCAGATTGCAATTTTTTGTAAAATTGTTCAGCATCACGAGATGGACCTATGGCAAAATTTTCAAAAACAATTGGTCAACAGATGTAGGAGTTACGGCCACTGAAACAGTTTTTTTTGCATTTTTCGCATGTGCAACTTTGCAACTTTGAAAAAGCCATCACACAAAATTCAATGAAAGTTGGCATTTATGTTCCTTAGGGTATCCAACACAAATTGACCATTGGGATTGTTGATTCATCAAAAAAACATGGCCACCATTACTAAAAATAGAACATAGGGGTCAGATGGCAGTTTTTTGCAAATAACTCAAAAAACCGTGGCCTTTAGCAAATTTCTTGCATGGGTAAAATTGTTAAGCATCACGAAAAGGACCTATGCCAAAATTTTCAAAACCATTCATTGACTAATGTAGGAGTTACGACCCCTGAAACAGTTTTTTTGTTGTTTTTTTTTTTTCACAAGTTCAACTTTGAAAATCTTCTTCTCTAAAACCATTTAAGAACATTGAATGAAAATAAGCATAATTAGTGCTTTAGTGTATTGTGCTCAAAATGACTCTTGTGATTTTTAATCCTTTAATAGATATGGCTGCCTATACTAAAAATGGAACTTAGGGGTCATGAGACAGGTTTTTGAAAAAAAATCAAAAATTGTTGCCTTTAGCAAAATTCTGGTTCAGGTCATGAAAATGCTATGAAAAGCATTTCCTGCATTTGGCAATTTAGTTGATTTTAACTTAGCCTGTCTCATTCCTCAAGTTTTTCAAATAAGCAAATGGTTAACCAGGTGAGCAATTCAGGCTCTCTTGAGCCTCTAGTTTCAGTAAGTAATGTCAATAAGTAAATTCTTGATTATGATCATACCAATGAATGGATATTTTTCTTTTCGTTTGGAACTAAATTTTTTGGTTTGTCAAAACAACGAAAACCACAAAATTGGCACCCCGTGAATGATGGTACTTTCACAGTATTCCAAATCACAAAAACAAAGCAATGAAAACATATCAACCAAAACTTAACTATATATGAGCAAACCTTATTTCATTAAAACAACTTGAACAAACTGTTACATGGGTAGAACATATAGGGTAAGTACAGTTATTTTCTAGAAACACAAGTACTGTTAACATATTAATTTTCGCCATTGCTAATTTCCGCGGATTCTGCCAAGTGAACATATTCGTGGGTATCAATTTTCGCTGTTAAGAAAAAATGATTAGTGTTATATAGTGGTAAAAATCAATTTAAGATGTACTATTTTTTGAGGATTTCTGTCTACCACAAAAATAGCAAAAATTGGTACGTTTATTGTAATTTGGAGGAAAGAATACAACATTGTACAACCTAAGGCATATGTACATGTATACAGTTTATTAGGTACAAGTTTCAAATCACATTTGTTAAATCTTAAATAAAAATTTTTATAAGTACTAAAAGCAAATCGAAAATACTGATGAAAAGGGTGATATCAAACCCGTGGAAATCATGAGCAAGGTCATATTTCGAGAAGATCTTAAATAATTACTGGTGCTTTTTGTAAAGCATCTTCTGATGTTCTGTTGTAGGTGTTCAGAGCGATTCAGAAGTCCTCCATGGAACTTTTAAAAGTAATTGAGAAGTACCAAGATCGTCTGTGTAGTAAGTACAGTGCATAGTTATTATACCCCTACTCTATGAGTGGATGGTATATACTGAATATTACATGTCCAAATCTGTATTGTATGCGGTATCAACTCGAGACTCCTATACCACCCACATTGTATATTGGTTTGGCATACACTTTAAGGGATTTTGGGTGCTGTCTGATTTCAACTCTCTGTTTGGTGGGATTTTGCAGTCTTCACTACATGGAATGATACAGATAATTTTCGTCACAATAATTGTGAACTATTTAGGGTGCTGTCTGATTTATACTTGCTTCACCAGTGGGGGGGTATCCCTAGCATGACAACATGTTTACTTTGTTCACATATTGGTAATAAGACCATAATCAGTGATAGAGACCTTTATTTAGGGAACAAGATGACATAGTAGTGAAGGCCCTTGTGTGGATTTCATAAAAAGTCGAAAGTGTAAAGTTGATTGTAAGTAATGACATCACAATCTAAAATAGCATTGTGACTCCATAATTTACAATTATTTCACACTTACGACTATTTGTGATATTGACGCCTGATCTGTAATTGCAAGGGCCAGGCTCTTTGAGTTTGAGCCCCACTTGTGTCCAGTTTTCCAAGCACCTACCTGGCCTGAGGGTTTTGCTGATTTTCCAGCCTGTAATAGTGTGATATTTGGTTTTCTTACTCCACAAACCCATCAGTTGTTGGAGAAGCTCATATTATCCAAACGGTCATAAATTTTTCAGTTGATTAAAAATCTCTATAGCACTTAAGTTAATTGTTGACTTATACACACATGTGTATTCACTGATGTTAAGTAAAATTAAACAATCATCATATTGCATGCTTCATGTGTTAAAATTGAGCTGTATCATTTCATGTTTAGATCAGTATTCTAGAATTTGAATTACTACAGAAATTTTTCCAAATCTTCTTAATTGATTCCATGAATTTTATTGTATGAAAGTATTTTTTGTACTAAGATAAAAAAAAATATGTCTGTTTCCTGCTATCCTACCTTCTCTATTTTTTGTGCCTATCCTAAAAATTTTATGTCCATTTTGGTTTATGTACCAATAAAGTCAAGATTGTTTCACCATTAACTTAATGTGGAATGTTTTTGAAAAATAAAATTCTTTGAGTTCTTTCTAAAAATCAGGCATTTTGTGTACAAGGTATGGCAGATAAAGAAAAAGTCACAGAGATTTTTTTTGCATTAAACAAGACTTTATTCCTCATAACCTTCAGAAATATCCATCTAAGTGTTGGTAAAGTTTGCCTTTTCAGGATATTAATAGGGAGGCCTTTCATTAAGAGGCGGTAACAGGTACTTTTACCCTATTAAACTACTGAAAGGTACCTCCAGAATTTTAAAATGTCATACATTTTTATTATACAACATGATGAAAAGTACCTCCCACAAAACCAAAGGTATCTACATTGCAAAACAAAGTAATGAAACCCCTGGATAGGTCAAATTTAGTTCAAATACATTTTGGAAAAATGGCAGGAAATTCCCCAACATAAGCAGTAAAAAAATATCTAAGTCACAGATGCTTCAGGATAAATATAAATATCTTCAGTTGTTTTCAAGATGTTTTGAATATACTTCAGGCAAAAAAGACTATATTGAGAAAAATGATATGCCACCAATTGCCTGATTCTTACAGAGAATGGTACTTAAATCTTGTATATTTGCAGGGTTAGCACAGGAGGAGAGTAGCACAGGACGGTTTCTAAAATCACAGAGTAATATTGATAAAACTAGAGCTGGAAAAATGATGGCTGCTGTTGGCAAATCACAGAGTTTTTCTGCACAACAAAGGTTACAATTAATTATAATTATAAATTGATATTAGTGAATTATCTGTGTTCCCTTTGTAATAAATTTTGATAATTCACATTGCGATTTCACTCTTGGACTTTTTCCTACCAAAATATTACAACATGAAAATAAATCTGCCAATCTCAAAATTCCAAAAATATGTTGAAAATAATAATTAATTATGAAGAAAATGTATATAATAAATATGATAATCAGTTGACACTTGTGAATAGCTGAATTATAATTACTCATGCCAAGAAGGCTTGACGAATTAAGTCGTGCATGGATCAGTTCCATATACTTGTTAAATCTGTGTGTTCTTTGGCACTTGTAATCATACTATAGTTATTCATTATATTATTTAAGTACCAGTCCACATAAAATTCAGACACTGCTAATGGTAAAGTGATTCATGGTGAAGAGAAACCCACCAAACAAACGATGCTTTTTCAGTCTACATATGTTATACTTTCACATAATCATAATCATTTCTCCATTCAGATCTGCACATTTTAGAAAATCATACATTCATCTCCCACTGAAATCAACCAAATGGAACCAAATTAAGAAAGATAACTCTTTCTGAGTGCCAATTTCATGTACAATCTATATAAATTTTATCTCAAAAGCACAACACCCAAATGAAAATCTATGACTGGTTATGTGGTCTGTAACTAATTCTCAATAAGAAATTAAATTGAATTCAGTGGGTTTTCGACATGCTTGAATTACCTCCAGTCTGATTTTTATAAAGACTGATATTTTATTATTATCCAACTACATCCTATTAATTGTCAATAAACGATAATGATAATAAACTAAAAATATACTCTTTAATGTGATGCTGGTGAAGGCATCTAAGTACTGTAGTCATTAGTGTGATTTTGTCACTTTGGAGCTGTAAAACAATTCTTGTGATTGTGAAGCTGTGATAATTACAAATTTCAACAATGCACAATGTTCAACAAACTACAACATATAGTTATAGAAATTATAAATCAATTTTGATTTCAGTAATACATGTACATGCAATGCTTTCCGACTATACAGTATTCCATTTATATACACAAATATTTTAAATATGTTGTTTAACATCAGTTTAGAATATTGAATATCAGAGGTGTGTCTTTATAAATTCTTTGTAATTTGTGTAGTTTTCTTGCCAATGACCCAATACTAAATGTAGAAAAACGCATGTATAAAGTTTGCTGACCCAAAAGTCTTCCCAAATTTTTATTTTCCCACTCACCATGGATTCACCTTGGAATGTCTGTTTGTTCAAATTTTGTCACAATTGGAACTTAACTCCTAGTGGATGGACTGATATTTTTGGTATTTCACTAAAATTCTCGTATTTGTTGTATCAGTAAACAGTTTTGGGTTCTCTCGGATATCAACTTCCTGTCTATTTTCGGGGGATACCTATTAGGCAACACATGCAATATCATCATGTTTATTCCTGTAAAAAAAAACACAAAAAAACAAAAAAAAAACCATTTCATGTCGTTGTTTTGTAGATTAGCCATGAGAGTGCCACTAGTACGTCTGTACCAGGAAGTAGAAACTTTCCGATACCGTGCCATATCAGATACCTTGATGACAATAAATAGAATGGAGGGAGCACGAACAGAATACCGAGGGGCATTATTGTGGATGAAAGATGTTTCGGAACAGTTAGATCCTGATACTTATAAACAGTTAGAAAAATTTAGAAAAGTAAGTTGTCTAGAGATTGCTTTTGCTTATTATTCAGATCAATAAACAGAAACTCAATGCTTCCTTATCATTTATCCCTGCTTTTGGCAAAAAAAAAAATTGTAAAAAATGTATACTTATTGTCTTCCATTTGCATTGAATTCATAAAAAAAAAAACCTGAGAACCAAGAAATTATGCTTGAATGGCCTAAATATACAGATTTTTTGTCAAGAATACAAGAAATAATTCAGTCTTTGAATTACTACTCAAGCTGAATTGTTCTGTTAAGTAAAATGAAAAATTGTTTAGTTTGAAATTGCCAAAATTAAGAATCGTGTAAAAGAAAAAAATACAGTGAAATCGTATGCTTTGAATTATAGCATAGAAACTCAAAGAACAAAAACATTTCCCATCTTATCCATGTAAAAAAATTCTCTTATCTGCATAACATTAGACCAAAAACTAGAAAATTCCTCTTGATTGCATAAATATTTTTCAAAATTTACTTAAAAATAGGTTAAAACATTAACACATGGTTAGTATATTACCTCAGTTTTCTAAAGAACTTTTTTTCTCTTTCTCTTGACTAGACACTATGGCCAGAATATAATTCGACATGATAAAAGAATATGTTCACTTAAACATTGATGATATTAGGTATTTTTCCTTGAAATGATAATTACTGTTAATTGCATATTTTTGTTTTCAGACAAATAAGCTATGTAATTAACATGAATCCACTGTGTCACACGCAGCAACTGTATCATGACCTTTTGACACAAATTAACATGAATCCACTGTATCACACACAGTGACTGTATCGTTTCCTATTGACATGAATTAACATGAATGTACTGTATCACACACAGTGACTGTATCATTTCCTATTTACAGGAATTAACATGAATCCACTGTATCACACACAGTGACTGTATCATTTCCTGTTTATACGAATTAACATGAATGCACTGTATCACACACAGTGACTGTATCAATGCCTGTTTACAGGAATTAACATGAATTACTGTATCACACACAGTGACTGTATCATGACCTGTTGACATTGTTATTACTCTTTATACAGCAAGTGTTCTTTATGAGCAGTCAGATTTCTACAACGGAAATGTTGTCACCGACTGATTTGAACTTTTTGTTGTAACAACCCAAACACGACTATGATTTGAAATTGTCAGGATGTGTCCCACTTTAAAACAATAGTGTTGCTTTTGTAGCTTAGAATGTTAGTACTCTTTAAAATTTTAGTTTTAAGTATGAAAAGGATAACAGTGCACTTACTTGAAAAAACAAATTTCATGGATGAATATGGCTCAAAGCAGTGTCTTATCCTGGAATATCTGCTGTAGTATGTAACATCACAATTAATCAATCAATTAATCAGTCATTATTTTTTCAGGTCCGAAATTCACAATCAATCAATTAGTCAGTCATTCAGGCTTTTGATTAAAGGGCGGTACCAGGTACTTTTAAGCTACTGAGAGGAACCTCCTGAATTTAAAATTTTTCATACATGTTTATAAAAGAAAATGATAAAAAGTACCTCCTACAAAACCAAAGGTAATTGCATTGCAAAAAAATAATGAAACTCCTGGTCATTATTTACAGGTCCAAGCCCAAGTCCGTAAAACAAAAGCAAAGTTTGACAAACTAAAATTAGATGTAATGCAGAAAGTTGATTTACTGGCAGCGAGTAGATGTAATATGTTTTCTCACGTTCTGGCAAACTACCAGTCAACATTGCTACATTTCTGGGAGAAGACATCACGAACCATGACAGCAGTGGCCGAAAGCTTTAAAGGGTACCAATACTATGAGTTTAACATCATTAAAGTAAGTCTTGATGAAGGGTACCAGTACTACAAGTTACATATCATTTAATTAAAGTAAGTCTCATTGATGGGTATTTTTGCTGAGGGCTGTTCCTTTTAAAAAGATTTGAGGTACCCAGGGAAAGGTACTTTTTCACCAGGAGAGCCAACCATAGAAGTTCTATTATCTTTTATCTTTTCTTGATCTGTCCATCCTTCATAGAATAACTGTCCATTACCATTAGGTTGAATGTCTGAGGATAAGTTCGGGGGTTTAAAATTTTTTTGGGAAGACCCGAGCCCTGGACTTTTTCGCCTTTTGTACACTAAGCCCAAACAATGTTGTGTCAAGTCCCAATCGATATAAATACAATTTTGTTATCTGATATTCTTATGTATAATTCTATGTTTGCAGGGAAGAAGACACAGTGTCAATTGATTCCGTATCCAGGTCTGATGCCTTGTCATCAGCTTTTCGTTTCTGCGTTTTTTTAACTGTGAAATTGTAATTGAGCAACGATATTTTCCTCAAAAGTTTATCAACGAAATTTTATCTTTATCATTCCAGTGCTTGATTAATAAAATTTGTAGTATGTCAAAAAGTGTGTCTGATCAAACACAGGTGTGATTCAGACTTGAGAATGACTAATCAATAGATCGATCTAGTGAATACCCATTCTAAAAATAAAGTTATTACTATTTATAGGTCAGGGAATAGATTGAGAAACATGGTCCAAATAATAATGACAACAAAATCTTTCAAAAAATAGTTTTAATTTTTTTTAGATTTGCCAAGCCCGACAGACTTATTTCATTGAAAAACAGCAAGTCCGAGGTGCAATTTTTTTAGTCACGGGCGTCCCTCGGTTTCTGTATATCAAATTTACCATCACCATAAGACAATATCTCCCCCTTTCCCACATATGTTTTACTGGAACAGCCCTGAAACAGAAAAGGCATTCTTTAAATGGAACTAGATGATTTCACAAAAAGCCATTAGTTTAAAATTATTCATAATTATTGCTGACATAACTTACAACAAATTTTACTCTTTGAGTGCTTGTTGAATCAACTGATTCAGTTTTTTTTATTCATTTGTTAATTGAATTTAATTACATGTGTCTCGAAAAATGACAGCATTGTTGTTCAACTTTTGTTTTTGATGCATAAAAACTGATTCTTTTATAGGTAGTAGTGGTTTTAATTCTCCACTTCTGGATCCATGCCAGGCATGCTGGGCCTAAGCCTTTTAATTTTTCATAAAAAAATTTGTTGAACTGTAAGAAAATTATTGGAGCCCTCAGGAATGTGGTTTTTCCATAGATTCACTGATTTCCACTTTTCAAAATCAGATTTTGTTTTTACAGTTCTTTATTACACTGTATATTCACCAATTTCTGTTTCTTTATTTTTCAAATCTGATACCAAAAAATCATGCTAAATAAAGACTGATCCTTATTTTGCAGGATTTAGCAGAACCAAACAGAAAATTAGCAGAAGAATCGGCTAAAGGGAAAGAAGCAGATATTGATGATTTTGATCCTAGCAAGTAAGTAATGTTAAAGTTAACTGTTGTACTGATTAGCATCTGTGTTGTACATGATTGTTTCATAGCAGAAAGTGCTACTTATGATAACTGAATGTAAACTGAAAGATAGGATAAGGCCATAAAGTATATATATGTCTGTTTACCGTTACCTAACAAACTATATTTTTATGCCTGGTCCTTAATGACTTTATCTGGCAAACTATAATTTATATTAAAAAATTGGTATAATAAATTTCTGTTTAAATCTGGAAGTACGTCTCAGCTAAGTCATCAGGCAATTTTTAATCAGGCATTTTCATGTCGTTATAGAATATCGGTCACCTAGTAGTAAACAAAAAGTCAGCATGGGGCATAATCGTAAAATTTTACTCCATGACTAATGATTTGAATGAGGAAAGGTGAAACCTTTGCCATGAATAGTAACATTTAATTTGAATGCCAGCCTGCCAACCCTATATTTGCTTCGAAGGTAACCGTAAACATATTTATTATTTTTTATGGCCTGATCACATCATGCGCACTCAATTTATTTAAAAATCATACATGTATGTTGTATATTATAATATTCCTTGTGTAACACTTTGACTGTGTAAATATTTGACATCAAATACATTTATGTAGCAGCACTCCAGTTAGCCTTTAATATAGGGCACATTATTATTTTTTTTATCTATTAACCATTCTGTCCATTAAAGGAAAATGAATTTAAAAGATCCAAAAAAGACTTTACTTTAGTTTTTTATACCCCACCGTACAAAGTGGCAAGGTATATAATACTTTCTGAAAAGTTGCTTGTAAGTCCATTCGCTTAGATGTTTTCCAGGTGAAAATTTAAGAAGATATTGCTGGATCTTTTTGTCAAATTTTGTACAGTTATTGAGTATCATAAAATACAGATAAAGTTCATATTTCAGTTTGATTGTATTATTTACACAAAATATATGTCCATTTTTAGTTGTTTTATTATAGGGCACATTATTATTTTTTTTATCTATTAACCATTCTGTCCATTAAAGGAAAATGAATTTAAAAGATCAAAAAAAAACTTTACTTTAGTTTTTTATACCCCACCGTACAAAGTGGCAAGGTATATAATACTTTCTGAAAAGTTGCTTGTAAGTCCATTCGCTGAGATGTTTTCCAGGTGAAAATTTAAGAAGATATTGCTGGATCTTTTTGTCAAATTTTGTACAGTTATTGAGTATCATAAAATACAGATAAAGTTCATATTTCAGTTTGATTGTATTTTTTACACAAAATATATGTCCATTTTTAGTTGTTTTAACCCCCCCTCTATATAAATGTCCTCTGGTAAGAATCTATATATTGATAATGGTATTGCATGTTTGCGGTTTGTATTCAATTTATTGAAGAACTCAAATACATGTTCTTTATTGGTGATCTGTACCATTTTCCTTTGATCTTGTTGTCAGACAGATATTTTTCTATCTCTTGTACATGACAAAATACCCATAATCATTTTGACTGAAAATGATGTCACACACCAACAGTTTGTATTTGCATTACTTAAGTTTTTCTGAAAGTGCATTAAAATCATCAAAAATTCAATTATTAGATTACCAATAAATGGTATTGATATTGTCAGTATCAAAATTGAAAGAAATTATTATTCTATATATCTGAAGTAAATTTTCAAAAATTGGTGTTTAGATGCATATACATTGTATGACCCAATAAAATACTAAGTAATTCTATAGAAAAGCTGTATACGTAAAGCCTATTGTTCAATGGTAATAAAAATATCAAAATACAAACCTAAAGTTTCCAATTTAGTTTCAAAAGTTTGTCAAACGTGGTAAATTGTAATGGCAACAATGTTGTATGAATGTTGTATTAGTATTGTTATCTTTAAAGGGAGATAATGAAGGCATTTTTTAGCAAACTTATAAAAATTTGTTAATTGTTCTATTCAGTCACTGCATGTAGGATCTAACAACATTCCATTCTACTTTCCATTCTGAAGACATTTCTGATCAGCCAATCAGATTTCATCTTTCTTGATTTTGAAAGCATCAAAGGAAAAAACCCAAGGATTCTGAACAGAAAATAGAATGAATTGCTTTTAGATCCTACATTCAGTGACTGAATGGAACGATTGATAGGTCCAATTCTAATTATATTGCACTTTTGAATAGTAGTGTAAATTTTTTGGGCAATTTTACACAAAAGCATTAATTACAGAAACTTCTTTCTGATGGGATGAAGAAAAGTGTTGTGTAAATCTGTGGTGACTAGTCTTTTTTCATATTTATGAAATGCAAGCCATTTAAGCAAGTTTTTCAAAGAGACATAAAGGTATACCACTAAATACCTGATAACCTGATTGGTTGTCTCATAGAGGAAAGAAAAAACTGTAAATATTTTTCTTGGAAACTTTAACTATTTTCACTTCAGTACATACCTGAATGTTTTGAAATAAGTTATTTAAATGTA